>OZ026838.1:24596143-25232444 GCA_964023205.1 Lutraria lutraria
CACTTTCTAATTGGTCACTGTAAGTAATTGACATAGAAGAATTTGTATTTTTCTGAAGATAAGTTAACATATTGAAGTTAAGATGTTAATAAGTATGCTTTTAAGATTACAGCCATATGATGGGCATGATAAAATTGTCATCAGTTTTCAACCATTTTACAAAAATAAGCTAAATAAGAAAAGACCAATTAGAATATCATTTGGGTATTGAGTGCATGATTATAAAGTGTGCTTCTATGTATGAGTATATACAACTAGAGTATATTAGAAACAAAACATTTATAATGAATTAATTACACATAAAACTTGGCAAATGAACAAAGAATTCAATAAATTTCTATCAAATCAACAGTTAGGAACAATTTGACAAAGCAATATATCTTATGGATTTTGTTTGTTTGTTTATATTGAGTTTTACTCCCCTTTTGAACAGTCAAGAGTCATATGAGGTGGACAGTTCACCTAACCATCATTCCTGGGAAGAACCAGTACTAGACTCCCATCCTGCTTAAGTCATTGCCTACTTTCTCCCACAAAAAAAACAGTAGCGGGGCTTGAACCCATGACCCTCTTATCAGTGAGAGGTTACAGTGATTTGAAGTCAGCGATGTTAACCATGGTCGAGTGCAGTTTTACCTTCTTGAAAACTATTAATCATAGAAATGTATAAAGTCAGCATAGGGTATGAGCTTACATCAATGTGCCACCACTAATAGTAAGCAATCAAAGCAGTACTAATTATATTTTACCTGTGATAATACTGTACAATACACAGACTGCAATGGTAGAAAGCCCTGAAAATAACCACAAAAAAAACCCATTAATAACCACTTTTTCTATAAATGTACATGACAAATTTTAGCATCCAATATAAAATACAAGTAGTATAAAAGAAAATATAGGAACTTGAAAATCATTAATGTTAAAAAGGTGCCGGGCACCCTTCATGTAATAATTGCAAAACAAATCAACACAATACTTCAAAGATATAGGGAAAATATTACCTCTTCTGTCAATGAAGGCTTGACTGAAGAAGCCAGCCGAGACAAGTTTTTCGAGTATTCAACCTCTGCAAAGGAAAATGTATACATAGCATACATAGTTTAAGATGGTTCATGGAAAATCCCAGCACAAGACTGGGATAGTAAACATTTCTTAATCTTATATATCTTTGTATTTCAGCAAATGTTCCAAGAGTTATGGCGAGAGCAGCATGCTGGCTAGTTCATGAAAGAAATGCTTATTTTTTACATTTAGGTAAAGTTACATAAAGTATAGTTGTTTTGCTTTCGGTTTGAGGAAGTGAATAAATGCTAGCTTTATTACCAGCATTAACAAAGTGACAATACTCAACATAAAGAAACCTGAATCAACGAATCAAAGGCACAACAATACTTACAAATTATTTATGAAAATAAGACATACATCTGTTACATAATTTCCACTTACACATTGATCCTTAGTGTGGTGTTTAAAAGAAGTCATAAATCAATGTACAAATAAGTACATACCTAGCTGAGCTCTTCGTTCAATGTATGACATAACATCTTTAAGATATTTAGACCAGGCTTTAGCTCTTTGAAATGCCAGATCAAGACCAGCTTGTAGATTCATCATAACTTCATCAATCTGTTCAGGTGTTAATGGTACAACTGAAAGACAAAATAGTAAACTATGTTTTCTAAGACTCAACCAAAGTTCAATGTATAACATAAAGTGTCACTACATGTGAAAAAAGGAACATTAAGACCACATTAGCAGTCTTTGCACTAACCCACTAGCTCAAAGTCCGGTCCTAGTAAATTTCTATTCCAACTAGAAGACTTTCTCAAAATTGTGTATTGGCTAGCAATATTTTCATATGCCCAATTATAGTTTGGGCTACAGCTTTAAAAACTTAAATGAACACGGATTCAAAACCCTTGTTCACTAATTTAAATAGCATAGTATTAAAAAACAACCCCATTTATGTTTTTAAAAACAATGATCCATTAAAGTTAGACGTTATGTGAATAATTGTATAATGGTACCCAGACAAAACATGCATTGAATTATTCCATCCAACATAATGAATGCATACTATTCAATCTGCAATGTGAACGTTTGTATGATCAGTAATGACGGGTAAAAATGAAAAGGCATACAATGTAACCATTCTAAACAATTTCAAAATCAGAACAATTATCTCATAGCCTGAATATATTACAGTAGTCAAGATGAACTCAGTGCCCTTTGTCCTTCTATAATAGAGGCCGAAATTCAGTGAATTCACAATTGCAAAAAGGCTCTTTTTTCCCAATTTGTGGCAAGAAATTCCCCAAAATACAATGCTATTCTAACTCGGTTGTCTAACCTTCTCCAAATTTGGCCAAAAATCACACTTGATTTTCCAAAAATGAAAGGCTAAGGCCCCTTCTCCCCAATTTTTGGAAAAAAGGCCCTGGAACTTCAATAAAAAAATTGCAAGGTGAGAATTTTTACCTAATTCTTCTTTCTCTATGATGACATCATCTTTATCACTGCCCTCTTGTGAAACAGACAGTAAATTATCATAGGACTGAAAAGCATACATAAATGACATCAAAACAACTAAATCATGATTTATCACCAAAGTTAAGGACAGAATGCATCATTTTAAAAGTAAAATGTTTGGAGTCTCTTGACAATTGCCTGTAAAACAGAATTAAGTTTCAGGTAGGAAGTTATTGTTATTTTCTTTATTAGGTCAATAGAATTGTCCTAAATGCTAGTGTTTTATAGACCTCACTGTCTGAAACACAAATACACAATGTTTCTGCTCCGATCAGGATTTTTTCAAATTGCAGAGGGTATAGGAATAGAGTCAAGTAGTAAATCCTTCAGGTCTTAGACAGAAAATAATGTTAGTAATATCATGCAGATAAAATGTTAAAAATAACAATAAAAAGTATCATTTGTCTAAAATTATCATTAGTAATGTATAATGTAATAGAACAAATATTACATAAAATTAAAATGTATCATTTTTCACTACTAATGCATTTGGCATGAAGTGGCTCCATTCCTGATATCTGATAAGACTCAGTTAAGATTTTAAACCAGACTCAGATGTTTTCTCACCTTAGTTTTTATTTCATCGACCTGACTATTCTGGTCACCCATGAGGTACTCTGATACACTACTACTGAACTCAAGAGCCAGCTGATCAATAGCATCATTAAATGCTCCCTCCATTGCCTCCACACTGTGCTCTTCATAGTTGTAACCTAGGTGATCATAAAACATAATCATAGTCTCCACATTTACACAAGTTACTCTGAATTCTTTGAAAGCCTAATTGTACAATCTTTATAAACACCTGAATCAATACCCGAGGTAATTCTATTATTACACTGAAATTTAAGCAGTAAAAACATTCACACTTATGTGAACAAATTCCAGAGTATATTACAGATTTTTTAAATGATAACACAGTCTTACCAAAGTAAATAAACAAAGCACAATATTTCATTCCTGAATTAAGCAGAGCTAAAATATAAGCCATCAAAACATTCAAGTTTTGCTAAAATAAATAGGAAAGTGTCATTCACAGGGACTTCCTTCTTGATGTTGAATGGTTAGTTTCTGCTCACTGGCTCCTTACTGTTGATAGTTTGATGACACATTTCACATGTACGAAAACTGACCAGCTAGCATACAGAAGGTCTTTGTTTCTACCCAGATGTATGCCTGAAGTCTTCCTCAATAGTTAAAGATGGAAAACTCCTAAATGACCCTGGCTGTTGGAGCGATATTAAACCCAGACGTAAACATTAAAGAAAAACATGTGCTTATCTCCAGTACCTTTAATGTTTTTGATAAGAGTTCCAGCAGCTGAGAAGAGCTCAGTGGTGTTGAGAGGAGGGTACCTCTGTAGTACAGACTTGAGCGTACACAGAACATCTCCAAGTCTCTCATGAGCCAATACTCTCAAATCTTCCTCTCCATCTGCAACCAAATCAAAGTCTACAATGAACAATTACAAACCAGAACGGTAAACACTATCTTTGTAATAACCATTTCACCAAATTAATTTGAAGTTAGCAGAAGAGTGATTAAACGAACAGTATACAGTAAAAGTTGAGTTGTTACAGAATTACAACCACCTTTGGGTGCGTACTTTTCTCCTAGAGATAATATAATTTGTCCAGATAGAAATAAAATAAGAATTCTAATAAAACATCAGTCTCAGATAAGATATTTTTTGCTTAATATGATCGTACAACAGAGAGAATATAACCAAGAATGCACAGAACAATTTAATACTTAGATTGAAAAGTACTAAAATGTGAAACTGATAACAGGTAGCTAATAGGTTGAATATTCAGCAACTGCAATCATATTAGCACATGTTGAAATCTGTTTACAAAGTCTCAAAAGAAAAAAGTTATAAATAAATATAATTTTATATACCAAATTCTTCATTAAACAGCTCTTTCAGCCTTCCCAATCCATCTGAGAAGTTTTTAACATCCTGTGTAAGTCCAATAATATCATCTTTATCTACTATATGCATCTCTCCTTCATGATCAAGCAAACCTAATGAAGTACTTTTGGCCATTCGTGGACTTGTAGAAGGAGTTAGGTGCATTCCCTGTCACTGAAATAGTCACCAGTACTCTTACAGAGTTCCACTCTTTACACTGTAGCCTGTGAGCATGTGAAAATTCTTCTTTGATTGGCACTATCACTGAAAGTGATAATTCAAATAAACATAATTGAAATTACACATCAACTCTCATATGACACTTAAGCACCAACCAGGTAAAAAATATACTCTTCTCTATATATAAAATAACTGAGTAACATAACTACACATACTAAATCTGGAAATTGTAACAACTAAAATAATGCTAAACAAGTTCATCTGACAGGTTACAGTGGATGGATGACACCCGAACAGCTCAGTGTACTCGGTGACCTCAGAATAATGATACAGTCAACCACCCTTGTAAGTTGTGACATAATGACAGCATATATACACCATTAATGTGACAGGCACTAATAGAAAAATAAACATTACTATTAGATAACTACTAAATTGTAATAAAAACATGGCAAATTCGACACATTTAAACCAATTCTTTCATCCATTAATTATTGGCAGATTTTTTGAAGACTAAGATTTCAATCATCATTTGTAATTCTTTCTCTGTGAAACACTAGGTATATATTATTCTATGTATCAAATAAAGGTTAAAAACTTAAAAGGGTCATTCAAATTCAATATTCTGCTTACCTGCCTAAAGACAGTAAACTTTAAGGAGAATAATTCTACTGTACATTTGTTATTTCCTAATAAGAATTTTCAGAAAGCATAATAACTAATAAAAATTTGCATTTTTACTTATCTATATTTAAGGGAGCAGGTCAACTGGTACCCACTATAATATTTTGGTAAAGCGGTGCACCTGTCTTAGCTAATGTTATTTTGTTATATTTAAACTGACTATATATAAAATTTATCGGGGGGACGGCAGGCAAACACAGCATTTTAGACAGAAGACGAGACCGACAGATGGGAATTTGATAAACTTACTGACTCCGGGTCCTGGGAAATAGACTTTGGCCGGGTTTTACATCCTTGTTGCATTTAATTTTTTTAATACACCATGTAGACTCTAGGGTGGGGATATAGACATCAAAATTTCAGAAATGTCAAATTCACTTGGTTCGGGCCCGCTACCCAACCGGGCGGCAAAATATTAACAGGTGCATGGTAACCAATATGAAGTCAAGTGGTACCCACTATGAAGTCAAGTGGTACCCACTAAGCAAATCATATATTTAAAATCTAGGATAGTTCAATGGATTAGAAAATGGTTTATATTTGAACATAAAGTTTGACTAGGAAAATGTGACAGTAAATGAGTAGAAATATCTTTAACCACTTGACTTGGGTACCAACTGACTGTAACCCATATTTTAAGAAAAGTTTTTTTTTCTTTAAATATATTATCTGGTCTAATCAATACATACGTGAATATGACATAAAATCTAGAATAAACATTAACACAATCTGTTTATATAGCAATGTATACACACACAGTCATATTGAGGGGAACCGATATTTAGTGACAGCTTTTCCCCAGACTGAGACTAACTATTGAGTAATAATTTAATTATTCACAGAGGTAACCTAAGATGGACTACATGAGGATTGTTCGATACAGCTCTTCCCATAGAATACATATGATCACGATTCATGAGCTATGTACATCAATATGAAATTATTTGGCAATGTTTTGCTTTTTGACATCCGAAACTGGGATAAAATCTCATGCAGAAATACTTTTGATTTCGCGAGGAACAAACACTTTGTTGAATGACTGTAGGTCATATCAAATGATAAATCATGCAAATCATGCTTACATATATCATATCCCACTAATTCCGACCAATAGTAACTATTTCCTGAAGTTTAGAAAAAGTTTCTAAACTTTTTGCAAAATAATCGCCATATTGCACCGGATATAGTTAGTCACGTGACCTTACTACCTGCCTCGGCATCTTCCGTTGAAATCCGTGAATGCGCGACTGATGAATCATGATATGGTTCAATGCTACGCGCTGTTTTACCTGGAGATGTAGATAAACCATTGAGTTGTGTTAATCAATGCAGAGACGTCTCTGATCACTGTGATCATGAATAAAATGCAGATTTTTACGGGTCGATTTTTCACGCGGTGAAATAATGGGCAGGTGTATATCCCGTAATCCGGATAGTGATAAATCCGGGGAAACAAGCCTCTTATGTTTATTATTTCAGATTATCTTGATCAAACAGTTATGTTCAACGCATACATTGTGTAACCTTTACTGAAGGTCAACTACCTAGTGTCTGATAATATTGTTTCTATAAATCATAAACTTTATTACGAAGACTCATCTCATTTTTGACGAAATTTATTATTTTAATTGTGAAATTACGGGCAGATTTTATTGTAGTGGTATCAACGGATTTTAAGTGTGTGAAAATATGTCAGAATAGTACAGCAACCAATAAGTAATGTCAAGGACTTATATACATACATGTATATAAGTCCTTGGTAATGTGTTTAAGAAAAATGCTAGTTGCTGGCGATATTAAAGTTAAACTGGTTTCCGTTGACTTGTGTGTACACTGCAACATTGAACGGGAACCAGTTTACTACTGAGGTCAAAGGGAAACAACTCAATATTAAATAAGAATAGTCCTTACACAGTAGCCCCCCTTAACAAAATCGCTGACTGCACGAACAGGTCTGATACATTGAAGACAAATTTTGTTCAATAATTCTATTGTTTTCTTCCTGAACAGTCGTAAAACAATATTTGTATATTAACTGTTTGCTTGTTGAAGTGTAAAATTATACAGCGACTGAATTTATGAACTTCAGCATCAAAGTATAGAGAACAGTAACTTCAGGGTATGTAAGTCAAAAATCAAGACCATTTGTCACTAAACCAGAATTCAAGTTTTTAAACAGCATAAAATATTATCAAATATCTTTAACTTGCTAAATACCGCGATCGACATACGAGATATTGGGAGATTTCGCTTAGTTGCCAATCTCTTGTATATACGTCTCTGCTTGTATGTATCAATTTATTGAGAACTTTGGTAGCACAATAAAATTATAATACATAAAATTATATACTTAACCAAATACCTGTCAACCAAGGCCACCCATGGGAATGACATAGTGTGTCCTTTACAGACAGGAGACCTTCGTTCGGGGGTCATTTTGTTCTAAGTAATCAATGATGGTTTTTAAAATGGCCTTATTCACAGGGTGGCCTTTATTCGAAGGTGGCCACTAACACTGGTTTAACTGCAGGGCTAAAGCATTAACACATCAATTTCATTGAAAATGAACAACATATTCAAATATTTCATCTGTATTGCAGTATTTCTTAAAAATAACATGAAAACACAAAATAACAACAAAATACAAGTACATTTGTATATATGTGTACTTTTCAAGTTTAGCAATATGGTCATGACAGGAAAGTCGCAATGGGAAAGATTGACATAATATATACTAAATAATATACTACAAATGTACATCACATCATTCAAGAAATTTTTAATAAACTTTCATTATACTGGTTGGCGACCTACGATCGGACAGTTTTCGCACATTTTTTACAATATCTTAAAACTGTTTACATTTGACACTAGATATTTTAACTGCGGGAAGCTAGGTTTCAGTCCAATATGACAACATGTTTTTATTTTACTTTCTAAATAAAGAACACACATTTTGAGGCCCCAATGTGGGGTCATTAAATTGTGTTAACTTTGCTTAAAACAGTACCATGTTCCCGGACACTTAGTCGGCAGTCATAACACGTCCGTTTTATTATGTTATTGATTTTTCTTACTGTAAATCATTAATTTATGAAGTAATTTACTTATATATGTATTATTCTCTATGTACAAATTATCTCCCCTGCATACAAGGATGTATAAAAATAAGCACGTACTGTACCATATCATTAAAATGTGCGGTTACGGACTATGGGTAAAAAATCAACGTTTATCATAATATGATGGTTAATTATTATATGGTATGTTTTAATAAAGTTTTTTAGCAGTTATCTCATTTTGGAAATGTTCGTCTGCTTCATATGTTCTAATATTTGACCCTTTTGAATTTTATCCGAGCCTCACTGAAACACTTGCGCATGCGCAATGCTATTAGACTTCCCCCGCGAACGCACATGTAAACAACCGGCGGATAATGTAAATGCCGTATTTCTATCAAATATCCTCGCATTTCATAGAAGTTGTTGATCTTGGTTGTTGCAAAATAAAATGCTTGAGTGATCAACAACGAATGATCTAAGTGAACACCGAAATAAAGCGTTTTAGCGGGTGTCCGGATTTGATGGTCGTCCGGAATTTTAGGTCGCTAACCAGTATAGCATCAAGTTAAATACATACCAGGTAAGTAAAGTGTTTTACTCAATTAGCATGTATAAATTTAAGAGAAGCAATAAATATATGATAATCTTTACTCTTGATACATCATGTTATGGCCACATAAAAATAATCTGTTTGCAGTCTCCTGACTGACCTAAAAATGTTCTGCTGTCAGAATATAATTTATGGTACCATATTAAAAAAAATGCAACATGTAATTATATAGCTGCAGTTTCATTAAAAGTGAATATCAGAAGCAGACAAACTTCACTAACAAAGAAGCTTCAGTCCTAACTATCCACTTCACCAGGAGTATTGGTATTGAAATTTCAAATCTGAGAGCACTTATACAGTAAGCTCTGTAAATAATTGCAGTCTTCATAAATAAAATGTACCACTAACATTGCACAAACATATTAATAATAGATGTCACTTGATAGTACATGATTGAATATATTAAAGCAGTTTTAAAAGTTAAAATTAACCAACAAATGGTGTATCAACTAACATCCCAAGGTTTCTTGGGTCTCTGTGAATCACACGGCGTAGGGTCCTCGTTTAGGGGCTGTATATCAAGATCTTCAGTGTCTGGTAGTTTCATACCAGCTTGTATCATTTCTATCAACTCCATGAAGTTTGCTGGGTGTTTGGCCTCTTCATTATTAACATTTTTACTGTGTTTGATTTCATCTATCACAGATTCATCTTGAGCAAAGTCTGATTTATTTGTTTCCGCATTTGTTGCGTCACTTTGATAGTCAGTGTCTTCACTTTTTGTAGAATTTAATACTAAATCATTCTGTGTACCAGTTATAGTTGAAGACAATGGTTTGGAACCACAAGCACTTGTTTCTGAGCTTGGAGCTTTAGACGGAAGCAATAAAAGTTTCTCTGAAACACAAAAAAGAAAAGTAAAATTATTTCTTTTGTTTGACTGGATAAGACAAATGCAAGTATAATGCTTTAAGTTATAGTCGAGTTCACTTGAATGATAAAAAGTTGAAGTAAAGTAATCCTACCAAAACATTGCATGTCTTTATCATTTTCAGCCAGCCATGATCTGTACAGTGCATAATCAATAGGGTCTACTTCCCTAAAACAGAAAACAGTATAATTTTGAGACATATTGTAAAACTGGATGTTTTTGTTTAACATTATATCACATGAAAATATGCTGAGGAACTAGATTAAAACTGAAAAGAAAACACAATCAGATACAGATAGTTAACTGTGTTAAACATACATGTACAAGGGTTTATACTGGATTTCAGAAGTCCCTAACAGTGATTATCAGCCTCTTAGTATATCAGCCTCTTAACAGAAACAAATGCTGTTGTAGTCTTCAAAAATGCCATTGCCCCCTGTGTCCCAGCTCAGGTTTCAAATCTTTCAGTTATGCCAACTTACACCCATACATGTATATATATATAACTTACTAACATTTTGGAATAAATAGCTGGGCCATAGGAACTAGTAGGAGATAGGCGGGGAGGGGCTAATGATTTCAAAAAGGGGTTATATCTGATTCTCTCATCATCCCATTGTGAGACAAAATCTAAAATAAGGTAAACCGTAAAGCCCCCCCCCCCCCCCAATAATTTTTGCTGAAATGGTTTCAAGAAAGGGGCTATAACTGATTCTCTAATCTAACCCCTGTTGTCATACAAAAATCTAAAATTAGCCCTCCCAATGATCCGAAATTGCTTCTTACATGCCTAAATATTTAGGTTTGTATGGCCTGAGGCAAACGATCCTTGCAGATCTATGTACAGTTGTAACCTCAGTTAGAATTTTAGTTCATATTCTTCATGATGGATCAAACACTTTAATGACTTTAAAAAATATAAGTTTAACTACATGAAATATACAATCACAGAAAACAAGTTATAAGACCATCGTTTTGGAAACTTCAGTTTTCCATAGCTTTCACTCTCTAGGCGCACATGAATATTGATGCAGACCATTTCGATGATGTACATTTTTCTACATCCGCCATGCAATAGTTAAATTGCTTCCCGTTCGATGGTGCAGTGCAAATCTATTCGCAAGTTAAGTTTCCACTAGTATTTCCAGTACTCTGATTATTTAAAGAATGACAGTAAAAGTTTGGTTTTATTACCTTGAATAATAGTATGTTTGAGCTTTAATCAATGATTCCAGTAATTTTTCCTTTGGTATAGCACATATTACTTTCTTCCAACCCTCTAAAAACTTGGCATCATCGTCAAACTTGTAATTGTAGATGCTCTCAAAATTTGCTTTATAACAAGTTGTTAAATCGTTTGTGTTCAATATGCTTGACTCCATCCTAGCATCTGAATAGATAAATATGATTAGATTTGTGTTGTATCAGGTATTATATATAACATATAATGTCTTTAATTAGAACCAAGGCTCACAAGAAGACATGACAGGGCCTTCAATGCCCATAGAAAATCAAACAAGACTTCTGACTGTAAGAAATTCTTAGATCTTGTGCGGAAAAAGGTCAAAGAGGCTTACAACATATACCTTGAAGAAATCCTAAGTTTAAACAGTAAATAATAAAAGGTTATACTCCCTCATAAAACACAAAGGCAGAATTGTCGTCCATCCCTCCCTTAAAAGCCCAAAACAGGTGATGACAAGGAAAAAGCTACAGCTCTAAATCACCAGTTTCAATCGGTCTTTAGCCCAAAATCCCCTGTTAGGCTCTCATCCCTCTGTAAAATGAAAGTCCAAGATGTCCAGGACGAAACTGGTGCCCCACACCCAGTCCAAAGAGAAACCACCACCCCTTGTATGCCAAACATCCAAAAGAGCCTGGCAAAGGAGCTATCCCCTATCCTGGAGGTAATCTTAAAAAAACTCTTAATTCAGGTTTCCTCCTTCCAGGCTGGAACTTGGAAGTGAGCAGATGTCACACCAGTATTCAAAAAGGGTGACAAATCCAATCTGTCACCTAAGCCCGTTACCTAGGCGTGGACATCTCAAATAAACCTATCACGGGAAGAACACATAAACATGTCAACTAAAAAGGCAAAGCAGACAATAGTCAATAGACAACATCAAGGACAATTCCAAAGCCCAGCCAGTGCTTACCAGACATAAGTCAGACCCAGCTGGAGTATGGGTCTGAGATATGGTCCCACCACATCCAAGCCCATATTGATTAAATCAAAGCAGTACAAAGAAGGTCACTGGATGGATCAAGAAAGATCATTATACACAAACATCTAGTATATCAGAGATGCTCAAATCCCTGCATATAAGGCACCTAGACCTCAGACGCATTGACAGTCGGCTGTCTCTCCCATACAAAATTACAAACCGCTTAGTGGAAATTCCCACAACAGGTCACCTTATCCCCATTGCCCATACCTCTTGATACTCACATCTCCATTGCTTTAGGTTAATCACTGCTACCACAGATTATTACAAGTATTCATTTTTCCCTAGGACAGTATTCTACTGGAACAACCTACAGCCAGACATCCCTACCCTTCCAACACTAGAACAGTTCAATGCTGCTGTAAACACTATCAGGTAATTATATTGAACATATTTAGTCAAAAACATCATATGCTGTTTTAACAACTTATCTACATTCTTATTTTATTTCTGCTCTTACTTTCTTTTAACACTATTTGTCAAAGCTTGATGTGCCCTGTGAGCGGTCTGGCATTAAATGAAGATAGAAGATAGATAGATAAATGTTGAAAAGAAGTTCTGACGTGAATACATCACTTAGGACGCGATATATCGCTCAGTGTCGTTTCTACTTGGGTACGAATCGACATGCGATTCTAACCTACACCCAATAAGTAATTTTAGGCTACTGTACAACTACTTAATCAGTCATATTTCAATAACAAAATATCATGAAATCAAAAATCTAAAATGACATAAACCTTTATTTTCCGTTGTTTATCTCCATCAAGCGTACGTATCAAGTCATAAAATAGGACGGTGTTTATATACCACGGTAACCTGACGTAAATATACGGTGCCTGGCCAAACCAGAAGCTTGGGCGCTTTTGTTGAAGATATCCGGTTTCAGTTTAGAATTGGTTACACGTTGGACAGTAAACTTAAACCGGTTTCGATATAAATTGAGTGGCAAACAAACGGGCAGATTGAAGAAGCATTTTGATCTCCATGGCGACAGAAAAGAGCTTTACTATGTCAGAGACCAAGGACTTATATATATATATATAAGTCCTTGCAGAGACGTATAATTGTACGTCTCTGACTATGTTCTTAATATATTAACAGGAACACACACTCATATGAAGAAAAACAATAAAAAAGAATGAAGTTGTTATCTCTTTTGTTATTCCCCGATTAGGATGTTATATATTTGGTAATTCGGTTGATATATTGAATAGCCTGGGTATATGGTTGAAATTTCGCTCTTTACATGTACAGTAAAAAAGTTATAAAAAACAACGTTAGATTAAAATGTCCATTGATAATTATAAGGTAGAAATCTGACCATAGCTAATCAGATAAGAAATTATGTATTGAAAGTTTCAGTAGTGGTCACGAAGTCTCAAAAAGTATCAGATAAATATCAAAGTACTGAAAGTACACATGCAAACTGAACATACATGGACTTGTACTGCAACATGAAACGGGGACGCAGACAATATAGAAATAGAGGGGGAAATGCATTTTTCGATATATAAAGATCTATTAAAGAGCGGATTTTGAATGTCGGAGTCGATTTGCACTCATGCAAACAGTGGCTCATGTGTGTGTATGCCTGTTTGGACGATATTTTTGTGCCGAACCCCTTTGTTGGCAAGCATAATGAAAAGATATATACCAGACATATCATAGTTGATAAATTATATTTAGAAATAGAATATTCCTTATTGAATCAACAATAAACATACAAATTGATCCGAGGTTCAAACCATAAAAGCCTATTTATTGTTTATAGATTTCTGTAAACTATATATAGTTATCTGGTCAACTCGTACTCTTGTCAAACTATACCCATATCCTGTCAGGTCTTTTTTCAGCGTTCAGATACATTTCGAAGAATAATTGTCGTCAATGACTTATACACACACATAATATATTGCGTATGTATTATATAAGTCCTTGTTTTCATGTGTCTATCCCATATTCAAATATAGTCCATTTGGACAATCCATAAAAAGTTTTTAACTAATATGTGTTGTTATGTGATAAATCTGGAGAAAGTTCTGGAATCAAAAACTATTCCATTGATATATGACTGGGACAACGTGAACAATTAAAAATAAAGTAAAACCTTGCATAGCGGACTCTTCATTATTAATTGATACCATCTCAATAATACGACCACTTATTTTCAGATTTCAATATTTCGACGGTGTCTAAATGTGATAATAATTTAGCAAGGTTTTATTGAAATGTGAAAACGAAACTTATGATAACAGCAAGCAGTAAACACCATGAAAACGTTTCATGTATTCATATTTTTTATTATCTTATATATGATAGATATATATCAACAAAGTGCAGTCTGTATAAAATATTTCATAAACATGTTAAATTAAAAAAAATACTTTGGCACAAAATAAATAAGCATCAATATGTATACACTAACTTCGTATAAAAATATTATGTAGATTTCTATATTAAATAAAGCACATACTATTTTTTTGTTATGTTATTGAAAACCACTCAGTATCATCTTTTAATCCAGAAAACATTTTCTGGCCACAAATAATAACTTTCGGAGTCCAAAATGGTACTCATTGTAACATCATTATACGGAAGCAATCCTTCGTTGACAAGAAAGTCTATGATATGTTGTCCATTCTTAGTGTGTCTATGGTGTACCCATTCCATTAGTATACCTTTCACATTCTTAGTTTGGAAGAAATTATGGCCACCACTTAGGGCATTCCATTCATATCCTTCAATATC
Organism: Lutraria lutraria; assembly: GCA_964023205.1. Taxonomy (NCBI): domain Eukaryota; kingdom Metazoa; phylum Mollusca; class Bivalvia; order Venerida; family Mactridae; genus Lutraria; species Lutraria lutraria. The sequence goes on from OZ026838.1 coordinate 24,610,971, forward strand.
CATCTTAATAAAAACATTTTCATCTTTTATATATGGCACTAAATCATCCAAAAGCACACTTTCTCTATTTACTAGGATATGTGCTCCCAATTTGTTGTTCTGTAAATTATCAACCACATGGGCTCCACCCACATTGTCACGTGGTGTCTCAATTTGAACTGTTTGATATTTATCGGATATGGCATTAAGCACGAGAGTCACATTGTTTTCCAACCTACCAGATCTCAAAGTCATTCCAAGAAGTTTCAAGTTATCTTCTATAGCATCTACAGCAACAACACGAACACCAAGGGTGGCAACAAACAAAGTGTAAACTCCAATATTACAACCTAAATCCACGACCGTAACTCCGGGGTGTCGTCGTATAAACATTCCAGTTGCATTGAGCAAGTCTTCCTCCCAAGTTCCAAAGTCTCTTACCCGCGCTGAGATCATCACGTCCTTTTCAGGCGAATGGACGAAAATTGGCCTTTTCCCCTTCCATGTTTTCAAATAAGCCAAATTAGAAGATTCATGTGACAAATTTTTAGTTTTACTTTGATAGATATTAACTTTGTTCCTTTGGGCGGTCTCAGATGTCTTTGTGTGTTCTTCTGCCGTTTCTTCTAATTCAGACAGAACATAATCGCGGGCTAGTTCTTTCTTTTCGTTTTCAGCGCCATATTTCTTAGTTGAGTTAATGTACTGTATAGTTAGTAATGTGATGATCACGGCTAATAGAACACAAATATGTTTGTTTGAAAAACGTTTATACGTCATAATAAAATAATTTTTGCTTGCTAATCATCCCTGTGTAAGTTGCATTGTAGGTCGAATTCAGTTCACTCTGCATACTGATAGCTTTAACAGCATCCGCTTGGCAGTGTTTGGTAATCTGTAAAATAAAAAAACTAAACAGGTTAAAACAAACCGACCAGACCGTTTTTACATACGTACATGCACATAATAATATGTTTTATTTCAATGATAGTTTCATGAGCAATACTAAGGTTCATTCTCTTTAAAGATGGTTGGCCGTTATATATTTCATAATACACCACACTTTGAATGGGTTGATTTAGCTCATTTGTTACTTTGATGAAAGACTGTTCAAAAATACTCCACGAATGTCGCCATATTTCCAATATTGGTTTAACTATACAAAACCCATAATAAATATTTAATGTATTAATTCGTGCAAACACATTTATCAGTGTACTTTTCTGTACAACTTGTAAGTGTTAGAGCCTAAAGGGGGGTAACTCAAACAAAATGTTCATTAGCGAGGTCACATAAGCAATAAATTCTGACCATGGTCTGGTAGATAACTTTGATGGTGAGTAATAGTCTTAAAGGCAATTATAGACACATTTCAGTCTGGTTCGAAAGGTGATTAAGGCCTTTCAGTAACCTATTAAGTCATTAATCACCATCGAAGCCCTTCTAGTGTGAATGTACATCGATATATCACAAAATACATGAATTCATCATAGGGCACTGAAAATGCAATATCTTATATACGTGTTGTCGGACGTCTTTGTTATATGTATAGATTTTTATGTTTCACGTGTCTATTCAAATACTGCTGAAAATGTGATTGTTTTAATGCATGTATACAGTTTGTTGTCATTTTCTGGCAGGTATTGATTATGTCCATATACCATCTAATTTGTAATTCGTGTTGCTTATAAATTAAATTAACAGTCTTTAAGCCTACATATCAGACACAGCAATTTATTATTAATGATAGTACTACACTCACTGACATTACCTTATTCTTTCAAATACTTATACATGTATATGCACTCTTCGTGATTTTTTTCTGAATCATACTCAGTGTTTAATTTGTAAACATTGTTAAAGCACATGGAACAATTACGACATATGCATGTGACAAGAAATGCAAAAAAAAATTACCTATGCAAGTCTTCCTGTTTAATTTCCCATAAATGCCTTCATTAATTCACAATATACATATAACCATATCTCTTAAGTATGTTTAACATACCGTATTTGTTCCTTCCGGTAGTTATTTTAAGCCTGATAAAATTGTCACGCTCTAGTTGTGTTGACAGGTAAAACTACCTTAAGCTATCAGCACAGCAGCGTTGACGGCGTGAACCGCCCCTGATAGAAAGATAATAGCAGTCAATAGAAAGGGCACCCCGAGCTTCCCTTGACAATGAATAATGAACGCATTGTGACAAGGGATTACGTGTCGCCAAACACATTGATTTGTAATTGATAATACAATATAAAAAATGTACATTTATCAAAATTGTTAAAATGAAAGTCTTAACTTATTTAAATTATTAAGACTAATTCGCATGACTAATATTTATTTTTAATGTCGGGTAATTTTATTTATGATGTAAAACTACCTGCTGATATCAACTTTAAAAGTACCCAACATAAAACCACCCCTCTTTATAGAAAGATGATCTAAACGGTCGTCCGATTGTCTTAAAAAACAGTGACTTTATTTTTTCTACAAAAATATAAAATACAATTGCTAAAGACAGAAACTCTTCCGGTTTTCATACAATCACTTATGCCACTAGTGTAGATTTAAACATGGTTATTCGTTACGAAACAGAACTTATTTCATAATCACTGGTGTAGCTTACTATAGGGCACTGTAGGCACGTGCCTACACTTTTTTCTGATCAATGCAAATAAAGAAAAAATATAAAAAAACGCAATGAAAAATGAAGGGGGTTTGGGTCAGGAGAATAGAACAGATCCGAGTATCCAGAGGTCCAATTTGGCAGTTAATTGTGGAGAACAAGGTTAATACTGACCATTACAGAATCCAGAAAAACTGGTTTGGGTAACTGTCGGTCGGTTTTTACTAAATCATTGTTTAAAACATGCACAGAACCAGAAAAATCGTTGTTAATGAATTAATTCGGGTGATTATATCTTGCGGTAATTTACTAATGTAATTAATTATAGTCATCCAACAGAAATCACGTCATTTTCATGAATCATGTAATATTTCCATTTTTTCCTTTTTAAATACATGTTTTATAAAAATGTTTACTCTATGCAGGCCTTGTGTTTTACATGTTTTTTTACGAATCTTCTTTGGTATCGTCAATATGTAAATGTAGAAATATATTATATAAATTTTAAATTGCTTTTGTAAGGCGTGTATGGCATAGATCCCTGACTTATGCAAACCTTGCGACGGGGACAATAAATGGGGTTACCCTATAGGGTCCAAAAAATGTGTTTACTCTATGTATGGTATCATTTACCTCAATTCAGTCATTAAAAGCCCTGGTTCCTGATCCATGTTCCGCCGCACTAAAGGTGCAGATAGACCTCCGTAAACATTTTAATAAGGGAGGTAAATACTGGAAACAATTGGATTTTGTTAATCTAGTACTCTCCCTTTAATCGAAATGATACTATAATGACGCACTTGAGTTCAATTGAATCACTTAATTGCGTGATTGACTTTAATACGCAGGTGTGCTGACATAAACTATTTGTCATCCCTGATTATGTTTACTTCTCCAATTAAGCGTTATCAAAAGTATTGTAGAAAATTAATTGCATTTCGAACCAACGTGTTAACCGATCGCTTCAATGTCCACGAGGATTTCATTCGGCTTTATGTGCTGTTAATCTGATAAAGTGTAAACAAACAGACGTCAACTATTACTTTATTTGTGGTATCATTTTATCATTGACTCAGTTTTATTCAAGTTTTTAAACAAAGACATTTTTCATGAAGTATTAATTTTACGTAAAAATAGTAAAATTGAAAAAAAAAATCAAATATTTTTTTCGTTATGACCTTTCATTTATTATGATACTTAAGCATAAATCTAACTTAAACACATTAATTTAAATGTGTTTAATATAGCATTTGAGAAAATTTCAATAATACACTTTATTTTGTAATCCAAATCTTATTTACTCTGTTCGTTAAAACTTTATGTAAAATCAACATAAGGACGGCCAGTGGTAATCAATTAAAATATAATATTCATTATCCAGTCCAGTCGTATACAAGACGTCCATAATCAGAACTAAACTAGTCCAGTCAAACCTGTGATATCGGTCACCTCCGAATAAAGGCCATCATGTGAATAAACGTCATTCACTTTAAAACTGTAATAGGTTATTTTCAACAAAATGATATCCGAATAAAGGCCACTCGTCAATAAAGACCAAATTTAGTCTTTCCAAAGGATGGCCTTTGTTCACAGGTCTGCCTGTATTTCAAACCATTACATACCCTAACAAGACACTATTGATAAACACCACAGAGTCAGACATACAATGTTATACCATGTACATGCATGTATATTTGTATCAAATTCACTCGAATGTAATGCATTCATTTTATAGAAAAAAAATATTCAAGTATTATATTTGTCAGCAATTTGATACCCTGTATATGTCTTATTCCTGACCAAATAAATGTAGTACATATTTTATATTTCTTAAATACATTATAATTATATATTTTAAACAATATAATTATTGCGAATTTGTGCAATTTTTTTTTCTTTGACTTGAATACTCAAATCACTCAATCCAAAGACAAAATTTAATTAAGAATATCAACTTTGGCCTATACAAGGCTAAATGTCTAAATTACCTTAATTCAATATGACAAAAGTCATTAAATATTGTTTATATTATTATAGTTGTTTATCTGATTGTCTTTTTTCATCGTAAAAGCTAAAATAAAAACTCTTTTTTTTGGTCAAATATAATAATTTAAACCTACTTGATTTGATATATTGCATGGATAATGAAATGTATTAAAATGATATCAACGGTTTTGTGGTAAATCAATGTAAAATAAAATAAAGCTTGACAGGAAAAATGCACGTGCATGTAATGGTTTATTTTTTATTCTTGGTGATTTTTCAACTCCATGTATGAACATAAAACTCATAAACTGCAATAGTGACACGATTTCATAATTGTTGAGATTATTCGAATCAATTATTCGGTACATAGACTAAAGTCAGGTTTCCGTCAGACACGCTGCCTCTGATAGATTCCCTAATGTAGTATTAAATTACTTTCAGTTTGAAAAGGCTCACTGTAGGATTTTATATCTATTGACATACGGCTGAGGAAATAAGTTTACCATAATTGAAACATGACCAAAGAACACAGAACAGGCGACCAGAGAAACGAACTTGGTAAGCAAAACAATTAAGTGTCAGGAACTCTCATCAAAAACCGTCCATTTAACCTCGCCGATTTACTTAATTGATTTTAGTTTGTTCTTGCACGTCTAATTGAAGTCTATTTGCTTTTTGATAAAATAATTATTCTTCGATAAAATTTCATCTCTGTGACACGGGATACTGTATTGACTTAGTCTGAAAATAAAATTTCATTTGTTTGCGACGTCATGACTGCGTCCCTCAGAGGGATTTACTTAAAAACCAATTAATTGAAGAAGTAAAAGATGCACGGACTGATTAAAATAGTGAGATTGGTTTTTGACATACAGTATTATATTAATTACATGTGGTTAGATCACAGAGGAACTTTGAAAACAACTTTCAGATATGAAATATTCTTGTTTATAACCCACGTGTAGACCTATATGTCTGCCTTGAATGTTGTGGCGGCATTTTTCTTTTAAAGATGACCCGAAGCTGATTTATGTCACCATTTTCCCCGAATAGAATTAATCTTATCTTTCATAGGAATCGAAAACGAGTATAAAGACCAATGGGAACTGTTTCCATATGAAAATGTTTTCTTATATATTTTGTATGTATATTTTATGACAATATTATATGTTGAATTTGCGCTGAATTATTTCCCTTGTTTCTTACTTTGAGAAAACATCCTCCATAACAAACGAAGCATCGTTACTTCACTGATACATTCAGTAGAGAACACAATAAAGGTGTCGCTCAACAATAAAACAAGATCTTAATAATGGTGTTGATGCTGATTATGCCGCCGATAAAGATGGTGACGTTATGCCGATGATCACTGCAATGATAATCACGACGATGATAATAAAATCATGATGATGATATAGTTTGATGATGATGATGATGATATATAATAATATTTTAATGATGATGATATATTTTGATGATGATATATAATAATATTTTAATGATGATGATATATTTTGATGATGGTATATTTTGATGATGATACATAATAATATTTTAATGATGATGATATATTTTGATGATGATGTATAATAATATTTTAATGATGATGATATATTTTGATGAAGATATATAATACTATTTTAATGATGATGATATATTTTGATGATGATATATAATACTATTTTAATGATGATGATATATTTTGATGATGATATATAATACTATTTTAATGATGATGATATATTTTGATGATGATGATACAGTTTAATGATGATTTTGTTTGATGATGATGATGATTGATGTAGTGATGGTGGTGATGGTGTCGTTGATAGGGATATGAAGGAGGATTAGAATGGCGGTGATGATAAAGATGTTGATATGTATTTGTCAATCAATATCATTGACCTAATTTATTTAGCATTCATTATTGTTATAAATGTTAGTACATTGTCAGAACAATAAATATTGTTTTCCAATAACAACCATGATAATAAGGCTTTAATTCTATCTAGACGTTGCTAAGCAATACACAATTCATAAAAAAATCATTATAAAACTCGTCAATTAGACCTAATATACAACCACCATTATATATTCTCCACAAACATGGGTCTGCTCTTTTACTTTAGAATTCTAAAAAAACAAAATGCATTTGGAAAATTAATGTTCTTATCATCTTGACTGCATTTAAAAAAATGAACTAAATGCTGTAGTATTTGAAATTTTAATACATTTTTGTATTAATGTTTTTATATTTATGTTTGTCTGTTGTTTTACGGTCCACTCGACTGTTAGGGTAATTGCAGAGCCGACCAGAGAGAGAGAGAGAGAGAGAGAGAGAGAGAGTATAGAAGATACAGAAGAACCAGGCATTTATATCCCTACTCTTATCTCGAATACCGTATCCTGTGATTTTCTAAACATAGTTCTTGGCTCGGTAGTTGGATTGGGCTTATATTTCACGTCCATAATTACTTTGATTTAACATTTAACATACTGTATATAATGCATTTAAATTTTGACAATATGTATATACATTTATAACATATAAACGTTCGTACAAGAACAAAATATAAATGTAAAATAGAAATGAAAGTACGTGAGTATACGGTACGACACGTATAAAATATATATTGCTTATATGTTTATAAACATTGTAATTATCTTGCTCATCAATAAATGTCACAACTATCAAAAAAAAAAAAATAATAATAAGATTTAAAAAATGCGTAAACCCTTTTTCGAATTAATTGGAATTGAGCCTTCATCAAACTCATTGCATCAGACATGTTTTAAAAAATATTAACCCGGCTAAATTTTCTGTTGTAAATCAACTTCCCGACAGAAAGACGGACATTGGTTGATGTCCAGATTTTTCTCGATTTTTAATCATCCATTACAACTTGAGCAGTTAATCAATCGATTAGTTGACCAAGTTTCCACACCATTGAGACTGTTTTTAGTTCATTTCTTCCTACTTCGGACGCAATCCTCTCATTTGACATTGTTCTGGCTTCATTGAACATCGCTAGCAAACTTCTTAAATCTTTTATTGTTTTCTCCAGCCGTAATCAATATAGACCACTGTGAAATTCAACTCGGCACGATGCCATCATCAACTGACCAACCCCGCTGTTGGAGGCTTAATTACATATTGACTTTGAAACTGGACATTAGCTACACGAGTAAGGTAAATTGAATTCTGGAAAATTGGCCAATTTCGCCACCAGAAATCTATAGCCGTATATATAATCTCCACTTCCAGCTTCATTAAGGTCTAATTACATGTAAAATGTAGCATTTGATAAACACACGTTGTTAGCGAACAAAAGTGTGATAATTTGTGAAAAAAATCGGAAACATGAAATCATCAGTTACATGTAGTAAGTCTCCCAGGAACAGATGTCTATATATTGATCAATTGTATCGATTCGTTTGTTTTACGTACTGTTAAAATTGTGTATTGAACTCCGGATACATTATTAATTATAAACAACAACAACGTACATGTACTTTGATGTTCAATACACAGAATCTGAAACATTACACATGATAAAATATTCCTGTTTCTAATAAACCCAACAATGTTTGATACGCAACAGACAATATAGTTCGGAGAAGTATGTAAGAGTTTATCATACCACATAAAATATTAATTAAAAACACAGATAAGCAGTAATCAAAACCAAGACGTCGTACAGATAAATAACGCATAAATAATATGGTAGTCTCCCTTGGACTACGTACAAGCGAGCACGTTACTACAAAAAACTGAAATCTGATTTAGTTTATTAATAAATACCAGATAAGTACGACAAAAATGTGAGTTCTTACAAGTTAGGAGACTTTGTGACGCTGTCTGAAATAGTTTAAACGAACATGTTCCCTTTGAATGCCAAGAATTTGCATATTTTTCTTTTATTATAAACCAGTAGAATTATTAATCAGGAAATAAGATACATGAAGCTGATTTGAACTTTCAATAACGTCTGTTAAAAAAGTTAACAATTGTTTGTGACCATACTTTCTGTTCTTTTTGAGAATTATATATTTTTAATGACATTTTTACAATATTGTAATTATTTTCGGTAAGGTTTACGCCTTTCAACTGACTTATGGGTTATGGACATGGTTTGAACGATATAAAAATAAAATTCTGGACACTTCGTAATATTCTATTCTGGTCATCACTAGTTCATAGCAAGTGACCACCATTTTCAATGTTTTCTTAGACGAAAGCAGTGTCTACGGCTTTTGGAGAAAAGCAATATTCACGATAAACATTGAAACGAGTTTCGGGAATAGATAATTTTCTCGAATTTCCACAATTTTAACGTTCCGAGTGGCCGGGTCAGTGACATGGCTACTTCTTATTGATCTGAATATTGATTTTAACCGCTTTCTTGAGACTTTCATACCACGCACGATTTCATTATATTTAATGTTCAATTATCAGCGTTGCCATGGAAACCATTATGATGGATTTTCTTACATGAAACTTATTAGTTTACGTTTCAAACGTCCGATGGAAAGGTCTGGTCAGTATTATGTTATTGACTTTTGTCTCTCGAAGCTTTAAACCAAACTTTAGATGATGTTTCGCGTGATTTTGTTTTCCTTGATTCTTATCTTAGAATTCAATACAGTTCTCGTTGCCAAATAAATAGATTATATTCAGTGGTATTAGGAAATTGTATTCGGTCGGTCAAGCAAAGGTTCCGTGACTGAAATTCTTCAGATATATTAAACACAGGCCTGGACGCATTCGCGCTTTCATTAAGTAATGTCGTCATAAAAGGCAATTTCCGAGTACTATTCCTTTTTCACTATAGAGAATTAGATTTTAAGTCGCCGGGCACCTAGAGGATACGTTTGATGTATTAGATAGAAATTGGAGTTTGTATAAATAAAATATGTTTTGTCCAGAGAAGAACCACGGGGACTCCGGGCCAAGAAAGCAATTACGTGGCGACTATCCATCAAAAAGTTTATCGCCGATGCGAATGTTTTCCCCGATCTATTCTTGTACGTACGTGATTGTTTTTTTTTCATATATATATTTATATAGCCGTGTAATAATGACAAACTTGAAAGTTATCCTGACCTTATAGGAATTTCTGTTTTGTACGAAGTTTTGGTCAAAATTTGGAAATTAATTTATCCAAACTGTATTGTTTTATACTTACAAAGCATTTAAAATATTCGATGTGAATTAACATAATTTGTTGAATATCCTTCCGTGAAATTCATATAATTTTACATCAAACATGAGTTAATTGTTTTTTATACCCAGAAAAAATAGAATTACAACTTGGTACAATATTGAGTCTTAATAAAACAGTCGACCATGTAACATTTTCGCATATAACTGTAAGCCGGTTGATCACAGAATTATGAAGACTTGATTCTTATTTCATGTACAAACTATAATCCGTTTATTAAAGGATAAAGTCCGACCAGGCACGTTGAAGCTAAAAATAACAAAGTACACCAGTATTTGAAAACTTCCAATTAATTGTACAAATATATGATAAGTTCTAATAATTCGTTAATTCATCGTATAATGTGCAAAATGTACATGTACTTACTAAGCTTAGTTTAGCGCATTAAATATTCAATGCTTATTAGTTCTTGGATTTGAAACTAATTACATTTTGGTACAGGATTAGTTTTTCTAATGACGTTAAAAATGTTGTTTTTTCAACATAAACTAAAACGACTGCGTGACAATGTTCTAATCAAAGTACTGATAGTACTCATGATAATTGAACTTACCGTGACAGACCTGAACTGCAACATGGAACGGGATCTTGCAATTGCATGGCGGATGTAGATAAAAGTAGTACATGTACTGTACTTAGGTCCGCAGGCATTTTTAAGCTGAACTATCGTTCAGTTTCTAAAATGAATTCGTAAATATAAATACCCCCTTTATTGAACATCTATCTAATTTGTGTTAGAATAGAAGAGAACTATTTTGTTATCTCAGTAACAATTCTGAATCTAACAAATTTTAAATTACATAATAATTATGTTAAATTATATTATATTATTATAGAATGCAATTGGCTTAGTGATATTCGCCGAAACTACATAAATTGTGTATCTACTGACTTTTCAAATGAAAAAGGTTCGCAGTTGATTTTTCTTAACGGTGAAAAAAATCTTTTACAAAGACTATTTAGTATAGATTATATAAGGCAATATTTCATTGATAATGATGCAGAAAGCATGTTCATCAGACGCTTGTGTAAATTTGTGTATGATATTCTTACAAGGTACAAACATCTATCTCTGTAATATATATATAGGGACTCCTGAAATAAGTGAATTGTCATCATGTATTTGTTTTGTGTACATACCATTTAACTTTTTCTCATTCACTAGTTATACCTTGTAAACTTCTTGTGGTTTCGTTTTCGACAAGAAGATTACGCGGGTCACAAATAATTCTAGCTCTTAGAAAATCAGCAAATATTTTGCCACATATTATATTACATGGTCTCTCTTGCGCATTTATATACGCATGTATGTTTGTCTTTTAATAGACACAGTAACCATAGTTACTTATGTCTTTTCATGTGTATATAATTGTTTGTTCTTCTTCCATTGCCTTTTTTCTCACTTATTCTGTATTTTGTTTGCAAAAATGTTATCAAATGTATATGTTTATCACCGTAAAGGTGAAATTAAAGAGTATATATATATATACATGTATCTACACAATTCTGAATTTCATTTTTTTTTTTTACAACTGACAAACATTCTGTGAAAGTGTAAAAACGTGTTAGATGTATATGTAAAACAATATATAATGGATAATTGCAAGAAGAACTTGGGTCATAAAATGACTAGTTTAGGTCCTAGCCGCAAAAATCATACCTATGAATAATAAATCACTTCCACCCAAAAATTGTACAACAAATTCCAAAGAGTTTCTGATCTTTTATGGACACTAATATTTTTTTGTGATTTTATTTTTAATTGGATGATTTTTGGCTGAAACTTTCTGTGTCGGCTTTTTTCTTTACAAGCTTCTAATTTATCATCATTTTGCCTTGATTCTAGATGCACCAAGTTGTAGGGTATGCCCCTTTAACTATCTACATAATTATACGCGAGTATTGGAATACAATTAAAAAAATGTATTTAGCACTGGAAATTGCTTTGAATTCAATCTTTTGTATACATAAGTTCAATCCTCGTAATGCTCAAGCACGTTTTAATTCAGCATGATTAAACTCGACATCGTATTAGTTCGTCACCCCCTTTAGTGAAAGTAAAAGCTTTGATTGCATCTTTTGGTTCCGGGAACTTTTATTCCGCAACTAACACGATAATCGAATTCTACCGCAAAGCAAACTTCTCGATTATTTTACGACATTCAATAAGTTATTATTTTATGAAATTTAATTAAAACCACTGATGAATGGTTGTACTAGAAAAAAGCTGTTTTAACTCCGAGAGAAATTTAATTGTTTGCGTCTCACACTATTTTGATTTCGTATGAGAAAATGACAAGTTTTTGCGTTCGAACAAAGCTACAGCATTGATTTATTTTAATTAGCGATTTGAAGAAGTTTAGTTTATGGCTTATAACGAAACATTAGAAATTCATTATGGTTTGGAACGCCATGTTTTTTAATTTTACAGTTTTGATCGATGTATTTCTGAATTTATTGCCATAGATCTATAAAATAATGTCGCTTGTAGCAATAACAAATAGCAAATATATTATACCAGGCAGCTGCTAGTTGACTGTGTTGTTAGTTAACTGAAATAAAATATTGAACGAACGTGATTACAGTAAAGACATAAAGGCATGTCCTAAAACGTATGACATTTTTTTTGTCGTCAAAATTTTATATCTTTTTGGAAAAGTTAAGAATACTTCTGTGTTGGCACGAAAAACGGTATCATGTAACATACTGTTGTGAAAACGGCTGTAAACGATATTGCAATCATGTAAAGCTCAGCATTATGATGTACATATGTGCATAAAAAGCAATTTAATATGTGTCAATACTGATGTATTTAACTGTTGCTTCCTTATTTTTAGTGACCGCTTACTAGGGCCATCATCCTAACATTCACGACAGAGAGCCCTAGTAATTAGATTTCAAAGCGACTCGCATTTTACGTGCGTGCTAACATTATGTAGGTCCTTTTAGTACTTTGATACTGTCTTAACATTGTATTCCTTATATAGACAAATATAATGTTCAAACATACGTTCAGACATTATATACAATTTCTCCATTCAATATCTAACACAAACTACCCATTCATTCAATACACGAATATTCTTATAAAACATATCTCCGTCTAACTCTGCAATGCATTAAATGCTCGCCTACGATGCCTTTTTTGGCATCCTAGATATAAAAAGCATCAATGTAGGTTTTCTTACTATACTTATTTCATCTTAATACATATGTATACCAAGCTATTATTTATATATCAAATATCCTAGTGGTATATGATCGGTAATCCACCACTCAAAAACACTTCATGAATCAAACTAGTCTTATATGTTTTGCAATGATTGATACGTCTATTCCTACATATAAAATCACCATCGCGGACGTCACTATAAATAAATGACCGGACATGGTATAGACAATCTGCTGTTACGGACAGACATTAGGAAGTTGCAAGAAACCATTCGGTAGAAGAAAGGAATTTCATACAAATGTTTTTATAACATATGTAAATCAGAGATTATGATCGACGCCGATTGAATATTTACCGCATATTCATCGTAACATGGTTTGTTTGTCTTGTAAAAGAAGAATAGAAGATGTACACCGCCACAACCTAACTATTCCTGAACCCTAACATGACATTCACACTTTCCAGATTTAACTGTCCAGAGCCAATCATATTCACGGTTATTACAGCTGCATCGGCTATTATTATTCTTAATGCTATTGTTGTTGTTGCTGCTGACGCTGAAGCTGGTGTTGTTTTATGATGTTGTCGATTCAGACTCAGTCGACTCAGATTCTACTTTAAATCAAAGGCTTACTTCAGCTGTGGTATGAATTTAAAAGATATAAGTTTAGACATGCATATTGTCATTTTCGTTGTCAATTGGAGGGTCTTGTATTCTATTCTAAGGATTGCTTAACTATTACTAGAAAACAGTGGCAATAAAGGTGATGCGTTAAAAAGTATAACAAAAGGTAATGCTTGGTACGAAAGGTGATAATTCTAGTATATAATTCAAAAACTGTAGCTCAAACCATCACTTTTCATAATTTTCCAAGGCGCTGGCAAACTATTCCCAAATGTTGTTTGTTTGTTTATCAGAGAGAGAGAGAGAGAGAGAGAGAGAGAGAGAGAGAAGGGGATGGGATACATGGAGGGAATCGGGCATTTATATCCCTACTCTTATTTACTGATTCTTTATCGTGTCCGATGTAAAGCAACAATACTCGCCTCTCCCATTCCTGTGATTATCTTAATACAGCACTGGGCTCAGTAGTTGGGGTTGGAACCGTAAAATGCGTCCCTGAAATATCTAAAGCCGAGATTCGACCCCACAACAGTTCCATTATCAATCCAATGCGTTACCCCTAAACCACCCAGCACCCCTTATTTTCAAATGTTCCCCGCTGAAAAGTTCCTTATTTCCTCGGATTTTACTTCTCCCATATTGTACCCGGTAATTTGTGGCCAACATTATCCTGAAATCATTTAGACTTTTTCCCTTTTAATTTGCTTATCATACTTGTTGATAGCCATCATTATTGGACTAAAAGAGATTGTGGGCGCCCATGATATTCTTACATACCCTACATTGCAAGCTGTCTGCATTTCATCCATAAATGATGGTCTTGTTACAAAAAATTAGAATCAATACCGATTTTTATCTTATAACTACGAATTTTCCCTGAAAGATTTCAAGATATATTTATCTACAGTCCCGCGTCTTGCTTAAAGCATTTGCGTTAAAAATTGCTATTGACCAAAATAATGCCAGCGTATTGGACTTGACAGCTATCTGCCCGCAATTTATACAGAAACTCGTTCTAAGTCCTTAATACTAAAAATGAAAATCGATGAAACTGACCAATATGAAGATAAAATATACACTAGCGAATTTCGTGTAGAATATCCATCATTCTCCGTTTCCATGGCAACTGGTCATAATGGAACATTAAATGTAATAAAATAGTCAGAAGTATAATTTAAGACCGAAAAGAAAGGTCACACACAGAAATGTTAAAATCAATTGGCGATGATCAATGGCCGTAGACTATTCTGAAATTTGATTTACTGGGGCCTCGGGTTATTCTCAAGCTATCAGTCTTTTCATAGATCGTTAATGGAATATCGCGCCAATGTCCGAAACAGATAGGTTTTTTCAATTATTCTTGTTTTTCAAAACTTCCCCCCGACAAAGCATTATAAAGTAATTCGAAATTCTGGACGCGACCAGTAACGCAATTAGGGCGAGAGAGTGACTAAAATTGGAAAAGGGACTGCGGAAATTACCCCTAATATAGGGCTTTGGTTACAATAAATTGCAAGAACTTACATTAGCCGAAATGAGATTATAAGTTTACAAAAAAGCGCTCCAATGTCTACGAGCGGGACTAATGATTAGGAATGGACAAGTAAAGGTTTGGTGTAATTAAGTTATGACCTGACCATGTCCTGTAGCTTCTATGGTGAAACATTGTTTCTTACAACCACTTTCCATCCGTGCTATGAGTGGGTTCATAATAGGTCTTACCATATATAGGCGTATAAAGCGTATATAGTAATCTAATAGTAAATTATGAGTTCATATATACGCTTGTCTTTGATGATATTTTTTGGGGTAAATTCCAGCTTTGTAGAAAGAACGTAGAATTTTAGTGTTTGGAAATTGAACTGCAGTTTAACCTTCCATAGCTGTCACTCGCTCGGTGCGCATGAATTTTGACGCGGGCATAATTGCTACGTTTTTTTCTTCATCGTCTTGACCTAAAAACAAATCACTTAAAAAGTGTCGTGAATGTTCTTCTACTTTGTTACTTGCACTCTTAAGATCCAACATTTTGTTCCGTTTGCGCGTGAATAGTTCTTGTTAGCGTTTCTGTGCGGTTTTCGCGGATAATCGGTTGAATACAAATAAAGCAACAACTCGATGAACGTCAATGAAAGACGTTTCTATAAACATTGATAGATACATATTATTAAACGCTAGACACATTGTCTGAACGAAAATTGAAATGCCTTAATTGTTATGGAATTAATAAAAATGAATACGGAAGGCGGCCGGCTATATCCTTACATACCGATCAGAGAGGAAACGGTATTGCGTTATACTGACTCATATATTTTATATATATATTAGGAAGGTCAGTATGCCTACAACGATAATGTTAATAACACGGGGCGAGTTCATCTCGCTTTTAGAGAACATTTTCCGGAACGTATTAAAGGAAATATATATCTACTTTTGATCTGTTCAAACGGGTCCATGTAGGTGCATCTAAGGTATACTAGTATTTCAACTGCTAGCAATGTTGCCAAACGGACACAGATACTTGAGACCGGCCTCGCGAACCTTTAGCACAACATGTTTTAAATAAGGATGGATAAAATAAACTCCAACAACAAGTCATTGGTCAGAAATGTTGTGATAATCAAAATACTTATGATTTTCTCATTAACAGTACGGTATGTTAGCTACTTTCAATTTTTTGTAACTTTAACAACGTCTTTGTTAACTACAATGAGGTAGCAATAATTGATAAAAGCTTGTATTGAAATGAAAGAAGATTGCATGGTCTCACAAACCAAGCTTTTGATTGGTTCATTACGTACGCATTATTTAAATTGTCCAATGAAAAAGCTTGTATTTGGAGACAAGACTAAATCGAAAGGAATAATAAGCCGCTGTTAAGAAACCTCTTGTCAGGACACCAAGATCGTCTATGACAAACATTGAAGTTTTGTGGGATCTTTCTACAAGATGATAATTGGTTAACAAAATAATTATTGCGCTGGAAAAAAGAATTCAAACTTGGCTTAACTTGTTTGATTTCGCTATTTTATCATTTATGTAATTCGGAGAAAGTGCGCGCACAGGCAAGTCGTAAAAGCAGCTAGTCTCTAACATGCTACAGCTAAACGATTGTCAATCCTTTTTCTGCGCTCGTAGCTTAAATTATTATTGCATTTATGTAAGTTTTAATTTTGTTTGAATAGCAAACTTTATGGATACGCTCGTTTTATTTCAATCATGACGGGATGTAATATACAACTCAGATGTGTGGTATCAATGGACAATTTGCTATAAAACCATCATTTGAACTTTTCTCGTTAGATGTAATTGTAAATGAACTGAATCTCTCTATATTTCCAGTTAATTTACTAGCATAAAATTGAATTCGCGATGAAACATCAAACAAATGTATCGATTGGAACTCACTGACACTAGAACGATGACTAAATTTAATCAAATTCAATCATCGTGAAAAATATCATGAATGCCAATCTGCAATAGAATAATTATTGATTAGAATTTTTATTTGAATTCAAGATATTATACTGGCCATACAGACGAGTTGTTTGAGAATAAAGTGTTTAAGTACGTTTTATCGTCTGCTTCGAAGCTGGAGGATGAAAGCTTACAAGTGTGTTTGTGAAACCTTGTTAGTTTCAGAGTTTTTAAAAATATTGCCATACTCGTCAGAAACACATTTGACTTAAGACAGAATGGGGGTCAAATGGTAAGTCAATAGTTTCATTAAGAATTCGGATGAATTTGTGGAGAAATCAGACGTATATTGGATTCTAAAATATGGACATTTTTAATTACTTGAGACGTTGTACACGCTTAAAGGCGTGGGACTCCGCTTCAGACTGACAGAAAAAAATCGATAAAATGAAAAACAAGCCTCACCCAATTAAAGGGCACCTGTCTATAAAGACCACGTTGTGTCTTTCCTAAGGGTGGTCATTGTTCTCTGGGTTGATTGTATTTATTAAGTACATTGTATCTGAAGGCTGTGACATGTGATGTAATTTATAAACATACCCTTTATATCATTGAAGCACATTCATTTCACTTCTTATCAAACCTTTTCTCAAATCAAACGTGTTTCCAGATTTAAAAAATGACCAAAGCTAGATGTTTAGCCCTCTTTAATTCAAGTATAGATGTAGACCGTAACTAAATAATTCCTACCGTTCTTTGTGATTATAATTCTCTATCAAACTCAATAAAATAAAAAAAAACGGATTGGACACAATGCTCTCCTCACGGCCATTTATATTGATTGTTGAGTTTAGCAAGTGCCAACTTTTACAGTATTTTCTACGGCTATTATCAAAGCTTGACAGAAATCAGAGAGATTTAAACGAGGGATTGTAAAAATGTTGAACTCGCTCACAAATTATATCAAATGGAAATGAATAGTGCGTTCTGACACACTAAGATCGAGCTATCAGAATAGCCACGAATGGTCAGACGAATCTCAGAGTGGATATCGATCAGTTGTAGATGCGATGGTCGTAAAAGTTAGACTTTTATTTAGAAAAATGGAAAAATTAGATTGGTCAGCTGCGGAGAGACGAATTTGCGTCAGTTATTTCGTGTGTGCACGCTTTGAGACAAAGTCCATTTGACCCGAAAATTAAAAAGAATAAACAGACTGGTTATTATTTTTATATTGGATATTTCTATGGTCATAACCCGAAACTGACGACCAGTCAAGCCGAAAACTAGAAAATTTTATAACGGTCAGTTTATTGGAAAGGTTTGTCATTTCAAGGGACGAGATTCCGAGAACGTATGACATTAATTTTAACGTTCAAAAATGATGTACTGGTATAGAATATTGTAATAAATCCTCATAGATTGTCCTTTTGCGATCTTGGTTAATGCACGATAGTTTTATACGATCATGTGATTTACATCATAATGATATCGTGAATACCAAAGTAAATACTGAATATAAGAAAAAAGCATTCTCATATCACAGCATGGAAGTTTGGAATAGTATACCAATTGAAATAAGATTTGCATGTACATTATCTACTTTTAAACAACAATACAAGAACTACTTATTTACTCAACAAATATAATCATGTATGTGTCTGTCAATTTTAATAATGTGTTGTTTTTTTGTTGTTGTTGTTGTTTTATATATAGAATTTGTGATTGTGAGAAAATGTTTGTGTTTTGTGTATGTATGAGTGTGTATGTATATATAATTGTCTAAATTGTAATTAACTTTATTCAATAACTTTATTCAATAATTCAATAATAATACATCAGTTGTATTTGTTATATTAGATGTGTACAAATTGTTCAGTTTTTAATGATTGCTATTATTTTTTAAGATGGCCACATTGTAAAAAAGTATTGTTTCATTTTCATTATTGTTAATGTTTCATTGTCTTTATGTGTAACCTTCTGTAAATAAATAAAGTAAATAAAGTTATTATTATTATTATTATTATTATTATTATTATTATTTACATCTCCTTGTATTTCTATTCAGTCGGACACAGTAAAACCCCATTAATCCGTTTTTCCGGACCATAGGGAGAGCCCAGGTTACAAAGGTTCCCAGATTAGAAAATACTTCTTTCCTTTGAACAGAAGCATAAGAATATTCGTACTAAAGATTTGACCGACAATCCGGTCCGGTTTATGGAAGTATAAGAGGGATCCGGATTCGAGGCGTCCGGTTCAAGAGTAGCCACTGTATTTCCAAATAAAAAATATTCGACCAAAGAGACAAGCAATACGATGACTCCTTACTTATATCACATTTGTGGCCTTTTCATGTAGGTTACACTGTACTTACACGTTTTACATTATATATTGGTCGTTTCTGTAGCGATCAATTATCCTCTAAGCTTTTATATAGGTTTACAAAATCTGATAGTGCTTGTACATAAGTATTCTTTCAGTTTAAGATGAATTGAAGTTCTGGATCGTGAAATGCTTTGAGACATTTATGATATTGACTACATCTTGTATCAGTTTTTACGAAATCCTGTTAGGGACTCTTGATTAGCATGCTACGGCATGGACAGGATTCCGTAATCTACTTTCATCATAAAGGCTTTTTTGAAACGAAAAGAAAAACAGAAATAAAATGATCCTATAGCGTAGATACTTGAAGAAGACGTTTGCTATTGTTTCAAAGTAACATTCAAAGTAACAAGCAGTTCACGTTGAAACAACAGATGCTAGTAATAGTACGTGCGAAATATCACGTGTTGACAACTGACTAGGAATATATCATATTAGTACCATTGCCACCTTTCCGGTAAATGTACGATACGGGTGGTATGTAATATAGCCCCTACTTGAGTCAACAATATGACTGTAGACACTGGTTCGGTCACTCCCGAATTCCGATAACATCCCAATCTAGAAGCCTTGAAAATCTAGATGAAGTTTAAAATGGTCTCTTTTAAAACTTAATTTAAATTGATTTAATCTGGTAAATATTATTTAGCCAACTTACAGCTAACAGTAAATTCTCATCTAACGGATGGCGTCACAAACACCCGTTGTTTACCTGTACCCAAGTTTCAAAACTCAAACTAATTAGTTTTTGTACTTATATTCTGTTTTATTTTGAACAAACATTTTAGCTAGGATAGATAACGCGTTAATGCCACATTTTTGTTGTCAGAAATTCTTGTGGTTCCGATTGTTTATGAATATCACATTGAGTGAAGCCGAGCCGTTCTTGTCTTATATATAATCAAATCTCCCCCTTTTCTTGTCTTATAAATGAAACGGCATGTACTATAATAGACATTGTCTACATAGTTCTATAGAAAATATTTCTGTTTGTTACATTTATATGAAGTTTTCATACCGAAACGTCGCGCTAAAATCCTAAAACATTAATGTATTTCTCAGACTTGAAGATTTTCAGGTAAACATATGTATCTAGAAGACTGAGACGATTACAGGTGTGTTTTTTCCTTATGCACGTTTAATACATTAACAATTATAGTGTGTTTTTTGTCACATAAACTAGAAATTCTTGACTTGGTTTTGGTTATATTTGTGTATAAACTAGAAATGAAAATCAAATAATATTATGAAGCGGATGAAATCTGATGTCCATTCAGTGCCACAGGCGTCTAAATAGTATATCTTTTATACAATATTATATACATGTACATTGTAATATAAATATGAATTATATCTATACTAAATACAGTATAACTGTGATATTAAGACTTCGTTTGAGACGAATAAAAATATTCCTAAAAATGCAGAGGTTTTATCTAGTGTTAACATGGAGGATATATTGAATTCCGGTCCAAAATATATACGGGGTTTTTATTATGAGCCTGTCTTCATATACAGGTGGTCCGTAAGTGAGGTTTTTACTTTTTTTTTGCTTAATTTTGCTATTTTATAAGACTCCGTGGGCGAGTGGTTAAAGGTTGCTGACTTCAAATCACTGTAATCTCTCACTGATAGAGGGTCGTGGGTTCGAGCCCCGCTACCGACCATGTCTCGTTATGTGAGAAACTATAGGAAGTTGCTTATAAATGGAGGGGATTCTAGTACTGGTTCTTCCATGGAACGATGGTTAGGTGAACTGTCCGCCTCATATGATTCTGATTGTTGTAAAGGGACGTAAATAATCTAATCGATAAAATTAAATGTTTCTTAAAGAAAATGGTTATTCAGTATCATTGATAGAAGTTGTCAAGCAAAACATGTACAAAATCATGTTGAAGGACTGGCTAGTAATTTTATGAAGAATTAGCTACTTTTGTTTTCTTTCTAAAACTAGGTCATCAAATGTCATTAAACGTACGTGTATATTATAATCAATCCACTCGTCTCATGTAATACATGTATTATATACTACCGTATTATGGGCCATTTTTCTGATTTCTACAATTAGGCGAAATAGCATTATTTGGCATTATTTCTGCGGTTACCATAGGAATATTAAACATGTAAGTGTCAAGGTAATTATCTACATAGCAACCATCTCTATATAGAGGAGCAGTGGTGTAGGGGTAGAGCGTCGGACTCCTAACCCGGATGTTGCGGTTCCGAATCCCGTTACTGGCGGAATTTGACCGGAGCCTTCATAATACCTTCTTTCGGTGCAAGTACTGGTCATAATCCAGGAAGCAGTATAGTCGAGAGTAGTTACTATATATATATATATATAAGTGGTAAAAACTTGATTCAAAATTTCAATCGAAGTAAAATAAATAAGTTTAAACTAGTTAAGAGATGTCACGAGTAATTTATTCCGACATTTCCTTTAACAGACAAAAGGCCTTGAAATGTTGTATTTTTATTATTTTTGTTTAGTATGTATATAAAAAATCTCGTATGTCATAATGACGTTTGCATAATTTACCTATAAGACTTTACATCATTAAGCAAAGGCTTTCGTTATTTCATTTCTTTATTTCAAATAAACTATGCGTCATTAACTACGGCTTAATTGAAACACGCTATTTTATTTAATTATTTTAACGTAGAATTTTAGCTTGTGTTAATCATGTTTTCTATTAAACCGTTTAAACTGTCATACTTGAAAGTGCATTAAGCTTAAATTGCGTACAAATCCTTCAGTGTCGCTGCACGTGTTTTTATGCATCTGTGAGCAATTTGAAATGGAAATGAGGCGAGAAACGGCGATGCAAAAACCTCCGTCACTTTTCCGAGATGTAATTAATCGTCTTGTATCGATTACTACTTGCATTGGGCATTGATTTTCCTCGTGGTAATAAAATTGCCACCTATAAATCTAAAATTTCAATTTAAAGACCTTCAAAGACATTCATCATGTATTTTACAAACAAAGATAATTTAATTATTCATAATTATACGTGTTGAGCACGCACTTTGCCGATGATTAAAACAATCAGATTTCAATCTAATTAAAATACGTTGGTTGCCGCATCTGACGTTCTTGGGGCAAGACACGCACACGAAGTGTGTATTAAAGAACTCGCGGTCGTTTTAGTAGTAAATATATTCCTTCAATCCAGGGTTGGCGAGCGAATTTACGACCCAGTCAGCTCAGTCTGGGAGGTGGAGTGTACAACACTATTCAGGGTTGGGAAAATTATTTTACAAATCAGATAATTAGATCCAAGAAACTTTATACGTCAATTGAAGCATTAAACACTTTTTTATTATAAAATTATCAAAATGATCACGTGACAGTGATCATATATTTATCCGGTAAAGACGATGGAATTGGTAATGTTAATGATGGTCCCGGTAACGGAAATGCTTATGATAATTATGATACCAATAACAATGATGTGGTTGATTTCTGGAAAGACGATGATGCTTACGATGATTATAATGCTTACAATGATGATGATACCGCTGATGATAATGATGACGATGATAATAATTATAATGATGATGATGATAATGCGGATGATAAAGGTGACGATGATTTAGTAGTGATGATTATAATCATGGTATAAGTGATGATGAAGTAGATATGTTCAGACGATGTGAAAGAAAAAAAATTAATTTGGTTAATTTCTTCCTCAAAAATATTTTAACAAATTTAGACCAAAAAAAACCTGAAAAAAATATTTCACAAAAAACATATGAATGAACACAACTGCACATAAATGAACACGACTGTCAGTGATTGTATCAATTTTTTTTAAAGTTAATTAATGTTATTTTAATTTCCGAACATTTTTTCAAACATGCAAACATCTGTGGTAATTCAAAGGGCAAACAATTCAACTCGGACTGGTTTATTGATTCTACACTTTATGTAAACTGATGCCATTCTTTCTATTGAATACCAGTCAGATGTTGCTGATGATGAAATTTTAATCTAGAATTTTTAATTGATCATTAACCACACGATACGGGGAATATTCCAATATTTCCTAGCGATTAGAATTGTCGATCGAGTTCTAAGGAAATGCATTTTAAAAAGATTAACTCTAAATGGAAGCGACCAACTGGAAGCACAAGCAGCATGACTGACGATTGACATGCAAAGTCAGAATTATATTCTTTTTAAATACAATCATGTTTGAAATGATACTCCTTTTTAGGTAGCATGCTGTGGTTTTGAAGATATTGTCAGATATCTGAAATAGTTTTCTGGAAATCACCGATTCCGATCAAGCTAATAGGAAATGTGAAATTCAAAACTTCTTTTATACACGAGATACGCATGTAACGGTTTGAGGTCACGTGCCTTTTAATCTATAAATCAGTTCAATTTCAGGCAGATTTTTCAGAAAGCGTTAAAAGCACTATAAATGCTAGAGCCGTCAGAAAAATCCGTAAATACCACGACCGGCCACATTGACATTTAACCACTGCCCATCTGTCAATATCCGGCATTTTTCTCCAGCCACAAAGTATTTCTTACATAGGGGTCTAAAAAGACATGAAAAGAATGGGGATTTAATTGCCTTGTTATCGGTTTGTATTAGATTGGTCGACTGTGAGGTATTTTCACTGAATTTGATTTTCTACCAGCTGCGTGTTATTGGGGGCATAAAGGAGAACGTCTTGTAATAAAAAAAGCTGGTCAAACTTGACTCATTTATATTCAGAAGATGCATATACTCGTATTGAGTTACAGCCGCTTGTAAAATATGTGAGTTCACTTAGAAAATATCTTAAACTATGGTTTTCATTACTACAGTCGCTGCTTCGATACCATCATGATTAGTCAGTAGTCATGTAGAAATCATATTGATTTTAACAAGTAGGATAAATTATGTTTGTTTACAAACATGTTTCTCACGAATTACGTTGATGTTATACAGTAATTCCATACAATAAACATGGTACATTAAAACCACTAACAATCGGACTCCCAGAAAACCGGAATTCTCTGAAAATCGGAGGATATTATCGAGTCTCATTATTTTCGGAATTTACCAAAAGTTCTCTGAAAACCGGAATTCTTAGAAAACCGGATGTTTGCCCAATCCGGAAGGGGTCCGGATTTCAGGAATTTTACTGTATATGTGAAGTACAGTAAACACGGTTACAATACACTAGGACATTGTTAAAGTTTTACATAAATTGAAAATATTTCCCTATTGACTAGGGTCTCCATTATTTCATTGCAGAGAAGATGGTTGTTGGTCACAAGGCTTATTCTAATGTGTCTAGTCCAAATCAATGTCCAGTGTAAATAGCTGTGTCAAAACTGTTGTCTGTATTACGTACATCCTCATTGTTTGTACGGCCAGAAAAATGTTAAGTTTACGGTAATGCGACTGACCCTACCGTTCGGCATTGACCATAAAGTTTCTTATTGAAAAAAAACTTAAGTACGAAAATATTTGGGCACGAGTAAAATATAAAAGAGAAGTTTTTCGATTTATTTATATTATTTGTTTGGCCAAGTAACCCGTTACATGATTATTTTTCAAGCCTAATAAGTAATTACAAAATTGATGTACATTGTATTAAAATATTATCCTAGCACAGTGCAACCTCTCCAAAGCAACACCATTTGGGAGTAGCAAAATTATGTTGTTGTTGAGATATTAAATCGTTCATAGGGAAAAACCATGTTGTTGTTGCTAGGTTGTTGCTCAAGGGGTGGGGTACTGTCCACGCAACTGTACTTAGTAAATGATAACGAACATGGTAAAATCTAAGAAGACGTTGTGGAGTATCTAATTAACCGTGAGTCAAATTTATTGTTTACAAGAAACGTAATTTTCTTGCAAAATGTTGTTGTTTTCAAATTTACGACTGTAGAAAACAATCTATCACGGAAGGGAGATCTTGTTCGGCTAGAGTTATCTACATGTATTTCAGTCGCTGTTTTAAGTAGATTTTTTTATGTAGTTATTAAAATAATGATTTGCTGAAGATGTACAGCTTGTAGTCTTGTCATGAAAAGATCCAGTCTTCTATCGCAACAGTTATTTGTATATCAAGTCATAAAATATTCGATTTTACATATATCTACCATGTCTTGTTAAGACTGTAGATTTTATTAGAACGGGTCAATATCTTGGCCATTCATCATCATTTTACAACATAACCGCACACATCATTGAATGAATTCGAAACTTGATATAACAGAGGAGCACCGCCTTCCTTGTTATTCATAGAAAGTTGAGAAAAAATTCTTTTAATCTCTTTCTATCCTTAAATGGCAGACATTTATGGCTGTTTTGACAGCTTGCTTCCTAATTTTCAAATTAATCGTACGACGATCTACAATCCCGTTCTGACATTTAAAGGCGAGATTTGGCGAGATTTTACCCTCTTAATCACGTTTCTTAGCCAGTTTTAATCAATAATTTGATTTGCCTCATCATAGTTTGATAAAATTTTAATGCCTTTTTTGATGAGCTTAGAGGAATGAGCATTCCGGATCTACGATTAATGCGAAAATCTTAAAATGGGACACTGAAAAACCCACGCAATTACTAGTATATTTTAAAATAAATGTGAATTTTGGAATTGATTGCTTTTCACGCTGTGTTCAATACGAATGAAAATTCGAAAATACATTACCGAAACAGCTATCGATGCCGGTGCACTGATTTTTTATTTGTTTGTTTTTGTGCAATTTCAATGAAGTCTATATGTGGCTGGTATTTCTTGTAAGAGTGTGATTTATTCCTCCATTTTATGTACGCATGATACTTTTTAGAAACTAAACGACAGTTCAGTTTTCCATAGCCGTCACTCGCTCGGTGCGCATGACTTTTTATGTTGACCAATGTACTACCGTTCTCTACATACACCATGCAATTATTTAACTAGTTGCCGTTTAATGTGGCAGTACAAGTCTATGGAAGTTCATTTTCATGAGTACATTCAGTACTTTGATTTCTTTATTGCGAACATCTTTGCTTTTGGCAACCGCCATTTCGTCTGCACGTAAGAAGGGAACCAGTGAAAGGTTTGGTTCCACGTTCATTTAATGGTAACTGAATTCGATTTCATATTTTCATTAAATTAAATGATGTTAATTTGTTTTATTCTATATTCGTTTATTGTCCGCATTTTGTTATGTATTCTTTCATCGGCGACTTTATACATTTCTTATTCGTTTCTTTTGTTGTATGTATATGGTCCTGTATTGTTTTACTGTTTGCATATGGTCCTGTATTGTTTTACTGATGTTTATATATAATTATGTATTGTTTTACTGATGTATGTATATGGTCTTGTATTGTTTAACTGATGTTTGTGTATGGTCCTGTATTGTTTTACAAATGTTTGTGTATGGTCCTGTATTGTTTTACTGATGTTTGTGTATGGTCCTGTATTGTTTTACTGATGTTTGCGTATGGTCCTGTATTGTTTTACTGATGTCTGCATATGGTCCTGTATTGTTTTACAAATGTTTGTGTATGGTCCTGTATTGTTTTACTAATGTTTGTGTATGGTCCTGTATTGTTTTACTGATGTTTGTGTATGTTCCTGTATTGTTTTACTGATGTCTGCATATGGTCCTGTATTGTTTTACTAATGTTTGTGTATGGTCCTGTATTGTTTTACTAATGTTTGTGTATGGTCCTGTATTGTTTTACTGATGTTTGTGTATGGTCATGTTTTTTTTTTTACTAATGTTTGTGTATGGTCCTGTATTGTTTTTCTAATGTTTGTGTATGGTCCTGTATTGTTTTACTGATGTTTGTGTATGGTCCTGTATTGTTTTACTGATGTCTGCATATGGTCATGTATTGTTTAACTAGTGCTTGTGTATGGTCATGTAGTGTTTTACTTATGTACGTGCATGATCATGTGTTGTTTTACTGATGTCTCTTTATAATTATGTATTGTTTTACTGATGTCTGTTGCGGTCATGTATTGTTTAACTAGTGCTTATGTATGGTCCTGTATTGTTTTACTAATGTTTGTGTATGGTCCTGTATTGTTTTACTAATGTTTGTGTATGGTCCTGTATTGTTTTACTGATGTTTGTGTATGGTCATGTTTTTTTTTTTACTAATGTTTGTGTATGGTCCTGTATTGTTTTTCTAATGTTTGTGTATGGTCCTGTATTGTTTTACTGATGTTTGTGTATGGTCCTGTATTGTTTTACTGATGTCTGCATATGGTCATGTATTGTTTAACTAGTGCTTGTGTATGGTCATGTAGTGTTTTACTTATGTACGTGCATGATCATGTTTTGTTTTACTGATGTCTCTTTATAATTATGTATTGTTTTACTGATGTCTGTGTATGGCCATGTATTGTTTTACTGATGTCTCTATAATTATAATAATGTATTGTTGTTCTGATGTATATGTATGGTCATGTATTGTTTTACTGATGTCTGTATATAATTATGTATTGTTGTACTGATTTCTGTATATGATCCTTATTGTTTTACTGATGTCTGTGTATGGCCATGTATTGTTTTACTGATGTCTCTATAATTATAATAATGTATTGTTGTTCTGATGTATATGTATGGTCATGCATTGTTTTACTGATGTCTGTATATAATTATGTATTGTTTTACTGATTTATGTATATGATCCTTATTGTTTTACTGATGTCTGTATATAATTATGTATTGTTTTACTGATTTATGTATATGATCCTTATTGTTTTACTGATGTCTGGGTATGGTCATGCATTGTTTTACTGATACCTGGGTATGGTCATGTATTGTTTTACTGATGTCTCTTTATAATTATGTATTGTTTTACTGATGTACGTGTATGGTTATGTATTGTTTTACTGATGTGTCTTTATAATTATGTATTGTTTTACTGATGTAT
Source organism: Lutraria lutraria (assembly GCA_964023205.1). Taxonomy (NCBI): domain Eukaryota; kingdom Metazoa; phylum Mollusca; class Bivalvia; order Venerida; family Mactridae; genus Lutraria; species Lutraria lutraria. The sequence goes on from OZ026838.1 coordinate 24,639,275, forward strand.
GTGTATGGTCATGCATTGTTTTACTGATGTCTGGGTATGGTCATGTATTGTTTTACTGATGTCTCTTTATAATTATGTATTGTTTTACTGATTTATGTATATGATCCTTATTGTTTTACTGATGTCTGTATATAATTATGTATTGTTTTACTGATTTATGTATATGATCCTTATTGTTTTACTGATGTCTGGGTATGGTCATGCATTGTTTTACTGATACCTGGGTATGGTCATGTATTGTTTTACTGATGTCTCTTTATAATTATGTATTGTTTTACTGATGTACGTGTATGGTTATGTATTGTTTTACTGATGTGTCTTTATAATTATGTATTGTTTTACTGATGTATGTGTATGGTCATGCATTGTTTTACTGATGTCTGGGTATGGTCATGTATTGTTTTACTGATGTCTCTTTATAATTATGTATTGTTTTACTGATGTATGTGTATGGTCATGCATTGTTTTACTGATGTATGTGTATGGTCATGCATTGTTTTACTGATGTACGTGTATGGTCATGTTTTGTTTTACTGATGTCTGTATATTGTTATGTATTATGTCTCTATATAATCATGTATTTTTTTACTGATGTCTCTATATGATCATGTATTACATTATTTTACTGATGTCTGTTATGGTCAGTAAAACGTCTGTGTATAGTCATGTATTGTTTAACTGATGTCTCTATAATTATAATCATGTATTGTCTTACTGATGTATGTGTATGGTCATATATTATTTTACTGATGTCGATATATAATTATGTATTGTTTTACTGATTTATGTATATTATCCTTATTGTTTTACTGCTGTCTGTGTATGATCATGTATTGTTTTACTGATATCTCTTTATAATTATGTATAGTTTTACTGATGTCTGGGTATGGTCATGTTTTGTTTTACTGATGTCTGTATATGGTTATGTATTATGTCTCAATATAATCATGTATTATTCTACTGATGTCTCTATATGATCATGTATTATATTATTTTACTGATGTCTGTTATGGTCATGTTTTACTTATGTCTGTGTATGGTCATGTATTGTTTTACAGATGTCTGTGTATGGTCATGTATTGTTTTACTGATGTCTCTTTATAATTATGTATTGTTTTACTGATGTCTGTATATGGTTATGTATTGTTTTACTGATGTATGTGTATGGTCATGTATTATATTATTTTACTAATGTCTGTGTATGGCTATGTATTGTTTTACTGATGTCTCTTTATAATTATGTATTGTTTTACTGATGTCTGTATATGGTTATGTATTGTTTTACTGATGTATGTGTATGGTCATGTATTGTTTTACTGATGTCTCTTTATAAATATGTATTGTTTTACTGATGTCTGTATATGGTTATATATCACGCCTACTACAAGATACTCGTCTGTCATTGGATGATTTGACGTCACGTGGTGACCTAATATATACTATATTAGGTTAACAGAATATATTAGGTCTGTAATGGAGTCATTTATATTTAAATATTGGGTCTGTAATGGATGCTTTTATTGGAAATGATGATGAGGAAGGTAGTCTGCGTGATATAATCGTTACAGGGATAGTAACTGACCCGATACGGGATATACGGGTCTGTGGAAAACCATATCGGGACTCGACCTTCGGTCTCGCCCCATATGGTTTTCCAAAGACCTGTATATCCCGTATCGGGTCAGTTACTTACCCTGTAACTATTAGTATTACGTCTCTATATAATCATGTATTTTTTTACTGATGTCTCAATATGATCATGTATTATATTATTTTACTAATGTCTGTGTATGGCCAAGTATTGTTTTACTGATGTCTGTGTATGGTCATGTATTGTTTTACTGATGTCTGTATATGGTCATGTATTGTTTTACTGATATCTGTATATGGCCATGTATTGTTTAACTGATGTCTGTATATGGTCATGTATTGTTTTACTGATGTCTGTATATGGCCACATATTGTTTTACTGATATCTGTATGTGGACTTTAACTTACGCCTGTATTTGGTTTAGTATTGTTTCTGTAACGTTTGTAGTTTGTTTCATATTCATTATTTCTACATACGTTGTTTTCATTATTTTTCTACATGCAAGGTGTGTTAGATTATAAAGTACAACATTCTGATATAGATTAAGAACGCAAAGCGGTCTAACAAAAATATCATCTGCAATTTTCCATTTTTTTCTGAAATTATTCTGTCGATAGTCATAGTTAGCCTCATGACGTGTTCAGCCCCCCGCAAATACTAGTTTATTGAAGTCACATGTAGCAATGTCTGTATTCTATTTTGTCATTCCTGTATTTAACTTAAATGTAATCGTGTGATATACATCTTGCTAAATATACAAGCAGGGATGCACCTAATTAACACATGAGTATTCAATAGTCGATGTGCATGTTTATATATAGCAACCTTTTTGCGTTGAATGACATGTGTGTCTATGATGCTTCCAATCTCATAGTATTTGCGCTCAATATTTTCCCTCTATATTGTAATGACATCATAGTTAATCAAATTTGATAATTACAGATTACAGAAATGACAGACGTATACATGATCGTTAATACATGCATGTACAGATAAACCTGCGCTAGTGCCACCACCAAATAAAAGCCTCTCTGACATAGATTATGTAGAACAAATTTACCTCCGTTACTACCATATATGTCGTACCAAATAATGGTCTTTATTTACAGGCTTCACTGTATTTACATCCAAGAAAATAGTTATAACTCATTGTAAGCCTATCTAACACAACTGTGATATGTACATACGTCTTTACATCTGTTCGTGTATTTGTACTAGTATTTAACACTCTGATCAAACGTATTTGAAACTTTCGTGTCTCCGCGATAGCGACCACTTTTACATGTCTGTCTGTAATAAATACAGCAAACCTCCACTATAACGACCACTTTAATATTAAGACCATTATATAGACAGCTGATTTTATGACAGGTGTTCCATCCTTCGTCTACATTTCAACTCGAGTTATAAGACTACCTCAACATAGTGACCGTTCTTATCAGGTCCCAGAAGTGGACTTCATATCAAGGTATAATGGATTAACACTTTTGATTTATCAATTAAATCCTTAATTAGAAAATGTGTTCCAAAAGTCATTCAGTCTTGACCTGCACTATAACTTTCCGATATACATGTAATGGACTTATGAATTTCACTACTAGTTATTCATGCAGTTATGTATAGAAAAAAATACATCGCGCCATTTTAGAATTTGTAATCCTTTATCAAGCGGAAGTATTAGCTTTTGTCCGACAAGTAAATCATTGCACGTGATTACTTTCACATTTATGTCCGACAAACACAATGAAGTATTTAAATGATCATTCCACAGATTCTTAGACATGTTTTTCATATTGTCGTCTTTATGTCAAACACGTATTCCTCCACTAATCGTATGTCCTTGCATGGCATTGTAATAATTTTAATATACAATTGTATTGCTTTCTTGTATGGCTATACTATAAATGAAAGTCACGCATTAATAATACTACAACTAACTCATTGTCACTGTCCTGCTCTGAGTCCACGTTAACACCGACCATGTATCCCACACACGTGACTTCAGTTTTTTTGGCGCCAAAACGTGGTATATCCAGCCATGCATATCCTTCTACGACATCTTCCGTTATTTACTTAGCAATAAGTTAGCACCAACTTTACGTTGCATGTGGAGGATGGAGGATGGTTTTTTTACATGTATGTAATATTTAATTCAAAACCAACAAAGCTCTGGAAAACTGAAATACAGACACCCATTATATTTTTACATATGACCGTAAAAACGTACTACACCGAAGGTACTAGTATATCAAAATGTTAGGTTTGTGTGTCAGTGTTGAATTTGTAGAAATAACAACACACCTAATATGTTCTACATTTATTCTTAATTGGACCAATACGTATTAATCATTTCAAGGGTTGTTAGCCATATTTCTGGAGGTGAGTTTAAAATGTGACGTGTTTTATAAGCGCGTTTCCAAGTCGCTTCGGATTTGTTTATTTTGCGCTTTTAAAATGCAACATTTTGTATTGATTTTCGCTTAGCCAGTGGTATAACGTCGCTGCATTCAATGCAGAGCTTTCTGCTCTCTTTCACTGCACAATATTATCTAACCATTGGTTGTTTTGTCAGCACGCACACTCTCTTATACATACATTAAAACAAGCGAGTAGCAACCAGGAGTCGGTATTCCTGTTATTATCTCCCTTGGTTCACGAACGGTAGAAAGCCAATATAGAGAGGGCCCTGTTATAAGCATTAGCGGGAAGCACACGATTAACGCTGAAATGCGTTTTTACAAAGATCTGTCATCTTAAAATATTCTTTCAATTTTGAAGTTATATTTTTCTACTCTAGCGTTATTAATTACTTATAGTAATTGGTTTCACGTCAATCGTCTAAACGTACCAGAAATAGAACATGGTTATTTAACAAAACGGCAATTGCCTCGTTATATAGTTTACTACATTGCTAAAAAATCACGGTGATGTTAGGCGCTTTTTATCAAAGACGTGGTAGATATGAAATTATTCTGCCTTTTCATATTGTTGTTCTAATTCTTACATTACTGTTAAGTTACAAACTAACACCAATATACTGTTGCTGTGCTATACCTTCATACATAAACGTTAGTTGCGTAAGGACTTATCTTTTTAAAATCGAATAAAAATCACATAGATTCCTACTTTTGAAGATAATTTTCAAAACTTTGTGAAATCGGATTTTCTGCAATAAAAACATATATCACAGCGTAAAGTGTATTTGAAGGGAGTTGTGAATACACCCAAAAACCACACAAATCTTAACTGATCTTAAGTTACAGTAACCAGAGTACATTTCCGTAAATTAACCAAGATAAAAGACAATCTAACAACCTCAAGAGAAATTGATATTCACTGGAATTTCAATTAATTATTAATTTCAAGGTTTATGAGTTATTTTACCAATCTTACAATTAAGGCAAGACCATTAATTAATTGTGAATTTGTGTATCTTAACAAATATAAGAACCATATCTTAACTTCGGCGGATAGACTCACTGGACTCAGTCACTGAATTTTCACTTCTTGAGAACAATCTCTCACAAAATAAAACTTTCTTTATTATGGTTGCCTATAATAAATAAAGTACGTTATATATATAAGTGTCTACCTGCAATGATAAATAAAGAAATATTCGTGTACATATTAAGACAACATTGGGATCCCATTAACAAGTCGACATATACAGAAAATAGTCATACCTAGTCCCAAAATAAGTGATATTTATGATTTTATAGACTTTACGGTGCAGATTTTTGGTTATATTGCAGTAGTCGCTAAAAGATGTATTAATGTTTAATATCACACTCGTGAATGGTCTCATCATTATCAGAATCTTAGCGGTTTCAAATATATTTGAGTATTGTAAAGAGTCTCAAGTTTTGTATTCTCTAACTCATGTACACATGCTCAAAAAAAGGGATCTGATATTAGAGTCAATATCAAAAGGAATATTTAGCTATTACGCGCTCGCTAAGATTTGAGATCTTTTAAAAATCTTTAATTGCCTTGATCGAACACACGACGGTTGTGGTGTTCATAATTTTCCTAGATTTATTTCTCATTAATAGGTTGAACAATTATTTCGCTTCTGATTTTAGAGTTGATCAAAATCTCGTTCTGTTCAGTTCTGTTATTTATATTCGTTTTCTTTTATTAGTCAAATCTCATATTTTGTCTTTTGATGTTTCTAAATTAAATAAGATAAAAAATAATAATATTAATGACATATAGATTTGACAGCAAATCTGAATATGTATTTAAACATTAATCAGTTCTATTTATTCAGTCACAATACTTTGAGAATGGAATTGAGATTTGAGATCGGAGACCATTTATAAGTTCTACAACCTCGGGACCGAGGGCATGAAAACCAAACTTAAAATTCTGAATGGCCTGAAAGGATGCGCTGAGCTTTTTTTACATTATGCTGAGCATTTCACTGTTTTATACAGCCGTATTTAGTTTCGGGGGATTTCACGTAAAATATTCATATTATTCATATTTTCAATATTTATTCACATATGCGTTCTAATTTGTATAATCAATATAGGTTTGTCATACATATTTCAGCTATCAGTAAGACAAATCGTTGCCTTATCCACTGCAATTTTCATATACATTCTAATATTTTATGTCGGGCACAGAAACCGACCAAGGCTATAGAAAGTCACATATATATGACGGATACTCGTTTTTCCCTTGCACTCGTGTTTGAGGACCCGGATATAAAACTGGATAGACTGATGTTTCGGATAGCCTTCAATTTAAGTAATATTGTTTTCTTCAGAATATCGCCAAGATTGGTCAGTGAGACGCCCCGATGATTGAATACCTTTTTGCGTGTTTAGGTCAATACTTTGTCTTAAAATAGCGTCCAGTTTGAGATAAGTTTCGTTTTCAAAATATTGATCTAAACAGTTCTCTGGTCTGCGAATAGATAAAACGGCATTTTTCTCCAAATATGGTAATCAAAGTATAGATTGAATTTTATCTACAATTTTATTTGTTTTCTGTGCCCGATTCTCGCGAAGACGTCGATATAACCTTAAACATTAAATAGGAATAAGTAATTTGCGACTACACATATCTTATAGTCTTTGACGTTTGTCCGTGTAGAAATCCACATAAAGTGGATTATATCCTGCTATAATCAACGTCGGGTGCTGTGAAACCGTCCAAAATGTATACTAAAAAATATATCACCGAGAGAAGTTGATATATTTTTAATGCCCATTTCAGATCATGCCTTGAAATTGCTGCGTTTATTCTACGGCGATTATTTCTGACTTTTAGACGTTTTATTGAAATCTACTATCGGTTTATACGTCTGTTTGTGGATTTTACTGTCATTTTTGTCACCGAAGTCGTAAATTTAATAAAAACATCATTCATACTCCGTCACATAGAAACACAAGAATCGTTACCTAGAATTTTTGAGAAATAAATTTCAAACACTGGAAAGGAATGTGTCTGGAAATTTGATAGATTGGGAAAAGGCGTTTTATCGCCCAACTCTTTTTTTATCATACTTGGACGCTGTATTTTATACACTACAATGTATAGAGTTCCCGTCATTTTTACACATAGATTTTTATTTATTGTGCATTAAATATTAATCAGTCTGCATACAGCCGATATACAGCGCAGTCAGCAAAAGTATTCAAAAATCGACATCACGGTGAGTAATACTAAATGATTGAAGGAAAGTCACGTGAGTGACATTTTAATAAATAGCGAGAATCATGTTTTTCATACATATCTGTATATAATATAGTAATTAAGATAGGTGTCTAAGTCAAGTACATATTTATCATTATTAGGATAAACTTGAAGAATGCCGATTATTCAAAATTCGTATAAAATCTTAGTACATACATTGTAATTCATTTTGTTGTATTTTTTTCAGTTTTTTTGTATCTGCATAGTATTCCTGGCTATTCTTACTGCTGCTGCTTCTGTTGTTGCTGCTGATGCCACCGCTGCTGACAATTAAGTAAATGCTGCTGACGGTGAAGATGATGATGAAGGTGGAAGTGATGTAGGCGTGGATGCTACCCTGATACAATCTACATAAACCGTGAATCGTTCAATGTTAATGATTATAATTCTCTTACCTTAACCTAAACATCATCAAAATAGTTTATTTGTTTCGTGCAAACGAAGATACAATAATATTGATAAATTGATTGACGTTTGTTATTGATTTTATCGCCAACCATCGATAAAACTCAGTTATGTCCCTTACATTATAATACTAAATGTAGTGTACAAATATCGCTGTAATCCTATAACTGGTATGACCAATTACTATCAATGTTCAAGCTGTTGTCGATAACACAATGACCGATGATGAAGACAATTACGATGAAATTATTACTTCATTTAGATGGTGTGACAGTAACTTTATTGGTGTCTTCGGTTCTTACTGGTACTGGTGCAGCTGCTGACACGGTTCATACTGTTGTTTACAACTATTGTTGTTATTGTTGTTGTTACTGGTACTACTACTGCTGATGTCGTTGATACTGTTGTTTACAACTATTATTATTGTTGTTGTTGTTACTGGTACTATTACTGCTGATGTCGTTGATACTGTTGTTTACAACTACTGTTGTTGTTGTTGTTGTTGTTGTTACTGGTACTACTACTGCTGATGTCGCTGATACTGTTGTTTACAACTATTGTTGTTATTGTTGTTGTTACTGGTACTACTACTGCTGATGTCGTTGATACTGTTGTTTACAACTATTGTTGCTGTTGTTGTTGTTACTGGTACTATTACTGCTGATGTCGTTGATACTGTTGTTTACAACTATTGTTGTTGTTGTTGTTGTTACTGGTACTATTACTGCTGATGTCGCTGATACTGTTGTTTACAACTATTGTTGTTGTTGTTACTGGTACTACTACTGCTGATGTCGCTGATACTGTTGTTTACAACTATTGTTGTATTTGTTGTTGTTACTGGTACTACTACTGCTGATGTCGCTGATACTGTTGTTTACAAATATTGTTGTTATTGGTGTTACTGGTACTACTACTGCTGACATCGTTCATACCGTTGTTGACAACTATTGTTGTTGTTGTTGTTACTGGTACTATTACTGCTGATGTCGTTGATACAGTTGTTTACAACTATTGTTGTTGTTGTTGTTGTTACTGGTACTACTACTGCTGATGTCGCTGATACTGTTGTTAACAACTATTGTTGTTATTGTTGTTGTTACTGGTACTACTACTGCTGATGTCGCTGCTGATACTGTTGTTTACAACTATTGTTGTTATTGGTGTTGTGACTGGTACTATTACTGCTGATGTCGCTGATACTGTTGTTTACAACTATTGTTGTTGTTGTAACTGGTACTATTACTGCTGATGTCGCTGATACTGTTGTTTACAACTATTGTTGTTGTTGTTGTTACTGGTACTACTACTGCTGATGTCGCTGATACTGTTGTTTACAACTATTGTTGTTATTGTTGTTGTTACTGGTACTACTACTGCTGATGTCGCTGCTGATACTGTTGTTTACAACTATTGTTGTTATTGGTGTTACTGGTACTACTACTGCTGACATCGTTCATACTGTTGTTGACAACTATTGTTGTTGTTGTTGTTACTGGTACTACTACTGCTGACGTCGCTGATACTGTTGTTTACAACTATTGTTGTTGTTGTTGTTACTGGTACTAATACTGCTGACGTCACTGATACTGTTGTTTACAACTATTGTTGTTGTTGTTGTTACTGGTACTAATACTGCTGATGTCGTTGATACTGTTGTTTACAACTATTGTTGCTGTTGTTGTTGTAACTGGTACTATTACTGCTGATGTCGCTGATACTGTTGTTTACAACTATTGTTGTTGTTGTTGTTACTGGTACTACTACTGCTGATGTCGCTGATACTGTTGTTTACAACTATTGTTGTTATTGTTGTTGTTACTGGTACTACTACTGCTGATGTCGCTGCTGATACTGTTGTTTACAACTATTGTTGTTATTGGTGTTACTGGTACTACTACTGCTGACATCGTTCATACTGTTGTTGACAACTATTGTTGTTGTTGTTGTTACTGGTACTACTACTGCTGACGTCGCTGATACTGTTGTTTACAACTATTGTTGTTGTTGTTGTTACTGGTACTAATACTGCTGACGTCACTGATACTGTTGTTTACAACTATTGTTGTTGTTGTTGTTACTGGTACTAATACTGCTGACGTCGCTGATACTGTTGTTTACAACTATTGTTGTTGTTGTTGTTACTGGTACTAATACTGCTGACGTCGCTGATACTGTTGTTTACAACTATTGTTGTTGTTGTTGTTACTGGTACTACTACTGCTGACATCGTTCATACTGTTGTTTACAACTATTGTTGTTGTTACTGGTACTAATACTGCTGACGTCGCTGATACTGTTGTGTACAACTACTATTGTTATTGTTGTTGCTAATGCAGCTGCTTCTGCTATCAATGCTGCTTTTATTTCTATTGTTATTACTGCTGCCATTTTCACTATTGTCGCTGCTGCAGATGAAGAGAAGGACGATGCCAATAATGATATTAAACAGAACAACCCAGACGCCATCATTCAAATTTGTCAAATTCCAGACCTTATTAAAGAATTTCTTTCATTTATTCATATGTGGGTACACAATAATACCTCTCATAAATACATGCATTACTTGTTCTCTTAGAATCGGTTAATGCGTGCAAATGCCTTTTCATGAATATTTACAGTATAATAACATAAGAGTGAAAGATATTACACTTTTAGTTGAATATGCCTGTGAAGCAAACCTAAAAGTGAAAGCGAAAAATGAATGTAGAAAGTTATGTTATAATCTGTTTTAAGAATTTAGTTAATTGCAAAATGAGTTATGTTATATAGAGTTCAGGCTAGTAATGTTAGTGATAAAATGATTTATGTTATATAATAATTATATAGTAGATGTAGTAATGTTAGTGATAAAACGAGCTATGTTATATATAGTCGGTGCGAGTAATGTTAGTGATAAAACGAGCTATGTTATATATAGTCGGTGCGAGTAATGTTAGTGATAAAACGAGCTATGTTATATATAGTCGGTGCGAGTAATGTTAGTGATAAAACGAGCTATGTTATATATAGTCGGTGAGTAATGTTAGTGATAAAACGAGCTATGTTATATATAGTCGGTGTGAGTAATGTTAGTGATAAAACGAGCTATGTTATATATAGTCGGTGTGAGTAATGTTAGTGATAAAACGAGTTATGTTATATATAGCCGGTGCGAGTAATGTTAGTGATAAAATGAGTTATGTTATATATAGCCGGTGTGAGTAATGTTAGTGATAAAACGAGCTATGTTATATATAGTCGGTGCGAGTAATGTTAGTGATAAAATGAGTTATGTTATATATAGCCGGTGCGAGTAATGTTAGTGATAAAATGAGTTATGTTATATATAGTCGGTGTGAGTAATGTTAGTGATAAAACGAGCTATGTTATATATAGTCGGTGTGAGTAATGTTAGTGATAAAACGAGCTATGTTATATATAGTCGGTGTGAGTAATGTTAGTGATAAAACGAGCTATGTTATATATAGTCGGTGTGAGTAATGTTAGTGATAAAATGAGTTATGTTATATATAGCCGGTGCGAGTAATGTTAGTGATAAAATGAGTTATGTTATATATAGTCGGTGTGAGTAATGTTAGTGATAAAATGAGTTATGTTATATATAGTCGGTGTGAGTAATGTTAGTGATAAAATGAGTTATGTTATATATAGTCGGTGTGAGTAATGTTAGTGATAAAACGAGCTATGTTATATATAGTCGGTGTGAGTAATGTTTGTGATAAAATGAGTTATGTTATATATAGTCGGTGCGAGTAATGTTAGTGATAAAATGAGTTATGTTATATATAGTCGGTGTGAGTAATGTTAGTGATAAAACGAGCTATGTTATATATAGCCGGTGTGAGTAATGTTAGTGATAAAACGAGCTATGTTATATATAGTCGGTGTGAGTAATGTTAGTGATAAAACGAGCTATGTTATATATAGTCGGTGCGAGTAATGTTAGTGATAAAACGAGCTATGTTATATATAGTCGGTGTGAGTAATGTTAGTGATAAAATGAGTTATGTTATATATAGTCGGTGCGAGTAATGTTAGTGATAAAACGAGCTATGTTATATATAGTCGGTGCGAGTAATGTTAGTGATAAAACGAGTTATGTTATATATAGTCGGTGTGAGTAATGTTAGTGATAAAATGAGTTATGTTATATATAGCCGGTGCGAGTAATGTTAGTGATAAAACGAGCTATGTTATATATAGTCGGTGCGAGTAATGTTAGTGATAAAACGAGCTATGTTATATATAGTCGGTGTGAGTAATGTTAGTGATAAAACGAGTTATGTTATATATAGTCGGTGTGAGTAATGTTAGTGATAAAATGAGTTATGTTATATATAGTCGGTGCGAGTAATGTTAGTCATAAAATGAGTTATGTTATATATAGTCGGTGTGAGTAATGTTAGTGATAAAATGAGTTATGTTATATATAGTCGGTGTGAGTTATGTTAGTGATAAAACGAGTTATGTTATATATAGTCGGTGTGAGTAATGTTAGTGATAAAACGAGCTATGTTATATATAGTCGGTGTGAGTAATGTTAGTGATAAAACGAGCTATGTTATATATAGTCGGTGCGAGTAATGTTAGTGATAAAATGAGTTAAGTTGTCGTTGGTAATATTTGTTTAATTAACAAAGCGAGTTAAGTTACATTCGCTGTGCTCTCAGTTAATGGCAACATGCGTTTAGTCACATTCTTAAACTTTTATAACTGTTTATATCTGTATCAGCATTGAACATGCATAATGCAAATAATATGATTATTGTACGCTTACTATTTTTGAAAAAGTGGAAGAGGGATTATATTTAAAATATTTCTTTATGGGAGGCAGAGAGAGAGAGAGAGAGAGAGAGAGAGAGAGAGAGAGAGAGAGAGAGAGAGAGAGAGAGGGGGGGGGGGAGGAAGAAGACATGCAAATACATTGTTTTTGTATTCGTTATGTTTAACAGATCCGTCCGTATATGTTTAATATCTGTTATACTTCAGAAAAAAATATGATAAAACATACACCTGAATGATTTAGCGAAAAGGCGATAAAATGTTAAGTTCTGCCGGAGGAAACTCATGACAAAATTACTTAAAATCCATCTGGTCGATGGTAATTTTCTCTGATAATGACTGTTTCATTTTTCAAATAACTGTTTTAAGCGAAAAATGACACATTAGATAAGTCATAAAGCTAGATGAAAACAGGAGTTTAGAGTCATGCCTAACCTGTAGGCTAATATAAATTTGAGAAAATAATGGCAACATTTAACCTTTCAACATGACAACTGTAACTTTTCTCTGACCTGAAATAGTTTAATTCTATTCTGAATTTTTTATGTGAATAAGTGTATATGATCCGTGTATATTTTCGTGTATTATCCTAGCAGTAAACGGTTTACAAATGTTTTGATGGGTCAATCTTTGTACAATTTGTTTTTACAGTTAATGGCCAAGTCAAACCAAATTCGTAAATTAACTTAACAGTTAAAATCATTTTTGAAATTCAGTTTGCATCGATTAGTCCAATGACATCGGAACATGATATTTGTCATTCAAGAAATTTCTTTTACTAGTTGAAAATCAATAACAACCAATCGAATGAAACTGAAATCGTTTGAATCCAATCGAATTCGATGGAATATATCGAAAATTGCTGGTTCCAACATCGTTCAATCGAAGAATTCGATGGAATCCAATGAAAGTCGTTGATATCTATAATAGCAGTCAAAAAACCCACACTATCACTTTAATATTGGAATCCAATAGAATTTGTTGAATCAAATAACATCCAATAAGATATAATGGAACTTATTGGAATCCAACAGAATTCGATGAAATTCAACGAAAATCGTTGAAATCCAAAGCCAGCCAAAACACGCAAAATCACTTTTTGGAATCCAATAGAATACAATGGAACTAATTGGAATCCAACAAAATTCAATGGAATCCAACGAAAATCGTTAAAAGCAGTCAAGAACACGCAACATCGCGTATTGGAATCCGATAGATTTCGAGAGGGGGGAACAGTGTTGTAGGGGTAGAGCGTTGGACTCCTAACCCGGAGCCACGGTTGCGGGTTCGAATCCAGTCAATGGCGAAATTTGAACGGAAACTTCACAATCCCTTCTTTCTTACTGGTCATAATCCTTAAAATTATGAACTTGTTCAATTTTGTTAAAGAAGCTTAGGGTATTAGAAATGCACGTATTACAGAAGAAAAATAATTATTTATGTTCATCCTCCATTTGTTACATGTATTGTATTTGAATCTTGCCTACCTTGTTTGTTACGAGTTGTATACCTATGTATATGATTTTATATGTACGAGCAGAGACATAGATCTATGTCTCTGGTACGAGTATGTTTGAAATTCTAGTACTATGCACGCTACTGAATAAAGATACTGTTCTATCATGTTCTGTTCATGTGATGCTGATTTTGAGACACCATTTCTACACAACGCCAATCGACAGTTTGTAATCATAAACAAGGTAATTAATAATAGGTAGACTTTTAATTATTTACCAATGCTATACTTGAACTGTCGGCGTGTTTGATAAATTTGTGAACATTTGTTAACAGTTATGAAGACCATATTGGAGTTTACGATTTAAATTATTCATGAATCCGTGGTTTGTTAGTTAGCTTTGAAGGGGTGTTCCTTTGTATTTTTCTGTCAAACGGATCCCAAAACGCCTGCAGTGGTTTACAATTTACAAATTAAATTTCATGGAAGTAACTCGTCATTACGTATACCAAGAGACCGCGTGACTGCGTAGACGGGTCGCTTTTCTGATGATTAAATATACAACGGATTCGGATATAACCGTATTCGGATGAAGGAAAGATGTTGCTTTTCTTACCGCATTGTAATCGATTTTCAACTTACGAAGCAAGCGACATCTGTCCTTATAACCTTTGGTTTAACTGTAATCGCATTGAACAAATTAAATCCGAAGCTAAATACGAAGAACAACAATATAAATGAACGCGCGACAGATTTTATGAAATTGATTTTACATCATGAATATGTAGCAGTTGCAATTATCTAAAACGCACTGACGCAAAATTAACTTAACTGACGTGAAATTAGCCCGGAGAAACTTGATTTCGACATGTTCCGCCGAAGGCATTAAAACGACAAAGATAGGTTTACATTTTTCTCGCATGTGTGCGACAGGTGTCTCTAGAAAAGACTCGATGACATACGTGGCATTGATAAAGTGTTAGAATTTGTTGAATTACGTTGATAAGTCATTGATTTTTGTAACGGTAAATTTATTCAGACGGTACCATCATTAATGAAACTGACTTCAAAGTCCCGACTTAGTTTGAAAATCAATAAAATCAATTGAGTTACTGTTACAGAAGATGATGGTATTTTATTTCATCAGATACGTTTGTAATTCGTTGATTTCTATGTTTGTTTTTTACAGATGTTTTATTTTCGTATACAGTAGAACAAGAAACAAGAACCGCTCGGATTCATAATGTATATTGCATTTTAAGTTTTTGTCATGAACAATTACTAGTAACTCGTCTAATTCTAGGAAAGAATTTGCGTGTATTAACAATTATTTAACATTTACTATAACATATAACTTCCCTTCAAATGTCAGATTTATTAACAAATGTCGATAACAATTAAAACCTTGTTAAATGACTGACTGTGTTCTTATATACCTGGAAACTATGACTAGCAAATACTTACATCACATATATAAGTACTCCTATACTTATATACACAATGTACTAGTGTTCAGTTTTGTTATTGCATAGTTAGAATTTATTACGACCATCAACTTCATAACTCACTCTATTTACAATAGAAATTTTACTTTTGTATGAAGAACCTTAAACAATTTCAGTTACATAATTCTATATTATATTTAATGATTTGGGGTTTCAAAATGACTGATAAATATAGTTGGTACTATATAGGCCTATCGCGTGTTTTTCTGTGTTATGTGCGATTTGCAAGGAGTCATGGCTTTGAACATCCGTCGGTGTGTCTGTTTGAGTAAAGAAACTAATCGATAAATAAAATATTGTTATTTCATTTTTTTTCGATGAGTATGAAGTCATGTTCCTGTAACAAAGACATTTCGTTTATTTGTAAGACTTCTTATATTGTGGTCAGTCTGAAAATAAAGACCAACGTCGTCGTGGTTTCACAATATCGAATTATGCTCTCAGAATTCTGAAACATATTAAATCATATTTACAATTCTTGAAAAGCGCTTACTTAATAAGAATGTTCTTTCAACCTGGTATGTCCCATCCAATCACTCCGTACGCGCTTATTTCTAGAGACGATCGTTATTATTTATATGTATTGAATCAAACAGTTTGAATGGAAGGAATATGGCATTAGCACAACTTATTCAAAAAGAAATTTTATTTGGTGAATAGCGTCGATAAATGTGTGCGGTAAAGAGTGGCCAGGGTTCGCGGGCGGACACTACTCACATGAGATCGCTCGAACAGGTTGGACATTATAAACACTGCAATTCAGTTCTTCTATGTCATTCGAAACTGCCTTGATCTTTTCGTTTTAGGTTTATCTACACTAGAACATGGGAAAGGCCGAGGAGCACCGAATACCGCGTTCGTTAATTCTAATTATTTGCAGATTTATTCGATGTATTTCAAATACAGTGTGATAAGATTACAATCAGTGCTGAGTTGGCTAAATGTGGTCGGAAATAGTTAAATGCTTGCCACATTTCGAGATTTATGATAAAAGTTTACTTTTCCTACAGGGCTGGTATTCGCGTGCGTCGATGCCCACTCTACATGTCACGTGATTCTAGATTATAGATTTCAGATACACGTCTATCTTGAACATCCATCTTTCGTACCGGTAAAGATACAAATAATAAAAATATTTCCAGGGTATAATCTGAATCTGAGACGAAGAGCAAATTATAAATGAAAATTGAACCGTATTTCAATTGCATACTCGGGACAGATGTTTCCACTTGGCGGCCATTTAGTGTTGAAGTGTAAAATGGATTTCTCCGGTGTAAATTGTATAAGTTAGACGATGTTTCTGTCATCAAAACAATCAAGTAAAAACAGGCAATAAAATATTTTACAATGTTTTCCACGTGATTTAGACATTTAAGCATAATGAAACTTATTCTTAGAAACTTCTACCAAGGATAGAAGAGTTGCAAAAAAAACTGTATTAGATAAACAAATTACGCGCACTTCAAACCACTTGGTAATAATTTGTTGTTAAATTTGAAATGTTAAAACCAGATTCTTTTTCTTTAAGCATAAGCATCTGCGCAAATTATACAACAATCTTAAGACTTGTATATTTATAAATGAGAATAAATAATTCTAGTTTTAATACCTAGGAATCGGCTTGCGTCATATATTTGTGTGACGAACATATGGTTCTAGCCGTAACATACGGTCGTTGCATGTAATCATAAATGTTAATACAATTATATTTAATTACAGTAGCTCAAGTAACGGTAGAATTTTTATCAATAATGTATTAAGAGTACTTATTGACATGTACACATGGTAACAGTTGGGAAAATACTACATTATAAAACTTCAAAGCGCTTATTTTTCTTTACAAATCTTTCAATAAAATGAATTGTAAAATAAATGCAGTCATGTCTTTTAAATACGCCGATATTGTTAATACGATTTGACATGCTGTACTTTGAGTGCTAGTTTTTGTTGAGTGAGATGATGGTGACTGATGCTGCGGCTGATGATGATGATGACGACGGTGGTGGTAATGAAATTGATAGTAGTGATGATGCTGCTGATGATGGTGTCTTTCATTCATGTCAACAACAATTAAATTTGAACCACAAGATACGAGCAGTTGAGTTGGTATCTGATATGAATTATTTCAGTGTCAAATGATAAGAATCTAGGGGTTAGAGCACCTGGCTCCAAAAATCTTAACCCCAGAATAAAATAATCATAAAGTTAAATACAATTACATTTTGTATCAGGTAATTTGAATTAAACATGTTTTGTTACAATCGATGCAAATTAATAATGATAAACCCCTTATAAACTACAACTTGAATAAAATGGTTCCAATTACAGCGCAACCTCTCCAAAGAAACATCCTTTGGGAGTAGCAAAATTATGTTGGTGTTAAGAGGATGTTGCTCTAGAGAGGTCAAATTAATAGCTAAAACATGCAGTGGTAGAATCATGATGGTGTCGAAGGAGGTAGTTGCTCAAGAGAGGGCCACTCTGGACAGGTTGTACGGTATTGTTATTTCTGTTCATGTGGACGTTATACCTGGTCCATACACCACATCCTCCTTATAACGACCTATCAAAACCAGAAACAAAACTCGCTTGGTGAGGGTGCCATTATATCCAGGTTATATTGTGAAGTAAACACTCACGTTTCCACCACGTCTATACTAGATCCGCCCCTGTCAAATATTTATACTTCATTAACTATTCATGATAGATTCATGAACTATACAAGAAAAGTTCAAGAAAAATTCATGTTTTCATGAATTCACTTTGAAGGGGGGCCTCAGGTCACTTCATTCTAACGACCACTCAATATCGTGAATTTTCAATAATTCGTCTGAATTAACAAGAATTTTATAGTTGATCCCAAAAGTGGTCTTATAAACGAGGGTTTACTGTATCTATATATAGTTGAACTATACCGTACCAATATTTATTGGGTCTACATTTATCTTCTCACTTTATTGTTGATTATAGAAACCATTATCCGTTGTTGTTTTGCTATTACCTGGTAGTGACTACGTTATTTATACCACTGTTGTTGTTGTCGTTATAGACAACTTTATTGTAGTGGTTGTTGTTTTTGTCGTTAGTGTTGGTGGTGAAATATGTGTTTGAATTAATCCCGTTATACCAAACCTACTTATATCACGTATAATTCTACCGTACTGTAAAATGGTCGTACTTCGCGCTGTGAAAAACCTCAGTATCACGTGATGAGTACAACGCATACAGTCAACCCTCGGTATTTAAGTTTTAAGATCATCTTCGGAACCAGTGAGGGCAGTCAGGTCTGATTCATTCATTTCATCGGATTTAACGCCATTTTCAACATTATTTCAGCTATATCGTGCCGGGCATTTATCCTAACCAGCTTCCCTTGATTTCATTTAGGCCTTAGCCAGTACTAACCACACTCTATCAGCAAGCTACTGCCAAGCTACTCCACATGATTCAGAGGTGGAGGACAATTTAACACATGCTGTAATATCTTCAGTCAAATTTGTCGCGGACGGTGTAAGCCTCGCCCGGGTTTGAGTTCACAACCTCTTGACCAGTAGACCAACGCTCTAACCACTGAGCTAATCGGGCGGGGCCTAATCCGATCTGAGGATGTCACATGATCAAATTGAAATCAAGGAGGAATTAAGATAATAAGTGGCCATCACATATGGAAGTACGTGTACAATTAAAAAATACCAACAACAGTCCGGAAGCACGTGATCTTTATATTGAAATGGTCTATAACTGAGGTTTTTTTGTATTTGCTTATTATAATCCAATTGTGTTGCATTCATAGTGTAAGAAAACTTTAAAACTACCTATGAATATATATTTAGCGGTATAGCTTGGAGTACTAGTATTACAGGAACAGGGTCCGGGACGCCTGGTCAACAGATCGTGCGTTCGGGTCATTCTGCACGATTCTACAGCGTTTCCAAAGTAAAAAATAAGACACGGATACTGGTAAGACCATCACGCTCCCTCAGAGAAAACACAAGTTGTAAGAAATTTTCACTAAAAAAATCACCAAAAATAAGAAAGCCCTTTTTAACTTAAGTGTTAATCTTAACGTGTTGTTTTAAATCATTTTATGTATATTATAATCTATAATACTTACTGACACACCAAGATAAACCACAAACATCTCAATACATGAAGTCAAAATCAGCTTTCTTACTGTAGTATATGATATGAATTATGAAATGTATCCTACGTCGTAATTGAATGAACTTAATTCTGTTGTAAGGACTCGAGCGTTAATGATAAACAATTAGTTTGTATGACGTGGGAGTGAACCGCTCTTTTGAGTCACGATAATAAATAT
This sequence comes from Lutraria lutraria, assembly GCA_964023205.1. Classification (NCBI taxonomy): domain Eukaryota; kingdom Metazoa; phylum Mollusca; class Bivalvia; order Venerida; family Mactridae; genus Lutraria; species Lutraria lutraria. Next base: position 24,659,041 of record OZ026838.1, read on the forward strand.
TTATCACGAGCAATTAATTAAATCGTAAAAGTAGAAACTTTCTTAAATGACTCATTGCGTACATTTGTTTATTTAAATATATAAAGTATAATCACCGCAAGAGGTGCACTTGTTAATTTCTACACTATTTTAAGCAACGTATGGATATAAAGGCAATTCATTTTAAAACCGTCATTGATCATTTAGAACAACATGATCTCAAAATAAAGACCACTTTAAAGACCATATTTTGTCTTTGCCATGGGTGACCTTTATTCACAGGTTTGACTGTATACAATATGACGATTTCTGAAACAGGTTGAAAAGAACAAGGTCCATAGTCGGTAACTTTAATCTATGATTATAAGTAGCCATGGCCGTTATTCTTGAACCACATGCATTTGTATACTTGTACCACATATACTGGAAAAACGTCAACGATGTGGTGTTAACATTGCAATAAATATCCCAACTCACGTGCAAGATATTAAGACCGCAATTGGAACAAAAAGAAATGGACTTGATATACTTTGGTGGTTTATTGTCGAAATAAGGAACATACAAGTATATCGAAAAGCAGTCCAAAAATACGTGATCGTTATAAAGAAGTGGACCTTTTATGAGAGCAGGGTTTAACTGTACAATGGGGTGAAAGTTGAAAATATCGAAAATCTCCGTGCAGCGGAAACGATAAAGACTGTACGGTCCGGACCTGCGAAAACCCGTATATTCCGGAAAACTTTCACCTCTGCTGTACTGTGTAGTTGTCCATTAATGATTCATTAAAAGTATTTATAATTGATACTTTTGACCAAATATCCCATGAAACTAATGTTGAAGTGACTATACACAAATAACACGAAGATGATTTCGTCAGGCACTTTATAGAACCAAGCACTCTGGGTGAATGGCTATTTTATTGATTACATTCGAGTTGTTTAACATTTCAAGAAAATTGTTTGAGATGCTGGTCAGTCGTCGTAATTCTCAGAAAAATCCATCGTTTCTGACACGTTCGTCAATACACAAAAATCCTGGGTCCATTAGTTTTGTTGACCAATGGTTCTTAATAATTCAAAGCAGCGGGAGAGTAGCGGCCAACCATTTTGATGGATTGCGAATGTCCAACTATAGTACAGACACGATTTCATTTCCTGCACTCTATTTTAGTAAAAACTTCAATAATGCAATAAGATTCCCCTAATTACTTACATTTTCAGAATATTATTCCACGCACGTCCGTCCTGGTGGATTGATATTTGTAAAAAGTAGTCCCCGTTTCTGTATAGACTGGACATTCGGGAGATAGAATAGTATTCTCGAAACGGTCCAAACAATAGAGAATTTGAATGGGCGATAGTTTATTATTGCATTCAATGTTATTTAATATGGTTAAATAAAAAAGGAACGTTTACCAACCAATTAAGAAAGACAAAAGCGGTGAAATAAGCCTAATTTAGGTATAAGTCTATATGGGCTTAATGCCGTTTTTCAACTATTTTACGGTTACATGCGGCTGCCGATTCATCTAACAAGTTTCCCTGGATGGTATTCTAACCAGTACTGACTAACCCTCCCAAATGGAACCAGAAACTTCTCCACCCTATGTGAAGGAAAATCGACATTGTTGTCAAAATGTATGGAGTGGTATGACCTGCCACGACCGGATATCTAACCCGGATTGCTGGGTTGCAAGTACAGCGAACTAACCACTGGACCACAGCCGCAGCCTCTATAAATCTGAATATGTTTCTTTCCATATTATACCATTCAAGTCGGACATTAAGTGAAATCTTAAGAGTTATGTTGAAGACTTGAATAAATATTACATCAGTTTTTCAAGTGGTTTGAAGTAATATTTAATCGGAAATATGTGCGACAGCAAGCCACTGAATCATCCTATAAATATCACAAACATGGCTTCATATCTGGAGAAAAAATGCATGTAGGTTTGTTCCATCAATTCAAATATAAAACTAGCACAAGTCTGGATTTATTCCCCTTCCATGCAGTAACTGTACTTACCTCCCCTTATTTGTAAAACATTGTTAGTCTTTGTTCCGTGCTATTTGTGTGGTTTTGTCTTCGAAGATCTCGTCAGAAGTTTTTCTTGTAATTAATTTCCATAGAGATGCATTTTCAAATCTATATTTCTATAGTATTGTATTACTTACCAGTACCCAATCGTACCACTCGGGCATTTCCGTAAGTGAGAAATACGCACTTTTCTTTAGAAAAACGCCGAGGAGTTGAAACACTATTGAAATACTTGCTAGAATGATCAATTACTATTGAACTATTTACCGGAACTATCAATTAGTATTGAATTACTAACCTGTGCACTGGCTTTAATGAGGGGAATTATTCGAGGATTTGATGGGGCCTCCGTGGTCGAGTGGTAATGGTATCTGACAAGTAATCACAAGCCTCTAACTTCTTTGAGTTCGACACCTACACAGCACCAAATTTTAATGCGAGGAAGTTGTTCTGTTAGCGGAAGGTCGAAGGTTGTTTTACGATGGTGTCCGCCAGTGGTCTTCCTTCACCGTTGAACAGAACATGCTAAGCTGGAGAATGTGTAAGTTCAACGTATGCGTGTCATTTCTTTGTATTCTGTACGGTGTTCTCCAACATTCGCGTCAAATGAAAAATACACTGCACGCCGAGCGAGTGACGGCTATGGAAGGCTAACTTTATGTTCAGTTTCCAAAAAAGAAAACAAACAGATTTGAAAGAATAGAATTAAGTCACGAGCAGACTAAGTATGATACAAACCCCTTCCATATGAGGGGTATTGAGACTGGTTTCAGTCCACATTGTGTCGTTTTTATATTTGAATTTCCATGCGTGCTATTAATCTATGTAACCATCGAATAATATTTCAATTCTATTTGTAACAAAATATTTCTCTGTTCTTTTCTCAAGTTCCAGATTCAATAATGAAATTTCTCCTAGCTCATAATAATGACCTTTGTATTTTTCCTGTCGCCCAAATTATTCCTCCAACCATATATGTTAACATTTCGCCGTAAAATAAGTCTATAAACTTTCATTTCTATTCTGTCAAACACCATACGTTCTCTGGTTATTACTAATTTTCCACGGAACAATTGTCTATAAAATACTTCGCTCATTAGTCAAAAACTGGGCATTGAAAGACAAAAAAGGATGAGATTGTGTTTTTGTGACAGATTTAAAAGAAGTCCAATGTGTCATATGGACAATAAAATGTCAAATTTGGATGACCGCTGTCACAGTCGGACTGGAATATGAAATGACCAATGGCCGTGTTTTAACGAGAAATTGGACAGTGGGAACTGAACGACCGATAATTTAAGGGCAATAAAACCAAGGAGAATAGAGAAAACAAAAAGTTAATCATTTGCATTTGGCTCGGAGAAAATAATAAGTACATTTGTCCATGGTGATATTGCTATTACGTAGGTTTTATGTGTATGTGACGTCCTATGATTTAAAAAAACAGGAGCGCGGTTTATCAGTTCAGCAATTCCTTAATCGTGAAAAATATGCATCTATGGTAATCAACGTATCATGATTATTTCTGTTTTACTTCATCTTTATTGATCTTTTTTTCCCTTTTAATTTTGATAATAGGCTTGAACTTATTTTGATAAAATTAACTTCTTATTAATGATGTTTTCTTTTCTTACACTAAACACTTCAAGACTTCGTGTCAACATGTCAAACTTGGACAGCTTCGCATTCATCATGTTTTTGAAAAGACGACTCTCAGAATTGCAGATTCTCTGACAAATGGTCGACAACAGCTATTATTCATTGGGTCGATGTTGAGTTTTTGGCAATTAACATTGGTCCATTTTTATAAGACTCTATGTACTGTACTTTATTGAAATTGTGGCCAGCACTCGTCTGCACCATCATTATGGTACCCCCACGAAGCCGCCATACCAATCAAATCAATTCCAATAAGTAAAATTTAATAATTGGAATACATCCAATTAGTTTACACTATATAACATGGCTCCATGAGACTTAGAACACATAGACTCGTCAATTACTTTATTAATATCGTAAATAAAAGCATAACTTCTGGATACAACCGCGTCTTTTATTAAATACGATATATCTGGTGCTTATACTTTCACTAAATCGCGACAGAAATCATTATTCTTGAAGAAATAGAAAATATTTTGTCATAATTCTGTCTTGAAGTATTTCTGTAAGTGAGAACAAGTACATAGTTTCATATCCCAGGACGCAATAGTCTTTCATTTTATTTTATTACCTACATACTGATATAAAGTACGCCTTATTGTCGGCTGAAAAATTTTGATTGCCATCCACACGAGGGCAATATTATTTCATTTGTAGGCGAAAAGGACAATAATTTGTGGTTAATTCAGTTATGGTTGAATTGCGAGCGTTCGGTGACAAATTGGCTCTAAGCTAAAACCCGTCGGTAAATAACGAAATACTTACCGAGAATTATCACGGAAAATCACGACCAGCGTTTCGACCAATAGAAACATGAACTATATCGTATTGGAGATTGCCTGTCTCTTTACGTAAGTAGACGGACGCCGTCAGATTTTATTTTTATGAGTCCACGTTGCACAATCAGAGGAAAGCATAATGTTTGATTTTTCCTTCGGGATTTTTTAAAGTTTCTGAAAACTTTATGGGAGTCGATTTGTCACCATAAGACAGCTCGTAGACAACATATCGTCTGCTGATAGAATGTTGAACTAGAAGTACAATATGACAATATGACAAAACATCTCGACGCTGATGATACAGGACCATCTTGTTATGAACATGACTGCCACTTAAATCTGGTTGCTTTTATTGAAATAATCCAATCTTTCGTATTGATATGAAACAATGCAAGTAACTGTATTGAGTATTGATATGTTTATATTTGTGAATTATGAATTAAATACACTCTCATAACCACCATCATCATGAATCATAAACATTTCATCATCACCAGCAGTAGCAGCAACAACTGCTTGTAGCTTCAATAATAAAATAGACAACAGTAACTGCTACACGACTAACACAATATCAAACTCATTATCATGATAATTATCATCATCAGCAGCAGGTGCGGCAACAACACCAACACCAGTGACAAGCAGCATTTAAGTATCTAAAACAGTTGCTTCTGCCCATCGCCACTAATTAATTGGTATCTGAATTAATGAAATCATGATGATTATCATCATCAGCAGCAACATGATCTGTATTATCATCATCAACAGTAGCGGGCGGAAGTGATAATTCAAGAAGCTATATTATAGTTGTGATAATAGAACCTATGTACAAATCATAGCTTGCCCAATCATCATAGTCTGAACTATCAATATCATTATCAAGACTGTCATCTTTAGTATCCAATGGTGTTTTTGCTAATAGACCATAGATACTATCCTCAATGATTTCTGTATTATCGGGCGTTGTGTTGAATTTTTACCCACTCCGTTCTGTTCAACATTCTCTGTATCCGCAATTAATCAAACAAAGAAATATTTCTGAGTGGACAATCCCTTTTCAAAAAACAATAGCCCTTTCAAAATGTCATGTTTTCAAAACGGATTTCAATGTCCGCCGACATCTCGGCATGTATACTGTCATAGTTAACACATGGTACAAGTTTAAAGAGGTTTAAAACTGTCCCCTGGGGCCTTGAAATAAATACAGATGTTTATAATTTGATAACATAATGATTTAACGATATAGCAATATCGATACGATATATCGGTGAATGTCTGTGTGACGTAATTCGTTACGTAACCCATCAACACTTAAGCCTTTACAATGGGCGGTGTTGTTACATTTTAATAACCTTCCAACATCTGTATCTAATTTAGCCAAGCTAATGAAATTCGGAAAATCGATCTCTGCAATCATTTCATACATGAAGATTTGATTTACGGACCTAAATCAATAGCTCATTCAATAGATAAGAACTTCAACCATAATTTAAGATGTTTGCCAATGTCTTTGTTCTATTGCAGTTATAGCTGCTTTTCAAATGGCGCTGTAATGTATCTTACTTTCAGAATTTAAAAGTTTTGACGTTTTAATTTGCTCTGATGTAATCTGACAAAAGTCGTTTGTAGATCGTGTTTGATGCTGGGTCGCTTTGTTCCCAGAATTCTGCAAATACGGGACGGAACATTGGTTCGTCTTGTAGTCTGAATGTAAACAGGAATCTGATATGAGAACACAAATATGAAATACACTCTATTGACTTTGTCGGCATTTCTAAATTATTTCGGCTCTTGAAAATAAATTTAAGACGCAAAAAAGCAATTATTTAGGATTTCAGTTATAGAGGCACAAAGAGTCGTTTTTCTTTGATTTTGTGTTCAAATTTGTTGAGTCAATATTATAAATAAACTTAAGAAGCAGACGACACAAATTCGGTCGTATTTTAGATTTAAGGAATATTGAAAATCAGTCAAACGTATTCAAAGTGGTTTATGAATACATTTTCAAACGACCAGTATTTTGCTTATCTCAATTTTGAAGAATTACTAATATCTAGTCACCCATGGTCACCGATCTTAAAATTCGATCGATTTTTTCCTTTTTTCCATTTTCTACCATATATTCGTACGACACAAGCACGCACGAACACTTATTTGACACAGACGCTGGTTTAGACTAGACGAAGTACTTCGAGAACTGTGCTCCGGATCGCAGTTTCTTAAAACAGTATGTCCGTTTCTCAAATAAAATCTTCAATTCCTGAGTATTGAAAAACAAAGCAATTGATTGTTTGTTTATCGTTTACGTATCGTTTGATTTTTTTAAATATAACTTCTAAAATTAAAAAAAAATATGAGATCGTGATAGTTTAAGTTTGAATTCGATTTCAAGTTGCCAGTTTTCACTATAGAACAATGTGCGTCCATGTGACAATTGAAAACCCAATAATACATACATAACACTCATTTTATTCTTGATTGACGTGGTGGGAATGTTCATTACAATGGTCAAGTTATATTTGCATGACGTGTCGTATTTTTTCAACTGATTTATGTGAAGTAAGAAATATTTCGGTCACATGTCAAAGTTAGAAAAAACATGACTTTTCAATAGTTTATTGCGCTTAGATGTCGCTTTTATGTTAATCATTACTCCGATCAGATAATAAATGAACTGGACACTTCGGACAATCTGTCAAAATAAAAGTCTGATCAAATGGTCTTAATTAACATAAACAATGCTTGGACAGTTTCGCTTGACCATTAGTTTTTATTTAGTACATTAAATATTCCTATTTTACAACTGTTTGACGGATAGCTCGACTTTCTCACAAACTGTCCAGTTAGTCAATAATCATATAACTGTTGTTGGAGTATCATGACATCTGTTGATGTAATGATAGTATCAAAAATTCAACACTTTATAGATAACACTAATAAATCGTTTATTTTAAAAGTGTCCGTTATGTTGATGATAAAATTAGGCGTTGAACAATGACTGTTTCAGACATTTTTGATGATCCAGAGAACGAAAGATAAGCCTTGCGAGGATGGTACATTTTGTGGTAAACGTCGATCCTAGATTTAAATACAATTCAATAGAAATATGTGCAACTATGACTACGCTATTCATCAAATCGTTTTTTGATGCAAACTTTGTCGAGAGATAGTTATAACAGCTATGTGTAGTACCTTATGGTCGTGCAGCTACAATAAAAACGAGCAGGAACTTCAGTAGAGTACTTAAAATATTCTCAAAATTACACTAACAGTAAGGCATGATTCATTTAGTTATAATAACAGATTATAAATACCGACATTGCATAGTTATTTATATACCAATGTATCACAATTTCAATAGTTAAGAGTGCTCCCCTCTTTAAAATCATAGTTTGTCAGCATGACGCTATACGTAGAGACAAAATGTCATATTTTAATTCATCGTTCACCAGTAAGTAGGCATTTCAACTTCTTCTAAGTCACTTTCAAGATATAATTTAGTTCTATTAAGTCTGAAACAAGCACCAGTTTCATTTCTCTACCGATCGTTTCCTTCCCTTTGCCTTCCCTATTATTAAAGGCGACATGTGATTTAACTTAAACACAATGTCTCGTGTTTAAATTTAACCGTAACCAATTGTTTTTTTCGTGTCTCCCGCCACGACAGACGAAGAATTCTAATGCCCACAAATTGCATAATAATTACCATGGCAAATGAAAGTGGTCGTGTTTATGTAATTTTAATGGCACCACTGGGGGTGCGTCGTTACAGGAGCGTGCCATTCTATGTACGGCGGTCTGATACACCAGCTAATCACATAATTATCAGCCCTCTCAGTTTTCTTGTCTTCGAGGCTTCACTGCTACCAAAATAATCGAGACGGTTTTAATCGAAATCTTTATTTTTCAGCTGAAATTGCTTACTTAAACAATTAAATAAATTTTGAGGAAAACAAATTAGCGAGTAAATTGAATTTTAACAGGCGCGAGAGATTTTCTACGTAAATTAACACTAAACTTTACTCTCCACATCGTTATGAGACGTATCTGAGAGCATACGAAACTATTTGGAGACTCCTTGTATTCTGACTTTGCTAACAGTAGAAGATGTAGCAGTCACCTCTCCATGACGCTCGACAAGACGTAAATTGACTTTGAAATTCAGGTCGTGAAATAAAGATTTACTTCTTGGGAGATTCGCAAGTACTTATCATTGGGAGCAATTTCATACATGTATATAGTGTCCAACACATTCTTAAGTGATTTCTTACATATTTGGGCTACTGTAAATTCGAAGTAAAATGTTAAGCTGTCCACTTGGCTCAATGAGCAGGTCTACGTACCTCTGACCCTTGAGTTAGATCCCTGGGGTGCAAGGCATGTTCTGAGTGACGATTTGGTTGATATCATTGTGTTTAATACAATCCGTCTATTCCGCTGGTCATTTATGTGGAGAGGATAGTTACAATTGGAGAAAAGAATGGATCAATCAATCACTCAATCAATTGTTTGTATGATATTTCAATCAATCGATCGATCACACCAACAGTCAATCAAGTAACCTATCATTCCGGTTGTTTTTATTTTTAAGAACTATGGAATAAGTTATTACAGTATCATGCCGTAACGATCACATATCAATGTTTCTTGTGTTCAGTAACAGCACGGAATTGTCAGCTTAAAATAACAACAGGACATTTAATTTGTCTAGACTTAAAGTAGCCATGCCTATAAATAAAACTTAATTGACTTCTTTTGTGCTCAGGTAATTTCCTACATACGACTAGATAGTTACCGGTATTAGACCAAAGCCCTACCTCGATGATAGTGTCCTAAAAGTTGTCTAAAATACCACAAGAACGGAAAACAGGACAGTTTTCTTAAGAATTTGACTAAAACATCCTAGTGCCATATATCAAGTAGTTAATGACGTAATCCCACGCAATCACAATCGAAGAAAACATGTTGCCACGTGCTTATCCGTTCTGTACCGCGTGGTACCGTTTTGTTGAGGTCAATCGTGCCGTGTTACTATGTCATTTACAATGTGTGTATATTTGCACGTATGTTGTGAGTTACTACTAGTATGGTAGCTCGATAAAGTTCACACATAGATATAAATTAATGAAAACACATGTAGCACACGTAATGATAGTTCGTCAATGATGTTTAATTCATAACTTGCAATCTGTAACAATGTGTGATAAACATGGAGCAAATTTCCTCCCATTCGAATAATGTGTGACTATCAATGACGTATGTTTTCTGATGCTACAGTCTGATGCTACAGTCTGACGTGGACAAAGTGATAATATGGCAAATTTATTTTGAAATTCTATTCATTAGTTCGTGCACTGCATTCATAAAGGCAGGCTATTTCTTAGAAAGGGTTGACAACTCGATGCAGTCCACGGTTGTTAAACAACCAGTGACCATTGGCCGTAAGATAACCATACCTTGTATTCAAATTTCTGATTCTGGTCGATTTAAACGATAACTGCTGTAGACAGAATGACTCTTGTAAGCTTCTATAAACAAGAGATAGTAATGAAGACTTCTAGCCGGGAGACAACACCAAGCAACGGTTCTCGTATAAGTCCATGGTTGGTGGCTTCGTCCTTTTTACCTGTTTGGATGGTCACCAAGCCGACCGACTGGCTTGTTCAATGTGGTGCCGTAACGCCGTTGAGTCTTCGATTATTTTTTTTATGCATTACTCGATCAAAAGTAATACTCGCCACGGTTTAGGTTCACTGTAAAGGAATTTGCCACGTTTTGTCTGTGTACAAAATGTGAATTTTGTATCCATATAATCAGAGAATGTCAAGCGGGATCCCATAGGAACAAGTATATGCATGATAACTCGGATGACATGTCATATCTTGATACCAATGTTATACGCATCCTCATCTCATTGAAATTCTAGATATGTATCAAAATATATCTTATTGGGAGTCAACATCACTGATTGTGGCGATGGTATTAGAAATATGCACCGTGGACAGCATATATTTTATGTATACTGAATGTGGTGTCACATGTAAAAGAAACAATGCATCTCCGTATGTATATAGACTGTTACAGATAGTATTTTTAGAGTTGGGTTCCCAGAGGATATATTTCTATTAAAGATTCATTCAGCTCTAATTCATTTGGTTTACATTTGTATTTCTCGCTGACAGCAGACTATTGTCAAACCATGGCCCGAATGCCACACCGTATTTTTTTAAACCATTCATGTCCGGTTGTGTATGTCCAAAACACATCACCGTATTATATGTATATAGATATCTATATAAAGAGTACTAGCTGATTAGACGCTAATAATTCCTAATAAAATCAAGAAAACAAACCTTAAAGTACAATGAATGTTTTATTGCATACAATAAAATCACTGTCAACATGACAATGGACAAATAGTCACAAACACACACTGCAATATTTCACAAAAATATGCAATAGAACAATATGAGAGTTAGTAACATGGTATATTACTGAAGTCTGGCAAGAATGCTGAGATAAAAAATTCACAAAATATATCGAAATAATATTTGTAAGTTTATTGTAGTAATATTTTTGTAGGTAGACAAATAGCGTGATTATATATTCATAATCCCCGTAAACTGTATGTGACATTGTTTGTCTGACTAAATAAAATATTAATCAGCAATGTATTTGACAAAAATGCTAATATAAGTACCAGTATCAAACGCATTTTTAAAAAGAAAACATCATTTAGAATAGTAGTCCAACTTAAACATAGAATCATGAAAGGGTGTGAATTACAAGTGTATCTTTGAGTTAACATTGTCATTTCAGATAAAAATTTGACATAGTATTTACATTTTGATAAGATTACAAAGAATTGTTGTTATAAAATGTTAACACCAAGCTGTCTGTTAATACGGATCACCAGTCCGTCTGTTAATTAAGAGGAAACAAACTGATCTATATTATAAAATAGTAACATTGCGCAACTTTAATCTTTTCTTAAAACAGATTTAGATTATGCTTTCAACACGAGTGAAAATCTTGTTTAATTTGTTATCATTATAGTTTTTAAGTTTCAAATCGATTCGTTTGATTTGTTAATTAAATCCACTTAAGCGTACTCTTCAGTTTTGAAGGAGATAACCTTCAATAGGCATACAAATATATAATTAGATATTAAAACAACATTTTGAAAAATAGCACTGTAAGCGCTTGTAACAATAAGAGGAGCTTTTGAAAAAATGAAGGATTAGAAATAAAAAATTAAATCACATTTAATATTTTGATTAAATACAAAGATATTAGCATTTATGTCCTTGATAAGTATACTGTGACATATAACAATTAAATACGATATGAAAACCTTTCTTAAATTGGCTTTTATTATCTAAAATCCGATGTTTTGTTCAAAATAAAAAAATCCTACAATATGTGGATTACATGTATACTGGTATTGTTAGATATTACGGACCAAATAAGCACAATGCATAATTGTGTCTATCAAAAATCCTTTAAACACATTTTTACATAGCAAAATAACCTACATCGTCTTTATTTGATGATTTCACAGTGGAGTTATTTCCACCGTACACAAAGTAAGAACAAATTAATTGATCAGTAAAGTCAGATCTGGGAATAATAATTGGTTTACAAGATGATTCACCCAAACAGATAAATTATATATATATAGTGTTATTAATAACAATAGTAATACAGTTATTATCAAAACAATAACTAATGAACTTAAACAAAGTCTGACACAGTTGCAGTCGTCTTAAATCTCAATGTAATTACAATACTAGTATATAGGGAATTCTGTATTGCATATTAAAAGTCTCACAGACTTCGGACAAAACAAAGTTGTCAAATGCCGCATACGCAAAACAAATGGTACCACTACACATAAACAACGATGAATCACACGATAAATACTCTGTGTGTATATAAATTTCACAAAATTTAAAATATTTTTAAATATCAGCATAATTGTGTATTAACCCGCTTTCCCGAATCTTTAAGTACTCCGCTATGCTTAAAACGATGTCTAAACCAACTTGGTATACATGCAATTTACATACAAACAAATATTGTAAAATTACCTTGAATAATTTATGAATCCGTGTTTATATTGCTATGCTTACATCACTCCACTGACTAATTACTTACGGAGACAATTTGGAACTCATTTTGTAGATCTATTTTAAGTTCGTGAGTGGTTGCAACCGCATCAGAAAATTCTGTTCACGATTTAGAACCAAATTTCAAAAGTTCTGGTCAGAGTAGTCAGGAAAATCGTAAATCATTTCTAAAGTCTCTGAAACAACTTAGAATATTAGTGTTGTTTTGAATTGGTAAATTCAGTATTTTGTTTTGTATGTAAATTTAAAAAACATGCAAACCGAAATGCCATTCTTTAACAAATGGTGACAGGCTTTTCGCTCAATGAAGCTGATCAAATGTTTGCGAAATATTTAGTATTAATACATTTATATATGTACACAAGTCAAGAGGAGAATTATATACAGTTAATCATACATGTACAGTATATAATTATGACATTTTCAAAAATGAATTAGTAAATAGTAGGTTGAAAAAATCAAAACTGATTTTCGTGCAAAGACTTTGTCTGAAGTACCTTCCGTTTTCCTTTCGAAAAACGAAAAAAAGCCGCGTGGTTGTCTTTATGACAAAAGCGTTCGTCGAAAATAAACACTCAAAAGAATTCAAGCCACTGTCTGAAAAAAAAACTCCAAAGAACAATTATTCTATATACAAGTACAAATACAGATTCTATATACAGTACAAACATATACGTAAGAATGCATACAACGTGGGAAAAGAAGCCAAAGCTATTTTTCTGTGGACAAAGGTTTCCGTGACATTCTGCACGAAGTATGTTTTACGAGAAATTCGGAACTAAAATTAATTTTATCGGATAAAAAGAAGATTTCGCTGAACTTGAGCTTTCACGAATAAGCAAAAACAAGCGAAAAAATAATTCAGCGATTTGTATGAATGCCATAATATAGGTGACTTGCCTGGAAAATCAAAGTACTGCAAGTAGACCTACACATTGAAACTGACCTTAAATAGACTTACACTGCAAGATAAAACGGGAACTAATTTACCAATTGCATGGCGGATATAAAAAACGTAGTTCTTAGGTCCGCATCAAAATTCATGCGCACCAAACGAGTGACAGTTATGAAAAGCTGAGCTAGCGTTCGATTTCAAAAACACGATTGAAGGCTTCGGACGTTGCTTACCAGTACCTTACAGAATTTGAACACACATCATAGACTCGTTTGTTCAACGATTCAGATCTACAATGGGTTTGTACATACTGGCATATTTCACACGTTACGTGACTTATATAATGATTTTCGTCTGCAAAGCGTTGATTTTCTGTCTTAAATTGATAGTCTTTTCTTACTTTGCGAACTTTTCGCCCAAGCTTGGTGCCCGTCTGTCCTTACTGTTCGAACATGAGGTTGAATATATAGTTCGCCAATTCAACCACTCAATTGTCAAGTTTTTCTCTTAAATGGTATGAGTTTGTGTCTAGTTAGTTGCCCCAGGGAAGCCATCCGATGGATTAAAATGTATATTCATAAAACATTGCTGTTGAAATAGATTTATGAAGGCGAAATAAAACAATCCAATCATGGGAATATTAAAAATGCAGTCTAAATATAAACAATGTGATAGACGAAATAAATAATACAAGTATACAAAGCGGTTTGGAATGAATTCTGGGTAATGTCTATCAGTGTCACGTGGTGTGATTGTTGCTTTTTCTTGTGTACTATTCTATAAAACATTCATAGCGTTTCGTCTTAAAGGATGAGTACGTGGTATGTTTTATATCAAATTATGCCTATCTGTTATTAAGCGTAAACTCTAAGAAAATTTGTCAAAATTGAGCATCAACCTTTAAGATTGAATCAAGTCGTCTATTGTAAACAGCACAGTGTGTGTTAAAATAAGTCTGATTGTTTTATTTAATTTGTGTTCTATTGATTTTTCTTCATTATGTAAATACAATAAGCATCTTTTTAAGAAGATTATATTTCATAGTGAATTACTCCATTGACTAGAGCTGGAGTACAGTGTCGCCTTAGCAACAGCAGCGTAGTGACAAAAATAACATTATCACATAACACCAAACATTAATGTCGATTTTACGGAAGATATCATACACATTCAATGGATTTGTCATTTCAAACATTAATTTATTTTATCTTTTTTACAATTTCAGAATCAAAACGAATCAAAGTGCAATAATATTTCTGACAAACGTCGATTTTACGAATGGTATGGTAAAACACTTTCCCCGAGGGTAATAAATATATGATTTAAATTTCAAAAATTTTATGAAGTCAATAAAAGTACCCTATCTATCGCCTGTTTGATGTTTTTAATAATTTTTCGGTTTTAATATAGGGCGGTACTAACTTTGATGTAAATTTATACATATTAAACCCAACACTTAGTTATATTTCATTTTACATACATTGAAAAAATGTTTAAATGAAACTTTCAAAGTTTCTATGTTTACAAGATTTTGAGCGAAAACATCATAAATGTCAAAAGGTGGATATTTTTCATGGTTAAGTAAACACGTTACCTTTTGAGAATGTTTTTATCATCTGATAGTCGCCCTCGACTCTTATACAAATGAGAGGTAATAAAAATTTCAAAATATTTAAAATTTTCGCGACCTGTAAATGAGTGTTTGAATATTTTAAAACGCTAAGTGTCGTATATGATCTTGCTGGCGGATGAAAGCGAGCGAAATAACTTCAATATTTATCTATTTATAAAGAAATGTAGCAAAACCTCACTATGTCGACCACGTGTGTAACCAAATGATGACAATGGTCTTAGCATTGAGATTGTCTCATTTTACAGGTTAAGATCAAGAAAAAGTATGGATAGATTGTCCGAAAATAGATCGTCCACGTTACAAGGGGTCATAAACCTGAAATGATCCCAAATGAGGTTAACCTGTAAATAGCGAACGGTTCTTCCTTATAGTATTTGATGCCACATGCTCAGTTTGATACATGTATGTCGAAAAACTTTATTCAAAGGGTAGATACATGTAATCACATTAATTAAAAATGATATAGCGGATAGGGCCCATTTTTCTAGTAAAATTTTGATGGTGCCAAGTAACACAGAGCTGGAGTACAGTGTCGCCTTAGCAACACTGGCGTATTTTCGAAGATGATCCAAATAGAAGCTTAAAAAGGGGTCAAATCAAAGATAGACCAATTCAAATGGATTTCGAAGCAGAGAGAATATGCCAATCTCCGACACTTTCTCCAGCATTCAGCGAAAACAGCCGAGATGTTCCTATTGAGGATGTTTTCCCAAGACGACAATCTGGAACAATCAGGATTGGACTAAACAGGTCCAGTACATTTATCCTAAGAATTCATGTATGTTGTTACATAGAGACAATACTATCGTATTTGATCATATTCAAAGTCTGTGGAGCAGACGACATATAGAGGTAGTCAATGTCAATCTGTTGTAAGTTTGCTCCAGGAACTGTCTATAAAATATGTTATAAACGCAATTTTATCATTACATTATGACGACGGTCATTCAATATTCACGAACGTTCATTATTTGCTCGTAAAGTCTATGAATTTTGAATTCTGACGTAGAATATAGAAAAATCCCTTTCTGTCTGGTCGTATTAAGTGGTAAAAGTTTTTTATTTGAAATTACTACCGTCTGCTTCCAAAAAGCAAGTTGTTTCGCCAGTGACATATTCTCAAGCATCACGTGAACAATAAATTGCTGTCCATTACTCAGATTTAGGAGGACACAACAAATCTTAACTCTTACCAGCCTCACGAAATCTTTACATTATTAAAAAAATAACGCTAATTCTTCAACAGTACTCTATAAAATAAATACATGAATAAGGACGGAAACTTGAACTAAAAGTTGCCTTAAGATTGTCTTATAGATCATTATTAAAAACGACACCCATCAGCCACAGAAACATGTTTGTTTAATTTATCAATTCAGACGACATAAAATTATTGACAATTTATTCATTGTGCTTTATATTCAGAAATAGATAGCGAATCGTTTGTTTAAACAATGTACTAATGGCACGTGTTATGAAGAGAGGCTGATTTCCGGTTCCGTATTTCTAATCACTATCATCTGGGCGATTGTCGAAGCGTTGATTAGAAAGAATAACTAATTTGTTTTTGTAAACACAACTGACCAAGACAAAAAAGGAGATAGCGGGTTTAAAAATCGCATTTCAAAGTTAATTCTTGCAATGAACGACAAAATTAATCACGATTGTATTGAATTATTAATGCCCAGTGTTGCTATTAACGGTCGTCTGCTGGAACAAATCGTGATCTGTAAAATGTGAGATTGCACTGGTCAATGGATTTACAAAGAACTGATTGAAACTAAATCACGCATGTATCCATTCATTTTTATCAAGGGTGTTTCAGTGTTTTTCTTAATATAATTATGATTTTTTAGCATCGTCAGCTATTGTGTGAGTTTAATGGTTGTTATCAAATGAAGTTCTAAAATCTTCTGTTGAAAAATGAACACTTGACGATCAACTACGTGTTATGCTGAGACATATAACAAAACAAAAATTAACACATAGATACAAAATACCCAGGTACATCTACGAGTATTCAGACATGTACATGGAGGCATTTTAAGTCGTATATACGTAACCCCAGGTCATCATGGGTTACAAAGAAAGATTTCATCAAAGAATGGAGGTGGTAAATGGCTGGCCAAGAATCCAGCTGACTCCACTGTCTACAAAGTAATATCTTGCTTGCATGCACACAGTGGAAGGTTTGTTCGTTCTAACAACCAATGTAACGTACATGTATATAACTATCAGCTATTTACGAATTAACATACAATTTAATGTATGGGTATCTTTGGTATTTTCAAAACAAAGGATAGCTGATATTTGACGTAATGGGTATACAAGTGTTACATCATTACGCTAAAATTCCATTTTCATTACTTTAGATTGTATGAATGAATTTATATGGCATTAGACCTTAAAGCATTTCTCTTTGTCATGAGGCTGAATATGTTTTTGATAGTGTAATGAGGACGACGATGATGGTGGAGATGATATTGGTGGTGGTGCTGAAGGTGAAATTGTTGGTAATTGGGGTGTAATGAAGATCATGACGGAGATGATGATGATGGTGGTATTGATGGTGATGACAGTTATTATGAAGATGAATATGGTGATGATGATAATGCTGATGGTGGTGTTGATGATGGTTCAGGTGATCATGGTTGTGGTGATGGTTGTGCTGATTATGATGACGATGGTGATGATGATGGTGATGATGATGATTGTGGTGAAGGTGTCGATGGTTATGGTGTTAAACAGTTTGACTCAGCATAATCATCATTAAACAACACCAAATATAGACCAACTGAAACAAACAGTTCAACACCTTACAGCGTCGTCAACTAAGAATTTGAGGGGAAAATAACAGATAAGAAAGAGTTAAGAGATTTTTTATGAAGTAAGGAGATATTACATTTATAAATATAAAAATGCTTATTCACACTTCATAAACATTACAATATATTGTATAAAAGCCAAGTACGTTTAATGATAAATGTATCAAGTCATTAATTGTACCAATTTTCTACCATTGTCATTTATCTCTTGAACATTTAAATTAACACTGACACAAAACTCCCATTAAATCAAATAAATTTAAATACCTCAGGATGTCATATATATTTTATACAGAAGCGTTTAACGACTGACCTAAGCAAGTCATTTAGATTTTGTCATTTTATTTAAGCTAATTATTTATCATTTTAGACACCTGTTTAATTTCTACCGTAAACTTTTCGTGTCCCAGCCTGTTGAAAAAATTGTGTCTCCGTCTATTTAAAGTGTACTTTAACCTTCTCCGTTTTATTCTTTTTAATAGCCGTCATATATGCGATGATAAAAGTTCAATTCCTCAAAAAATAATCTAATTTTTAAGACGTTTTCTCTTTACATCAATTGAAAAAAAAAACATAAATGAGAAGTGGACTTTTAAGTTTCAAAACCCCAAGTGTGCTAGTGAAACTGGGGTATGTCTGGACACATGCATACTAAGGTATCTTTTTTAATGCAATCAAAGTTTGATAGCCACATGCAACTTTTGGTTTGGACTTAAGCGCAGACAACTACTATTTTTGGTTATGAATTCGTTCACCAAAAAAACCCTTCTCGCCGTCAATGAGCCATAAAAGTCGGTCATACTAAGCTGTCCCTGTCGAGGTACACGTGACTCATTAAATGTCATAAACAATTAAATTATGATTGTACATTGTAACACTTGTGACAAAATTATTTTAAAATCGCTATTAAAAACTCAAAATAGGAGATTAGTTGAATACTATCTATCTTTATCGAGCCTCCTGGGTATACTTAGGACTGTTTATTGACAATTAACGTTTAATGGATGGGTAGCAATAAAAAGTTGAAAGGTAAAAATAAAACAATAGCTTACATGTATTTTTTTCCGTTAAATCAACTTTGATCGCGATTAAAATTTGACTTGAGGGCAATATGAAAACATTATCAAGTTATTTCTTCGTCTGGTTCCAGTATTGGGATACTGTAAGATTGGAGACGGGAACCAGGCTAGTGTTTTCAAAAGTGTTACATATGGTCACGTGCTCTGTGTCTACCGGGAATAGTGGACTTTATTAAAGTCTCTTATTCCAGAGCCTGTGTCAGAGAAACCCGAAGAACTGCATTGGCACCAATCTTTGAAGAACTGCATTGGCACCAATCTTTGAAGAAACCATTTCGGTTTAACAAGTCGACTAGAAATCATTTACAAGTTTATTTAACCGTTTTATCACATTGTCACGTTCAATATCAGTCTGTCGGCTTACGTTTCGCTTTATAGACAAACTTTAATAGCGTTATAAATATTTTATATTTAAAACTACATTTTAGACAATTAAGCTGTTGGCTTGCAGACTGTTTTAAAGTTACGTCAGTTTTACAAACTAACAGCCGAAGTAAGTCCGTGACCTTCAGATAGAGGTTAGTACTTTTATATCATGAAGGCGATTCCAGCTGATTGTTGGCGGCGTTGGAGGTTTCTAAGTCGGAAACATCATGAAAAAACTTCCACAATATCTTACAATTTTAATAAAATCTCTCACTTTTACAGACTAAGTTGACGAGATTCTGTTAGTTTTTGTGAAAACGATCTATTTTAGTAATTTCGGATATCATTTCAGCAACTGAATCTACGGAAGCTTCGGACTAAAATACAATTATGATATCTAAGACGTGAGAGAAGTCTGAAATATTGAAATTTTGAAATTCGAAACAGCTTGAATCGATTGAACAAATATTCATTTCCCGACGAATATAGAGCCAATAGTAAGATTAGGATATCATGTTTGTCTTTAAACGCAATTTAATTCAATAACTGTTGTGTATCATTAATCAATCTGTGGAAATCATAAATTCAAGAAAAAAGTTCAATAAGACTGTCGCTTTTGGACATCTTTTTTCTACTACAAGGTTTTTGAGATGCAGCTATATTTTGTTAATGTTTATACTAGAATTCAATCAAATGAAATATAACGAATGATCTTCCATCTAAGATATACAGTCAAACTCGTTGGTAAGACAAAAAAATATGGCCTTAATTAACAGGTGACTTTTATTCGGAGGTCATTTTGTTCTAAATAATTAATTGTTAAAAGAATGGCTCTAATTCACAACATGGCCTTTATTTGAAGGTGGTCTCTAACACAGAATCGACTGTACATGTATAACCTAAAGGACGACTTATCCGCTGTAAGTTTCGTTGCCGTGGTTTCAAACCGATTTGGGTTTTTTGTATTATTGAATCGAATAATACGATATCAAAAGAACTATTTAAATGAAAAATTACAAAGGTAAAAGAAAGTTGTTTGTTTTGCTAAACTAATTCATGAAACAAAAAAAATACGTGACGTAGTTGATAATCAAAGTACTGAAAGCACTCGTGGAAACTGAACATACATAGACTTACGCTGCAACATGGAACGGAAACTAGTTTAATTCTTGCACGGCGGATTACTTAGGTCCGCATAAAAATTCATGCGCGCCGAGCGAGAGACGGCTGTGGCAAGCTGACCTACCGTTCAGTTTCCAAAAATGAAACTCGCTCGGCACCAAACTTGCTTTAGGTTGATATCGTTAAATTCGTCCCGTAACACAGAACCGAACATTGTAATTCATATACAAAAAAGAGATTTTCACCATTTGTGATACAAGCCAATAACAAATGTAAACATCCATCTTTTTTTCTCTCGAGAAAAAAAATTCTTTTTTTATTTGCTAAACAGACTTCAATCTGAATTTATGGGTAACTTTATTTTAAACGCTCTCGTGGGAGATGTTGAGTTATATCAAACTTGTGATAAAACACGCACTTAAATTGTTAATTTTAAATTTGCGGTCAGGACAAGTTTTTTGGAGAAGATTTTTTCCGAGAAATTGGAAAAAAACGTTTAGACATTAAGTAGACGATATTTGTTGCCGATATTCCGGCTAGGTTTATCATTTAGTACGGCTGCTTTACGCATGATGCTATTGTGAGTGTACCAAAAAGCAGCTCGTCGTGAGTGTATCTGGGGTTGACACTAGTGTACCAAAATTGGACTTGCTTTGAATCCACCCGTGAGTGTACCAAATAAGGGGCTTGTCTTAGAGGTGCCAATATGGGACTTGCTGTGTGTGTACAATTAAAGCGACTCGTCGTGAGTGCACCAAAATGAGATTGCTATGAATGTACCAAAAAATGAGCTTCACGTCAGAATTTTTCGCTAACTGGAAACGTTTGACTCTACAAGAGAAAGAAATGATATATTCCCATGAATGTCTGCAAGCGAAGTACAAATATAACAAACAGCCCCCGGATTACACCAATCATTAGTAAGAAAACTAACTATGTCTTTGATACAAGTGCATTTTCTTGCAAGATTCAGTTTATTTTCGTTTTTGCATCCACTAAAAGATGCTGTCAGCTTTTAAAAACCACTTATACTCCATTGTACGAAGACTTAAGTCCTTTAATAATTCCATGGGGAAGAGATGTATCTAAATACGTATCAGCACAGATGACATCTTTGTCAGCCACTGTTCTAATCAGAGAATATAAATCATTTTCCAATACTCTATGATTAAAAGACGACTGTTTCACTTTGATTTTTATACAAATATAAACAAGGGACGTTTTTGAGACGAAGGAAATAAAACGCTTAAGAAAACTCATATTCGGATGACTTCGGGCAATTAGTCAAAACTAATCTGGCCTCTTACTCTTGATTTAAAGCCGTGACGTTTTTTTCCCGAACCGGTCCTTTTTAATACTAATCAATATATTTTAATTAAAGGAAGAAATCTGGACGGATTTACAGCGAAGATTAAACATAACAATTTAATTGCAAACAGAAATATTTTATAGTAGGGTGTTTATGGCGGCAAATAAAGTTTCTGGAGAGTCTCTGCCGTCAACTATTATCTCAATCCTTGACCTCTCTAAGTCTACGGTCGTATGAGATAAAGCAATTCTTGGAGTAATTAAGAGACTGAATACAGCTTGTTATATTTAAAAGACCCACTGAATAACACAGCCTTTCCACTATAAAATCAAAGTACTGAAAGTACTGTCGGACTTGATTTTTACCATACGAGACAAAAGAGAGAAATGTGTACTCACATCGTTCGAGCCCATACAAATATTTTAACATTTAAAATTACGGACCGATTTTTCATTCATATTGTAATGCAGGTCATATGCATATAGGTAAATGACATAAGCTAGGGCTTTACTATACGTAGTCCCTTTGCTAAAATTTTAAAATGAAAAAAGCCTGATATTGGAAAGTTTAATGATTAGCACATTAATTGAGGGCAATTTAATTGCATTAAAAACTATTTATTGTACAAAACTAGTAAACAACACTTCAGTAACAGTAAATACAAACATTGATTCTTCTGGTTTTAACACAACAGAACATCGTCGCATTGAACACATTCAGGGTCACTCAAATCAAAAAGGTCCTGACACAGTAGAGTAAGACCTATATGACCTATAGTTAACCCGATGTTGCATGAAATTCAGACGTGATTGTGTAATTCTAAATAATCTGGCGTAAAAGGAACTCTTAAACATAAATTTTAAAAGCACGTATCCAGTAATTTACGTTCGTATTTAGCGACTCGAATTATTATTCTTAAGCCGCAGTTTTAACATTTAACCTTCGATAAATGAAACTCCCCACATCGGTTACGCTTTGCTACTAGCCACTGCGGGGAGTGAGTCTATAAATAGCGATTCCGTCATCAAAATAACACTAGTTGGTGTGAATATCCCGGAATACGATTAAATGAGAATTCGCTTTGTAATATTAAGAAATGTTAGAAAGGCACAAAACACACACATCGATGGTAGATTGTTGCAAATGCATGAATACGTCCGTGGAGATTTTTCTGAAACGGTTCTATCGAACGAAAACCGAAAGTAGAACTACTTTTACGGCAAGATATTTTATTGGACAGTGAATACGCGGTTTTAATTCTACGCATTTGAATATCTCATGTATCTACCGACAAGCACTAATTTAGATACATGACTCTTTCCATGTAGTGACAATAGAATGATTTGAAATATATTTATATCTAACACACTTAATTGGGGAAATATTCCAGATACTTCTATATAAACACACCATTTAGTTGCGTACTATTTCCTTTATGTGGCATTCTTTTAACCAAGCTGTTATGGAGTCCAGCGACCAATATAAGTCTACGATTACAAAGGACTTGATTTTGATAAAAATCAAGTCCAAAAACCTTATATAATTTTTTTTGGAGTCTGTATAGTTTGTATAAGGGATAATTTTTCCGCATTGTTATTTAATAACAGAGTTGTATGTCTTATCATTGAGGCAAATATTCAAATTAAATCTTGTCTTCGGGATGCCGCTATGGAACGTGGTTTTGAAATCAATCGCGGATTGTAGGACGACTTAGATGGGTTTTTGCCTTAGACCCGGAAGATTCCCATGAGTAAACTGGTACACGTTTCGTGTTGTAGTACACCGAAGACTTTGTACAGTCAACGGGAACCAGTTCATCCCTTGAGTCGGTGCATGATTGTTGACACTACAATTTAGTCTTCCGTATTATCTATCGTTTCTATAAAAGTCGATAATGAATATGTAAGTCAATATTACATGAATGTGTATAGGGATTTCATAGTTCAGCCTCGTTCTGAAAAATTTATACAAGCAATTTGGTTGATTATTTTGGTTGTTTGACATAAATGTATTCTCTGAGGAATTAAACTTCAGCAGTGAAAGGTCACTTCCCGAGTCCATTAAATGGACATAATCCATAAGTCTTTCAATCTTTATCATTTTTATGGTAGGGGAAATATAAAAAATTCGAACATTAACCGATATGTTATCGTCAAAACTGTTCATTTCTAGTGCCCAGATATTCATAAAACGTTTCAAGCGCTAGATAAAACGGTGTGAAAATTAAAAATCAGAGGTAAAACGAGGTATTCGTGAATGTTTTGCTCATTTATATTAAAGGTATATTTCACATAATAATTTTTGTTTTAATGATAAACATAACATTTAAGCCGATGCTTAAACAGAATATGCTATGAAAAGTGTCCGGGATATTCATTTTAAAAGAGCAGTACAGTATACCCACGGGATGAAGCATTTATTCATTGAATTTGCAGTTATCTTTCCAAGAATCTGTATCATTTCATAATAATGTAGTGTTAGTTGTGACTAGCTTGTTGTCTGCAGTAGTTTACAATTACATAATCAGGCCTACTTTGTGAAAGCCGTTTATCAATATGCGGTCCAATTGTATTAAAATCAAAGTACTGAAAGTGCACGTGGAAATTGAACATAGACATGTACTGCAACATAAAACGGGAACTATAGTTAAACAATTGCTTGGCGGATGTGGATAAACGTAGAACTTAGGTCCGCATAAAAATCAATGCGCACCGAGCGAGTAACGGCGAAGGAAAGCTGAACTATAGTTCCGTTTCCAATGATACAGGCCTATTTTATATATTTGAGTATATTTGAATGTACATGTATGTGGCTTTGATTGTTAATGCTTACGTACAAGAACCTTCGACACCAGCGTCTTCGTCGTGTAAAGAACTATAAAAGAGAAGTTTTTAATATTCATTATTTTGCACCTCAAACAAAAGGTGAAGACTGAGCATCAGGTTTCACTTACTCGAACTTACAAAACATGTGTTAAAAATACTGTGAGTTCGGATTTATGGCCGTATAATAAGATCAAAACAATGTAGATTGGTTTCAATAAAATAGAAAACACTGACACGAAGTTGTGGATAAAACTTGGAACCAGTCTTTTCTATTCGAAAAAAACATTTGTAAAATGCACAATAAAGTCCCTCTCACGTTGTATAGTATGTAGAGTTTCGCATACCACTCCGAGAATATAATAACGCTCAGTATACTAAAAGAATACACTGGCGTACAAAGGGGGACACAATCGACGCGCAACCCCTTAATGCTATACCAACCATATACAATTCAAAAGCATTTAATCCATTTGAGCATTATTTCATGATTAAAACACAGAAGAATTGTGCATTACAAGTCGCATAGTTCATCCTTTAAGCTTAGTGATAAAAAGAACGCTCGTTCTAAGATGGGTGATGATCCGCCCATTGAGTGTGTGTGATTTATTACTCATACTAGCTAACAAATAATTTCTCAACTTCTCTATTTTGTAAAAATAAGTGAACAATACGTTTGCCAAGGTGATCGCATATTATGTAATAATTAAGAGCTAACAAGATGCAGACGTGACAGCCAGAATAATGGCATTGAACAAGCTAAGATATTTGGCGCGTGGGTATCTGTATCAGAAATGCAACTAAAATCATTTGAAACTTGTCATGATATTTTGTGCTTTGTAATTTCTCAGCATAATGTATCATAACTAGCGTATTTGTATAACTAGCTAAATTATCCACGGTAAATAAAACCAGGGATAATAAGAACTACGTAATATTTCATCTGCGGTAAGTCGTATCTGCCGTCGTCAACTCCGCGGTAATTTTACCAGTGCATGTCGAAAAGTGCATGTATTGCGTCATTATGCAGCTAAGCAATTATCCGGATCTACTCACAGAGGACATGGTTTTATTTACAAGAATATTCTGTTAGTAATTCTGAATTAGGGTCAGATTATAATTAATCCGCTCATTTAACTGAGACATTACTAGTCTGATTACTGATACGTATACTGTTATAATTATACACAATGTTATTAAACAATTTTTAAATGGATAAGTAACAGCTTCAAAGGAAAGGAATACTAGCATGATAGCATCACCTTCTTAGCTGAGTTGAGAACTTAAGATAGAACATTCGTAATTATACATGAAACAGACTGAAGTTTAACATAGTTTTACACTGACCTTTACATACAGAGAAGCGATATGTTCATGGCAACCAAAAAGAGGTTTGATATTAAAATAGTTTAGCCAGTTGTTGACTATAAATCAACTCGTTTTTTGATTAATTAATGAAAGATAGTACGCGTGATATGACCATCTATTTAATCATGACAAGTGTCAAAACAGCTTAAAACAATTTTAACACGTTCACCTTCGTGAAACGAGAAACAAAGGCTGAAAATTAAAACAAAAGAGATTTTTCCTCCTGCTAGAAGTTGATGAGTTTTCTCTGTTTTTCTCTTTCTCTTTTTTTATGAAAAGTTTGACGAACGAGAAAATCTTGACTTTGAACTTTAAAAACCAAAATTTAACTAATTAAGGTATCAACAAATTTAGAGACAGGAAATTGGTTGTCATGTTGATGAATTATGTAGGATTTTAAACGTTGAGATTTCATCCTTTTTTACGATATTCTCAATTAACCATACTGGTCAGAATATTATATGAAAATTATTCACTTTGATTTTGCGCGAAACGTATGAGAAAAAGATTTGATTTTTTTAAACAAAAAAAATGCCAATTTAGTCAGATGTATTTTAATAGACTCGTTAAAAGTGCAAACGATCGATATCTGAAGATTTAATTTTAATTCCAAAGCCACGTGGGCATGTGACAGCCGACACCAATTCGAATTTTTCCGCGGATGACAAAGACGCTTATTCGGAGCATCTCGGTTACTCTTCAGCCAGGAGTTTTAAGTAGTGCATTAAGTTGCCCGGCTGTGGGCAATACGTCACATCTGGGATGCCATTGTAGCAAGTCACACATTGCAAAGTCAAATGGTTAAGCTCTTTTAACAAACTTTAAATACAATGTACACAAAAAATCAACTGGCACTTATGAAGCCTACGTTCTTTTTCAGGAGTCATAATTATTTTTCTAACCCGTACTTAATGTTGTTTTACATGAATGAGCATCATAGTCGTGTGGAATTTTTGTGTCTAAAACACGATAGGAGATCACACAAACTGCCTCCTCTCTGACGTCGTAAGACATTATTCGAATTTTGAACGCGTTTCACTCGATGTGGAATAAGATTTTCAGATGGTGTTCTACCTTCTGAATATACAATACGGCTCTCTGCGAGTGTTTCATCTCACAACATATTATACTTTACTTTGTCAAGTTGGAATCTTGGCACCAAGTCAGAATTTCAGGAAAAATGGCTGATTTTTGTTGTTTTCTACATGTATATAATAGCGAAAGTGACTTTGATTAAAAGTTGAAGTTATAGTAGAATGCTACATGCTAG
The DNA here is from genome assembly GCA_964023205.1 of Lutraria lutraria. NCBI lineage: Eukaryota > Metazoa > Mollusca > Bivalvia > Venerida > Mactridae > Lutraria > Lutraria lutraria. Next base: position 24,686,313 of record OZ026838.1, read on the forward strand.
GTTTTTGGTTCTATCACTAGAGAACGAGGAGATTCCGTCTTGTTTTTGTATGTATAGAATTGAAAGTTATTTACCATCCGTCTTTTACACCAGGTATATCACTACTTGGAGACAAAAACATGTGGCAAAAATGTTTATCATGAATTTTCAAAACACACATGCATTTATGCGTATCTTCCAATGTGCCCATCACGTGATCATTACAGTTTTAATGTACTTAAATAAACAGGCATGGAGCGCGCCACGAGCTTTTTTTACCATGCAGCGTTGTATTAGTTTTGTTGTGCATTTTTTTTCTGTCGCAAAAATAGGTGCATGCGACTTTGGTAAAAGTCTTTATCACAAATAAATGTTTTGAATAACGACGGGTGTCAAAAATTTGACGTTTTTTGACAAAACATTGCACGATGATTTATAGTCCGTACAATGCAGTAACTATTGACAACTTAATGATAGCGTATGTAATGTCATATGGAAATATTGAGATATTGTCAGTTTTGATGTCAGAAGTAGAGGTGTATTCTTTGTAAAAATACATAGTTAAACTTAGTAATAGATGTCAACTAGCAAAGGTCATGCAGACCCCTGTAAAACTTTCTATGATATCTTGACCATTACTTTGTCTAGTGTTTTTTTTCTTTTATTATCTGTCTTAACCGTACTTATACATGTATACATATAATAATAGACGTACACGGTCATATTGAATCGATTCCTTTCACAATTGTGTCATTGTGTAAGTCTTTGACATGTAACAGCCAATATTTCATGTTGCGTTTTTTTTCCATTCAAACAGTTTTATCTTGTTGTCAAATGATCATATATATCAAGAAGGTCTTGCAAATTGTGATGTAACGTTGTACAGCGGTGTTTAAATAAGAAAGGTGCTATCATCTCAAAGTTCGCATCTCATTGGAGGCGAAGTAACCAGCCTTTGTTTTGTAATATCGAAAAATTCTCTCCCTATTGCATGTATATGCATCACCATTGTTTAAATACAGTGTCACTGAGTGTACTTAATAAGTACGTTAATGGAAATCTGCACCGAGGAAGCGAACTTAATTTTAATTAATTAAAACAAAATATATTCGTGTTCCATGTAGTAAAGTAGCCATAATGATGCACTGCGAAACAGAGCTTTCTAAGCACAGTCCGTGCGGTAGAACATCTGAAGGCTGTTCCTATCCACGTGCCATAAAACAGCCATTTTTTATTTTTTAACCTTCAAAACCCGCGGCGGCTGTAAACATAAATATAGAAACACTGCAATCAATACGTACATGCTTCTTTTTTTCGTGAAGTTAGTTATTAAAGTGTAAGTGAATATATCGTGCACTTAATGACTTAATTATCGCACAGAAGCCTGCCACGTGCACAACATTCATATTGTCACTTTGTTTGAAGTTTATTGATCAAAAACTGATCTTAACTACATAGTTTCTGAAGAGTTGGCCATTAAAATGATCTTAGGCTCGTTCTTTCATCAAAGCCCTAAAAATACTGTCGAGTTTTCAAAGACTGAAATAATCAAACATGAGCGGCACTTGAACAAATTATTATCCACAACTATTCGTTGGAGACGTCTTTGAATTTATTCCGCATGTGTTTTCAATGTAGCCGAAGACTTTGCTGTTTTGACAATCAACAATTTTGGCTGCAGTGTAGAATTCTGAGTGTTTTTGTGATGATGGAACTCCACTGTTTTTATTGTCTTTCGCATTCAATTGTTAAGAAAATCACGAGGCATAACATCTGCATTCTTATTTAAAACATTATCTTATGAAGCATGCTTATAACCCTTACGTTATTAATTAATTGACAAAGTAAATCTCAAACGCAGTCTAAGTAATGATTTGTACTTAGAATCTGGTAGATACACAAAATTTGATAGATCTAATATCATAAGTGCTTAAATGATACTTTAAACCGCCCATCCGAAAGAAGCGAATCCTTGGTAATTTTGTCAAAGAATGCTGTAGGCATGTCATAAACTAGCGAAACACATGGGAATGCTTCGTTCAAGATGTATTACAAAGTATTTTCACATCAATATATTAATTTTGAACAAATATATAGTCATTAAAGTAAAGATTGTTTTCAAGTCTTGAGCAATAATCTTACAAGTAGGACATACCACAACTATAGAGGTATCCATGCATGCACACATGTTTCAAAAGTACAAAGATGCACGTTATGAAAATGCAATGTCTGGAAAATAATTTGAAATCAGTTTGTACGAATGAACGTTTTTTTTTCAAAAATATATTATTATGAAATTCAGCTGTAAGAAATGTGTAGAACACTTATCTGTCACCAATTTCGTACGTAAATATAAGTAATGAGCTTCAGCGAATTCGCTCCAGACTTTGTTTAAGCCACTTTAAAGTCTTTGTTAAATGACTGTTATTAATAGGGGCTATTTAAAGGGGCCACTTGTGGAAAGTGAACATTTGCGTATTTCAAAGAACACCTCTAATCTGTTTTATTAGATTTTAAGTACACTGCAACATATTATCCGCTTTTATCTTCCGCATACCAATTAAAGAATCATTTTGCCAACAATTGTCATTAAAATTATCAAGTATGGAGGCGTTACTTTCATTATAGCAAATAATTAAAAGTTGGAGTATGTTTGTGTTAGAACTAAAAACAATATTTTTGGACCTTTTTAGTGGTATAATTTACACAAATGTTCCCTACAAGTGTTTTCTACCACAGGTCTACTGTTATACTCTTGAGTGAATAATCATTGAACCAATTAGCGCTCACGCTCACGTATTAAGAATTTTCAAGGAAAAATAGTAGTTTGCTGTACCCCAAGAACAACTTAGGCACAATTGGCCTAAAATCAAAGTCTTTGTTCCACCATTGACGCAGAAACAAAACCATGTGACCAGGCACAAAAACCCTGACATCTGATTGGTTGTTTCTGAGATCAAAATTTAAACTGACCAATGAGAAGTGTGCAAGCTATAACAGTTATCTGCATTTAATTGTATATCATCATGCCATTCGTTGCAAGATAACGTAATATCTTCATGAATTTCAAAGCATTTAGAAATCTACATAATAACCAATCCTGAAGGTCATTAATTGCGATGATTGATACATGTATACGTTGTAAGGATGACCTTGAAACAAAGATAATGTACTGATACATTTTGCATCTTGATTTAATCTGTTTTCATGAATTCGGTTCATTAACTTAAGTTTTTCATCATTGTTTTAGTAGTTGACTGTCATTGATATAAAGATGTGAATTCTTATGATCTATAGACCAGTAAGTTAATTTCCTTTAAAAATGAACTATTTTTTATTTCTATTATTTTATTTTGCATTTATGATGAATGTGGTGATTATTCATTCATTTAAATTATTAGAATAGTACATTGAATTACTGCTTTTTAAGTTAGGAGATAAAAGTAATATTCATAAGTGATTGGAGACAAATGGTGACCCCCTGAGTCAATTAACCACAAACAGCATTTAACCTTTGGAGCTTTGTGGCAAGATTTTGGTATGACTGATAACTAACTGACCAGATAGAATTTATGTATTGTTGAGTTTAATGGTCTATAATGAAGGTGTAATTTGTACTACATTATGGAGCAAATATCAGACTGTGTCTATAGTGTGTATACAGTGAAACTTGTCTGAGATGTTCTCTAAAGGTAGGAACAAACAAAGATCTAGTAAAGATGCTAAGAGATGTATATCAGTTAAAGTTGCAAGCAGTCCTGAGAATACAGGTCACTGCAGAAGAGGAAAGAAGAATATGACCACTGTGTACAGTCAACCTTTGATAAGGGGTCGTTTCACCAATTACAGCCAATGAGTGATTGTTGTTTGAAATAAGACAGGTTGGACTGGACAGTGGATCTGTTGAACTAGGCTGTTTTAATATAGAGGTAGAGCAGTAAAATGTCTGTACATATTGATTGTTTAAGTGATAAAATACCAATCAATAATTGAAACAAGATGCTCAGCCAGTCTGTGACTGCTCCAAGAGCAAAAAGGCTGAAATACCCTAACCCCATCCCTTCATGCTTGCAAAAAATCATTTTTGAGTAGGTCAGACTGAATCTTGACACTTTTGTATCAAACATTTTAAGACAAAAAAAGAGGAATCAGCTGAAAGGAGGAAGAATCACACCCCTGTCAGCTAAATGTATATACCCCATGTTGGCATGCTTGACAAAACAGTAAAATCTAATTGACCTCTAACAGTCGGACAGACAAGGCAATCACTGTATGCTCCTGCATTGTTAGATACCAGGGGAAGGAGGAGCATAAAATGTGTTCAATAGCTTTCAATCTTTAAGATCATCTATCAGTTTGTTTTATTACAAAATAATGATCTGAACTAATGAACTTATCAAGCTATCAATGACTTATGACTATACATGTCCAGGTAATAGTGCATTTCTCTACCATTTTGCCTTGAAAAAAGGACACATTTTATGTTCTTTGTATATCTGTGTGTGTAATAGGATAGTTAGTCAGATATGGCCAAGACATTGCATAATTGTTTAAAAATCATGCATTTGGAAAATTTGCTATTGGAATACATTTGTGAAGACAAATTTCTCCTATCTGAGCCTTTACTCTTGTCAATTATCTTAAATACAAATTTCACTATATAATACATATGTTTTCAATCCTGAGTGACTAATGTGACCAGTTTTTTTATGACTTGTAATCTTTTAAACAGTTGTCCAATAATGCTTCATAACTTATGCTTAGTGTGCATAATTCAAGCAGATCTATTGTCACCAAATAAACTGCATGACTAGTAAATCTGTATACAGATAAAGCTCATATAACAACCACTGCGATATTAAGAATATCTCATTATGACAACCAATCAGTTTGTTTGTTTGTTCGAATTTTATGCCCCTTTTCAACAGTCAGTCATACAGAGGTGAATGTTCACCAAACCATCACTCCTGGGAAGAACCAGTACTAGACTCTGATCCTCAACTGCCTACTTTCTCACATGAAGAGTCATGGTCGGTAGCGGGGCTCTGACCCACGACCCTCAATCAGTGAGAGATTTGAGAGAGACAGTGATTTTAAGTCAGTGACCTTCACCACTCGACCACAGAGGCGGGTCACGACAACCACTAATTTGCAGACTGGTTATAACATTAACGCTTTCAAACTGATCATGTGACCTCAGTAATGTCAAGACTCAGGTTTTATAATCCCTAAGACTATCTTAACACTACAGTAAACTGTGTCTGTGAGCCCGCACCAATAAGGCAACAAACTTTGATGCTGAACCCCAGGTTGCCATAGTTACATAGACATCCCAGCACTGACACAAATGTCATACTCAAACAGACTGATTTTTGTAGTAAATTTGTAATAAACATTTTTGTGCAGACAGTAATAACTTTATGCTGATATTCAAAACATGCCTTCTGTGTATGTTTTAGTCACAACAGACTGGTTAACTGCTGAATGGCGCACTTACAAGGCAAAATAATAAACTTATGTATACCTATATACCAGATATGGTAATTAGTGTTGTTTTTTTCATAATGCAAATCTATAATTATGACGTATACTATAAAATTCTGCACCCTGGAGACCTTGTGCGTCAATGTGTATGAATGAAATTCATTTTTTAAGAGTATAGAGTAGCTCAGCAATATTTTATCACCATTTTACGACATAAATTTTCTGCAGAAATTATTGCGAATCTTTTTTTCTTCAATTTTCAGCATGGTCCTTATTGATTTCAAGAAATAATCATATTCTTCTGCATCATGTCAAGCGAAATAAATTCAATCAGTAATATTTCTAATGTTAAAGACAAGGGAGCCAGCTGCATTAATATGCTGTACTTCAAAACAATCACATGCGATAATATCTGAATTTTAATGACACGCTGGAATATTTTGACTCATAATGTAAATATTCAATTAGAAAGCTCCCAAGTTATTGTCATGAGCCGGGCGTTCAGTTTTAATACTTTCGTTCTCGTAAAACAGTTTCAAACATCAAATGAAATGTCGCTAAAGTTTACGACTAGGGGAAAATGTCATGAAAACTTCTTAAAATGTCAATATAGAAACTGTTGTAATCTCTAGGTAATTAACAACATTTTAATATCTAAATAAAATTGAAACCCCCATTGTTTTAAGCAGTGAAGTGTCTGCGGTATTGAGTAATATCTGCTAGGCAATTTGACAGCCAAACTTAAATAGGATAGTAGGAGAGAAAATGTACGACGGAAAAGTAATATCAATGGATTTTACTGATTTTTTACAAAAATACAAGTTTTTCAGCACTTTTCATTGAAAACATTTAAGCATTATTGATTGAAAATATTTTTTCAAATTAAATCACTGTAATGTGTAGATATGATGATATAATCTAGCCACATTACTTAATTTTTGTAATGAGCTTGATTTTCACTTTTTCAGTCGTACAATTCTCTCGAATTCAGAACGCAAATAGACAATAAAAAAGCAACACCATATACTTTTTCAACAAAGTGACATTTATGTAAAATATATTAATTATCATAAAGATCAAAAAAACATTCCTAATCACATCAAACAGGACAAATAAGTCAAACCTGATCAAAAAGTCAACATTGACCATCGAAAATGGACATATGAATACATTTCATACTCAGGCTGACAAGTAGTCAAAATTTTACGCACACACGAGAGAAAACAAATATGCGTGAACACATAGTAAAGAAAATTCAAATTTATATATATTTATAGATTAATATATACGTATATATTACCATCTTTTTATAACATAAACACGCTTTGAACACAAGAAAATTTCACCCCACGACTACAGTTAATTAATATTCAAATATATTACATATATAAACTACAATGGCAGTCATGAGAAAAAGAAATTGCATCTTCTTTGCAAAATATTACAAAACTATCTTTACAGTTTAATAATACAGCTCCCGAGTCCACTTTCCTGCAAAATTCTTATCACCTATTGTCTGTAGGTTAGATTTTGTGCAATACAAATTCATTTTCACAAAGCATGGAAAAAAAGCTAGGGAATGGTTGGTATTGAGTGAAACAAATTATACAGAACAGACTATACCACAGATAAATGTATTTTTAACTTGGATGGAGTATACTGTGCTTAAATAAGTGGAAACAAAATGACGAAATAAGTACAATAATGTGTTACACGGACAAAATACACTGACCAACCTATAAAAGGACAAAACACAATTGGAAATGTTCTTCAGAAAATAGCTGCACAAAAAATTGAGATTTTTATACATGAAAAAAAAAATGGGTGGGGAAAGGCATTTCTGTATGTTTGTATTATCACATTCAGAAAATTGGAATTATTCGAGTGATTAAAATATGCATACACATGGGATCATTACATTAATAATAGACATTCATTAAATTATCACTTTATATAAGGATTATAATCTTCTATAAATAAGAAACAAATTGCTTACCTATTAATAAGGAAAGGAATAATTAAATAATATGTTTTTGGCAATTAAGTCCATTTTTACAAAAAGGGTCTTAAATTGAAAATTGACTGAATTATTACATACAATAATAGATTTGTTACAAGTATATTGATTTTACCATAAATTACTTTTCAAGACATGTTGACTAACATGATTTAAAACTGTAACTCGTGTAAGTTTCTCTTCTATAAAAAAATACATTGTATTCAGTAAGTAGTTCAGTAAGTTTGAACTATCGGACAAGCAAGTCAGTTACAATAATTTTATCATTAAGTCGGCAAGCACTTCAAATGAATCAAATCAATTTACAAAATGTTATGTAATATCCACAGGTGTAAATTGAAGTGGGAAAAAAAATGAATATTTTATACATCATGAGAACAATATTTACATAAAATGTACACAAACACATAAATAATATTGCTAAGAATAAATACCATATAGTAATACTGACAATGAGAGATTCAAAAACAGTTTCAGCAAGTTCGAACTCCTCTGAAAGAACTTGGAGTAAGTTCGATCTATTCTACATAATATTCATTATAAAACAAGATGGTAGATACACAGCATTACGATAAACATCATATTTATTGTCCTTACACCCCTTAAATGTATTTCTTAACAAAAGCTTAATATAATAAGTCATAATCTCAGTATGTTCCCCAGTAAATATTTAAAACTATCAAAATTTCAAGCTATTTCAATTCAACTCAATTTTGGTTAAAATTTTTAATTACCACAAAATCGTTCTTATTGAAATTAGAGTCGAGTATGAATACTATTTAAATATGACGATAAAGAATAGAGATAGCCTTAATTAGTTAATAATATTATTAAATAATAATAATTATTATCATAATATATGGTAATAAATATAATACATATTTATACATAGTGCTACCTAGCTATATCAACATCTACTAACATAACAAATCAAAATTCAAATTAAAAAGCTAAAAAAGGTTGAATCTCAAACTGAACAATTATATATAAATAGATGAAAACTTAAAAAATAATGTCAACAAATATTACAAAGATTGCACAGTGGTATCAGGTATATGCATGCAGTTCACAGCAAAACACATCCAGAATGTAACAACAAAGCCTAGATTTTTGTGACTTATCTTCAACATTAGTCATGTGACCCCCAATGACCACTTACTGCTGCTCCTCGACAGGCGTCACCATAAAGGATACTGAAGTAGAGTTTTTCAGTTTCTTCAACACAGGCATTTCTACGATAGATGTTACAAACACACCGTCCTCATTACATTGTCTAATTTCAAATGTTTGCATCGTGTAGTCACCACAACCATTTAAAGCTTCAGCATGTATATTAAGAGAGTCAATGTTTGTTTTCCCTGAATTTGACTTGTCCATATCCAAATATTGTGACCTTTTCACCTTATTTGGTACACTATGACATCGAAGCATATGACGTTGATACTGTTTTTTGAATCTTGTCTGGAAACTGCACTGGGTACATCGGTGACGTATATCCCCTTTGTGATTATTCACACGGAAGCTATGACCACGGATGTGGTCACGGCGAATATGTAGGTGACACTCTAGAGGTGATGGGAATGAGCGATCACATGTTGTACACCTGTACTGTTTAGACGATCGGGAATCAGGCATGGTATAATCACCATGTATTGTCATCATGTGTTCACGGAATGCCTTCTCCTTACGGAACACTTTACGGCAAGATTTGCATCCAAATTTCTTCATATTGTGGCTGATACCATGAACTGATCTTTCATGAGAAAGAATAGTAGACATCCATTGACTTTTGTGACTGCAAACTGAACAACTGTATGACTTCTGCTTAACGCTGAATGTGAAACGTGGCTTAAGGCCATACTTTTTGACTGTCCCTGAGAATTGGCCTCGACTAGATTCATAGTTGTTCATTGGTGGAGAATGTGTTTCAGTTTTAATTGTCACTTGAGCATTGTGCTCTTGGATCATATGTAACTGCATGGACATTTCACTTGGAAACACAATACTGCACACGGAACATGTTCTAAGCTCGAGGGGAGCATAACGTCCACCAGCATTAAATGATGACAAAGACGTAAGACCAGCATGGTCTTTCAATATGTGTTGTCTCAACCATTTAGAACTTTTGAATTTGCGATTACAAAGGTGGCATGTCTCAGATTCGTAACTGTTGAAAAAGCCATCATTTTCAGACTTGACTTTAAGATTAAGAGCTTCAGCAAATTGGCCTGGTCCATCCTCACTTTTGTTTGTGAACAATTTGGAGTTTTCTAGGTTCAGTTTTGGACTCTGAATTCCTTTCTCTGGGTAGGAAGAATTGCTTGATGTTTCAATATCCGAGGTATTTGGTGACATATTAAGACTAGGACTAGGTGATAAATCTTCTGGCAAAATACCATGTTTGTTTATCTTATGAGTGCGTAAAAAGTATTTATTACACAGTTCTTTATTGCACAATTCACAAATAACACGGGCAGAATTTTGCGGTTCCTTCCATTTGTTAGAGTTGGATCCCGGAGTACACTTAGATAGTCCACTCGATCCAATGCTGTTCAATGAACCATTACTAGCAGAAAGATTCATTGGTTTTGTCTGAGCATACAATGATGAAGTTGACATGAAACTTGAGGGTAGAAGTGGTGTAGACAAAGCTGACAAATGAGGAGCCATGGACAAAGCCTTTGAGAGACTAGTGTCCTGACACTCTGTCTTTGGAGGTATTCCATGAATATTCTGCTTGTGAGTTCTGAGGAAATACTTGCTGCAGAATTCTTTCTTACAGATTTCACAGTAAGCCTCTGGGTCCATTCCCATTTTCACCAGTTCTTCATTGGATGGTCGTTCAACAGATTGATTCATCAAATCCATTGACTGCGTGGAATTTGGCCTAGAATGACAAGGTTCCTTTGGCAGATCAGGTTTTGAGGGATTGAAGCTTCTTCCCAGGTGGAAGTTGTTGAAGTCTACTCTACTACCAGCAGATGGACTGAAGTCCAATCTACTGCCAGCTGATGGGCTAAAATCAAGCTTTGGTAAAGATCTTTCAGACTGCATGGTAGTACCTGGTCTTGGTGATTTCTCTTGGGCAGCTATATCAATTCCATGTACTTTCATCTTATGTACTTTCAAAAAATACTTATTGCACAGTTCCTTATTGCAAATGTCACATGTTACACGATCAGCTAACTTAGCAGCAACCATACTACCAAACATGGTTGAAAAGCCAGCAGCTTCAGAATTTCTTTCCATAGCAGATATTTCTTCAGCAATTTTAGAGCTTACATGTTTTGGTAGGTCTCCATTGTGGAGTCGGAATGCCTCTTCAGCCAGTTCAGCCTCATTGAATGGTTCATTGATCATACCGTGTGCCTGAATACGATGAATTCTGTAAGCGTACTTACTAGCAAATTCTTGACTGCACAGATTGCAGTGTGTTATGTACTCTGATGGTTGAGATACTGGGGTCGTAGCAGCTTTAGGACTAGAATCAGGTTTACTACTTTCATAGCTATCTCTAAGTACATCTTTGTCATTGGAACGGCTGATAGTGTCTGAGGTATTTGCGGTCATATCACTAGGTTTATTAGGCAAACTCATATTCATAGCTGCTGCCATAGAGGGTGGCAGCATTGGCTCATCCATGTAAATACCATGCTTATTGGCCTTGTGGATCTTCAAAAAATACTTATTGCAAAACTCCTTTCGGCAAATGTCGCAAAATGCCTCACCCCCCAGGACACCCATTCCTCTGAGTACATCACTTGTGATCTGGCCATCAGGACTCATAAGTCCCATTCGGCGTAAAGCTTCATTAGGACTGGCCCCTTCTGGAATGGGAATACCTAAGTTACGAAGAGCTTCAGTAGTCAGGGAGCCTGATGGTGATGTTGAGGTAGCTGAGGTGCTAGAGGAACCAGGTGACAATGACTTGGCATCACATGCAGAGCTTATAGGCAAAGATGCACTACTGGAATATGGTAGAGGAGAATTCAGCGGCAAGTGTGGTGGTCGTGGTGGCATATGTCCATGTTGGTTCATAAGAGACCCAGGAATAAGCATTGGTGGCAAGAATGGATTCAGCACCATAACTCCTGGCATATTTGGCAGACCAGGTAAGTTGGCAAGAGATTGAGGTATAAATGGAGAATCTGACGTCACTGGGGTAGCTGGAAGCTTCATTTCAGAGTTTGGTGGGCGACCTCCACGCTTTCCAGATGATGGGGTGTCTGGAGGAGCAATACCATGAACATCATTCTTGTGCTTCTTGAGGTAGTATTTATTGCAAAAGTGCTTTTGGCATATTTCACAGAAGTCTTCCATGTCTTGACCCACAGGTTTCTTACTAGAATCTCCATTTTCTGAGGAAGTAGAAGAACTAGACGATGATATTGGTGGTTTTGACATAGGCAGCGGTGACTGAGGTGGCTTTGTTGGTGTCTGGCTCAGTGACTGTGTAGTCGGCGGTGACTGGCGATGAGGAGATGAAGCTGGCAACTGCGTAGGCATAAGCTGAGGTGTGGGTGGTTTGGCAGAATTGGAGTTTGGTTTAAGCGGAGGTAGTGGAAAGTCCATGTTAAGTTTAAAGGGTAAGGAAGAATAGTCCTGAGGTAGAACCAAACTGGGAGGAAGGGGATTCATACTAGGAGCAAATGGTGATGAATTACTGTCATAAATCCCATGCTTATTAGCTTTATGTGTCTTCAAAAAGTACTTATTACAGAATTCCTTATCACAAAGTTCACAATAAGCATCTGGATGAAATATTCCAGAACGATCTTTGACTTTTTCACCATCATTTTTATCATCAAATTCACCATCAACAACATCATTCCCATTCTTATCTATGTTGTTTTCACCATCCATAGCACTATTATTGTGTCCATTTGGCACGAAACTGTTCTTCATTGAGAATTCACTAGCCAAACGATGATAGGCAGTTGGGAAAGCAATCTCACGAGATGCTAGATTAATTGGACTAGAATTTTCACAATTATCTTTTCCTGGATTCTTATTATCACTAGCAGGGTAAGATTCATCACATTTGTTCTCTTTTTCCTGCTCTATGTCACTAGTGTTTGCACCATCTCCATTTACAAACTCTTCCTCCCTAGAGGGTGGAGGTAAAGGCATTTCTGTGTCATCATTGTACGATACCCGTATTGGTTTGCTCTGTTTACGACGAGAGGATTTCATAGACATAATATCCATGGTTACAGTATAGTAGTTAATCTACAGTCACAATATTCAAATGTCACTTTTCTTATCTCACAATCTGTAGTATAATACTTCTTTGGTAAATCAAAAATTTGTTAGAAATCTTCCGCTATTCTTTCAGTATCATTTCTTGTCTTTACATGACTTTCATCAACATCTGAAAATAGACAAAAACAATCTATAAGTTAACTGCTTAACTCCATCACAGTCAATGAATAAACAATTTATTCAAATGCTGCATATAATTATATTTTCTCCTTGCAGCAAAATTCAACATATTGAAACATGACACAACAATGAGACAGAAAATGAAAAATATTTAAACACATTTATTTATACAAAATCCACAGATAAATATCTAAATTTGCATAAAATCCCTCAGTAAATAATTATATACATTAAAACTCAAAAACTCAAATCCGAACGATATTGATGAATAAATTTGATATGCAAAAGTTATTTCAAAGTCAGTGCAGTACATAACATGATTTTCTTCACTAGAGGCAAATCAAAATAAACACAAAGTTTAAAAACAAAAGCGCAATCTTTAACATTTTACCAGAGGGAAAGTATTTTCAATTGAATGAAAAATTTGTCAGCAAAAACAACATTCCACAAGAATTAGTTTCACTTTGACAAAAGAACCATAAATTTGGTTCAATATAACTGACGAATGGGCACACAAAATAAATTCCAGTGAATCTTCAGTAAAAAAATTACATTAAATATTAATAGAGAGCTATGTATATAGTTGACTGAACTTGCAAAAATCCATTAACTTTAAAACACTCCCAATATATTCCCTAGCTGGTCATGAACATCTCAGACCGTATATCAGCTCTATATAAACCATTCAACTTTAACCCTGTAACTCTTCCTTTGAAATAAAAAATAAAACAGCTCATCAAATTTACATTTTTATCAACATCCATCAATTTGAAATAAAAATTTAATGTTTTTTTTCTGATTTGGTTGAGTTGATGACCAAAGTGAATGATTAAATGAAGAAGTAAATACATGTCAGGGGGATGAAACACATTTTTTTGAACACCAAACAAAAGATAGTAACAAATTACCTTGTAATGTTATTTATTTCTTTTAACAATCCACTTAGTTTTTTTTAACAAAGAGAAGCCAGTTAAGTGATTAAATATATTGATGAAAATGAAATTATTAAAATACTATGTATCAACTTTACTTACAGATTGACAGAGGTTATATTATGTTTTAAATTAAATTATAATTATATATTATAATTATATAAATAAATTAGAAATCATTGATAACATTAAGAAGCGAAGTAAAAAAATAGCTCATTAATTATAAAACCCATTGTATCAAACATGGTAAAAAAATGTAACGTGAGCTTTGACAAATTTATTTTATTAAAACTGGAGGTGAAATTAAATGTTATTAAAGGGTGCATGCCCTGCACTGGGCATCAACAGCTGACAAACTGATCCTTAGCTGATAATAATTCGAAGAGTCAACAAAATTTCATACTAAATAAATAGTAAATTGGACACTTCAGTACAGATTCTCAAGACTCGAAACCTTATTCTGCTAATGCTAAGAGTCAAAATGCCAATTTAAGCCTCAAATGAAATTATTGTATGTATGTTAAATGTAGGTTTTTAGTTAAAAATTTAAGTATTTCTGAAGCTCTGGCGACAAGTCACTATGAAAACAGAGCAACAAAAATAATGCTGTGAACAAATAATTGTTTCCCTGCAAACAAAACTACAAGAAATCCATCATTAATATTTGATTGAGCTGATGGCAGATGCTACGATATAAAATCAGTATCAAAGAAGTAAACATATCTTGAAATACGAAAAATGAGATAGAAGATTTGGGCTCTTTTCATGTTCTTAAATCTGTATACTTTGTGTAAACTGTGTCGCAGCTGTACAAATTTTGAAATATTACTGTACATGAATAATGGGCACTTCCACTTCTTAACTGCATTCATTAAGTTTATAAACACAATGAATATCACTCAATTACATTTAAAGAACAGCATGTTATCCTGTACCTTAAAAAAACATATCAATATCATCAACAGAAATAACTGCCTATGTAATACAAAGGTTCTGGAATCTGGCCAGGCTCATTAACTATTGATCCATTCTATACATTTTGCCACTAGCTATAAACTTAAAAAAATCTAGTCCAATACATTTGATGGAAGGTCAGTAATTTTTATCTTTTATCGATAGAAGTGTAGATGACATTAAGTCTTTAAGTTTCCTCGGCAGCAAAAGAGAAATCTATGAAGATACGATGTAGAAAGCTTATAAAAATGCTATTTTTTTTCAACTTGGTGCCAACAAAATATAAGATGATTCGAACTAGGAGAAAGGTGATAAACTTCAACAATCATCAGAAGACTATTTTTACAAACTTTAACCTTCTGAACGCATTTTTGTTTGTTCTTGTAGGTACAAATAAAATCGCACTGTGCTGTCTCATTCATAGAATTTGATGCAAGTGGGATTTTGTTTTAGTGAAACATTCAAAATGAATTTTTTAAGAGGCAATCACTTACAAAGAAAAAGAAAAAGAATGGAGAAAGACATTTTGCAATAAGACTTTTAAATCGAAATTCAAACATAACATTTTGAAATTCATACAAAGAATTTTAATAATAAACAAGATCTCTGGATTGGAGGTAAAAAATGACTTACTGTCCACAATGCAATTCCTTACTCTCCAAAATGGAGGCAATAAAAGTGTACATCTAATCCAATGCAATGAAATACACAACTAACTTCACCATACTGTGACTATCAGATACAGTTATACAGAATAATTAATGCAAATGAAAACAAATACTTGTCAGCCAGTTGGTTAAAGTGGGCATGTACAAAATGTCAGTTTTATTGTTTAACATCACTATCAGTAGTCAAAATGCCTTTAGGGTTACAAGACCAAAACTTGCATATTAGTGGTACATGTCTATTCTTAGTTTATCAAAGTCATTAAAATGGTTAGTTTGTACTGTCTTTTTATGACAGCTCAACAACCAATCACCAATGAAGAGTATAATGTCAGCCTTTGTTACTACTTACATTATGTCACCAAAAAAAGTAAATAAACATTATTTATATCTTTCAAAAGTCTGACCAGTAAAAACTACAGCCAGGCTGAGAGTAAACCATTCACTATTATAACCATTCCTGATACATTACATGGACTACAGAATTGCATAAAAGTAACAAGTTGACTAATGTCTAAACACACAAAATGATCTTTAATTACTGGTACTCACTGAGAGATAATTGGCAACAGAAATCTGGTAATAAATTACTACATGAATCCAGAAACTACAATTGAGAGCCACTTTGCATATCACATAAACAGAGAAATAGCTAGCACCAGCTCTCCAGCAAATTTTCAAACAATCTATTTCTGGCCAGCAGGAGATTTTGTATCATAAATACATCAATATTCTTCCCCCAATGCTGGATGGAAACATGCCCAGTATTGAATTTTAATTGACCATTGCCATAGTAACGGATTGACCAGGAAAGATTAGCAAATTTGAGCTGATTTCTCATTACTCTGGTATTACCATTTTATCTCAGTTTTCAAACTGCTGGAGGGATGGAGAATTCTGTGTGTTTGCAACTGAATATTAATCAAAAACAAACTCAGATATGAATCTATAAACACAGGAGATGCCCCCCCCCCCCATCCCTGATAGCACAGTACTATAAAATCAGTCAGTTATGTATAATCAGTAATCCTTACATTGTGGATAAAGTTTTCATTTAGTTTGACTAACTAATTCATTAGCAGTGAAAATAGGCAATAAACAGTAATTCCCAGTTAGTAATAGGTTTTTATCATAATCTGGACCAATCAACATCTGGGATTACAAGTAAGCATATTGCATTCAACACAATAAATATACTGATACTGAGCGGGTCTAAATAATTATCACATACAAACAGATTCTGGATATTAGTATGAAATAGTACAAATGGACCACAAACCTTGTTTTATTACATCATTCATTGTATACTGTCTTAATTAGCAACTCATCCCTATCATTTAACAACAGTTGATTTTAAACATCTTATAACGAACCATTGATAAACCACTAACATATTATATTAATAATACAAAAATAAAATATGGACAATTAATATGACAAAGTATAATTATGCTGTTAATTAGAATTCATTCCCTAACCCAGACCCCTCTTAGTTTTACTGAAAGCTGGGGGTGGGGAGGGGCCCACACAGACCCCAGGGGCCACTACCTAGAACATAAATTTGAGGTACAATTTGACACATTGTGATTATATTTCTACTCATTCTGACAGTTAAACTTAATTTTTTAAACTTGAAATAAAATGTAAATTTTAAATAAAATATATAGACATGTACTACCTAGCTTTGCCTTTTTAAATCAAAATAGTTTTAAAATGAATTTGAATAAAATGAATTTTTTCCATTAACAAAAACAAAGAAATAAATTTAAGAAATCAAAGAAGTAAAAATCTAAAACAAACTATGCTTTCTAACAGTGGTGTAAACTTTATAGTTAAACATTGACATAATCTAATACTAATGGTTTAAACAATCAAACTTAAACTAACCTTTTTTCAATAGTTTCAACAATTTCCTGATTTATTAAAATAACGATTCAGAATCGTCAACACTTCACAATTAACCTAACACATTGAATGACAAAATGTTGTCTTGTTTTCATCAGTTATAAATCCTGTTTACAAAAACTTCAGCAATGTGTTTAATTAGCAGTAATGAGTAGAAAGATCAATAATAAGTCCAATAATACGGTATTATTCGAGAATTTCTACAACTTGTCATGGACACACGACAGAAATTAAAAACACTGATAATTGGTGTCCATACCCATTGGAGTTAAATTCATCTGTTTTTAACAGTTTTTATTCGCAAAGCTGACAAAGTGTGAAATGACAACAAAGCCAAAATAATGTCCAGCCGATGACAGCGTGATGCTGGTCAATAACTTCACAACTTCTTCCACCAGCCTTTGTTCTCACTCATTTCCAATTTATGAATTGCAAAATTTTGACATTTTATACAAATATTATTTCAAAATATTCCAAAATTTAAAACTTGATACACGCTGTTTGTCAATATTCAATTTAAATTCTGACATCGTGTTTATCACTGCCTACTGTCCATGCTTCGAATGAACGTTTCCTACAGAATACAAAACCAGCGACCGGTCATTAATTCATCGCAGTAAAAAATCAATTCCATTTTCAGAGGAAAAACCAATCAAACATAATGGATTTGATTTTATGAAAACTTTTAATTGAAGTAGAAAATTAAATTGGAGGCTAGAATTTAATACCCCATGTGTCCATTGTTGTGTGGAACAAAGAAAAATATGACAATTAGAGCAATATAATGTTGAAATATGAAAGCCAAAATATTAATGTGAAACTGAAGCTATAATTAGCAATACAAAGATGAAATTGTATTTAAGCATTAAATATTGCAAACTATGGATAAATTTGAAATTTGCGCAATAATTTCAAATCGAGATATAACATCATGAATAAAATTTGTTAGTGTAATTTGAATCCACAGCATGTATATACTTGGTTTCCATAGAAACACCTTAAAATCTCAAATTGGAATAGTAAAATTATGTTGAAAAACTAGTTTCACCAATTTTTGAAATAGAATACATGTTAATAATATAAGTGACGCTTTTTTTACTAAATTTACATTTTTTTAAAATTCAAAACTACTAAATTTAAGATGTTTTTCAAAAAACCTGTTAAACGAGAAATGTAAAAAATGCCAGTGTAAAACATTTGATCCAATTTCCTACTCTAATCTTGATGAAGATAAAATTTATAAATATTAATTTATTTCACTGAAGCGAGACATATAGATGTACAGTACTTTAAATATTTTATTCAAGTTTAATATGAAGGTTTCAAGTTCCTGGGTAAAGATTTAAGATCAGGCGCTCAAAATAAAATAATACTGAGATATAGATTAATTTACACATTTACATATTTAAAAAAAAAATTAAATGTGAAATAAAATCAAGAAATTTGGGTAGTGTGTTTGGTTTGATACAAAAATGCCTAAAACTTGATTTACCATATGTTTATAATTTTACAAAAATTATACCAACAAACTACAGAACTGAATTCATCGAATTAAAATAGAGTCTATTTATCATGACGATATGTAAGTATGCAAAATCTAAAATACTCAATTATTACTAAAACATATAGATTTTTACTATTTTTGAATAAAACAAAAAAAGGAAATTAAAACCAGATACTAATACTAGTAATAGTACAAAGTATGCAACTGATCATAATTATAGAATACAGAAACATAAACTATTATCCATCACACATGGAATACTTTCTGTATAAGATTAACATATCATTTTCTAAATGAAAAATATTAACTGACACATACCACAGTGAAGTAAATGTCGTAATATTCTGTTAAAACAATGTATAAAATAACATGCCACTATGTACCAATGAGAGAAAACGCATTAAAATATAGATTATAGTAAAAAAACTATGATCCTGTACATACCATACTGTTACAATATGCTTCTAATTAACATCATATGTTGATGTAACATAAACCAACTGTATGTAACATATTACTGAGATATATACAGCTAAAAAGTGTATAATCCAAAGTCATGTATTAATCTGTGATAGTGAAGTCAGCAACAATTATATATATACCTATAAATGTAGGGTATATATATATATATATCAGAATGACACCAAGGTATTGAAATTAATTCTTACATCACCTTTTTGACATGTTACTCTTTTTTCTGTACACAGGAGATACTTTTTTTTATATATTACGCAAATAACTCCGCAGGATGCCAGATGTTCATGTATAATAAACATCCTGATGATTTTAATGTACACATGACACAAATTAACACATGTATTAAATTGTTGACAAATAAACTGAAATATTTCCATATGACTTGTAAAACAGCATGACAGATGTTTATTGATAATTGATCAGATGCATGCAGCATTATATATATACACACACCACTGACATACTTAAAATTCCATTTAAAATGGTCATGAAAGAAATGTGTGAAAGCGTCAACATAACTTGAGAAAAATAATAAAAACATGAAAGTATGGTACATATTATTTTAAAAGCCTGTAAGAAAGACTATTAAATTCCATTCAAAAAATTTAGAATCTGCATTAATTCAATGATTTCCATTAATTTTACAATCAACTCAAAAAAGGTAATTCTAATGTTAATTTAAATGTTACTCATTGTCAAATTGTGAAAATTAAATTTTAAATTGAACATTTGTGCTAAACATTTAATTTTGATAGTTTGTTTTATTCAATAAAATTAATTAAGGCTTGTGGCTACAGAAATATGATGATTCAAACTTTTTTCTCATACCTTTTTTCAGTTTTACCAAAAAATAACATTTAAAAGTGTACTTTTAAACCAATTCAATGCAACCATAACTTAAAATCATGTGACAGGACAAGAATTAACCAAATTTTGAAATGTATGTAAAAAATGCACATAACAACTAATCAGAAATACTTCAAACTAATGACCACTGCCAAATTTAAATTTTATTTTATAACAATAAAATAAATGTCATTGATGACACACAGTAAGTTTTGTCTTGGAAATACATGACCCGAAGCATAACGCATCAGGCTGAAGTTGTACCATACGGCTAAGCGATAAAATCTAAGAATATGCTTACCTTAGAAAGTGACATTTTCTGGAAATATTTACACAAATTTGTATCAATCATCTTCCACATATGTTTCTTATCATTTACAATAAGTCAAAACTGACCAGCAGAAAAAATGAAACTGTAAGCTTCAGCAGTGAATTTGAGGCACCGCATGGGGAAATCAATAAATGATCTACCGGAGATATTGATAAAATCTTAGATCACTTATCAAGATGTTAACAGTCCTGATGAATGTAGAGGTACAAAAAAACTTGCTAAATACATAAGATGTTACAAATGGGTCTACTTATCATTTGTAATTGCCATATGTATTAAAAAATCAAGCCATATGGGGTACAGAATGGGGATATTTTATTGTAATATGTACACTGTAGATTAATATTTATCTATTAAAAACATTGGTTATAGCCAGTTAACACCTTAAAACAGGATTTCAAATTTTGTGTCCACTCTCTCTTGTGAAAAGGTTTAAAAGGATTAAGGGATAAAAATGCAATTTTCAATACAAAGGCATGCAACTGTTTTTATATCTATTTAAATTCAACTTGTGTAAATGTTAGGATTTAAGCAAAATTAAAATCTGTGATAATCTTGAAATAACACAGAGAGTGAATAAAAATATCAAGCCTGTCAAACAACTGTGGGGTTAAAATTGAATAAATTTGTTTATATAAAAATACTTGTAAATCATTGAATTGTGAATAAGCGTACAATGATATTATGTCAGTTTGTCAAAATAACTGAAATTTGAAATGCATCAAAGTCTTCTTCTAATGAAAGAAAAACAAGTACAAGGTTTAAGCAAATTAAATATCATAAATGAACTTTTAAGATTAATCGCTACATTTTCGGTAAAAAATTGAAATGTCTTGATATTTTCAATGTACGAATGAGTCATTTGTGAATTCAGTTTCATTATTTTACGTCTTTACCTTTTAAAATATCATACACTTAACTGCTTTTTTTGTTGAAAACCTTGATTTTGTACACTGAACAAAATTATCTCACAAAAGTTACAACAACTGCTACAACAATGAAGCAATCAGTAATCAATTAGATACAAAAATATTCCCTAATTCACACCCCAATTAATTTCCCAGCAGATGTAAGTAACAAAATTCTGTGTAACTCATGATAATGCCAAAGATCTGTTGCTATGGACATCTCAAATTTCACACCATACAGCTTCATAATTTTTCCACTAATCAGAGAGAGCAATCTACCCCTACAATCAACATAACTGACCAGCCTGAAAATTATATAATCTAACCTCTACTGGCCATGTGTTACCTATTGTCTAACTAATATTAATAATGAAAACCAACATAATGTGCCAAATTTTCAGCCCAGGTACCCTACCATGTATCTAAGAAAACCATCAATTTCACTTATATTTGATAACAATGCCACCTTTCATCAACTGAATTCTAACCTTTGAACTCTAAGTATGCATTGTTCTGGCAGATAATTATCAACTGATCATAGTCAATAAATGCTTGAGAATCAATAGAAAATAAGAAAAATGTGTGTTCAGTTATAAAGTTACACAGATTACTAATACAATAAACATGCTTCAACCAGAGATTACTGAATAAGGCCAATGAGCATGGAATATGAACTTAGAAGACAATTTAATGCAACTTTTTCCTTTTGTCTTTAATATTGAAATAAGACTTATTAATTTTGACTAGTTAAGATGAAATGTGTGTATCAAAGCAAAAAAATAGCATTCAGTAATTACAAATATTATGTGACGTTCGTTTAGTAAATTAATATTTTAAGGCAAATCAAAACAAACTTGCGTAAGGCCAAATATAATAATATTGTATCAGTGTGATATTGTAAGGCAAACAATAAAGCCGGTTTAATGCAGTAAATCTTTTATTACAAAAATACTGAAAGGCCAAGCAAATAAGCTAACATTCATGAGAAAATGAAAAATTTGTTACCTAAACTCTTAAAGTATTTGAAGGCGTTCTCGGCAACTGTAAAGCTCGTATATTTATATTCAATGGTTCTGATGGTAATGATTAAAAGGGAGTGCTCAAGAAAATAAGGAAAGTTGCAATTTGTTCTTAGTAAGATCTTTTTAAGTGAACTTGAAATACCAAGATCACTCAAAATCAAAAACATGCAAAGGTCGCATAGTCATTGTGTTCAAAACCAAGATTTTAAAAATACCCTTCCCACTGAGGATTGTCGACATGATGCAAATTAAATTTGAACAATTTCTGGTGATCACATGTCCTGTTTATGTCAGTTTAATGTCATCTTTTTGTAGTCACATGTATTGACATGAGTTTTCAGAATAATATTTAGTAAAATAAATAAACCTTAACAAACAAAGAAACAGTTTTGGTGAACAAACAAGGCCAAACAGACATTCTTATAATAAAATAGACAGAGAGTGATAATTTCTCGGAATATGTGTGGAAATGTATAGGTATATTCCCTTACCATTTCATTGTAATACCAATGGAAAGAAGCTTGATTAGCAGATCGAAATACAACAGAAAGAGTAGCTTTGACAAACTGGGAAACATCAGAGATTCAAGCTCCATGGAGTCAAAATATTTTACTAAAAAAATACTTCACTGTTTTTATGAGACAGCAGTCTCCTGGTAGAAAATTTTCACCAGACCACTAAAACAAGCATTCTGAGATTAAGACGCCATTGTATAAATATTTGAACCAAAATCTATTAATTAATTTCATATCTTGGAATTGTAGACATGTAGAATGTTAACATATGAACACAGGGTCTGTCTATGCTCTGCCGAGTCATGATTCTTTGTAAATTTCACTCTGAAGTGTTTGTTCAAACACTAGCATTTTCTTTTTCAATTCTGAATACAATTAGTCTTGAAAATATGACCATAATTTCAAAGTTAAGGAACAAACAGAATTGTACTGTTTAGCCTGAACTCAAATCACCTTTGAATGGATTTCTTCAAAACATGAATTTTTCTTGAACTTTTCTTGTATAGTTCATTAACAGTTCATGAATTATGAATAATTATTTGACAGCGAATAGCAAAAAAGATGATACAATTCATAAGCAAGGGAGGCAACTTCTGTAATTGTTCAGAACTAATTTATAATCAGCAAATATTTGTTTCAGTAATGCATTTATCCTTTATTATTTCAAATCAGAATTTTGGAAGGAAAAAGTCTTTGGATCAAATTAAGTGTTTTTTAAGTAGTTTAAAACCTGTGTAACTTTTTGAAAACAATCATAATGCAACATCAGAATGGTTTACCGACTTCTGAAGTATGACTCACAAAAAGTGTAAAGAAAAACATATTAACAACAAATCTGAAAAGCCAACTGCATTTTAAAATTGAAAACAATGGGAAGAATATTTTCACAGTTTGTGTGCCACCTACAAATATTCACATTAAATTTTCATTCCATGTGGTGCATATTTATATTTACTGGCACTGGAAAATTTTGCAATCTTTGCAATTTGACCATTTGAATGAAAGTGAAAGCAAAAGTTCATCCATTTATTTTGTCTTACATAGGGAGTAAATATTACTGAAGGGATTTTAGGGCCCAATTGAACCCTGTGCAGCCCCCCAGTCATTGGAACAGCACTTGAAGATGCGACTTACAGCAGGGATTTAGTAAGACCAATGATTACAGTACATACAGAAGAATCCAGGTGTGTACATAAGTCCTTGGTAAGAAAGAGGTGAACATTTGTGTATAATTAATAAAACAGGTTTCTTTTTGAAGGGTATTGACTGAAGGAATTTCAGAAATATTTTTCATAAATTAAATGAGTATATTAGATTTATCATTTATAAGGGAGAGGAAATATTAAGAATTGTACAGTTACAGCATGTCGCAGTCCAATCAATTAGGAATGTAACCAGTCAAAGAAATCTGCCACAATAGGCTGTTCATAGTTTATGTCCTCTGACTGTAGGTTACCTCCCTTTAGTCAGAATAACGGTCACTCAGGGAACAAGAAGAAATGAGAAAATTAGTTTATCACGCAGCATTGCCAATATTAATCAACATTAATATATATAAATCAATGTACCATAGTGTATAGTGCATCTAGCAAAAAGGATATGAGTTTATGTGTAATATGCAAGAAAAAATACTGCACTTCAAGAAACGAGGAAAATTGAAGCCTACATTTGTATAATACTGAAAAATTCAATTTCTAGAATGCAACATTTTGTTTATAACCCACAATGTATGAGACAATTCCGTTCAAAATTATTCATGTACATTATATATCCCAACTAGTACTAGAAAATTAGACAAAGCAATTATAAAAACACCATAACACAAATGTTCTTTAATTTAGTTTTTTTTCTGTCCAAGTATATGATGTTGACCAACCCACTGTTTGGCCCCTAAGAAAGGAATTCATGAAATGATTAACTTTTCTTGAACTATTCATGCATACTTCATGAACAGCTCATGAAGTTTGAATAACTATTTGACAGTGGTGTACACAAGTTTGGGTTGTGTAAAATTAAAGAACAAACCAATATTTTTGTAAGGAAGGCCTACAAAACATGTATGAATAAACAACATAATAAAAATCAACATCAAATGGGAACAGGCCTCTCACAAACTTAGCACCTGTTTTTTAACACATGTATAGTTTAATAGACATAACGAAATACAAAGATTTTCTTTAAAACTAGAAATGAAACATAACCAAGAATTTCTTTAAATATATTACAATAAACAGATTTGACTGATGTTGGCAAAAACAACAACACTTATATTGAATTTACAAAATAAATTTTAAATTCAACAACAAAAAATGACCGTTAGATAGAAATTTTAAGAAGTTTTTTTGCAAATGATTTTATATGGAACAGTAACCCCATCATATAGTAGTCCCCATATAACAAGGGTTTCAAATTTATTTATCAAGATTTCAATTTAATTAAAATCATGTTGATCAGGCATAAGATATTAAGATACAAATAATTTTTGGATACTCCAAGTGTTGGACCTTTAACAAGTTCAGTTTTATTTTATACACATAATTTAACATCAATCAGGCCAAAGAAACATTTCACTATGGCCTAGCTATAGTATATATTAACAAAGAAAGGTATTTCAAAAAATAAAAGGATACTACCGGTAAATAAACAAATATCAATTTAAACAAAATGTCACCTTTACATAACCATCTTATTTCAGTTAAGATAAAACAAGATGTATTAAGCTTAATAAATATTAAGTAATAAATTTCAATTTATTTTCATTTAAATTTAAATGATTCATTTTAAAATGTGACCCTGAGGCAGTTAAACAACAATTTGAACTACAATTTAAAAATATGTCTATAAAAAATCTTAAAATTAGAAAAATACATGTGAATAAGATAAACATTAAACTATAAATAGATAAATTTAAAACTTGCCTTTCATTCCTGAACTTAAAACAAACTATCCCTTTTTCGAGTTGCTAATTTTCTCCTTATGAAAGCAAACGCTCCAATTTTGATTAGATTTTTTTTTAAGTTATAACAATCTGAGAACTCATTTCTTGAGTGATGTACTATCGCTACTGAGTCCTGTAGTCAGAATGATATTGACAATATGATGTTGTTTACTGCTATACGAGCCTGTCAAGATGTACTGAGCGAAAGTGACCTCTACAAAAAGTTCAATTAACATAAAATTTTTGTTTCACATGATTGATACTGCTGGACATTATCCATCAAAACTTGACAACAATGAACGTTTTAATGACCAGCTATATTCTTTCAAGTTTGTTTGTCTTAACTGCACCGATGGCACATTAGTAAGTGATGCAAAAAATACCTCATCTCTCTATCAAATATATTAAGTGGTTCAAATTACGTAGTTTCGTTAGTTCTTAATTAGGAATTTAACGAGATACCTCACTGATTACTCAGAGTGACAATTTATAATTAATTAGTTAATTAAATTCAAGATATTTATGAAATAACTTGATAAATTACATTTCAATGATATTTCACCATGAAATGAAATTTTAAGATTCTCAATTGATGAGAAATTTATCCACAAAAAAAACAACACAAGCATCCAAGGTAATATGTCAAATTATCATTTCCAACAAATTAATTAGTTTTTTAGACAACTTAAATCAACCTAATTGATGTTGTTTCAAAACAATAATAAATTGTAACAGGATAAAAATAAAGTAATCCAAGAAAATCAAATACCTTATAATGCTCGTAAAAATTGTTGAAGTCAATTCCATGAAGCACTGAGTGTTTGTCACAAATCACCACACAAAAAAATAATGACAAGACTCTAAGTCAATGATGCCTACTTTAAAGTTCACTTGGCTTCAACATTCAACTTTATAATGTAGACAAAGTATAACACTGCTTACATATATCCCAGATGTTAAATCTCTCCAGATGGCTTGCATACATTAAACATAATTAAATCCAGCTAAGCCACACCCCTTTCTTCACACGTTCTCCACAACTGACCACTCAAATTCTATTGCATGTGTTTAGAAATTCTACACCACAGTTATACCAGTGGTCAAGAGGCTTTATCAGATTAATAACGCTGCTTCCTAAAGATAGCTTCATCTGTTTGTAACATTAATTTTTAAGCACATATGTGCATTAATCATTCATTTGTTTTTAAATGACACATGCAGCAAGATAGTCTACTGGCAATGTTGAATATTTTAATCCAATACTTAGACCTGGTGGGGCCATAAATAACCAATAGAACCTAACAGTGGCCATTTTCTATGCAAAGTTATCACATGTGAGTAGTAAACATAAAGAAATAGGGAAAAATTGGCAGCTTAGTACTTTGATGCGGAGAACTACGATGTGTGCAATTATACTCGTGCACTCATATGCAATAGTAAAAAAAATAAAAAATAAGATAATCGATTACGTAGTTAATAAAAATTTTTATAAAAATTTCTGGCTTATTGATGAAACAATAAAATTGCTTAAAAAATCAGTGCTAAAATTAGTACGAACAATACATAGACTTTATTTTAAACATTATTACTCTGTTATCAAAAAGCTATTTAATTTACCTTTCTTCGCTCGTACACATGTTCCTTTATCGTAAAAACATGTCCCTTTATTTCCAGTTATTTGAGAAAAATATAATTATTATATATCCGATGAGTTAATCCAATGTTCAATTGAATTTGAGACAAATAACCCAAAAAACTTTACCTTACTTTTTTCAGTCAGCGTACATAGCTCGCCATTGTGAGTATATAGCACGCGAAGCGCTTCGCACGCTCCCAGGATGCAATACTGAATGAAAGATGGCGGCACTCTGTTCGGCTATTTACTTGTGTCGTGCCATTGAAAAATAAGCCCGGGTGAGTTTTATGAATCAACTTGAATGGTTGTATGTATACTGAAATGATAACCTCTATATTTCTATTAATGTGACACACTTATAACTGTTGTTGTGGGTCGGTAAGTGTGCTAGTCGTCTTTATATAATATGACAACAGTTGTCGAAAGTGAAAATAGAAAGTGTGTTCGTCGTGTAGGTGTTAATTTAAGACCATTGAACGGCGATTGTTATTGTATGGACCATTTAACACATTGCCAAAAGGCATTGTTAAGACGGCCCCTTTCAACAGTTAATGATCTCTTTAATCATCTTAATGAAATTCGAAATCATGATTGAAATATTTCATTGTACTGCAATCATTAGGTCAGTGTTGTTGATTGTTGACATTTGGTTCAAACGAAAATAAATGTGTCATAACTACCTGTTGTGCCGTTTCTTGTAGCCCTTGTGTGTACATTATGATTATACAATATCCTCCATAATGTGTCAAGTGGAGACACATGTTGCATTTTAATTGCCTAAATAGTAAATTTGACTATTGAGTGTACGGTTTTATGTATTTTTTTACACTGCTATTCAGCATTGATTTGTGCATTATATAATCACCAGAACTACAGTCAGTGCATTTAACAAGTGCTAAAAAGCCCTTGTTCATGTTTAGTTATGAAAGTTACTTTTCAATGTATAAAATAATTCAGTGAGTTAAAGGACTGTGATTATTCTACAAACAGTAATAGATGTGAAATTCATAAATGTATATGTAGTTGACTACTTGTCTTAAGCAGATATACATATAATTATCCTCAACATAAAGAATGTGCATTGTTGTGCTGAATGTTTAATTTAGTAATAAAATCTGGACAAATCTCAAAATGACATGCTATTCTGTTAATTTTCTTGTTACCTAATATAGACAAGATAAGATTTGCTTGCAAAACTTGTGTTTTCATTAATCCTGTTACATTCTTCTTTGTTTCTGATTTTTTTGTGTGTGTACATATGGTTTTAGATTTATCTTGTAAACAAAATTAACACATTTGCCACATAGTCAAATAGTGTTTTATTTCAATACCCTCAAAATGTTGGATCTCTTGATGATATAAGTTAAGCTATGGCACACTTCAACCAAGATATTAGTGTCATGTACATACATCTTATTTCTCAAGTACTGCAGTCTTGTTCCTCATTTGTTGTACATCTGGGAGGATGTGCTAATTTGTTTATATAAGAATTGCAACTTGATTTCAATCTCTGCAACTTTAACTATTTCACACCTCTACATAAAAGCTATATTTAAATCTAGTGTGATCAGATGACATATGTTTGAAGTTATCATCACTGATGACTAGATACTGTGTCCTGTCATCATAGTACCCCTGGGGAGCTTTTTTAGTGATGTAAGATACAGTAATAATATTGTAAGCTGATAAATTGAGACTTCACTACCAAGTTTAAAACAAAACAAAAAATGATTAAGTGTCAAAATTGGATTTAGGAATGGTGATTGCCCCATGCTGGTAATCAGATATGTTGCCACCACTATTTTTGGTGTCAGGCTGGCCAGATGATGTAATATTTTGTTAAGGTTTATGTCTGATATTGACATGTCATCAGAGCCAGATTTTATCTATCAGAATCAGGCTCCTATAGTTTGAAGCTTCAGTAATCTGGACAAGAATTGGTAACTTTATATGCAAATTTAGAACTCATTGGAAGATGCAGATGACAGGCTGAAAATTATCCACTTAAATAATGAGTTTGATTTGATAGTCAACAGATTGCAGATGAAAGTCAGGATTGGCAAAAATCTAAGTTTGTAATGACAGCAATACTTGCAAATTTCTGAAGTTGAACTCTTTCTGACAAGATTGTATAGGATTGCCAATCAGCTTGCGGAACATTATTTTGGTTGTTTTAATTTAGGTTTTATTTCATACACATACACCGACAGGGGTGAAAGTTTTCCAGAATATGCCAGAATTTCCGTTTTATTTTCGTAGCTCCAGACCATGGTTTTTATTATTTGTGCTGCCACAAGGTTAAGATTTTTCGCTTTTTTCAAATTTTTAACTTTCACCTATGCACTGTTCAGTGTTCTTTGAAAAAGTCAGCTTACTTATCCATGTCATACATATAGACAGTAAAAGTTGACTCAGTTCCCCTTTTGTTGTTATTTTTCTTTTCTGTATAAGGATTAATGGAAAATTACAGACTTGTACTTAAGCGAACACTGTGTGTGTTGGAAATAAATTCACACAGAATGGACAGTATACACTCCGATATATAAACTGATGATTCATGTATTGTTCAATCAGACTATCAGTGAGTGAATTAGCCTTAATAATTTTAATTAATGATTTTTTAATGCCTGTGATCTCGGTTTCCTTGAATACAGACAGGTGATTTTATTCTTCAATGGGGAATTTTGCCAGAAAGGAGACGGTTAAGGAAACAATGCTATTTGTGGTAAAATTACCTCCCTTGATGTGAAAATCTTAATATTACTTCCCTTGAATTTTATGATTTGTTTCTTTTCCTTTGTGAAAAACTAAGAACATAACATTGTTTTGTTTGGCAGAGAAATTCTGCATATTAACTAAGCCCCTTTTGGTCCTGGTTTCTACAGTCCTGCAGTGTCTTGAATATTGCTTATTTCTGTCCATTTATTATGTTGAAGACAGTATGCATCTTAAACATGGTCAGTACCATGATTACAAAGCAATGAACAGTCTACAAAGCTTGGTTAAAACTTAAATAATTAATAGTTTGAACGTTTTTTTCACAGGGTTACTGTAAGTATGAAGGTGCCCTGGACTTCTGTTCAATAGGCTAAGACACTGGCTTCAGGCAAATTCTGGAAATGGATCTGAATGCCAATCTTTTCTGTGTTTTTTCCCCAAATATTATGCATGAATAATTTCTTTAAGCTTTTTCTCCGTGTACCAGTTTTTTTACAATAGACTGACATCATTATCATTTGTCTATATTTTTTCTTCTAAAAACTATCATTCTGGACAGTCAAACCTGTGAACAAAGGCCACCCACAGGGAAAGACAAAATGTTGCTTTTATTGATTGCCTTTATTTAGAGGTCATTTTATTCTAAAAACTCAATGACGGGTTTTAAAAGAATAGCCTTTATTCAAAGGGTGGCCTTTATTCAGATGTTGCCACTAACACAGGTTTGACTGTAATTCATTGTTGAATAATATGGAAAAATATACTGATATTGTATCAAACAAGTAGAACTTTCCTTACATTTATACATTAATGAAAAAGAATATACCGGTACCAGTTAATTCTTGATTTGTGTCGATTGGAAGATATATGCATTATTAACATTTCCTGCAAGCTTTCTTTTGTCAAGATTTAACCTGGTAGACTGGGACAGCTGGGTCTCTAAAACTTCATTAATTATTTAACCAGTCTAGAGTTAACTAATCTATAAACCTAGATATAAAGATTTAATTAACAGATTCAGTATCTAGAAGAAGAAGAATAGAAATTTTATTGTTGTTTTTCATTGACATGTAAGCAGTTCATTTGAAGTTTTAATGTCAGAAACAGAAGATTTACTAGACTACTGCGATCATCTTATTAAATGTCTTGCTGCTGCAACTAAGTGACAGAAAGTTCTTACAGTACTAGGAAATTAAATATATACATTGACCTTGAACTCTGAGTAAGATAAAAGTTGTTTTAGCAGCAATTTCTTGTGTATAAATATAGCCATTTAATTGATATTGAAACAAAGAGTAAATGAATGAAAATATTGTTTGCTGAGAAAACATAAAGTCACTAAAGAGACTAAAGAATATATTGCGCAATAAGTAACTTAAATGTGTAGATGACTTTATTTATAGTTTGGAGCTATATAGTTAGTCAATCTCTACCCCGAGTTGTTGTTCATTATCTCTCTCAAACATCTCTGTCAACGTCTCAGCATTTTGTAAAACAAGAAGTAAAGCCACAAATGATACAAATTTTACAACAGAGTGAAAGAATACATTGAAGACAAAAGATATTATATTTCACAAGAAAATCACAGATGATATTTTATTTATGAATCACAATATATCTTGACAGAAGTGTTTGTTTATTTTTGGTAGTTAGGTTACAAAGTCCAATGGCTTAAATGGATACAAAACACAGAAGTTGAACGTAATCGTAAAACATTATGACAACAAATGCACATTAAGAAGAAAACAAAAGCATGCATTTGAGTAGCAGATGGAAACTAAAGGAGACTGGGTCACATGTTTTTGAACTACTTTTCAGAGAGTGACAGAGATGTATGTGAGGATAAGGAATGACAACTCCTATTTATCTGTTGTTTAACCTCCCATTTCACACTTCTGTAAAGTACCATGACATGCCTTACTTTTTTCCTGTGGTTTTCTAGACACAGTTATTGACTCCGCTTGGTAGTTGGGATGGAGACAGTAAAAAAGCGTCCCTTAACCCTCAACCAGCGGGATACCACCAGTCCTGCAGTAGATACTGATGATTTGAAACTTTTCCTCGGCCAAAGGATTGTGAATTATATGCTGTTGAAGGGAGATATCTATGACAAGGTTTTCATTAAGAACTGATCGCTGATGAAAACCATCGGTTAAAATAGCAAAAAAATCGGTTACAATCCCCCCAGTTTGAAAATTCTTATGAACTAGATGGCCCCCTTGACCTTCCGGTAAAGGAAAACCCTGTCTGATCTATGGTCTTTATATGTGGTAGGCCCTTATTAATGAGGTTATTTGATTGATTATATCGATAAATGTGAACAATTTGTCACATGGTGGTTTTTATTCACAGGTGGCCTTTAAGTTAAGGGTTTACTGTATTGATAACATCTATAACCAGCTGATGTTATCCTATTACAAATCTTTATTGTGTTTGTTTGGAAAACCATATTTAAGATGGACTGTTTTTGATGTTTGTTTTTTTAATCTCGCCCTCGACGGATGTTTGCACTTTACACTCGTATGACAAATGCAGTCATGCTGCAAGAGTACTGAGATAAGAGAATTTAGATTTTTATCTGATTGCTTTTCAAAGAAATAAAGTATGTGGAGTGGATTCTGATTGGATCAATCTAAGTTGCTATAGGATGTGACTATCTCGGAAACACTTAAATTGTGATTTTTTCTTGGGTCAGATCTCTTGAAAATTCAACATCATTAAAATTTGAAACAAAGATCGAGTACATACCGATTCAAGTACGGTCGTATTGAGATAAACCAAGTTGTGCTAATTGATACTTGAGTTTCTGATGATGTAAACCACATTTAAATTTTTGAAATCAAAATCAGTTTTGAGCACATGGACAAGTGTTTCCTGCTTGTAAAACAAAGAACTATTGAAATAATGTAGCCTTTGAAACTTGTATGGTAGTTTTCCCTATTTGTGAGGAGTTAATACTTAAGTGCACTCATAATAGAAAGAAAGTGTGGGGGGTTATATCGTATATAGCCAGCTTAAGATTATATGTTAAAATGTTTTACTATTTTGTTCAAATAAACCATGTTTAAAGTTAAAAGTAATTTAATTTCAATTTTTTTTTACTATTTATTTATCATTGTTTATTCATAATTAGAAATTTAAATCAAAGTTTATTTAAAACTGAATTTAATGAAGTCTTAAAACTCAAGTGTCTGATTGGTTGTTTTTGAATTGAGTCTGAAAAATTGACCAATGATAATGCTACATTCTGAAAACTAGGCTCTCCAGGTATGGGTTAATTACTATAATTATGATACTCTAGGCCTGTTCAAGTTTGGCTCGAACCTCTTCGAGCCAACTCGAGTTCCTGAATTTGATCCTCTTTTTCATATTCAATGCTCATGGTTTGTATAAATGTCTGTCATGGCCTGTTGTGCTTACTGTACTTAAGATTATGCTCAAAACTTATTTTTCATTACTCTTATTGCGCAGTAAAAAGGACCGATATAAATAACCTGCTTGAGGATTATCATATGTTTCTTGTTTATATTTCCAAGTTTAACAGTTTGTACATTATATATATTAATTATGACAAGATTTTGGTTAACATACTGTAAATATTTTGATTATATAATGTATGTATGTATGTATACGCAAACAGAAACTGCTGTATCGTTGTCTTGGATTTTTTTATTTTTGATAAGTTGATAATAGCGAGTATGTAATGAAAAAATGATTCAGTTAAATATAGTACAACCTGTCCAGAGCTGCCCTCTCTTGAACAACAACCTCCCTTCAACAAAAGCATGATTTTTTCTCTGAACAATTAATTATCAATTTAATCTCTCTTATCACCTCTCGACAACATCATAATTTTGCTACTTTAAAGGGTGTTGCTAGAAATCCTTCTTCAATCAAGGTTTGGCCTCTTACAGGATGACTTAATGAAAACCCTGCCTCACTTTAAAGACTACTTAGTTTTGGACATATTTTCTACATTTTTCAAGGATGTGATTTTTCTGGGGATAGACAGATTTCCGTGGATTTGATCAGCCCTTCAACGGTTACCCACAGCTCAATGAATTTGATTTTCCTCTGTTCTTGCTATCCCACTAATCATACCCCTGATTTCATCTACAGTATAACCTAGATAATTAAACTATCTCAATATTAAGACCATTGTTTAGTGCGGAAGACCCGCCTCCTTGGTCAAGTAGTTAAGGTTGCTGACTTCAAATCACTGTAACCTCTCACTGATAGAGGGTCGTGAGTTCGAGCTCACCTACCGACTATGTCTATTTATGTGAGAAAGCAGGCAGTTGCTCTATATGGAGGATGGGAGTCTAGTACTGGTTCTTCCCAGGAACGATGCTTAGGTGAACAGTCTGACTCGTATGACTCTGACTGTTGAAAAGGGGGCGTAAAATCTGATGAAACAAACATTAGCACTGAAGTTTTACTGTATATTAATTTTTCCTCCAGTTATTTCAGACTGCCATAGTGTCCTTTCAGTCTCAATTAGAACTTGTTCATATGGCTCATAATTGAGTAAGCTAGCCCTTTTTTCTCAATTGTTTGATCAAAGTGAGCCTCAGATGGAAATGAATCCTGACAGGGTCAAGTTTCTCTCTGAATACAGTATGTTAAAATTAATGATCATTACTGATGTATAAATTTTCCTCTGGCAAGGGATGATTTCTAGTTATTTTGACAATTTTGAGTTAAATGTATCAATATATTTAATAAACCAATTCTTCTTAAATTTTATATCCTAATGTAATATTGTGTATTGTAGATGACAGTGCCTCAGTTTTAAATTCATAATGGGAAATAAATGATGTGTAATGTAGCTTCGGGTAATAATTGAATTACGTCTGAGTGCATTTGGTCATATTGCATTGGTGTTAGTTTACACATTATTTTATAAATCACATTTTGAACACAATTGTCTTCAGTCATTTCGATAAAAAAATATGTCAAAAGTTTAGTTTTCTGTTTTGATCTGTTCTGTTGTGCTCTGCTCTCCTGTCCTTTGCTTTCCTACCCCCCCCCCCCCCCCCCCCAGTGTCATCATCAACTCTTCTTTCCTGTATTATCCTCTGCCCAGCTCTCCTATCTTCTCTGCTCTACTCTTCTCTAGCTGCTCTCCTATCCCCCCAGTGTTAAGCGTTATTATCTACTCTTCTCTGTTATCCTCTGCTCTCCTCACCTCTTCTTAACTCTCCTCACCTCTGCTCTGCTGAACTGTGCCCATGTCTCTTGTTTGTGAAAGCATTGTTTCTAACTTCTGGCATATTTTTGGCTCAGTAGACTCATGAGTGTTTCTCTTGACTTATTATGTTCAAATTGGATTCAAAGTATGTGATGTTAAAAAAGGGACACAAGAGTTCTTTGCCTGTAGGCCCAGGTTTGTATGAGCATTGCTTGCTCTGGTTTACCTATTGGCCTGATAATGTAATTGGTTAAGGTACAATCCCAGTAAATGGCATCAGGTGATCACACAGTGGCTGCTCTCATTCTGTGACAAAATGATGCAGTATATTTGGTGTAATGCAACATTGTTGTTCGCAGATGCAACTCGGTGTACCCTTTGTTTGCAATGTGTTAATTACCTTTGCACTTTGTTTTATTAATGGAAAGTTTTGGTCACTTAAAGAGACTGAAGACTTTTCTGTGCAACTTTGACTGATAAAGTCACTGAACTCATTTAGACTACATTGGTCACATTTCTACATAATAAAAATATGCAGTGGGTGTGGTTGATATTTGTGCATTTTGCATGTTTTATTTTTGTTGTTAAGCTGTTAACTTTATGATGTCACAGATCTTACTGTGACAAGTATGTAAGTTTGTCTGACACTGAATCATAGACCAATATGTCCTCTGAAGTATTTCTAAGGTGCAGCTATGGTTAAATTGAACACATGCACTAACGCATGTTAGATAGATTTTTCATACTTTTCCTCGTGTTATTCTTTATCTTCAAACTATTAAAATTACCCTATAATCTCAAAATTGCAGCGATTTAGAAAATCGTAACTTTTTTCTGTTCAATTTCCCAGATGCCTCAAACAAATCTTGACTAAATTTTATAGAATGTTTCAAGTAACAGTTTTATCGCCTGAAAATGAGGTTGTGATTGACGTTAACCATTTCTTGATTGAAACTAAAACCGGGCTGTTTAAATTCAAATTTTGCCAAATATGGTATCAAATTGCAACCGCTTCTTTTGACAAATGTTGAAACAAGAAAAGGATGGTCGACAGTAAGCATGTAACTGTCTCTATGACTGTCGGATTAAAGTCACATTTCGTGAAAATTTATTGAAAAGCATACTTTCGGTGTCAAACGATAGAAATCAATTTAAATTCTAAACTACTTTGTTCGGCTTGCGTTACAACATAGAAAATCTGATTAAAGTCTCCCAAATGTTGATGGTAGTAAAATTGATAGTTATAAAATTAATTTTGTAATTGTCAGGAATTTTCAGTACAGAGCAGAATAGAACAGACGGGGAATGTTGAAAAGTTTTGTTTGTGATAATGAATGTTGGATGTCCTTTCGTAACATGTGCGCACATTCATGCACTGAATGTGGCTAAAACAAATGAAGTGAATTATGTATGGTGAGGTTAAATTCTGTATTGTGTGGGGGAGTGTTGCATGTTGTGTTGTCTGGTGTTCGGAAAGTTACTGACTTGTCAGATACGTCATATATACTAAAAGAAAAAGGAACAGTAACTTGTGCAGTATAACACATCCCAAAGACCACTCATAGATAATGACCACTTGTCTCTTAAGATTCCTAAGATATGATATACAATATAACCTCTCTAACGTGGACTTATGTCCAAACAATGGGAAGTGTGGGGATTAAAAGCTGTTTTTGGATGCATGTCCCATACTGTCCTTTCTTAAGTTTTGTGTTATAGGAAAGTCTGGACTGGACTGGTCATTATAGTTTCCCTGACACACAGCAAGTTTTCAACTTAACTTGTTAAAATTTTCAACATTCACCATTGATCAGAGCGAAGTTTTTCATTTTTAAGCCAAATTTTGTGAGATTTTGTTTGATACTGAAAAAAGAATCTTGACCAATGAAATTATCTTGATTAAGTTTATTTCATCGGGATAAGTGGGGGATGGAGGAGAGGGTTTTTACTGTATTTAGTTGAAAACTGCATCCTTGTTATACTAGATTCTTATATCACTTGTAATTGGTTAAACAAGCAATTAGAACATCTTGCATTCTCCTAGACTAAGTACATGTTTCCATTCATGAAAATTAACTATTTTAGAACCCTACTTATACATATATAGACTTGTATGAACATTTGTTCCTGTTATAGACATTGACTTGTGAAGTACATTCTTGCCTATGTCTAGAGAACTAACAGTGAATTGTTATTCTGACAAATACTTCCTATCTTTAAATATTGGTAATAATCGATTAATGTTTCAATCAACTAAATCTTCATTCTTGTAAATAATGTTTGCCTTAAAATTAAGTTTTGGAATCTGTTTTTCTGACATTGAAGACTTCTGTTTAGATTTGCTTTAATTATTTAATTTATCAAAAAAGGTGACTGCTTGTTTGAGGCAATTAATTTAATTGTCCAAGATGCCTTAATCGAGTGGTTAAGGTTGCTGACTTCAAATCACTGTAACCTCTAACTGATAGAGGGCCTTGGGTTTGAGCCAAGCTACCTACCATGTCTCTTTATGTGAGAAAGTATAGCCAGTTGGTTACAGAAGATACTAGGAGTCTAGTACTGGTTCTTCCCAGGAAGGATGATGTACTGGTTCTTCCCAGGAACGATGATTAGGTGAATTGTCGAAACTGTAAAACTCAAAACAAACCAAAATATGCCAGACTTATAACTTAACTCAACAAATGCTGAAACCAAAGGTCAAAGAGTGTGGAAATTTTGCATGAAGCGGTTAGTTAGAGCCGTATATTTTCTGTCACTGAATGGGATATTTCATAGTTGGGTTGTCTTTCTGAAGTGGGTGTGGTTATTATGATGGTGTAACTGTTTCCCTTCAGTGGATTTAGTGCCTGACTTCCAGTGTTGAGGATACAAGTTCAAAACTTTGAGGCAGCACAGAATACTAGTATCTCAAGTTATTTGCGGGGACCAAGGTCAGTACGTAGTAATGAATTTGAATCAAGGAAAACTTGTAGCTGCCTGTTGGTATAGAATTGAAGCACTGTTGAAAATGAATGTAAAAAACAGCAGATTTACAAAGATACAATTCCTAGAAACTTTGGCTAGGACAACGACCTGACCTCTGCATGAATCCTATTACTTCACCAGAATTTATATATGAAACATCATATTAGATTTACATCACCATATAATACTTACAAACATTACTATATATTCAATACATGAGACAGTCAAGTTTATTGTTTTATCTTAAGATTTTTATCTGCCTGTTAAGTCTTCATTAAAAATGTTGAGGTCACTACAAAATCTAGAAGATTAAGGACAGTCCTTAAGAAGTACTTTTTTGAAGAATGTATATTAGGTACTTCTAAGTGTGTGATATGGCTAAGTAATGTGTTATTTTGATGACTTGTCAAGGATTGTTGAAAGTTTCAAGAGCATTGTTGTTTTTAAAAAAACTACACCAATTTTATCTGGCGTACAAACCTGAACGAAAACACTCAAGTGTTTGACCTTTTGTTTTGAGTCGGAACAAAACTTGAATCATTATGAGTAATTCCCTGCTTGCTAACGAGGGTTAACATCAAAAATGAAATTAATGACTAAAACATTTGTTGGCTGAACTTTTCAAGCACCTTATGTTTTAATGTGTTACATATTTCAAACAGTTAAAAAGCCAAGTTCTAAGAGCTCAATGCCTTAACCCATAACTTTGTTGTAATTAACCGAAATTGTTTGAAATTTGAAAGGTTATAATACCCCTCGATGTTAAAAAGTTGAGATTTTTATGTTTCTGAGGCTTAAAAGGTAGCCACTTCCCGGGTCTTAGGATCGGGAAAAAACTCTGTTAGCCAAATGCTCAAGCCTTTTATTTTAACAGTCGAAATTTTCATTGCAACACTTCATAAAAAACT
This sequence comes from Lutraria lutraria, assembly GCA_964023205.1. Classification (NCBI taxonomy): domain Eukaryota; kingdom Metazoa; phylum Mollusca; class Bivalvia; order Venerida; family Mactridae; genus Lutraria; species Lutraria lutraria. The sequence goes on from OZ026838.1 coordinate 24,725,589, forward strand.
ATTTTTTTATGATATTCAATGTAGTCGTAAAATAACTCCGTACATAGATTTCTATCTGTTTCAAGTCCATACAATACTCTTAAAACATCACACCCTTGGCCTTTAATAAAGTTTTTGAAAGGAAAAACATATTTCTTTTAATTACTCTACGTTTGTTTTCCGTTTAATGTGTTGTATTATAAAATTGCCATTATAATATCGCCGACTTCAGTCGTTTATGAATGTTTAACATTTATGACTACAGTACTGTTCTGTAAAACATATCATAAACATTCATAATTGTAGATTTTATTTTCAATGTTATATTGTTTTAATGCTTAAACTTAGTTGCAGTTCAAAGCTTTGATGTTCCAATAAATATTCGCTGCTACTTGATATCAAAGAGCTGAAGGCCTGAATTTTAATTCCACCTGTTCAGAAATGGGGGTTTGGAATTAAAATATGGTAGGAGGTTTCAGGCATGAATTGAATTTGAGGATAATTTTTTTCAGTTTTAATAGTAATGAACTTCTGTACTTGGTTAGAGATTTGATATGTTCTTGATTAAAGTTTTATCAATTTTAGTTTAATTGTTACTTTTTATTTGAAATTTTATGAGTGATGTTTTAATCATACACAGTTTAGAAACATTAAAAGAGTAATATTTACCGCTGTAGGTAAACACTCACCTGCCATTTATTTAGTAAGAATATCACATTAATTATTCGTAATTTTGATCTTCTGAGAATAAAATGCTTACGGGTGATCAAGTATGATTGCCAATATTTTTGCTTTGTGTCATTTTATCTGCATATTTTTCTCGGTTCAAAAACGGAAAGTGGCGTTTGAACTTTTTTGTTAATAATCTCATATGGCAGAATCAAACATTAAACTAGGACCACTTTTGAATTAAGGTCACTTGTGAACATTGATCGCTCTTTGATACTCATTTAATGTTATAATAAGTTCAAAATAACCTCTGAATAAATGACTTCTGTGTTAAAGGACCATATTTCTTTTCCACCCTTGGTAGTCTTTATACACAGGTTTGACTGTAGTATCTAGGATTCAAAAATGACCATGGCTGTACATTGAATGGATAAAATGACCCTGGCTGTATATTGAATGGATAAAATGACCATGGCTGTACATTGAATGGATAAAATGACCATGGCTGTACATTGAATGGATAAAATGACCATGGCTGTACATTGAATGGATAAAACGACCCTGGCTGTATATTGAATGGATAAAATGACCCTGGCTGTATATTGAATGGATAAAATGACCATGGCTGTACATTGAATGGATAAAATGACCCTGGCTGTACATTGAATGGATAAAATGACCATGGCTGTACATTGAATGGATAAAACGACCCTGGCTGTATATTGAATGGATAAAATGACCATGGCTGTACATTGAATGGATAAAACGACCCTGGCTGTATATTGAATGGATAAAATGACCATGGTTGTATATTGAACGGATAAAATGACCATGGCTGTACATTGAATGGTTAAAAACGACCCTGGCTGTATATTGAATGGATAAAATGACCATGGTTGTATATTGAATGGATAAAATGACCATGGCTGTACATTGAATGGATAAAACGACCCTGGCTGTATATTGAATGGATAAAATGACCATGGTTGAATATTGAATGGATAAAATGACCATGGCTGTATATTGAATGGATAAAATGACCATGGCTGTATATTGAATGGATAAAATGACCATGGTTGTATATTAAATGGATAAAATGACCCTGGTTGTATATTGAATGGATGAAATGACCATGGTTGTATATTGAATGGATAAAATGACCCTGGCTGTACATTGAATGGATAAAATGACCATGGCTGTACATTGAATGGATAAAATGACCCTGGTTGTACATTGAATGGATAAAATGACCATGGCTGTACATTGAATTGATAAAATGACCCTGGCTGTACATTGAATTGATAAAATGACCATGGCTGTACATTGAATGGATAAAATGACCATGGCTGTACATTGAATGGATATAATGACCATGGCTGTACATTGAATGGATATAATGACCCTGACTGTACATTGAATGGATAAAAAACAGCATTTATTCAAATCTTATAAACTCCATAATGCAAGGTATCAATAAGTTTGTGGTAGAATGAACAAAGAAAACAAAAATTGACCATAACAGGGCTTATCAGCATAATTATATCAGCTATATTGCCTCTCATCCGATCAGATCTAACTGTATCTAGCTGAATTGTCATAGATTCGATTTTCATTGTAATGTGAGTTTATTCATTCGGGGTATATAAACTCTATTTTGTTAATTGATCTGTGAAAATTTAAGTTAAATAGGAACAATTAAAAATCAGTTATCAATTTGAACATCTGAAGTACTCACTTTTAAAACTTAGCCTGACATGTATACACTTGTATACAATACATGTATATGAGATCATATCTTGAGAGAAACATTAACATACCGTTCTTGTCATCATTCTGTTAGCTCATTATTTTCATTTACAATGCTATCTACAAACTTAATGTCGGGGCATTTATTGAATTAAAACTACATCAAGTCTTAAATACCTAAAATGATAATACTATCTTATGTATTTAAAAAGAAGTACTGTAGAAATAGCTTGTGTCATTTCTGTTCAGTTTTATCGCTATTCCTTTAATTGATAATTAGAGTCTAATATTCACACAGAGAGAAAGCACACGCTAAGCGATTCTATCTTTTACCATATTACAATTTTAAATGGTTTCGAAAATTCAAAACAAAATTGGCTCTTAGACGATGATATTTGATTATTCATTTTGCAGTTTTAACTACTTAAAATTATTAATGAAAATATTTTCTCTCAAGGGAAGCTGTTAAATTGTGTTTTTAAAAAAAAAAAAGATTTAGGAATGAATCTTTGACCTTTGTAAGGAACTAATTAACGAGTGATTGCTTGATACTAGTGGTAATTTATTACATGTTTTATCCAAACAAATTTGAAACTAGGCCAGAAATTGTGTAAAAACAGTCGTGATATTCCATGCTTTCTGAGGTATCAGTTCAGAGAATCAAGAAAAAATATTGATCTAACGATAAATATTAACATCTATTGATTTGTCATTAGTTTTAGCTCAGCTTTTTTTCGAAGAAAAAGTTGAGATTTTGTGATTGCTGCTTCATCTGCATCAGTGTCAGCGACGCCTGTGTAAAAACTTTAATGTAGCTCATAACTTAAACTATTAAAGGTAGCAACATGAAACTTCATTGGTGGATAGAACTTTCTGAGGCAGTGAACAGATGAGCACTGGCACCGCTTGTGGCGCTCTTGTTTTGTATGTGAGGTGATGATTCTAACATGGCATTGATTTGTCTGAAAACTGAATCATTGAGAAAAAATCAAATAATACAAGGCATAAAAATATTCCTGGTTTCCACCAATAAATCTGATCCCTTTTTTTTGCCGACCCTGAACTTTTTTCCATCAATTAGTTTTTGCTGATGTTTCTATTTCCATACGAATGTATCGCCAAACTTAAAAAGTATTCTGACATACCGACCCTTTATATTTTGTGGATGCTAGTTGGAATATGGTATTTTTTTCCTTATATAGATTATTTTTTAAATTTCATCAAAATTTATTTTGAGTGTTAATGTATCAATAAGTTACTTCATTTGCATCTGAAAGAATTATTTACATAAGATTTATATAGTCCAAATGTTTTAATAGTTAAGTACTGAAATGTTTGAAAATAAATTGATAAACAATATTTATTTTAAAGATTCTGAGATGATAAAATAACTTATCAAATTATAATCAAATGACATTTAATTTTTTGGGCAAAAAAGTTGTATTTTCCCTAAAAAACTGTGTTTGATAGTATGCCATTAATTTTATGAAATGAGTCATGAATGCTCGTCATTAATTGACAGTATTCAATTCAAATGTCATCGTAGTAACAAACTGATCAATATTAATTTGAAATGGTATTTTGGCATGTGTGTAAATTGTACAAGTATGCTTTGCAAACAGTTGTCGATGTTTTGTTAGAGCGTTTTTGTTGTATTTTCATCTATTGAACAGAGTTTTTGAATCCCTAATATTTAGCAGGTGATTTTGCAGATAATAGTTTCTGTTACAAAAGTTAAATGGAAGAAAAAAGATGACAACATACAAACTGTGACCCGTGGGGGCAGGTGGGGGTATGGGTTTAAGTTGATAGAGGTTAATTATTAACTGTAGATTGGTGGTATTGGGTAATGAAGGTCTAGTATTGACAGTTTGTATGCTAACTGACCAGTTGGGCTATTGTCCACTCTAAATCACCTGGACATTGGGAAGTAGATTGGGCGGTTATTGTAGATGATGTAGCATTGTGCAAAGATGTCACACTCTGACGACATGGGCTGTAAATCACGAGAGGAACACAGCGTTATGTTTATCACAGGTTACTGATGAAAATATTGCATTGAAGTTCGTGAAATTCTATTCTTTTTAAAAAATCTGGCATGGCCTTAGATTTTAAAGGGTCTTTATCTGGGTTATATTTCTCGCCATGATGCGATGAGAATTTCTTGTTTTTACCCAATGTCATGACAACAGAATCTGAATTCATTATGTTATTACACTGTGCAACAGATGGCCCGATTTTGTTTTGAATATTTTTTCCACTTGATTCTAGGGTCTTTTTTATGGATTAAAATGTCTGTGTGTAAGGAAAGATGGAAAAACTTAGCTGTATAAAATGTTTTTATTTGTTGTATTAATCTTTGTGTAAATATTGATTTACTTTTGATGAGATCAGATTCTGATGATAATCGTCAGCTAAGCTGAGACTTTACCCTGTATCATCACAGTTTTTCAAGTTTGATTTGAATGAAAAAGAGGTCTTGTCAGCAGCCATAAGAATGCATATATAGGCTGTTGCCAGGATGCAACATGTTACATGGAATTGATAAAAATTTATTAAATAAAACCTTTATTTACAAAAGTTTAAAACAAAAAAAAGTCGAAGCTCATTCTTAGTGAGTAGTCAAGCAGATAAATATTTAGCCTGAGAACAGTCGCTATGGTAATTTTATGTTGAGAGTTTTTTAAAAAATCTGAAAAAATTACCGACCAGAATTAATGAACTGGTTGAGTTTATCTATTGCTGTGGGGGTTTAAAATTTACAAACATTATATTGGGCCAATCATTATTTTAAATCTGACCCGCACAGTCAATCACTCCTGTAACCCTCATAAAAATATCATAAGTATGATAAAACAGCCTTAAGGATGCATCCAAGTCACTTTAAATTCAGTATGATATATTAAATTATGATAAGTACGGGGCCCCTATGGTATTTAATGTGATAGTACACTGATAGTATCTAACACTTTTGTAAAATATCTGTCTAATTGACCTTTTATTTCAATAGTTGAACTTTTACTATAATTTCGGCTGAAAAACACCACAAGTGTATATTGATGAATTAAAATATTTATCGTGTTCAAGATACTCAAGACTATGGTTCATTAGCTATATTATGTTATCTTCCTTTTTTGGTATTATTTTGGTTTAGAACGTGTTTTTAAAATTGTCAGAGGTGTCATTTTATGGACGAAAAAGTTTTTACGGGCGGATGTTATAAACTGTTAGAGCAATAATATATTTGTGGTTCATTTTTGAGATGCATATCAATGTTGTATGCAAATATGTATGGTTGATATCCAGTTAACCAACATTTGGGGGTATTTCTTTGTTTTTGCTAATATTCGAGCTTTAAATATCTCAACTTTGCATTATGATTGATCAGGATGAATAAGGTATATATATATGAATAAGACATATGGTGTCAGGAGTAAGGTATGACATGGTGTCAGGAATAAGGTATGACATAATGGTACCATTTAAAAAGGTATAACATGGTGTCATGAGGTATGGTATGGTTCCATGAATAAGGTATGACATGGTGTCAGGAATAAGGTATGACGTGAGTCAGGAATAAGGTATGACATGATGCCATAAATAAGGTATGACATGGTGTCATCAATAAGGTATGGCATGGTGTCATAAATAAGGTATGACATGGTGTCATGAATAAGGTATGACATGGTGCGATAGATAAGGTATGACATGGTGTCATCAATAAGGTATGGCATGGTGTCATAAATAAGGTATGACATGGTATCATGAATAAGGTATGACATGGTGTCATGAATAAGGTATGACATGGTGCAATAGTTAAGGTATGACATGATGTCATGGATAAGGTATGTCATGGTGTCAGTGACATGGTATGATAAGATTTGATATTGTTTAAAATAGAATTACATGATACTAAGACAGGAGGATTTATGGCCAAATGATATCAAATGTTGTAATAGATTGATACAACTATTAATGTTCAATTATGGCAGTGATCACAAGGTTTGACTTTACAAAAAGATGTCAGATTCTGACTCAATATCAGGTATTGTAGGACTGCTCTTGTAGGATTATTTTGTTGTATGCAATATTTGGTGTAAAACCATAATATACAAACTATGATTATGAAATCTGGAGATAATTAATAAATTAGTTAGGGGGTGTTTTCAATTCAGTACAGATAATTGTTTGTTCATTATTCTCGACAAACTGTGAAAATATAATGATTTTTTGTTTATTTCTCGTCCAACTGTGAAAAGCTTGTATTAAATGAATAGTTCAGAATGAAGCATCATCTATATACTCTAGCATTCTCTTTTTACACTATCCTTTAATGATCCTTTTCTCCTTATGTGAATTAAGTTTTTATTTATGTATTTCGTGTCGTATGACAGTCATGACTGATGTCCGTTAAACTGAGGTACTGCTCTCTCACCTTGGTAAAGTTTCAGTGAGATATGTGATTCACATTTTACTTGCTGTCTTTCTGTAGGACAAGCCATGAATCAGCCACAAGGTGTTTACAAAATTACATTAACTTTGGTGATAAATTTCTCCAAACTTGACCTTACCCTGTCTATGTTAAAAATTCATTCTGTGAATAAAATTGTACTCAAGCAATCCTCTGTTTGACTGTAGCTAACTGGATTATTGTCAAGTTGACTACATTTTATATTGAAGAGAGGCCAAAAAAGTTGGGCCGTTTTTGCTGAGTAGGTAAGTTGCCCTAGACAAAATTTTTTTTAAAGGATGGCCTTAAGGAAATAAAACGTTCCTGGTTTCAACTTAAACATGACTGATATTTTTTATAGCGGCCCCTAGAATGTTTGGTCATGGTAAATATTTTACCGCCAATATTATATTATCATTTTCATCAAAATGCAGAAATTGAAAAAGTAAATACGATAAAGATTTGACAACTTAGTGGACACATGGTATATTTTCCTATCATAATTTTACTATGTAAACTAAAGTAACATAATTACCATGTATGATAATATAATTTTACCATTTATTATGACATCATTCTACCATATATGATAACGTAAATAGTTACAAGTCTTTGGATAAATTTTACCTCTGTGGCTTGGCGTTTGGATACAAAAGGATGCTAATTTCAATAAAGATCTTATGACTATTTTAGTTTTCAGTCACTCCATAATGTCAGGCTACCGGGCATGCTTCTCTGGTATACAAACATAGTATGAAGTAGAAGACTATTTTCACACTTAATGTGTCCTGTGTTCACTGTCTGTCCTTCTGTCTGTCCATCCATCTGTCCACCTGTCATACAGTTTAATGAAAACGTTCATGTTAAACAGAATTTACATGTCAGTGTCCAAAAATTTTGTTTAAAGCGTTAGCCTGAATTATTGGTGGGTTATTGAAAAAAAAAATACCATTAGCCTGAATAAACAATTTTTAGAAAGTTTTCTAGCCCAAATTGAAATTTACTAGCCACTGTGGGAGGCTTTGGGATAGTGGGATAGTGTGACGATTGTATGACTATTTCCACATGGGTCGAATCTTTTATGTTCTATTACCATACATCCGTCTGTCTGTCATAAAGTGTAGCCAGATTCATGTTGAGCTGAAATCAAGCTTTGTTATAAGTAACAGCATGAAGCCTTCTTGCTAATATTTTATCAGATCATGAAATTTAATGTAACTTTCCTATTTTATCATATACAGTGAAACATGTGTTAGCGGCCATCTTTGAATAAAGGCCCCCTGTTTATAAAGGCCTTGCATTCTGTTAAAACCTTCATTGATATTTTAGAACGAAACAACCTCAGAATAATGGTCACCTAGCTAAAATAAAAAAACACATTTTGTTTCCCAAGGGTGGCCATAAAATGTTCACAGGTTTGACTGCATATCAATAATATCCAAAATGTTTGTTGTAAATATTATAAGCAACAGCATCTCTTTATAGAATCAACATTTTATATCTCAACAGGCAAATTAGCTGCAAGTACATACATCAGTGACTACCAGGCATGGATGATAAACATAGCATCATCATAATATTAAAAACATTTTCTATGAACTCTATGAACATATTCTTCAATGTTTCATGACATGGCTTAGTGTTTTCTGACCATATCTACATCAGATTTAACCCTAGATACTGTATCATATATACCTACCACTCTTTCTATACAGACAGTATACTAGTACTATGTCTGATTAAGGAGTGCTTTGTTCGTACTGAAATGAACCTTGCAAATGTTCTTTGAAGAATTCCTATAATGTGCTTGAAGGGATTGTGTTCATCAATTAACTTTCAAATATATGTTTTATTTTTATTTGAAAAGTCTATACATGCCATGTTCGGAATTAAAATGCTTGTTTTTCTCTTTTTAAAGTCATCAGTGGTATCAGAAAATGAAAAGAGAATCCGATATGGCCAGTGTGGGCTCTTTAAGTAATCCCACAAGTTGAATGCTTAAATCGACCATTCACATGCAAAAAGTACATTGGAGAAAGAGTAAAGTCAGGCAATGAAATCGACTTCTCGTACATTAAAAGACATTTCTTTTTTTGTTTTCAACTTTCATTGCTTTCAATGAGGTATAATTAGGTTGCTTTAGATGGTTAAGACTGCCTACTGGTGATGAATTGATTTATTATTGAGTATTTTTTCCTTTAATGTGTCAGTGATTTTTTTCATGCTTGTCCTATAATGGTGATAAAATTAAGTACTGAGATGAAAAAAAATAATACTCTCAGCTGTCTCTGTGTAATGACCACCCTGGGGCTGTGAAAAAGTTAGTGTAGGGGCCTCCCTGGTGGAGTGCTTATGGTCTTGGACTCATTAACGCTGGCCCCTCACCTCTGTGAGTTATAATCTCATCCCAGACCAAATTTAACTTGTGAGGAAACTGTCCAGCTGGTTTTTGGAAGGTTGGTGGCTCTGCCCCAAGTCTAGGGTGTTCATCCACTGTGATAACTGCAAAGTCGCCTGCAGTCCCTGGCCGTTGATGCGGACATAAAATTTGACCCGTCATTTTGAAAATCGCAAAGCAGTGCTTGTGTATGAATTTCATAGTACTGGTAAACACGTTTATATTTTCATTGTTTTAGGTAATTTTCACTCATTCGGACATCGTTGGTAGACTGATATCTATGCTACAAAACCGAATGAATAACTGTTTCGATGTTTAATAATACAAGAGCAAAGAGTAAATTTGTTTTTGTCTTTATGATTGCATTTAAAAAACTACGGGATTCAAATGAAATCATTTCTTGTTTGAAAAGGGTCTTGATTCAATTCTAGTTTTTTTTCTGCCTCTATTTGCATGGCTGATATTGATTGATCCGATAAATTAATGACAAAATCAAATTAATCAACCTCTGGTTACATGTTTAATGCTTTCAAATAAAGCCATAAAATGCATCTCTAATATTTCAGATGTTTTTTTGTAAAGTGCGTTTTTCTTCCTTTGAAATATTTTTTTCATTTTCATTTTTTTTTTGTTATCCGGGTCGTGGAGTTTGTTGTCATTATAGAAAAATTTCTTTGATGCCCGCTTCAATGCATGCGTCCTGGACCAAAGGTTACAAGCATTTTTCTATTGCATGTAGTTACTGAGTTAATTTCATAATTTCTAAATGTTAAGGCCAGTGTTTAATTTTGTGAAAGTTTTGTGGACTTTGTCTGACATATTGTTCATGAAATGTTCCTCTGTCTGTAATATTGTTCTTGAGATGTTCCTAAGACTGTCTGATATTGTTCTTGAAATGTTCCTCAGCCCTATGTTTTGATCTTGAAAAGTTCCTCTGTCCTACATATTGTTCTTGAAATGTTCCTCTGTCCGACAAATTGTTCTTAAAATGTTCCTCTGTCCTATGTTTTGGTCTTGAAATGTTCCTCTGTCCGACATATTGTTCTTAAAATGTTCCTCTGTCCTATGTTTTGGTCTTGAAATGTTCCTCTGTCTGACATATTGTTCTTGAAACATTCCTCTATCCTACATTTGTTCTTGAAATGTTCCTCTGTCCTATGTTTTGGTCTTGAAATGTTCCTCTGTGCTACATATTGTTCTTGATATGTGAACTTTTGGTGGACTCTATCCTAGAAATTATTCTTGAATTCAAGTACTGAAAAAGAATAAAACTTGATACTATTGGTATTAAACAGCTATAATGTCTTCTCAGTTTGCATCACATACTACACTTAATTGGTGCTTAATTAAACTGGTTTGATAAACAATGTGGTGCTTAGTCATTTTTACCAATTAAACATTTTCTTTATTGTCAGCTGCACATTAAACAACTGGATTCAAGTTACATACTTGTGTTATAGATTCAAAACTTGATTGTGTTTAAATGTTGATTATTGCTACATCAGTTTGAGATATCAATAATCCATGTTTAGGGCTTAAACTATTGACATTGCTAATGTAGAACAAGAGTTTAGACTTCTCAACTTTTCAATAATCTCCACTTGAAGACCATGCCAAGTACCTAAAACTGAGCTAATTGGTCAGCTTCAGCCACTTAGCTATCTTTAAATACAGGAAGTCAGTTTAGAATATGTTTCATTTCACATGTCTGCTAAAGCCATTTGAAATCCTATTCGTAACAAACGTCAAGTGCGTGTAACTGTTAAAACACCATCCACCATATGTATGTAAGTCTCATTAAGCTCGAAGTTTCAAAATATAACACCAATTTAATTCCTGTTCAATTCGCAGGTGCAAACTGTAAGCCTCTATGTTCGGGAGAAGTTTTTGAGTTCCAGTAATTTGTTACTGAGCTGTCGATGCTAAGACTGTGAGCAAGATTTAACTGCATGTTGTTTTGTGCGATTTTATTGTTATGAGCTGTTAACGAAATGAAATGAAATCCATTTCAAGTTTTCATGTTAATTATGTGGAAAAGGCTTCTTTGTTTCATGTAAATTGCTTTAAAAAATTGAAGCCTTTTGTCGAAGAATTGATTCAGGTTTCATGATGTAGCACCGCAAATTGGCAGTGATAAAAATATGATGATACAAAAATTAGTGCTTTGATGTAAATGAAGAGCTGCCATTATGAAGTTTGAGCATAGGAAAGATTCATTTCTAACCATATGTATTGCATTCTATTAGTTTTATTGTTTTTTTTATTATTTTGATTCTATTGCAATGCTCTTGCTTGCTTCAAGATATAATGAATTACCATATTAACCCTAATGACCACTGTTGATAAAGTTCTGTATCACTGTCTTAGGTAAAGCAGACTTTGTGAAAGACAAAAAAATCTGCCGGACATTTGGTCTGACTAGCTTGAAAATATGTCAGACCTGAAGGAAATCTGGCTGACGGAAAAAAGTAAACTAGTATCAATGCGTATACATCTGGATAGCCGGTCTGATGAGATAAGATTCTTTATTGGACCGACACTCAATCTGTCGGACAAGTCCGCTGGTCCTGCGCCTTTTGCAAAGTCTGAGGTAAAGAGGATCTTTCTCAAGATTTTTACGACTGTATAGGTGGTTGTATGTGGTCGATTTATCCACCCCTTTTTGTGGACTGTCAAGAACTGTTGGTAAAATGACATTTTATCCACCACTTTGGGGATGTGTGTAGGGGGAGGGCATTGCTTTACAAACAACCTTTGTCCATTGTTGCAAAGATATTAATAAAGACTTCTTTTCATGACATATCAATTACGCAAAAGAATAATTATTTCAGAGTGCAATTTGAACAAAGTTTTCGAATTTATCTCCAGATGGTCTGGATCTAGTCCACCAAAATAGGCGTCAGTCCAGTAAATTTGATAAGGTTAGTGGTCCTGTTTGTATTTTTTTAATCCACCGAAAGTTCATTTGGTCCAGTAAAGTGGACTGAAGGTTTTTGCTTAAATTTTTTTTTCCGTCCTCTGCTACTAATGTATTTAGCATGTCCACAATAATAACTTGTAGTGTGTTAGGTTGTGTTAATTGGGAGTATGACTCTGCCAGAAGTTGCCTAATTGAACCATATTATCACTATAAGCTCATACTACTAAAAGGCAAACAGCAATGGACAAGTAGGTGGATGACATTCCCATTTACAAACAGGTCTCAAAATTTAGATTTTTCAATATTTTGCTGCAAATTACATGTACTCCTATTTCAACATTTTCATTCAAATGTTTCACGAAATTCATATTTTTACTATTTGAAATACCCCGGTACATAGCATTAAATATATTCACCATTGCAGTAGGTGAACTTGTGCAATATAATGGTCACTGCCTTTGTGAGTAGTTAGAAAACCGTTAGTAAACCATCCAAATTGGCATCGCTTATACATGTACAGTCATACTTGTGAACAAAGGCCATCCTTGTGGAAGACAAAACGTGGTCTTTATTGACAGGTGACCTTTATTTGGAGGTTGTGGCTTACACAGGTTTGTCTGTATAATACAAACTGTTAAATTCATTTTTAAATCTTAGCAAGACAATACAAGACTTGCTCATATTTCAAAGATCTTGATTCTTGTCTAATGTCTTCTCTTGCAACTTCTAATTACTTTGCAGTATCAGTAAATGCTGCTGTTAAATACAAATCATTGGTTTGAAAGCTTGTTAAGAACATTAATTTCTAACTACTTGGTGGGTAGTCAGATTTTGAATTGTAAACAGCAGTTTTTGATACTTAGCTGATTGAGTGATTTTCTTATAATAGGCCACCGTAGAAATACATATATATCTGTATATATTAGGGTCTTTGTGCCCCTGTCTGCGTGAACAGTATGAATTGTGTTGGGTTACATTATCAATATAACTGTTCCAATACCTTTTATAAGAGCTAATCGTAGTGAATATATATTCAGAAATGGATACGGAGGCCCCCGCTGTAGTACATTATAATAGAATCAAGTCTGTAATATAAGGTATTACGTACCAATTTCTGTCTGCCGGTTTAGCTTACAGGGTGGCATCAAAAATGAATGAACTATTTAGGTTTTAACAGATATTATGTATTACATTGACTTGTTGCATGGTCTCCATGACTGCTGAATATTCTCTCAATTTTAAACTTCTTACATTCGTCATAGTAAAGGTGCATAAGTACATGCATTGATGGCAACTTATTTATAGTCTTCGAATGAATATTTTTAAAGCATTAGCATTAAAAATAGACAATTTACCACAAACCTAAAAGCACAATTCTGAGAATCTTTGCTTATATATAAGCCGAATAGAAATGTCTTACTTACTAAGCTAAGGGATTTGGGCTTAAGTTGGTTAGAGGGAAGACTGTATTCATATAAAAATCCAACTTTGATGGTCAAAACCATTTCCTATAAAAGGAATTTCATACATTTATGATCACGTAGGATTTTCTGGCCAGGCCCCAATTTTAGTTCCTTTGCACCAGGGATTCAGACAATGTATTGTCATTGTTAAAGTTTCCATGAATGCGGTACACATCACAACTGAGTTGGTTTGTGATATGTATAGCATTATTTATAGCCATGGTCACTTAATTCTTATCCTTAAAACTTCTATCTATTTCTTAAATTTGTTTGATTACTGTTATGTTAGTTATTTTAAAAAGAACATAATGCACACTTTATGCAGGTATCTTAAGGCTAAATAAAAAAATTCAGGTTTATGGTAACTTGACCGAAATAAATAGGGAATTTTTAAGGTTACAATAATGTCACAAAAGCTTTCTTTTCTATTTTTTCATGCCTTTCATACTGAATGATTTATCCCCCAAATATTTTCATACTTTTTAGGATTTTGCTTTAAGGAACTATTTATGTACCATTGGAGTCAGTGCCACCAAAACAATAGATTCGGATTGGAAAGCATAACCATGACTTTATTACTGGCCTTATCTTAATTTGTAGAGAAATCTTGTTATTTTTTTCTGGTTGGCATGTTTCAAATCCTGGTGAGTTTACTATAATTACTTATCATTCAAATGTATTTTCAAGCTTACATTGTGTTCTTGTTTACTCATTGGGAACAAAATGCTTACACGCCCATTCTGAAATATATCAGAATCCAAAAGTCTGTATTATATTATCATGTCAAGATTTGAGGTTCTCAAAAACCCTGTGGCAACTTAATTAGGTTTCTCTCTGATTTTAAAAGAATTTCGACTTTTATAAATCTCTTAAACTCGTTTGAAAGTGTTTGAAATCCTGGGTAAATCCATTTTGAGCTAATGTTGGTCTACTGTTTAAAACAGATGTTTTTCAGAGTCTCAGTACAACTGTGATCTGACCCGTTCCTCACTTGAAAGATATCCCTTTGAATCAAGTTCTAACTCAGTATTTCATTTAAAATCCTGATAATTTATCTTCTACAATATTGATATAATTTTTTTTCAAACAGCTTATTAAATGGAGGGAAAACTGTATTAAAAAGTGCTTTAGGTTTGTAATGAGAATTTTGTAAGGTATTTGATCTGAAGGATTTCAGCTTCCGAGTTTTAAACTTTGGAATAATATGTTTGTGTTCAGTTGATATATATCTAATGAAATGTATTATAAATGATTTGAAGATTTTTGATTTGAAGATTTTAGGTTTGTAGTGAGATACATTGATTTTGTTGTTGAAAGTACAAAAGCCATGTTGTGGAAATTGTTTGAATTCCTTTTGAGTTACATTTTAACTGTCAATCTTACAATTTCCCTACTGAAATACCATGATAAGTGCTACACTGTGAGCCACCCATCGTTTATTTAAGTGGTATACAATCTTTATGCTAATTAATTATGATGGCATCTTTGTTCATTTAATCACTTTGTCATCCATTTTTAAAGGCGCTCTAGATTGACATGATAAAAAGCTTTATAACCCAAAGTTGCTTGGAATTCATAAAAGGGCTTATTACAGCCCCTGCCAAACAGACTTGTTCATACTTTATGAACTATATTCATGAAGTGTGCAAGAATAGTAAAAGAAAAAGTCATGTTTTCATTAATTCCATTGCATAGGGAAATACAATTCATGAATGTTCTTGTTATTGGTAATTGGTACTATATTTATGTAGGATATGTAGAATGTCATCCAGTTTGTGAACATTTCTGCTGCAAGCTACTAGGTTGTGACTTTTCCGCAGGTCAGTCGATTTCTATGGTTTTGGTTATCCCTGTGACCCACTGGGGCACAATAATTAGTGGCACCCAAGCCACTTACTTAGTGAATTTTATTTTCCTTTTTTTTGCCATTTTACTTATCACACCCCTGTTATTACTTGACATAAGCAATTCTTTATTTACTTGTGCTAAGTACATCATGAAGTTATTTTTTAGCTCATTGGTTTTCGAAGAAAAAGTCGAGCTATTGTGATCATGCGAGACTTAAATGTAGCTAATAACTAAAAACTATAAGAGGTAGCAACATGAAACTTCATTGGTGGATAGATCCCGCTAAGGCGGTGAACAGACGAGCATTCACACTGCTCACTATGCTCTTGTTATTACAAATATTAACAAATGAATAATTTTTCCTGACTATGAAATATAATAAAAGAGATCTTGTCCTGCCCCTTTAAATTAAAGGTACTTTAATGGTACAATACTTCAGTGCTCTATGGAATACAGGGTTTTTTTTTAGGAATGGGGGAAGACGCTGGTGAAAAGGGGAAAAACACACGAAAGAAGCAAATTTGGGGAAAAATCCCTGTATTTGTAATACTGGTTTTACAAAGTTATATCAATTAATCTCCTAGTCCAACAGCCTCTATACAGGGGTATTTCGCTGTCTTTTTGTATTTAAACTTGAAAGACATTAACACTTATATATATCATAGTCTTGCTTATTTAACAGACCTTGCCATAGTCACAACTTTTTATTAGATGAAAATCCACAAAACACGGTAAATCAACATAAATACGATAGGTAAACAATATACTTAACACTAGGTCTGGTTGATTTTCATGTCAAAACACCGTGTCTGAACTCAAACATTGCTAACTTCAATACATAAACATGTTTTATTGCTTTCTGAGAAGCAGCCATTTTGCACATGTGTGATTTACGCTGGAAACAACAAATTATCGCTGGACATTCATTTATTTTAATTACAAATGCGACCATGTTGACAGCAAAATGATGCAACGTAATTCCGTCGTGTGATTGGTTAAAATAATGCATTACGGTTGTAACCAATCAGCACGCAGTGATTTATTCAGTGCGGCCAGACGAATGGTTTCCGTCATCGTATGCGGCGAATAAACGCCAGACAATGAAGCGGGGATCTAGTGCATTTGTTCCCGTCCTCGTATGTAACGAGGTTCGTATGCTGGTACACAGTATCCGTGACGTAATAAAAAGCTATATTTAGTATCACCACCGTAGGTACTAGTCAAAAAGACTACCTAGATGCTGTATGATGAAGCATTATTCAATATGCGAGGAATTCTAAATAGAATGGACATGATAATGTGTACTTTATCATAAAATATATTGGATTTTTTTTATGGCTCTGAGGGAATTTTTTTTTGAGGGGAAAATTTTCCGAGGGGAAGGCGCCGACTATCGGCGTCACTTTCTTAGTAAAAAAAACCCCTGGAATAAAGACAGCATTTAAATCCTTGATATTGTTGAATTTACTTTAATTACGAAACTGTCAGATTGATGGTTCTCAAGATTTTGAAAAATAATTGATGAAACTAGTGTCCTGTACTTCAAAGAAACAATGCTACTGTGCCCTGTGGGACATTGTGGTACTTCTTTTCCCTGTGGAATATTGTGGCACTACTGTGTCTTGTGGAACTTTGTTGCACTTCTTTGCACTGTGGAATATTGTGGCAATATTGTGTCCTTTGGAACATTGTGGCACTTCTTTGCCCTGTGGAATATTGTGGCAATATTGTGCCCTGTGGAATATTGTGGCACTACTGAGCCCTGTGGAATATTGTGGTACTACCGTGCTCTGTGGATTATTGTTGCACAGAGTATCATGTCATTAATTTACTATGTTTTAGCTGATATTCACCTCCCCTACATTTCCAAACCTTCATCATTTTGACACGATATTTTATTACCATTCTTCTGAAAATTTATTTGTTCTTTTGTTTGGAATTTCGCTAAATTCTCTAAAATTTAGTGTTTTCATATGTGTCTATCTACAATCTATCTTTTGTGTAAATACTTAATATCTGCCTGATGTTTCATTTCAGATCTATGAAACAAAACAAGAGGATCGACAGAAGAATTCTAGAAAAGAAAAACAAAAAAGTTGATAGAAAACATTTCTGTACGTTTGGTATCTTCTGTATGTAGAAATATATTTAAGCTGTTAGGCTTCATGATTCAACAGCTGTTATGTAAATCAATTAGAACTCTATAGACATGGTCATGTATATTATATTGTCATTGTCTTCATTTTGTATTTTCAATGCATTTTTTAGCTCATCTGAGCCTATGGCTACTGATGAGTTTTTAAGATCGATGAATGTTTGTCGTATGTCGTCCGTACACACTTAGGGTGGTTACACTCTAGCAACCAAACTTAATCAAAGTTTGTCACAGCGTAAATGGCCACAATTTCTTGGATGCGTTTGGTTGTGGGCAAAATCAGGTTTGTGCTTACAGGGTTATGGGCCCTTAACTTAGAAAATTGCTATATTTCAGCTTGTTTACCCTCTAGCGCCTTCAATTCTTCACCAATCCTGAACATATAATCTTATTTACACAGAATGTACATTTTCCTGCATCCAGTATTCATGAAAATTAAGAGTTGGTTTTGATCAAAATCTATGTAAAAACGGGTTATACGAGATGAAACTATATTACATGGTCATTAATTATAGTGTCTAGTCTCAGGGCCATCTTGGTCCTCTTGTTTTAAAACTATTCTGTAGTAAAAAAAATCGCTACCTAGCACTACCCAGTGCTAAAATTCTTGGTCGGAGCACTCAAACAAACTTATTTTTATTTTCAACCAGACTACTGGAAGATTTCAAAATGGTAATCAGAATGAGGTTATGTACATTTTGCGCTATTTTCTGATCTCAACAAAATCTATTTTACTCCTCAAGGTTTTAGTCTTCAATTTGTCCTGTGTCTGATATTGGGCAAGTTTTATGAGATCCATTTCTGTAAGCATTTGAAAATATTGAGTAATTAGTTCATAGTTAATTAAGTGCTATCATATGGGACACATTTCTTCTTTGATACCTATATTAAGGGCCACTTGAGATCCATGCGCACTTTGTAACACTCAGATAAAATTCAATTTGAACAATATGTAGCTCGTAATTATGAATGCTGGCACTATTGCTCACGGTGACTTTATCAAGAATTTTGTACTGGTAATATTTTGATTATAACATATTTGTTATGTGCTTGACTTTTACAAAGTTACCCGCAACTAATTAACACTTTGTAGTTCGGAGTCATTTTATTATTTGTGAAGTGTTAAATAAAATGTTATTCTTCGTTTAATAGTTTTGTCGTAAGTGTGATGCTTTGTCTAAAGTTTTACCGATCGATTAATCTTTTGCACGATGTTTGTTCTACAAAATTAATGCTAATATCTGCAATTGAGAATCACTTTTACCAAAGGTTTTAAGTTCTATCTACTAATTTTGGTTAATAATTTGGTATTACCCGTTTTTGTTTTGTTCCTTTTCATATTGGTTTCTAAGTGTGTTTGGGGTGTATCAATTGGAGTCTTTTATGTCAGTCAATTTGGTATGATACTGATTATGACTTTGTGTTTTGTTGATTCTGTGCAAGAAACACCCTGTATTTCTTTGTGTTTAATTCGTTTTTATAGTATTTTTGATGTTATAATCTGAATTCCTTAGTAAGACTGGTCCCATCAATTTGATTGGTTCTTTCTCACGCAAGTTTTTGAAATTTACCAGTCACTGAGCTGCTTTTATAGACTTGTACTCAAATTTGGATTTCCCCTGCCTGGACTATACTAATGGATTTCCCCAGTCAAAATTTCAAGAATAGTTCATGAACTTCCCAGGTCTTGTACTTTTTCTCAAGAAATGATTGTGATGTGCTCAAGAAATGGTCAAAGTTAAACCAATGAAGAACAATTTAAGATTGAGACTTTTTTAATAACTGTTCTTGAATATGTCCATTCAAGAATGGTCTATGAAAAACCCACAAAAACTTCAAGAATAGTACATGATGTGTTCAATTAAGTCTAGCAAAATTCTTGAACATTAAATGGCATATTTCACCAAATGAAGAACTATTCAAGAACATAACTTTTTAAGAACTGTTCTTAATTGTAAAAAATGTGTTTCACAGGGTTGTGAACTAGGGTCATGATTGTGAAGTATCCATGCTTATTGTTATAAAAGTACATGATATTGAAGAGCACTTAATTTTGATGTGAAAAATGTATCATAATATTATGAGTTAATGGGTAAAATTTCTTGATATCAAATTTTATTTTTCAGTGTTTTTTTTTTGTATAAAATCATAATTTTTTTTTCAAGTCAAATGATTTTTATGTATATTACAAATAGTTGACATAATTTCCAAATTTAAGTTTGTTTTATTTTATAGTTTAGTTGAAAGATGAATACAAAGTTCAAATATTTTGTTATTAAGTTTACTACTTCAAAATATTGCATAAAAGGCCTGTTCATACACTTTTTATTAAGTTTTATTGTAAAATGATAGAAAAATTTATGTCCAAGTCATAAAGTAGCCAGAAAATTCAATCTTGACAGATTCTTTTGAAATTGTAACTGTCATTTTATTGAAAATTTTTATCAATATAAGGTCGCAGTGTATATTTTTGTCAAACTTGCGAATCATTATTAGATTTCGGAAGGCTTTATGAGTAAGAATTTGTATTCTTTTGTCTCGACCATTATATAAATTGGATTTTGTGGCGTTCCAGCGAAACGCTAAGCTAGTTTGACATGGCCGAACATAAAAGTCATCAGAAATTCTACTGCTGTAAGCATTGGCGAATAACACTTGATCTTTGTACGTAAACCACAAACTCGAGGTACCAGTTTACATGGAATTTACATAGACAAGCATTAAAATGGGAGTCATTTCCCTGGTAGATGTGTCCAATTGTATAAAATATAAAGTCTACCACAATGAAGCTATTGTATTACTTTGAGACTGATCGACAGTAATCTAGTTGCTGTTTACTGCCATGTTTTGTCATGGATTTATGTGTTTGTATATGGAGAATATACAATTTGAGATTTAGCCTCATACAGTCAAACTTTGGTAACAAGACCACATTCAAGTCCAACTGTTCATTAAAAGCAGGTTGCAACGGAGAGGTAATACTTTCAGAAAAGATTTTGTTGTAATAATTGGGTGGTCCTAATATCCAAGTGGTTGACAGGTTGGGGCTTGCTGTAATTCATGGTGTTACAAAAGGTTTAGTTTTGTTGGTAGCGTTATTGCTGTACATATTTGGTACACTCGGCCCCTTCGAATATAGAGTTCATGAAAATATTGATTTTGCTTGAACTGTTTTTCCTAACTTCATGAATAGTTCATAAATAGTTCCTGTATTATGAACAACTATTGCACAGGGGAGATTATTCTTGTATTTAATAGGGGAGAATATTCTTGAATTTAATAGAAAACTTTTATCATGTGAATGCTTGAAATCTTTTCAAATTTTCAAGATGACAAAAGTTACTTACGGCTATCAGCAATTTAAACAGAAATTAGGCTTTGATTGACAAAAAAAATTCTATTGATATATGATTTGGATAGAAAAGTCACAAGATACTAATAAAGTCTTGTAAGGTATTCTATTATTTAATATTAATTGCTTGTAACTTGATGATGTATCAAACAGTATTAATGATTGAATACTTATTTGCTACCATTTTTATTGATGCCAAGATAATTATCTTTTGTACTGTTTTTTATTCCCTTGAAATATATTGTGTAATATCAGTAATTGTCTAGTATATATAGGTTGTTATATGTTTCAATTCCCCCAGCCCTGGTTTGTTTGTTTGATCTTAATATCTGCGTCAAGTGTGGTTGGACATTTTTGAGTTTTTCGATTAAGAGTGTTTTTTTCTTCACTTTGTTGAAGTAATTCTCAGCATTTTGATTATGTAGATGATTTTAAGTCATTTGTAACAATGTCGTGGTTTATGGCTGTTTTCGTGTCATAAAAATGTGTAAAGTTTTCATATTTTATGTACATTTAATCAACAAATGGTCACCTATGACATTTTATAGCTTGGCTTTTATTTATTATGTTACATCTGCTTGGAAAAAGCGTTTGAATAATTAATAACCAAAGTCCAAAATTGATAATACTGACTTTTGAATATTAACATTTGCACTGTGGATCTGTGAACTGACCTTCTGCGGAAAGTTGAACGTGATCAATACATGTCCAGTTCGGAAATTTTCTCCGAGAACCGACATTGTGTCTCAAATGTAATTGAATGAAATATGGAGAAATTCAGTCGTTTTCGGAATCAGGGAATTCTGTCACTCTCTTGAGTTCTAACAAGTACATTAAAGCAGCCAGTTCAGAACTGACCAATTGTTTGTTGTTAATTTATGGTCATTTTATTGTTGTATGAAACAATTAAGGGACATTTCTATTCATTGAACTTATTTTTCCATTCATTGTTATGCTTTGTAAAATCTTCCATTTTTTTCTGGATTGACTGAATTTTTTTAATGAACCTGTGATGTGGTCAGACACATTTAGCATACTCTTCCTCTGGGAATAAAGAAAAAGTCACTTCTTTTCAAGTACTTAAACATTTATTGCTATAGATCTAGTTGGCATTTAATCTACATAGACTGGTATTAACAAATCAATTCTCTGTTGCATTTGGTCCATGTTGTTAAAGTGGGTCTCGGGAGCAATTCTTAACTCGAACTAATTGTATCGTTTTGGTGTTATTTCCTTACAAATCTATCTACAATGAAATAAACTACTTAGTCTGGGCGATTTTCTATGTTACTCACTTCTAGACAAAGAGAAAAGATAAAAGGCCTGATCGGAACAATTACTTTCTACCATCAAATTGTCCCTGTCATATTTTCCTAGCTGTGAATGACTTAATATTCTGACATAGATATATTTTATGATACGTATTAGGTAATTAAATGAAGGTTGTAATTCTTCTAATGTTTGAAAAATGTCTTTTTGTACCAAAAAGGTTAAGAAATGAGAAAGTCACGAACGTTTATGATATTTAATCGGAAATTAGATGGAAAATTTCCGTCAATAAGGCCTAACTTTGTGTATCTTAAATGACAATGAATGATGGCTTCTTTCAAATAGAAAACAACTTACTCTTTGTTACTATTAAGCTTTTAATAAAATTACCAAATTTACGGCATTTTTTTCTTTCTATTTTAGTTTCTTGATTTGTTCCACCCCTTGACTTTTAGCGCATTTGAATGGCGGCTGTACGGGGCGGAATTTGAACTAAGTATGTAGATGTTGTGTTTATTGTCTGCTAAAGTCTGGCGCTTAGCTTGGCAATGTTTATATTTTATGGAAATATTGAAGAAATGGCTTGATTTATGGCTTTCGTTGCAGACTGCCTGTAAATATTTGTGCCAACTTATAATGATGATAGATATATTCAAGAATTGTAATTTTCTCCATGTTTTGCCCAAATATGGGTAAAAATGTGATAAAATTGATTCTTAAGCAGAAGTCTGGCTTATCCCAGTTCTAGATTGGAGTCTGAAGAACAGTAATCAAAATGGTGGAATGATTTAGTGTTTGACCATTCATTTCCATGGTAACGTTTATTTCATGTTTACATGGGTATTTAGGTCATGGCACGAAATATGTGTTATTCAGTGTAACTAAACACATAAACATCACTTGTACTTATCATTTGATGGTAGTATTCTTTTAAGTATAGATATTTCAGGTTTGAAAAATGAAGAAAATATTTGAGACTATGAGTGATTCTTTATCATTGAGACCATCCGGATAGAGAAGCATTTGATGTCTGGTTCAACTTAATGGTTCAAACTTCTTATCTAGCGTTGCTGTTCAATGTATTTCATCATCAAGATGTTGTTGCAAGCCAAGTGTTTGTTAATTTCCACTCTCAGCCATGCTTTAAGATCTGCAATTCTATAAAATGAAACTACAATTGTAATTAAACTTTTGACAAACATTTGAATTTTATGAAATTTATGACTGTTGTGATAGGTTTAACACATTTCTTTCACATATATTTTCATTTGTTTATTAACAAAGCTGAGAATGTACTGGAGAAGTCATAGGCCATGTGCAATAGTAATGGTAGTTTTGCCAATGGCAGTACCTGATAGCTAATGAGATAACATTTCTATTCTTGACCTGTCAGGTGATGCTCTTCTTTGAAATCTTTTAAGTGTCCATTGCTTTATTAGCAAGAAGTTCTAAACAATGATTAAGCCTTACTTATGTTCTTTATTGTGCATGCTTTAGTAATGCAAATCTTTTGTTTTCCATGGCTGAGGAAGAATAATTCCTTTCGGTGACCCCTAAGCTCTGCTCTCTGAATTGTGACTATCGCTTCATGTGAAGCGTTTAAACTTGTCTGATGCATGTAGATATGTATCCAATTCTGTTTTGCAGATATATCTTTGTCCCAGAAAATGGAAAACAATTATTAAATCTAGTTGTATGTTAAATGATTCTACCGAAAGACATTCAGCCGAGAGTATATCTTATGGAAGCTTTGTTCTGTAATTGAAAACTATCTATCATCGGTTACACTTAGAATGTAATTAATTCAAATCACCCAGCTTCTTTAGTCTGCGAAGTTAAGGAATATGAATTGTGCATATCATTTTTCTGAAAACCAGTACTTATTCCATAATACGTAGAAATGGCTATGTCTGAATCAAGACAAAACTGGGCTTGCGGGGAAAATCCCCAAGACATGCAAATTTAATCTTGCTACAGTGATTTGAATTCCTAAGCCTCGTGGCTACGTGACGATTTTTGAAAATGGAAATTTTGTAGACTGGTGTATGATTGGAGCTGCTGATTTGTGGTTGGGAAAAACAGTTGCCCAGTCTATAATTGATGCACGCATCAAGAATATGACAGTCTGGACTCGAATTTGATTGGTGAATTTCTGTTTGTTCTTCTGTAATTTAAATAAACCCATTCAGTCTGTCTATGATAGAAGAGTATGTAGCCACTATCAGGACACTGTCTGTATGAGGACTAATTTATTGCAACATTAAAACTTACAGGTTTGTTTATGAGTCTGTTTGACTAGCCTATCAGATAGGAACATGTTAAAAACCTGCTATTTCATGTTTTTCCCAAGATTCTTTGATTGCATTACAATGCAATTGTTTCACAAATTATCTCAATAGTGGAAATATCATTGTGGTATTCATTACTGTTTTCCCTTGTACAATCCGAGAATTATCTGAAGACAAGATGGCTGTCACTGAAAGTGGAAGGTTTTATTTTAAGCATGTGATTTACGGACACAACAAGTGATGTAGATATACGGATGGCCTGTAATGGTGTTCCTTTGCCCTTCAATATTGAAATTGATCCGTGTCTGCATTGATATTTTATGCATGATATTAATATATATAACCCTAAACATTCCCTGCTAACGTAATAGATGAAAATGTTTAAGGGAAATTGCCTATACCCATTCTGAACTAATGGGATCAAACAGCCTTTGAGGTACTGTCCATACAACAGACAGACACTTTTATGGTTCATTTTCATCTTAATCCAGCTGGCAAATTGTCTATTAAAACTGGATTAAACTGCCTCAGTTATAGATAAGCATTCTTGATGACAGGAGCTAAACTGTGATGTTTATGTTGCTTATCTTCACCCTGTTCATTTGTTAGAATGTGCTCATCTTGTCTTCATTAGTTGATGATGTCATCAAATTACGTGCACATGTCAACAAGCAATGTATACATGTCATCATTTTATGTCTGCTATTCTTTTACAATCCTACCAGTTCAGGTTCCCGTGGTTGATGGTAAATTAAGACCATGTGTGATTGATTACATTTGAAGTTCAAGACTTAATTACTTAGTTTATGTAGCCCTTTGCCTGGTCATGCTATTTCATTAGAAGCATGTTTTTATTAGTTCCTCTGATTAAAAATATTCAGCCGTCTCATTAAAATAATTGTAGACAAATGGAAGTTATTCCGAGAGAAATGTTTCTATAGGATAGCTGCATGTTCCATCCTTTTTCAGTTAATCATTTTTTTCAAACTATAGTTTGTTTCGGAATTCCACCTGTACCTATAGATCACATTGTCGGACTTGACCCATCTTATTCAGCACTTGCTAATGAATAATACATTATCGTATGTAATTTTTCGCATGAAATTTTATTTTTGCCACTTTTTCTGCAGACATTTGCAATGTTCAAAGTTCATTGATAACTTCAAATATAGGTGTGGTTGTCAGATGTTTGAAGCGTTTAGATTTCCTTACATAATTTTCTATTTCATAACAGTGCATTGACATTGTGTAAGGGAGACAGAAGTCCAGTTGATGTGGCTTACCAAGATTTTCTGCACAAACTGATAAAAAGAGTGTTAAATTACTGAGGAGAAAACAATAGTAAGTATTATGCACTTTATGAATGAAGTACTCAGGTCAGTGTCTAAGAGAAAATTTCAAATACAATGTAAGTGAAATAACTTTGTATGCCTTAGGCTTTGACTATGAACTAAAATTGTCTTGGGGTTTATGCACTGACAAGGTAGTGTGGACTGAAAGGTTAGTCACTTGATATAATATCTAGTAACATATCATGTATGGTTTGCACTTACATGTTACATTTGATACAATATCTCTTGCCATAGCATATATGGTTTGCACTTACATAAATACAAACTTAGGTAAACACAGGCCTATAAAGTTCTGTTTTCAGCTCAGACATGGTCAATGATGGGGAATAGGTTTTGTTCCTAGGCAGCCGGTAGATTATCAGAGCATGTAGGCTTCTATGCTAAAATGTCCAGGGTTTTTGTGCTGGCAAATAAATCATCTATTTCTAAGATATCTTTGACCATAATTGTGTAAAGTAATGTACTCAACTAATATCTTAAGTTACAAGCACTGATAAGCCACTGCCATGTGTTCCTCATGGTTTAGTGATGGTATACTGCTTGTAAATACATAATATCTATCACCCATGTGTGTAATTTATCAGCTGCACATTGTTGTCTATTAAACTATTCACAGTTGTTTTTGAAACACGACTTTATGACATGCATCTATACAATAAAGTTTTGAAATTTGCCATTCTCGCTAAATTGACAGCCAAAGGATAGGAGATATTTTTCGGTTTGTTTTTATTATGTTTATTGAAGAAAGTATGGTACAAATTTTCTCCAAATTATGTTGATACAGTAACTGTTCATGCCAGTATTGTGTGGTACATTGTCCAGACATGCAATTTTAAGATACTGTCATCTTGTCATTTTAATGGCCACATTGAAATTGAAACAAAAGTGGGTTCATTTATGAGATAGTACAAGGATTTTATATGCCATCGAGACTATGATATGCCTCGGCTGTTTTTAATATATTTGAAATGTCATGGTGTCAGTCGAATTATCAGTTAAAATGGTATCAAGTCAGCTCTGCCTGCTGAGCTATGTGCCTTCTAATGGTTTCGACAGATGCTTCTAATTAACTAATTGCAAAATTTTTACAAGTTTCACAATCTATAGTGAACTTGTCGGAGTGATTGCCCAGTACAATGGCGGAATGTTATTATTTTCATATCAGAAATTGTTATTAGTGTTATGAAAACACAGATGCAGAGGCTTGATATGAATTGGTGGGTGTGAAGAGGAGCTTGTTGAAATCATCACATGCTGGTTATGTCTACGGTGGCTTATAGTCTAATATTTTCATCTAAAACATGTTAACTGGTGTCTCATTAATCATCTGTCTTAACCTGGTTATAATTGAGAGGAAATTATTGTATATTTAATGAAAATTGTTACTTAACTTGAATGGTAATCAAAATTTCGAATGGGAAATTCTTTATAGAATTACTGTTGCATCTATGGACGTATCCTTGCAGATCTTTTTAATAATGATTACTTGATTTATAATGATTTAACTTCAGTCTTTTCTATAATATTTTCCCAATTTGCCAGATTACTGTGTTTATCCAATTTTAATTTAATATTTCTAGGTTTTAGGTTCTTGGTTGTCATGACTACTAAAATTACATATGGCAAATATTTTTTATCTTAGCAAGTCACAGGTTGATATTTTTAGTTTCTTTAAAGATTTTATCAAATTTCCAGTTTTGTATATGTTATTCAGTTCTAATAAATCATCGGCTTGAAATGCTGTAACTGTGACAGTTTGGTATTTGTCTGAATCCAATAATTTTGTTAGGTTTAAATTCATAGAAAAATTTAATTAAATTAAATTGATTATTTTTATGAAAAAAAAGCAAAATTATTCTTATCTGCGAAATATCCTCAGGAGAGCCTTTTTCTCATATTTTTTTTTACTTTTTATCAGTAAAAACAAGGGTGCGTAGTTGATTTTGTTACTGATTTATCCTAGCAATACTGTAACGGAAGCTTTTCTTATTTGAATCACCCAATGGATCTGTTAACTGGAAATATGTCCTTTAGTTTATTATGAGGAAATATAGCCTTTTGTAGGGCTATACTAGGTAATCCCCAGCCTGAGTGGGTGATGCCATATTCACATATTGTTTTTTTTTCACTAGGATTTAACTTTGCACCAACAGACTGCGTCCTTTGGTGAGTTTTCTGGCCTTTATAGTGGAGGTAGAACCACTGACCATCCATAATGTAACTTGTCATCTTCCTAACGTGTGAACTTTATCTGGTCCCAGGTGGTCCTAGGTGGAATTTATACTCACATCGATGAGGGGATAGTAATTCTAGTTAGAGACTATAACCCCTCGACCATGGAGGCCCATCATTAACAGCAGTACCACCCTTCCTACTGTTAGAGGCTTATAAAGAGTCCTAGACGAAAATACAATACTTCTTACATATTAACCTTTTTAATAACCATTGAATCCATGTGCAGAATTCAATGATCTTGGGGTCTCCACATTCATGAGATTTTTACCCACTCTTTGAGGATTAAGGATGTATTGGCATCGGAAATGGTATTATCTTGGGTATTGTCTTTAAACAAAATATGACATTGTTATAGAATTTTCAAATACCTGTATTAGTGGAAGTTATATATAGTTTGACTTAATTGTAAACAAATAATTGAAAAATGCTGGTAAATGTTTTTCTTGACTTCATAACTTTTTTTATCTTGTTTGTTTCCCTGAAGCTAAAGTTTTAGGTTAAAATATTAACTTTTTACAATGACATGAAACACATAAAAACATTTATGGAAAAAATAGATTAAAATGTGAAGACTGTTTTATGTTCACTTTATTAATAAATTGTTTTTATTATATTGTAATATTGAAGTAAATAGTGTAATAGATCAGAATAATATAATTTTTCCTGGGTAAGCCTACCCCTTTTGTGGATATGGACCCTGACTCTAGTTCATTCCTAAATATATGACAGACTAAAAATCATAACACTGAGAGTACTGTCAGAAGTGAAAGTTAAGATGTTTTAATAATATTTGGTAGATGTGCATTAGATAATACCAAAATTCTCAACCAACTTAAGGCCACAATGTTACAAACTCAAGTGTATATATGGTTTAGACTAATAGTTTCCTCAAAAGAGTCAGTTTTGGTCCAGTGTAATGAAGACGTTTTGGTAGTTATGCTTCCAATCCTGTTAAAGTTGATAGTAAACTCATACCTCCACTTCCTGTTCACCGTAAAACACATCTGATTCTTAAAGACTTCATAATTATATGCAATAATAGAGTTAGTGTCTCCTTCATTAGGGTTAACTCTTTAGCGATGTTTGAGTGTCCGTCTACACTGCTAGGGGTCCTGGGTTGAAAGAATTTTTAGAGCCCCGAAATTCAGTCGAATGGGCTGTTAATAATAATTCATTTATGTTGAAGTTGTTTTTAATAAAGATGTATTATACAAACCCATCTCGCAAATAAATTCATTTTGCGAGATCAAGTCCATTCCATACTTTATATATATCCAGTAGGTGGAGTTACGGTTAACTGGTGTCCTCGCTCTGCTAGTGTCTTTAAGCAATTCCCATGTATTTATTGTCTTTATGAATGAAACATTTGTGCGGATCGCCCTTATGAATGAAACTTTTGCGCGGATGAATATTGAATTATTAAACTCAATAGTTTTTTTAAACTCAATAGCTTTACAGTTTAAAATGCCATAACAATGTAATAATTCAAAATGAACATAATCCTGCAATATATCCCATTGTTCACACTTATTTTTTTATAGCACTAGCCTGAACTATTAGTGGACTATTGAAAATAGACAATTTACCACTAGCCCGAATACACAATTTTGAAAAAAGAAAAGAAAAAAAAGAGTTATACAACCAGTGGTACTATTTTTCAACGCGTATGTGTGGATAAGAGTCGTCACGTTTTTGTAAATACAAAACTGGGTGTATCACTATAGAAGCTCTCGCTTCGCTTTGCTTCTAAAAGTGGCCATAATTATCGTTATTTGGGTAAGTTGTAATCCTTTCTTAATTTGTTACAAACAAACTGCATTTGTTTAATACATGCAATTGGTCCCTAAACATTTTGGTTCTTTGAATTTTACAATTTAGAATTTTAGGTTTGGGCACCAAAAAAAAAAAGGATTGGTCGGGTAACCTCAAATACAACTATTTTTTTTCGGTTTCTTCTAAAACTTATATATCCCAGTACATCTTGGATATGGACCCCGTCTCTTCTCTGCCTCTAACTCAAGCTTGAAACAATAGAAATTTATATCCAGGTTTCTGAAACTAATTGTTCCAGTGAATATGTGGTTTCAATTAGTGGAGACAATGTATTAGATACAATTACTCTAGCTTTATTTTGTTCTAAGTTCAACATTTTTTTATTTCATTTTCAGCCCTAGTAATTGTTTGGGCAGTTTTATAGGCCAAAACTTGTGAATCATTAAAATGGCATGGGGCATTAAATTGAGTTTGAAGGCTTATGATAGTGGATAAATAACTTTAGAAGATACTGTTTGCTTTTTTTTTCTTGTAGACAAAAGAGGTTTCTCTCATAAAGATGTAGGAAAAATAATTGTTCGGTTCAGTAATGCATAAAATTTGTTAAGAGTTTGGTTTAAGTGGTGTCTGTTTTATGAAGATACGCATTTGTTAAAATTGTTTACTGCCTGCTTTAAAAAAAGATTCATTGCTCAGAAGACTATGTTCCTCTCCTAACAGACTCGATAATTAATTGTTTGAAAGTTAATTAAATTAAACAAAGAGTTTTGAAAGCTAGTTTAACCGAGTGTATATGATTAGTCCAGATTGCCTTTTTAATTAGACTTTGAAATGGATTATAGGTTGCGTTTAAATCATATTATTGTAGTTGGCAAGAAGAGCTGTGCTTAAAAGCTTGGTTAAAGGTGAAAGTTCTGATTGAACTCGAAAAAGTTATTTACGTAATATATTAGCAAAGCTTGGAAATCAGTATTGTCTGAGGCGTTTATTATCTATCTTGTTGTAAGTGTTTAAAAATACCCACGAGTCCATTTTGTCAGTCTCCGATGTTTTTTGGTTCTTTAACTGTCTAATTTTTATTGCTAAATCTCTTAGATGCTAAAGTAGTAAAGAAATCACCAAGTTTTATGATCTTAGAATGAGACAAAACATTGTCCTTTCAATTTGATGAACTGTTCTAATGTTCCATTTTATTATGCCCTGCAGAATCATAAGGGCTCATATATTTATACAATTGTCTAAACATAGGAATGTACCTTTTGTATGAACTCTAAGTAATTGTTTTAACTTTATTTTGAAAAAATGTCTTCAGGGTAATTTCTTTTCTTCCTGAAATGTTTGTTAAGTCGATTAATTTAGCACACCCTTGTGTTAAACTTGAATGTTTAAGGATGTTCAGTTGTGATCATTTTTTGTCTATCATCGTCTGTTTATCTTCCGTTCTATTGTCTGTTCCATTGTCTGTTCTATTGCCTGTTATTTTGTATGTTATGCTGCCTGTTTCTATTTTGTTGCCTGTTGTATTGTCTGTTCTATTGCCTGTTTTATTGTCTTTTATCCATTGCCTGTTCTATTGTCTGTCTGTTCTATTGTGTTTTGTCTGTTCTATTGTCTGCCTGTTTTACTGCCTGTTCTATTGTCTGTATGTTCTATTGTCTATTGTCTGTTCTATTGTCTGCTTGTTCTATTGTATGTATGTTCTTTTGTCTATTGTCTGTTCTATTGTCTGCCGGTTTTACTGTCTGTTCTATTGTCTGTTCAGTTGTATATTATATTGTCTGTCTGTTTTATTGTCTCTGATGTATTTTCTATTGCCTGTCTGTTTTGTTGCATGTCTGTTCTGTTGGCTGTCTGTTCTATAGTATGTCTGTTCTATTGTCTGTCTGTTTTGTTGGTTATCTGTTCTGTTGGCTGTTTGTTCTATTGTCTTTTGTCTATTGCCTGTTCTATTGTCTGTCTGTTCTACTGCATGTTCTATTGTCTGTCAGTTCTATTGTCTGTTCTTCGTATTGTCAGTTCTGTTGTCTGTTATCTTGTCTGTTCTATTGTCAGTATTATTGCCTGTTCTATTGTCTGTTCTCTATTGTGTGTTTTGTTGCCTGTTCTATTGTCTGATATGTTGGCTGTCTGTTCTGTTGGCCGTATGTTCTATTGTCTTTTGTCTATTGCCTGTTCTATTGTCTGTTTGTTCTACTGCATGTTCTATTGTCTGTCAGTTCTATTGTCTGTTCTTCATATTGTCAGTTCTGTTGTCTTGTCTGTTCTATTGTTAGTATCTGTTCTCTATTGTGTGTTTTGTTGCCTGTTCTATTGTCTGATCTGTTGTCTGTATGTTCTATTGACTGTCTGTTCTGTTGTCTGTCTGTTCTATTGGCTGTCTGTTCGGTTGACTGTCTGTTCTATTGTATGTCTGTTCTGTTGTCGGTCTGTTCTATTATATGTCTGTTCTATTGTATGTCTGTTTTATTGGCTGTCTGTTCTGTTGTCTGTCTGTTCTATTGTAATGTCTGTTCTATTGACTGTCTGTTCCATTGGCTGTCTGTTCTATTGTCTGTCTGTTCTGTTGTCAGTCTGTTCTATTGTCTGTCTGTTCTGTTGTCTGTCTGTTCTGTTGGCTGTCTGTTCTATTGGCTCTATGTTCTCTTGTCTGTCTGTTCTGTTGTCTGTCTGTTCTATTGTATGTCTGTTCTATTGTATGTCTGTTTTATTGTCTGTCTGTTCTATTGAATGTCTGTTCTATTGGCTGTCTGTTCTGTATATTGTATTTAGTTGTCAGTCTGTTTTTGTCTGTCTGAATATTTGCTTGTTTGGTACTAAGACAACTGAATCACAATTGCCTATGAATCACACCCAGTGTTGTACAGTTTTTGACCTATTTGTGTCCCTGTTTTCTCCAATTAATATTTCCTTTGTAAGGGCAGACATATCAAGCTAGAATGACTATCTGCATTAATTCTGGTTGCTTTTACAGTTTTCAGGTATTTAAACTGTTGTTTTTTTCTCTAGAGTTGCAACCCTTGGATATTTTATGAATATGCTATGTTATGGAAAACACATCTATTTTACTAAAAGCAATTTCTAGTTTCAGTTTTATCTTCTTGTATAAGTATGCTCCAATTTGTTATATTTCCATTTTTTATCCTTGACTTATATATATAGTGTTGGACCATATGAGATATGCATAAAATTTATGATATGAAATTTGCCATTAGTTTTGTACAAAATTGTTCTCCCAAAAATGTATGCTCCCCCCCACACATGAAAAATATGTTGTTTCTTATTTGTTTGTAATGTTTCACAGGATCACACTCTTTTGTAAGAGTCATAAATCTTTTTATGAAAGTTGCATGCTGAAATGTTGTATGTACATATAAATTTCATTTCACTGTCCACGAAAACACATTTGGCCAGTCTGAGTGTCGTCCTATGACCTTGTCAAACAGAAATGACCAGGTGAAATATTTCAAAATACTGTCAAAAATCTTCATGTCTGAGTATATTTATATGGCTGAAGATGTCATGTAAAAATTAATGTCTGTTTAATGAAGTCTGTTAATTAGGCTAAAACAAAACTTGACCATTGTCCACTCTTTTACAAGTTTTTACAAAACAGGCCAATTAATCATTTGTCTAATTAACATTTAACACAAGCTGGTCAGCATGACCCCCTCTGGCCAAGCTGAATTTGTGTGACAGTTAAACGAAATTTATAAAAACAATATGACTTTTAAACAGGCCTCGAGGGGCCAAAATGTGGGTGAATGTTTTCAGCATGAAATATTTCAATGTTGTTTCACTGACAAGAGGATTTATTATCAGTGTCCATTGTGTAGCATTGTATTGTTTTTAGGCTGAAGATTCAAGGTGTTTCACAAATATCATTATTCATGGAAATTAGAAAATCACACTTATATGTAGCACTGTCTTTCAAGCCCATCTTTTCTGTGAAAATATTTTTCAATGACAAATGACTAGAACTTGTGCATTTCATTGTTTGACATACCTTTAAAATTGGTCTTCTTAAATAACAGTGGCAAATTTTAAGATTTTGTGTTTTTTTTATGAATCCTTCTTCTTACCTGTTTGTGTTGGAAAATGCTTACATAGACTTAAGACAAAAAAGGCTTTTCAAAACCTCTCATTTCTGAACCATGGGATGGGGGATTCCTGATAAAAAAGCCTCAAAATAGATTTTTTTAAAGACATTTATTGTGCAATAGTTTCTTTAAAAACAATATTGAATTAAAATTTCATATGGATAAACATTGGTGATTTTACAAATTAGAGGGGTCCATATTTGAGAGGTACCACTGTAACAGATTTTATTTATTCCTGTACTTTTATTGTATACTTGGAGATTGTAGAAGTAAATTATGTAAATTATCAACTATGTATATAAATGTCCTATTCTTTTGTTTTTAATTTTATAATATCACTGAACCATTTATGAAACATATAATTGTTTTGTAATGAGGATATTTGTTGTAATTTATTTTAACCTTTTATAATAAGTGTTGTGATATTTTGTTTAATTTCATACTATCCATAAATTATTACTATGGCTCATTAACATCAAAGAGAATGGCTAAGTCAGTTCACTATACAATTATGTTTGAAATAAAAAAAAATATCATCCCTAGGCGATGTTTTCACTAGTTTTACTCTTTAACCATGTGTTAATGGTACTGATAAACAATTGAAAACTACTGTAAATTTGTTGTTTAGTTTGGTTGAATTCTTGACCCCCACCAGCAGTTAATTACTGTCATCTTCAACCATTGTTATGGATTTTACAAGTTTTTGTTACCATAGCAACCAAATAAATTTGAGAACTAAAGCTTTATCTATGTGGGATAATACACATTTTCTTAGAAAACAATGGATTTTTAGATGCTTTTGTTAAAATGAAGCATTTGTTAGGAATTTACCTGTCTAGAGATGGCATTCAGAGAACGCTTCAGAAAAAAGTTAGCATCACTTGAAAACCTGTTTCATGTTGTTTCAGTTTAAGCAATCATGATCATTCTTGTTTTTTATCCCCCTAGAAAATTAATCTGAAAATGATTATGAGCAGAGAAAAAACTATTTAGAAGTATTTATGTATTATATCAACAGTCAACATATATATATACTATATATACATACTGTTACATTTACTGATTGTCAAACTAAATCCATCTGTGAAGATGTGCATCAGTGGCATAGCTGAATCCAAAATGGATTTACAAGCCGCTCAGGGCATTATTCCCCCTTTGAAAAAGATAGATTGGTTGCCTTGGGTTCTTTTTATGAGTACAGTTTGGTATTACTGCATAATACAGAGTCTGGCTAAAAGATGTGCAAATTGGGGCATTTTAAAGTACAGTTTGTTATGATACAGCTTCAATGTCTGAACTTAATGATCTACGTATATGAGTGAAAAAGCCATAGTGTAAGGTAGAGGTATAATAAATGTGACAGTGAGATAGCATTATATACAAATGTATCTGATTATGTTTTAAAACACTTAATCATTAATTATGCAATATAGCTTAAGCTTAGGCAATCAGAAGTTATGAATAATTTGTGAAAATTAGAATCTTCTTAGAAGGATGATAAATAAGTCTTTTCCAATGATTCTTTGGGAGACATTATTTTTCTGTTTGTCTGATACTGTGTATATCTTTACTTATTATCTTAATGTCTGCCTTTATGAATCACTTACTTTTGTATAATTTCACTTTTTGAATAATCCAAGAACTTTTTTGTGCTTGGCTTCACGCTGTTTATCACAAGTATTTCAATTATGGAGTAACCATTGCTCCATTGTTACCAATGCTCCCTGGCTGTCTGTGGTCTTTGGATACCAGTGCTCTTTGGTAAATAAAGCTGTTTGGTTGTCTGAGCTGCTTGGTTACTAGTGTTCTGTTGTAATCAATGCTCAGGTGCAGTTGTTGTCTTTGCTCCCTGGATGCCAGTGCTCCTTGGTTACCTGTTGGTACCCATGCTCCTTTGTTTCCCATGCACCTTGGTCACCAGTGCTCCTTGTATACCTGTACATGTTGGATCCAAATGTTCCTTGGTTACCAATGCACTTTGGTTGCCAGAGCTCCTTGTATACCAGTAGTCCTTGGATCCCAGTGCTCATTGGTAACTAAAGCATGTGCTGCTATGTTGTCATTGCTGTTTGGCAACCAGTGATTCTTAGTTACAAAGGCTTCTTGATGTGCCTATGTACCTTGGCTACCAGTGCTCCTAGTATACCAGTGTTCATTGGTTATTAAAGCATTTGATTGTCTGTGCTGCTAGGTTGCAAGTGGTCTTTGGCAACCAGTGCTCCTTAGTTGCCTGTGCTTCCTTGTTAACTAAGCTTCTTGGTGTGTCTGGGGTGTGTACCATGATTAACAATGCTCTTTGGTTTCCTGTGCTCCTTGGATACCAATTTTTGGTTGACCCTGCTCTTTGGTTGCATGTACTCCTTGGATACCAATTTTTGGTTGACCCTGCTCTTTGGTTTCCTGTGCTCCTTGGATACCAATTTTTGGTTGACCCTGCTCTTTGGTTGCATGTACTCCTTGGATACCAATTTTTGGTTGACCCTGCTCTTTGGTTTCCTGTGCTCCTTGGATACCAATTTTTGGTTGACCCTGCTCTTTGGTTGCATGTACTCCTTGGATACCAATGCTTTTTTGTTGACAATTCTCTTTGGTTGCCTGTGCTCCTTGGATACCAATGCTTTTTTGTTGACAATTCTCTTTGGTTGCATCTGCTCTTTGGAAACCAGTACTCCATGGATACAGTGCTCCTTTGTTACTAAGGTTTTTGATTGTCTGTGGTCCTTGGTTGTCTGTGCTCCTTAGTTATTGGTGTACATTGGGTGCTTGTGTTCCTTGGGTTACCATTGCTATTTGAATGCCTGTGCTGATCGGTTACCAGTAGGTTCCACTTTGTCTCACCAAGAGTAACTTGCAACTCCCTCTGATGAATTGTGTGACAGACTTAGTTCATGTGTAATACAGCCATTCATATTGTTATGTGCCTCGAGCAAGTTCCAAATCCAAGACCTGTAAGATAGTAGTTTTTTCATCATAAATACAGCGCTGAGTGGATTGGTTTTCAATGGTTGAGTTTTGTCAATATGATAGATAAAATGGCTAAATGGTCAATGTCTAAATCAACACCGTAAATATAATCTTCACTTCAAATAAGGTCTGATTTCATGTGTGAAATTTGGCTTCATACTTTAACTTAACACTTTGCTGTTTTGAAATGTCCAAAATATCAAACCCTTCTGAATATTTTAACAGAATAATTTAAATTCAACTCTGTGAGCATCACAATTCTCCTTAAAAGCCTTGGGTGGTAATTCTGTCTTAGTGTTTGGCACTTTTCATATACCATACTTATATTTTAGAAAAGTACAAATTGCTTCGTAAGTGGCTGTATCCATTTGTCTTACAATGTTATTGTATTATTTTCTTGTTTTGTGACATATGCACACTTTATTAGTAATTTTTGAACTTTTATTTAGGAAACATTTTAGAATTCATTTGTTTGTGATATCGCTGTGACTAGAATATCCTCTTGTTTTTGACATACAGCATTTTTCATATGTGGCATACAGCACCATTACTTTAATAGCATTGTACCAAAAAGCAAAAAAAAACAACAAACATATTTGGTTATAAATCTTCTGACCTTCAGCAAGTTTGTATGATATGTCATTGAGTGTAATAGACACTTATATTTGATAATTGTCCTATTTCAAAGAGATCTATCAGTCCATATATGGAATTATATGGCATTTAAATTTGTTTCGTTCAGGACGTTTCAATGCATTGAAGAATAGGAAATAAGTTGGGTCGCTTTTACATCAAATGGGATGATATCATTTGTCCAATGTTTATCCTCATATTTTTGATTTCCCTAGAAAATTACGAGATCAAAAATTGCTTACCATTCCATAAAACTTAGCTGCCTGTTAACTATGAACTATACTCTATGTTGGACTCAAATTTACTTTATATTCATAGCCGCAGACTCATATGACTCCAATGTACATTATGAATAATTACGGAACAAATTTGATAAAAATTCTCCACAGCTTGTTGGTCTCAGTTTCGAATTGTTTTGGCATTTTCGTTGGTATTTCAATCTCATGACGGAATTTTGCTACCGCACTTATTAATGTTGTATTAAAATTTCCTGTTTGATGTTTCGTAACAGCTCAGGGTGAGGAATGGAATATTTAATGAGCACTGCTGTCAAAACGGTTTTATACATTTTGATGTTTAATACAGAAATTCTTAATATTTGAATCTGGTCCAAGAATTAATTCCTAGAAAAAGCCAAACTACTGCTTTTGTCTCTGTACGTAAGGTTTATTTGATTATATTTCATATTGGAATTTTTTCAACTGATGGTTTGTTGGAAGCCAAACCACCAGGCCTAAATATTTGGTACCATAGATTTTGGTTCCTTGGTAACCATGGTGTGAAGTTGCTGACTAATGTCTGTTAGATTACCAAATGTATGGTACTCTGTATCTTGAAGTATCTTGATGGCCATGTTATACAGGTTAAGCCTAGCTTTATGGTGCTTGTTGGCTCTGTGGTTGTGAACTAACAGTTTTCCATGATGTTTGGCTTACAGGCTTTATGACTGTTATTGGCCTGCTCCTCCTGATGTGTTGTGATATAAATACTATTGTTGCTGAGTAGCCCTGTCCATTGTAGAGAAATTTGTTGTTTGCTAGGCTCCTGTCCATTGTTGAGGAGCCCTGTCAATTGCTGAGAAGCCCCGTCTATTACTGACGAGCCCTGTCTATGGCTGTGGAGCCCTGTCTATTGGTGAGGAGCCCTGTCCATTGCTGAGGAATCCCTTCCATTGCAAAGGAGCCCTGTCTATTCCAGAGGAGCCCTGTTTATTGCTGTGGAGCACTGTCCATTGCAGTGGAGCCATGTTCATTGCTGTGGAGCCCTGTTCATTGCTGTGGAGCCCTGTCTATTGCTGTGGGGCCCTGTCCATTGCTGTGGAGCCCTGTTTATAGCTGTGGATCCCTGTCCATTGCTGAGGAGCCCTGTCTATTGCTGTGGAGCCCTGTCCATTGCTGTGGAGCCCTGTCCATTGCTGTGGAGCCCTGTCTATTGCTGTGGAGCCCTGTCTATTGCTGAGGA
Organism: Lutraria lutraria; assembly: GCA_964023205.1. Lineage (NCBI taxonomy): Eukaryota > Metazoa > Mollusca > Bivalvia > Venerida > Mactridae > Lutraria > Lutraria lutraria. The sequence continues at coordinate 24,764,641 of OZ026838.1, forward strand.
GCCCTGTCTATTGCTGTGGAGCCCTGTCTATTGCTGAGGAGCCCTGTCAATTGTTGAGAAGCCCTGTCTATTACTGACGAGCCCTGTCAATTGCTGAGAAGGCCTGTCTATTGCTGAGAAGCCCTGTCTATTACTGATGAGCCCTGTCTAATGCTGTGGAGCCCTGTCTATTGCTGTGGTGCCCTGTCTATTGCTGAGGAGCCCTGTTTATTACTGAAGAGCCCTGTCTATTGCTGAGAAGCCCTGTCTATTACTGACGAGCCCTGTCTATTGCTGTGGAGCCCTGTCTATTACTGAAGAGCCCTGTCTATTGCTGTGGAGCCCTGTCTATTACCTGCAATATCAAAGTTTTTTGTGTGAATTTTATATGCGTGGGAAAATTTAATAATTAGCCAGGTCTACATGTATCAAATTGATGAGCTAACCAAGCTTTTAAAACATGAGTGTCTATCTGAACATATATTTGTCTGTTAAGATGATAATTTATGTGAATAGAAAAAATGATTGCACACAAACTGTATTGCTATTATCTGTTTTTAAAACAAAATGAAGTTTTTTGTCCTTTGCAGAATGATAATGCTGCGCTAAGTTGCGAATTTCAAATGAATAATGAAGTAAAAACTGATGCTGTTTACTACTATTTTGTTGCACAACTTACGTAATCCTAATCTTGATCATCACTTAGTGATCATATATACAAATATTTGCACATATGCAACATCTGTCAAGGATTCAAACTAGACTCGCACATTCCTAATTGTAATGTGTTTTTACTTTTCTCCATTGTCAAGGAGATTGCTATAAAAAAAAATGTAGGTAATTGTTGCAGCCACAAACAGCAATTGTGGCATTGAGCCTGGCTATACTGTACGACAAATGTAAGTGGTATTGTTAACATAAAAGCAGCTTTTCAATTTAAACATCAATTTTTGAACATAATAATCATCATCATTCACATCAGCAGCAACAGAATGACTATCAGAAGTATCTACGACAGCAAATAGTAATTAAAACAATACCAGACAGAAAAAGATACAACAATAACAGTAGGGAGCATCAGCAAAAAAACCCATAGCTACAAGTAACAACTGTACAAAACTATAGCTACAAGTAACAGCTGTACAAAACTATAGCTACAAGTAACATTTGTACAAAACTATAGCTACAAGTAACAGCTGTACAAAACTATAGCTACAAGTAACAGCTGTACAAAACCATAGCTACAAGTAACAGCTGTACAAAACTATAGCTACAAGTAACAGCTGTACAAAACTATAGCTACAAGTAACAGCTGTACAAAACTATAGCTACAAGTAACAGCTGTACAAAACTATAGCTACAAGTAACATTTGTACAGAACTATAGCTACAAGTAACATTTGTACAGAACTATAGCTACAAGTAACTGCTGTACAAAACTATAGCTACAAGTAACAGCTGTACAAAACTATAGCTCCAAATAACAGCTGTACAAAACTATAGCTACAAGTAACAGCTGTACAAAACTATAGCTACAAGTAACATTTGTACAAAACTATAGCTACAAGTAACTGCTGTACAAAACTATAGCTACAAGTAACAGCTGTACAAAACTATAGCTACAAGTAACAGCTGTACAAAACTATAGCTGCAAGTAACAGCTGTACAAAACCATAGCTACAAATAACAGCTGTACAAAACTATAGCTATATTAGTAACAGCTGTGCAAAACTATAGCTACAAGTAACTGCTGTACAAAACTATAGCTACAAACAACTGCTGTACAAAACTATAGCTACAAGTAACATTTGTTCAAAACCATAGCTACAAGTAACAGCTGTACAAAACTATAGCTACAAGTAACATTTGTACAAAACTATAGCTACAAGTAACTGCTGTACAAAACTATAGCTACAAATAACTGCTGTACAAAACCATAGCTACAAGTAACAGCTGTACAAAACCATAGCTACAAGTATCATTTAAACAGCAAAACAGTCGTAGCTACCAGTATCATTTGAACAGCAAAACCATAGCTACAAGTAGCATTTATACAAAACCATAGCTACAAGTAACAGCAGTACAAAACCGTTGCATTGACAAAACATTAGTTGACAGCCATAGCTACAAGTTACAGCTGTACTAACATAACAACATTAATTAGCATAAGTGTCTTTAACATCAATGACAACAGAAACAACAGCAACACAAAAAAGTATAGATGTTACATAAACAAGGAGTAGATATAGCTGCTGCAGAGAACTGGTGCTACCAAAAACAAAAAAACACTAGCATTAGCATTGACAACAACAGCATCTTTGCTTTGGAAACAGCTTGTATATTGTTCATAGCAATTCTTTGCAGAATTACTATTGTAATTTGTAATAGGGTTTTTCAGTTGGATAATACTAGTGTGAATATAATTTGATTCTGGAAGTGAAAATGTTTAATAAATGGTTTGTGGTATGGCTCGTATAGAAGCAAACCAATTGTATTGTTAAAATCTCTGATGTAGTTTCTCTGTGGTATTTTACATATTTACTTTTGAAATATTGTTTCTTGGTATTTGAGAGAATGGCTGTTTTAATTCAATTAAAATAAATGCTCTTTTGTTTTTAGGTAAATTTGTTTTGAAAGGAAATAAACGTGTTTAGTCTAATTTATTTGATGATAAACATTACTGTCCTTGATTTGTTAAACATCTTTATTACTCCACCAAAGTTTCATGAAAATCAACCCAAATTATCCTCTCTAGAGAATTTTACTTCTCTCTTCTGTGTGTAAAATGTGGCAACATATCGTTTTGGTATAAGACAAGTATTATGACTGTAATAATGATATCTGGAGGTATTTTATTCTCCCAAGCACTGTGCAAAACAGCACAAAACAGCATGTTCTGTTATGTTTACATCTTGTATAACACTATAGTGATGTAACCCCATGTGATAAATAGCTATAAATCTTTGAAAATCACTACTTCTTCTCCACGGTTACCTTTAGTGTTTCAAGCTTTACCAGATTGTGATTGGAGGGAGCTTCGTGATTTCTTAATGCATGTCCCATGATGCAACAGCAAACCATCGGCTGGTCTTCTATTGTTGAATTTAATATACAAGTATTTATGGAGCGGAGATGTTTCTTGTCTTAAGTGGCACATACCTTTGTTTGATTGGGGGCTTTGGAATTAAAATTAAAATCATATGTGGACTTTTCATTTGAACATCTCGGCTTTTTGTTGTATATGTACACAGTATAACCCTATCTTTAGTGGCCACCCCTGTTTACCATCACTTTTGCCTGAAAATCTTTTATTGAAATTCTTTATAGTCTTTTTTTTGTTGAAGTAAATATGAAGAGTGTACTTTAATTAAGTTATATCTTTTGTTACACAGTCAGCTGATTTTAGGGGCCACTTTTCATTAAATCAACCTGGATTGTCCATATATATATTTTTAGGGAACTCAATGGTTGATCATGACCTTGATATAATTGTGGAATTATTTTAGTGACATTGACCTTCAATTTTTAGAATTGTGTCTCCAACTTAATCCAGAATTTTTTAATGTAGATTTTCACATCTTGTAGTAAGTTATAAGTACTTCAAACCACCTGAAAGAGAATTACAACAATTGAATAATATTGTAATTTTGCCAAAGTGTTGTCATTAGAAACTAAGATTGTAGTGCCGTTACCGAATCAACAAAGCAAAAATGTTTTCGGTTGTAAACAAATTCCATTTTCAATTTGCTATTAACAAGAATTCTTACAACTTAATGTAATTAATATTTCAGAGGGAGAAATAGTTTCCAGACCCTCATATGAATATTAAAACATACAAAATAAATGGTTACTTTGGCAGAAAATTGAATTCCTAATGTATTTCTCCTTGTTTATATATATTTTATTAAAATAAATTAACAGAAATGGGATACGATAATTATGCATTTAATTGGAAAATTTTGGGTCGGGTCTTTTGATGTTACTGTAATCTTTTTCTAATAACTCTATCTCTTTTATTTACGGACTGGTATCCATGACAACACATTTAGTATCACAAATTTACTTAACATGTTTAATTAGTCAACTTTGTTATTAAGGAAATTTTGGCAGTCTACATTAAAGCAAATTTTCTGTGTCTTGTTATTTAATTAATGCAAAAATCACCATTTGAACATTTTATATGTGTTTCATTTAGTAATTTTCTTTCAAAAGGAGTAATGTATGGGGAGGAGATGTAGACAGTCTGTGAACAGACATTTTTTTTATCGTTCTCTGAGCTGGTAGAAATAAAATAGATTTAAGTGAAAATGAGATTTTTTTTCTTTTCCACTTATGTGTGTTTAATACCTCGTTTAAATGATTCATTCTTCCATACTTGATTAATGATGGCAGTGAAAGAAGTTTTAAAGGAATTAATATTTTGTACCTGAGCAAAAAACCCGCCCATCGAACAAATTCCAGTGCTGATGTAAAAGTCTTTCAGAAAATATTTATACTGTTAATTCGAAATGTTAGTTTGAAGTAATTACGATAACATATGTACTGCAAAATTTCACCTTCCCTCCGCACAAGTTTTGAAGGTGCTTTATTGTGTGTGGTCATAATTCTTCTCTCTGTTGTGCTTGAAATGAGATGTGCTTAACATTTTTTTGTGTACAATTATTAAGTATGATTCTGTAGTCACGTGTTGAATTTCTGTAATATTACAAGTTTTAAGCTACTGTGTTCATAATTATTACATTAAGTAATGTGATTACGTGTGATTTTGTCTGATACCAAAGATAACACTAAAACAGTTCCCTGCATGTAATGTTTAAGGTTCATGTACTGGTTAATCGTGTCCAATTTTATTGTTAAGGTCTTTGTATACCTTTTTGTTCTGTTATAAAATTACGAAAGATTGGTTAACACGTGTAGTTGCTATGGGACTGTATAAATTTACTAGTTAATATATAACTAAAGGTGCTCATTTCTAAGATCTGGAAGTAAAGTGTATGAATATATATGATCAAATTTTAATGCCTCCTGTATTGATAGATCGATAGATACTACTGTTGAGGACAGGCTTAAAACTTGAAGAAATACATGTACAAAAAAGAACTCCTGGAGTCATTGACTGCTTCATTGTAGCAATGGATAGTGTAAGATAAAAGGGGGGGGGGGCTTCCTTGGTTGAGTTGTTATGGTCTTTGACTTAATTAATCACTAGCCACAGGGAGTTGTGAGTTCAAATCCCATCCATGACGAGACAAATTTTACACTTGAAGATGCACTCACTGTCCAGCTTGCTTGTGGAAGTGAAGGTTTATGGTGTTAGCCTGCTTTTATTGATTCGGGGTGATGGGTGGTCGAGTGGCATCACGCTAGACTACTTAACCAAAGGTTTCTGGTTCGATTCTCAGTTCTGCCTTCCCAATTTCTCAGGTATGCTTTTTGAGTGTCCCCATCCCAACTCCCAAGCCAAGTATTGTGTCTAGAAAATCAGTGGGTGAGGTTTGTATAGGTGATTTACACCGGACATGGTAAAGAACCAGGAAAAACTGTTTGAAAAGAGTTGCCTGGTTCTCCTGTATCTTATATCCCCTCTCTCTGGGAGGGATCTGAAATGACCATGGCTGCCGAATGGGCCATTAAGCAACAGGTAGATAAATAATCGTTTGTTGACATTGAACCGTTGATGAACACTAATTGTTAATGATTCTAATATTTCATAACTGAATTTCTAATTATAGATCTAGATAATGATTCATCATAAAAAAGTTGTGTGAAATGTGTGAATTTATCCCCATTTAGAATAAAAGACCTCATCAGACTTGTTAATACCATGGTATTTCATTTTCTTGTATAAATGGTTCATATAGAATTCAGCTACTTTGAAACCTCCAATAAAATTGCTATCTCTTTTATGTTGCCATTATATTTCGTTATATTCTTTGTAATATAGAGAATATTATTATAATATCACTGACTGTACCTTGTACCTTTGGGAGTGTTATAGGTTACATAATAATGAATGTTATATAGTCATACTTAATGACATTTGGTTAATATTAGAACTACATAGATACATTCTGTTTGAACTCTTCAATGTAATGGCCATCTTGAAGTAAATTTATGTTAGAAAATTACTTTGGCATATTTTATTCTAGCACATATGACATCCATTATTGTTCTGTTAACAAAACCTCAGAAGTTTTAACATAAAACTGCTAGAATTCTTGAAAATATGACTTGGCTGTGATTATACTTTTAGAATGGTTCCAGGGATCAGCTCTTTGTTTCGGTTCAGTTTATTGGGCTTTTATGACAAAATTTGTAACTCGATTTAGTGCATAGCTAGTTTTTTCATGAAGATGTTTCAAAGTTTTGTCATTTCAGTGTTAATATATAAAGGTATAGCATTTTTTCTGCCTCATGTTGCCAACAGTAGGATGTATGACAGAGTGAAAAAAACAGTCCAAGATTGATCCTATAAATAATGCACTTATGGATGAATTAATGCCAACTGAGTGATAGAATAGGATGGTTGAACAAAGAAGGGAGCCATGCTGTATTATGGGTAGTAATTAGATGCACATGGTCTAGGCAGGGTCAAATTGCACAATGCAGAATAATTAGGGGGTCGTTTCAAAATTGACCATTAGGAACCGAAAAATTTGCATAATAAGTGTTCAGTTAACATATGGCACAATGTAATGTTTTATGATCTTGTGTTTTCCATTGTTTGTAGAATTTTTGGGCCAGAGTTCAAGTTTTGTTCAATATTTAGGGACGTTTTTTACGACCTTAAATGTTCAACATGCTCCAATGTTGTGACAAGTAGTTTTAAACGGAATGTGTAAAATTCATGTAGTAAAAAATTAAGTTGACAGACTGTTCTGTATAAAAGGACAAAGTTTGTGGCCATAAAACATTGCTCGAAGACCAGTCCAGTGATGCTAACATCTGATTGGTTATTGATGCTCTCAATTTAAAATTGACCAATCCCTGAGCAGCATTGGAAGACTCAGGTCCCCAATTCAAACTAAAGTATAAGTTATATGTTTTTGGTTGATTAGATAATGTAAGATAATTTAAAAGGAACTCCTCTTAGCCTTTTAATTAGTTATCCCCAATAATTTTTAAACCGTTCAAAAATCCTACACAATTTGTGTAATGTCTTTGTTTACTCTTTCTTGTATGTGGAAATGATGTATTGGGTGTGAATTTGTTCAAATGGACTGTATTGTCGAAGTGTGGGAGGTTTTGCTCAAAATAACTTCTGATAAGATACAGGTAGAGTAGCGAGACACAATAAATGAGATTGGCTGAGCAGACTCTTGAACAAATCTTTGAAATGCAAAACAAAAGAAGTACAAAGTATGATAATTTTAATGAGATTTTTTTCCTTTGGGTTTGTTTTCTCTCCGTTGATACGGCACAGATGTGTGGCGAGATAAGCCAAAGAACTAGAAAGTATTTCTTATCAGTTACCATGGCAAAAGTTTGAAACTGAATTTAATGTCAAAATCCATTGTTATCTTCCTTTTGACATTGACTCATTGTTGGAATTAGTGAAATTTACCATGGCAACTGAAATTCTTCGAGATTTTTTTCCCCTCTGAAAAAATGATGGATTCTTGTTTTTTTTGCACTCTGAATGTAATTAAATTTTTGTTATTGTTTTATTTTTAGATATCAGAAAGTTTATATAGCGAAACTATAAAACATCCACTGCATATCGGAAACTGAGCATCTCTGTGACTTGTATTACTTATTGAATTGCACAATAATATGTTATAACATCTAATGGCTTTGATAAAATTTGAAATTTTGTTAAATTTGTTCCCTGGAAATGGCGTTCTATTATTCCCATACTTGTCTCATTAATGTTCATGTGTTATTACGTGATAAAATAATAAAAAGAGGATGGTGGGGGGTGCTCTGAATGTACTTGTACTTATTGTATTTTTTGGTCTCATTTTATGTGCTCTCTTGGTGCACTAACTGTGTTATTTAAAATGAGGGTAATTAGTCCAAGTTCTCTTACATGTACTTAGATATCATTTTATTTTAGCTGGCATGGAATTTTTGCCTAAAAACTAAATAAATCTTCGCACAGTCTTTGTAAATAAAATTGCTTTATTAATTAAAGACACAAGAACAAGAGAATGATTGAACTTTGGTGGAAAATTGCACAAAATATGTTAAAATTTGGCTACACAAAAGTAAAAATGATACCACAGTATGCTATTTACTACATAATACATGACTGTACTTTAAGCATTTTTAGGATCGTTTAATGTCCACAATTAGTTTGTTTACACTCTAGCAACCGCAGCTCTTAACGAATCATGATTAAACTTGCTCACAATGTATATGGCCACAATGTCTCGGCTAAGTCCAATTATGGGCAAAATCGGACAATAACTTCTAGAGTTATGGGCCCTTGAATTACAAAATTTGCTATATTTAGCTTGCTTACACTCTAGCGCCTTCATTTATTCACCAATCCTAATAATATTTTCAGTAAATGTGTATAACTAAAAGATCTTGGACAAGTTCGATTCTGGGTGGAATCGGACCAGAACTTCAAGAGTTATGGGCCCTTGGATTAGAAAATTTGCTATGTTTTAGCTTGTTTAACAGTTTTATACCTTCATTGTTGGTTTTGATCTCAGAATCTATATAAAAATGAGTTTTACAAGATGGAAACTATATTACCTGGTCATTAATTATTGGCCTTTGTTCTCAGGTGAGCGATAAAGGGCCAATATGGCCCTCTTGTTTTTGTAATCACATGGATTTGGAAGATAGTTCAAATTAATAAATTTGAAAATTTTGCTTTGTGATAAAAGTCATCAGCACAATGTACTCAGTTGACACCAATACATAATTAATAAATTACGATTTGATAACCCAAGTCAATTTAAGGATATAGGTAATTTCTAAAAGTCATTTTAGATATACATGTATATCATTCAAAATGAAGTCATTTGAAATAAGTCCTTTATATTATCCTCCAAAATTGTGAGTCTTTGTTCATTTCACACTTCATGCATTTTAATTAAATGTACCTTCCCCTTGCCACCCCTCCTGCCTGCTGACAGACACCATATGTATTTGGTTTGGTTTAAAACATTTTTTACATTAAAAAAAATTGCCTCGAAGCATTCCCTGTCCATGAATTTAATGTTGAATATTTACCAGTGTAAGTATCATATATAGAATGACTTTATTGTTATATTCCCTCACAGAATGATATAATTATTTGCTTTTATGTATCTCTCTGATATTATCCAGTCCGTATCCAGTCGCTGAAAAATGTATGAAATGCATATTTCTTGAATGTCTGAACAATTTTTTTATCTTCCTAAGATAAAATGGAAATGGTACTCTTTTGTTTCATAATTAAAACAATGCGTCTAGATTCTAGAAATTTTATGAATTTTGATTAATTTGTACGGGATTAATTTTCATGCCATTCTAATCAGATTTGTGCTGTATAATCCTCTTGGAAAAGAATTTTCTCCATTTCAATTTCATGCCTCAGAAATGAGGCAGTTTTCTTGAAATTTAAATCTAACTACAAGTGACATGCACTTGTCAGCGTACTGTTAAAGTCACCGTTTTTTGTTGCAGATTTGCGCAGTTGTTTTAGTCAATTTCCATAATCTTGTGACGCTTACACTGCTGATAGTGAGCGCTCGTGTCATGAAAATTGGAATTTAATGGCAGTCAGAGACTCATTTTAGGGGGAAAAGAGCAATGAATTTCTCTCAGATTACAGTTTTTTTTTGTGGTATTTGTAGAAATTATGTATTTTTTGTATAATTACTGACTCCGTACTAATGAATTGAACAATTTGTTTAACATGCTATCAAAACCATTGACTATTTATGACCTAATGATTTCTGATGTTCATACTAATTTATTTATTCTTCCAATTTTTAGTGAAAAAGCTTGTTTAAAATCTGAGGAATATTTTTCTCTTGTTGTAATCTAAACATTATGATGCCTCTATGTCACAATAGCCTATGTTTATACAACCTCACAAAAATTAGTTTAATTTTTTTCTCCCCAACGATGATTTACGGCATGCTGCATCACGTTTCTATCCGCTATCGTGTGGCATATTTCGTTGCTCGCTTTGGAGAGGCTGCACACATGCTGAACATGAGCCATGCCATATAACTGCAGGCTTCTAATTGTATCAGATGAAAATACAATTACTTCTCCATAGGTATCTCGTGTATAAGTTGGTATCACTTGCAGAATGGCAAGCCCTTGTCGATCACATCTTGTTTCAAAGGTCTTTAAACTTGTACCTTGCCAATGCATGATGGAAGGAGGCTGGGTTTTAAATGCTAACTAGAAACATTGAATTATTTTATTTATTTATGAGATTGTTGGTATCTTATTGTAAGTCTGTTGAAGAAATAAACTGTTTTTACTCTCTAGGTTTATTACAGACAGTATATTTGATGTGGCGAAATGGTGATGGAAAATAAGAATAAGGGGAGGGTTTTGTGGCAATGAAGGATTTTAGGGACCCCTTAGGGTTCCAGCTCTGGTGTGAAGGGGTTGGCATTCTATAATCACTTTTAAGCATAAATTGTGCTGGTTTTTTGATGTATATAAATGTTTTCATAAAAAATTACTATTTTTGTTTATATATGATAATTATGTTGGTTTCTTGGCACATTGTTGTGCAATTATGTGTTGATTATTACATTTGTTGTTGCTTTTTTGTGTCTGGCGAATGACTGCAATGACATGTGATATTCAGAATCTCAAAGAATCTTCATTGACAGTGTATTTGATAGTTATAAATAGATTATTTTTTTTATTTCAAAATTTGTCTTGTTAATTGCAAGAATCATTAGAATTCAAATTATTTGGGAAAATTACAGTTGAATATAGGTGCCTGAGTTTCTTTGTAAATAAAAAGCACATGTTTTAAAAAGATAAATGAATTTATAAGTACAAATTACTCCCAAATCAAACCATCATTTATACTAATTGAATAGATTGTAGCTAGGAAATAAAACCCATTATTTAATGATGATTACTTTAACATATATTTGGTACAAAACTTGTGTAAGTCAGTGTCTATCAAAATGCAGGTATTACAGTTCTGTGCTTAAAGCCTGCCATTTCCTGTGGCATATGTATACATACCAACAGTTTCATATGATTGTCACGAACACGAGTTATTCAAACATCAAACGAAAGCCTAAATTATCATAATCATGGTATTAAAATTGCTTGCTTTTTGTCTACATGTAAAAATATGACCTACTCTCTTTGTTTGAATTTTCATTGAAATCCCCCCCCCCCCTCCGCACTACATCATTTTTTTTTTGTAAATTTCCTTCTGAATTGTACATAGTATTCATTTCTGCCTTAATTTCAACATTGGTAGCATTCTTGTGCTAATGTTTATCCTGACATTTGTGAAATGAAAGCTTTTTGAATTGCCTGTAAACACAGAAAAATATGCTAACAATTTTAAACTTCATAAAGATATTCAAATTGTGCCGTAGGATTAATTTTCTGGCCCTGAATTACTTTTCGTGGGTAAACTTTTATGTTTTATGAGAATTTTAATTATCACATATAAACTGTTTAAGTAATTTTATTTGATGTCAAAGATATCTGGGGCTTGCCTTTACTTAGTCATAATCAATTTCAGGGATAGCCATGCTTAATTACTGTATACATTTTCTACTGAAAGTTCACATTTTACAGTAATTTGTAGATTTTTTACAGCATTTATTTGTGTTTAAAGCTGGGCACATATTTTCCCATGGTTTAGAAATGTCAGATACTGGTGGCATTGGTATTAAAAGACTTGATAATTACAGAAAAATAGTTCTGTTGTAATTAACATTTTTTCACTCCGATAGGCTTTACGTATTGTAATAATTACATGTTCTGATTAATGGCTACTGCTTGTAAAGCCTGATGATTTTTCAAATTTATGGGAAAATTTTGAGTCGAATTTGAATAAGGTGTTTTCGGAGTGGCATACAAATGAAGTAGTCAATTTGGGGTGGATTATTGTTTCAGAGTTATTGGGAAGGCTCATCCATTTATCAAAATATCACATCCCATCATGTCAATTTATAACCATTTAGTTTTGCGGATTGGTAATTCAGTACAAATCACTCATTATGACTGATTGCTGTTAAAACAATATAGGAGGGAACTACGGGGGAAATAGTATGTATGAATTGAAAGGAAAAGGAATTTCTTCAACATCAGTGGCAACTTTATCATCATCATCAACTTTATCATCATCATCAACATTATCATCAACATCATTATTATCATCATTAAAAGATCTAGCTGGGATTATATTGGCCATTGTCATTAAATTCCTATTAAGATATTCACTTATTATAGCATAAACTTTGTTATAATCATCATCATGGCTATCATCATCATTGTTGTTGTTGCTGTCTTCTTTTTCCTCATGTCACGAAAATCACTTTTAGCAGCAGTTGCTATTGCTGTTGCCTTTGTTAGAAAACATTGATTTTCATAAAAAAATGTTCGTGCTAATGGCTAGCTTTAATTTCATTTAAAACAATAGGCAATCATCCATTTAATACACACAGTAACTTGTTTTAAATTGCCTGCTATAAATTTCATTCCTCTGACAAATGGTGATAAAACATGACAGCAAGGCTATTGATTGGCTTCCAGATATAATTTTATCAAAATATTGCCCAGGATGGCTGTGTCCTGAAAATTCCAGACTGGTTTTGAAGCGAAATTAAAATTATTGATCCAGTGTGAAAATATCTGTTGTCCAGTCTGCTCTGCTTAGTGTCACAGTCTCTGGCATCAATAAATTATTTTCTGGACAAATATCAATGTAGTTGTTGTTGTTGTTGTTGTTTTATAACAAGAACTTATTGGTCGTTAATTTGTTTGAATTGGTTGCAGTTTTGTGATGTTTTTCTGTATTTATGCACTAGGTAACCCTTTTATTTGCAACGATGCTTGTTTAATTTACTTGATTGATTAGTTGCTTGGGACTAAATTGTACTTTTCTGCAAATTGTCTCGTTTAAAATGTAGGCGTATTTAGTTATTGCATTGGAACTATATAATTGCCTTTTTTTATCTTGGGTATTGATTGTTGATGAAATTAGTAGTAAAAATAAAGATAAGCATCCCCAAACATATATGTGGTTTTAGGTGGAAATGAGTGCAAGTATCGTAATAGTCTTGGATTTTTTAAATGCACGCCCACTTGTATGTGTCAGAACAGACTGTTTTTGTGTTGTATAGTTAAAAGTTACCTGAGTGGAAATTGATTATACACAATCTGTTGTGCACTGTATCTTATTTCAAGAGTGACTGCAATTATCATTGACTTAAATGGAACAGAAAATGGTTTGCTTTTGAATTGATGCGGGTACTTTGGTTTCTTTGAGTTACTTTGACTGTTTCCGCTGTTATCTCTTCAAAAAGGAACCAGCCCCTGAAATCATTAAACAAAATTTGGTAGAATTGCCATTGTATGTAGTAATCTGCAAGTCATGATACAGGTCCTCAAATAATCTTGTTTCTTACTAGAAAATAAAATAACCACTAAAATGTTGACCATTATTTTCCTGGCATTTCGTTGCCGTGGTGATTTAAACATAGTTTTGATGAAATATTAAGCGTATGCAAATGGATTTGTTGGAAATTACAAAAAATTTGGTCTTAATTTGATGGCTCCTGGTAATAAAACATTGCTTTAAGCCCTCAAATAAATGAGATTGTAACAATATTTTCCAGTTTTCCGGCTTTAATTGTGCGAAGAGTAAATTCAGCTGAAAGTTTAGATCTTGTATAATTATGGTCGGCTAGGTCAGTGTTTTATTTGTTTCCAGGATGGCAAGAATCTTGATTTAAATGCCTCGAGCTCTTAGGAACAATCTGATCGGTTTACAGTTTTCACGGTATACTGTCTTCAACGCCTTACCGGGAATGGACATTTATCCGACAGGATTAAAAATCAATTTCTCTTTAAATTGTTTCTCTCCGTGGACAGATCAACATTTGGTTCAATAGGCAACATGGTTGATAATAAGGGATGAAGAAGTATCCATAAACATTATATTAAAACAATTTCCACATGTTGTTCGGCTGGTCCCTTGGGGGAGGCGTATCTTGGTACCACAGGGGTTGGTACATTATGAGTGATACTGAAATCTTAACCACTGTAGGCAGTATTTTAATAGGTTTAATTGAATAATGAGAAATTTGAATAGCAGATTCTGGCAACTGCTATTAACCAATTATAATTAGTATCATTAAAACTTTTGATGATACAACATGTTTATGATTATATGGCCAACTAAATTTATTCAGCTAGTATTTAAGTTTGGGACAAATGCTGAAAAATGGATCATGTTGCTATATACTGCATTCTTTCAAACTAGATATGTATTGATAGGTCTGCAATATGATACGGTATGCTGACAAGGGTGGTGTGATAAATTGACATAAATGAAATCGAAACAATTTGTTTCATAATGCAATTCCAGGATTGATCAATTTCAACTGACCACCAGTTTGTCTAGAAAATTAATTTGATCATGTAAAATGAAATAAACAATGAATAATGAGTGAAACATAGATCAGTCTGGTTAAATGACAAACTTGCTTTAACTCTGTATCAGTACTTTGTGAAACTGAAAGTAGATGATTTAAATGATGAAATCTGTTATACATCCACCATTTGGTGTATTAGATGAGTTCCATTCCTTTATTCAAATTATTGACGTCATGACTTCAAATCATTCTCTTAAGGCTTAGGATGAAGTGCAAAACCCCTAATTGATGTCAGGTGATCTAAATTCACAAGTTAATTGAATACTGCAAGTGTTAATTTAAGGTGTAGGGTAGTCTATATTCTCAGATGATCTGTTAGCCTAGGGTAGTCTCTGTTGACATGTGGTCTTTTAGCCAGGGTAGTATCTGTTGGCAGGTGGTCTTTTATTCAGGGTAGTCTCTGTTGACAGGTGGTCTTTTAGCACAGGTTAACTGTATGAACACTTATATATGATTTATATTTTCAGTAATAAGGTGCCTATCTATAGAAAGTCACAATGAGTGCAGCGAAAATGGTGGCAGACTCTACACAAGGTGATGTACTGGAAATGTCTAGTACTAAAAAGAGGAAGAAGATGGTGCAGAAGAAAAAAGTGAAAAGGAAGAAAGAAAAGGAATCTTCGAGGAAAGTAAGATTTTACCTATTTCTCATATTATTAAGTGTTTGGTTTTAAAGCATTTTGCCTGTTGTTTTTTTCCACTATTTAGAATATCCAATTAAAATGGTTCCAGGCCCAATCAAATTACCAAGTATACAATTCAGAGTGCCAAGGTATATATAGTTTGGACAATGAATGATAGTAGACTCACCACTTTTTTCAATGAAAAAATGTGAAGGTTTTGTATATAAATGGTGAATAACAATTTTTTTCATTTTAAAAAAATATTTTCATTATTAAACATGGCACCATTAGCCATGGTCATAATTATGGTGTATCAAGCTTTAACCCAAGGCATATTCCTCGGTAGAACCTCTGACCTGTGGAATTAAGTCCTGGGTGTGATTCGAGCTCACTGCTGAATGGCTAGTGAATGTCAGCCACAGACCATAACCGCTCAGCTACGGAGGCCCCGATCAACATGTAAACCATAAGTAAAGGAAACTTTTATCTTTCTTTCATTTTTTTCTCTTGCTTGTTTCAGAATATTTAATATAATAATAGACTGGGTGGGGGGCTTGTATGTTGAGATAAATGATTGTATATTCAGCATCATACCTATCCAACCTTACATGTCAAAGAGCACATTAATGTATGAAACAATCACTGAATCACTGTGAGTGAACTAACGAAAAATTACAATCTGGGTTTATATGGAGGCATGGAAAGTCAAGACATATTCCAATCACATAGCTTTATTACCATTTCAACTGTTGATGAAATCTGGCCATAATTTCTTTGAAACTATCTACTTGATCTCCACTGTTTCAATCTAGAAAAGAAGATTGAATAGTGACCTATCAGGAAATCTTAACCCGGCTTCCAACCTGTCTTAAACAAGGTATCCTAATTGGACCCGACACATCTAGTTACTTGCATGTACCTCAAGTCTCCAGTAAACATGCATTTTCACAATTATGATTGTATGCCTTGGTACAGGTGCATGCTTGAAAGCTGTTAATAGCTTCTGATCAGATGGGAGTAAGTCATACAGGTAGAATGACAGATGTAATTTTGCTAGATTGGAGTGTAATTGACAAATCATTGGCTTCAAGGTTATAAAAAAAAATGTTTGATTATTTGGCTATTGTCTTCTGTTGTAGGTAATAGAAAGTTTTTAATCAAAGTTCTAAAAGTATTTATGGAAATTGAACTTACATAGACTTGAACTGCAACATGGAACGGGAACTAGTTTAACAATTGCATAGTGGATGTAGAAAAACATGGTACTTTGGTCCACATCTAGATTCATGGGCGCCGAGGGAGTGACATGTAGCTATGGAAAGCTGTACTATTATTAAGTTTCCAAAAAACTATTAAACATTCTGCTTTGTTCTCCCCAGTCAAAAAGTTAATCATACTTCATGATCTGTTCATGAAATATACAAGAATTGTTAAAGAAAAATTCATGTTTTCATGAAGTCCATTTCATGGGGTTAAATGAGATTCACTGTAAGAGTTCTCTAAAAATACCCTATATGTACAACAATCCTGTGTCAAAAGATTACCACCTTTTGGTGCAGGTTGATGACTAATAATTGTCTTTTATTATCAGTAAGCAATAGTGTTTGTCAGAATGCACTTTTATAATACATTCTTTGCATTATGAATGGTTCTATTACACCTTGTGTGAATTATCTGTAAGTAGAGTCAGCACTTTTGTTGTTTTATCTGCCGTCTTTTTATGCCCTCATATTATTGTTGGCCTGTCTGTTTGTCTGTCTGTTTGTACCAAACTTTAACCTTGCCTATAAAATCCAAACCCTTCCACCTACAGTCATCAAACTTCATAATGTTGGTTCCTAGTGACAACCTCTTCAGGACCTGTGTGAAAGGTTAAGGTCACCCGGAGGTTACATTGTGTTTTAAAAACACATCTTGTTTAGTATGCAAATAAATTGGATACTAGGTATTCAAGGATTCCATTGGAAAGGGGGGGGGGGGTTCCATGGTAAAGTAATCACTTGCACTCACTGCAGCATGTTTGAATCCCACAAGAGACCAGAAGTTTACATGTGCGGCTGGTTTCAACTTACCAGTTTTCCTGGAGTGTATTCTAACCAGTATTTACTTGGCATTCCCGCAAGGAGCTGGCAACTTCTCATCAATCAGTATTTTTGTTAAATATTTTGTTTGTGTGATCAGTTAAGACCTTAATAGACCATCCCTTCAACATGTAAGCCCCTGTTATGTAAAGTAACTTTCATTTACAAGTTTCAGTAAATCGAGAGCTGTAAATTTATACCAGAAGAAGAAATGTTAAAGAGAAACATTTTCAGAATTCATTTTTTGGTGAAGGATGAGGTGAGAGTAGAAGTGCTAATGATAGAATCTTGTGAAAATTCTTAACAGGAATATTTACCATAGCAATTCATTGGGTGAAAGAGTCTTTTTCAGTTAATAATTATGTTGACAATACATTTCAATGTCCAGTTATAAAGAATGAAATTGCAGAAAGTTGCTATGATAAAAAAAGATCAGTCACAGAAATTCTGATATTTAACCGTGGCCTGGTCTATGGCCCCATGGCCTGGTCTATGGCCCCGTGGCCTGGTCTATGGCCCCATGGTCTGGTCTATGGCCCCATGGTCTGGTCTATGGCCCCGTGGCCTGGTCTATGGCCCCATGGCCTGGTCTATGGCCCCATGGTCTGGTCTATGGCCCCGTGGCCTGGTCTATGGCCCCATGGCCTGGTCTATGGCCCCATGGTCTATGGCCCCATGGTCTGGTCTATGGCCCCATGGCCTGGTCTATGGCCCCATGGCCGGGTCTATGGCCCCATGGCCTGGTCTATGGCCCCATGGCCTGGTCTATGGCCCCATGGCCTGGTCTATGGCCCCATGGCCTGGTCTATGGCCCCATGGCCTGGTCTATGGCCCCATGGTCTGGTCTATGGCCCCATGGCCTGGTCTATGGCCCCGTGGCCTGGTCTATGGCCCCATGGTCTGGTCTATGGCCCCAGTGATCCAGTGGTTAGTGTGCTGGACTTGTAGCCCAGTAAACCAGGATTAAAGTTGATGAGTCGGGTACGGCAGATCTAACCCTTCTGTGAACATTTGGCTTTGTTAAATAAGCAGTTTTTCTGTTATGTATCGTGAATAGTCCTCATTCTCTGTTATGTATCATGAATAGTCCTCATTTTCTGTTATGTATAATGAATAGTCCTCATTTTCTGTTATGTATCATGAATAGTCCTCATTTTCTGTTATGTATCATGAATAGTCCTCATTCTCTGTTATGTATCATGAATAGTCCTCATTTTCTGTTATGTATCATGAATAGTCCTCATTTTCTGTTATGTATCATGAATAGTCCTCATTTTCTGTTATGTATCATGAATAGTCCTCATTTTCTGTTATGTATCATGAATAGTCCTCATTTTCTGTTATGTATCATGAATAGTCCTCATTTTCTGTTATGTATCATGAATAGTCCTCATTTTCTGTTATGTATCATGAATAGTCCTCATTTTCTGTTATGTATCATGAATAGTCCTCATTTTCTGTTATGTATCATGAATAGTCCTCATTCTCTGTTATGTATCATGAATAGTCCTCATTCTTTAAGCAACTTTTCTCTTCCCCTCATTATGTATGAAAAGGGTTGAGAAACAGTTGACATAGATTTAATATCTGAGGTTACAATATCATTGAAAAACAAATGCTCATGGCAGGTTACAAACCTGTGACCCCTTGATCAACTGTTCTTTACATAACTGTCCAGGATGAGGGGTATTAAGCATGCATGTCCCTCATAGAAGCTTTATTGAATGCTTATATAAATTGATGAGTCAGTTCCATTATAAGTTATAATACAATGCACATAATTTATGTGGTCAGTCAGTGACTACATTGTACACTGGTGTTGTTTGAATGACAGATAAGCCAACAATAAGATGTAACCCCACCCCCCTAGTCAGATATAATTCTGCAATTTTTCCACACTTGAATTTGTCAGCTAGTCATTTCTAATTAGATCGGCAAATTGAAAAGGAAATAGTATGAATAATTTTTGATGATTATCTTTTACAGAGCATAAGTACTGGTGCCAATAGACTTATGATAAATAAAGATAATGTAATTATCTCTGAGTGGTCAGTTTAAATCTAATGATCTCTCTGGTCAAGTTGACCTCTTGAAGTGTTAGAAGTGGTCAGTATAATTGTTCTATTAGTTGTATATACACTACAGAGATCTCAGCATGTTTAATTTTTATCCCACAAATGATCCAAGTTCTGTTTATAATGAACTAAACATGTTTCTATCTGGTCAAGAATTTTGATTCCATCATTTCAATGGACCACACAAGGGCTTTCTAGTGAACTTTTAAACCAGTTTATTAGTAATCAATTCAATATGCTTGGTCTGTTTACATATTTTCTTTGTTAATTTCTTTCCTGGCTTCAATTATTGTTATTCATTTGATAAGCATCTTGATTGACCTTTACCCTTTGTGTGTCTTTTGTTTTAAAGTTTTAGACCTCTGCAATAATTTTGAAGTCTTAACAACCAAGGAAACCTCTTGTTTGGAGATGCTAGTCAATTAACAGCTTCTTTTAGAGGTGTCTTGCCAGCAAGTTCACACATAGCAGTGATTGTCAATTGTGTAAATTTAAATTCATTTAGCAAGTATGGTTTTGTGAACCTGTTAGAAGTCCACTGTTGAGTCTTATGTTAAGTTTTGTCATGGATACCAATCAACTGTGAATATTGCTATTGTGATATTTTTTTACAATACCCAATGCCTATGAATCTACTCTAACATGAAAGTTGTATTGTAGGTTTAAATAGTTTAATTTATTCTACTAGTATCAGTGTTGCCATATTTGACAATGTAAAGTTGCCATACATGAAAATGTTGCCAGATACTAGACAATGTTGCCATGTATGATAATTCAACCATACTTGACAATGTAATGTTATTAAACCTCACAATGTCACACCCTACAATATTGCCATTATATAGTCACCCAACAGTGTTGCAGTACTTGAAATTGTTATGTTGCCGTGCGCTATATTGTTGCCATACTTGACACTGTTGCTGTACTTGATAATGTTGCCATACCTGACATTGGTTTCTTTGAAGGTATTGCCAAGACTTTGGTTAAGGAGTTTCAATGTTCACCTTTGCGAACAAAGATTTTGGAAATGCCAAGGAGTGATTTGGGTTCATGCCTATAACATAAACTATTCAATCAACAAAGTCACACCATCTACCTCATGGTCAGTTATAATTCACCAGTTTTCTATATGTCTCTTGTATCAAATAATAAAGGTATTTGCTGTGAATGCTTCCACAGATTGTTATGCATATTTTTCTGAAATATAATTTCAGAAATGTACCTCTGACAAGGAATTGCTGGCATTAATGTATGAGGCTACTTTATCATTGATGTGTATATACTACAATGGAATGATAAGAAAAAACAAACTGAATCTAAACTTATTCTTTGAAGCATTTCGGTGATATGATGCGATGCCCAGGCCTGGGTTCTTGCCTTCAACTGTAAAATCAATTTTCATTGCTATGTTTTTATTTGTTGTAGAGGTCAAAACGTGAGAAGTGAATAACCGCTGGCCAAATGTTTCCAGAAAAGTTCTCTTCTCTCTGTACTCTCATTCTTGAGATATTTAATCTTTTGGACATGCAATTAAAGTCTCAATCATTACAGACTGTGTGAAGAGTTGTGAGTCATTCTTAGTGGTCAGGGGGGTCGACAAAGTGCCACAATTAAGGGCATTGTGCATAGTACTAATGCAAATTTTTCCTTGAATTTTTGCATGATGCTTTGTTAAATGGACTCTCCCAAGGGAGAGTTAATGTATTTTGCACGTCCTTGTTTAACACTTTTTCGTTGTCATGGTTTCCTAAAAAATGCATGTGTCAATATGATATTTGCCGGAGGGAGCTGTAGAGATGCAGCATTGACCATAAAAATAGTTCTTGGACATTTTAATAATGGACCTTGTCTGGTCATCTTTCTGTGTGTCACAAATCTGCAATTCTAACGTCACAATAGGGAATTAAAGAAAATCGCCTGTCCACGAAAGTCTTAATTGAAATTCATCAGCAGAAAAGAACTGCGACTGGACGTTGCTATTTTTTTATGACAAAATGCATAAATTTGTCTCAATAGTTCGTGACAGCTGCTTGGATATTATCAAATAGCCTACGCTGGTGTCATTTCTAATCTTGCACTGCTATTTGAAATAGGCTGGCCAAATTTCAATGGGATATGGGTTGAAATTTCATGTCCCTGGGGTCGTTACAATGCAGATAAAGGGCTTGTTATATGGACAATCTATTTAATTGACGGAGTTGTTTTTTCAATTGTTGTGTGTTTTATTCATGATCTTGGTAATTTCTATACAGTTTGTAGTTCATTCCAGATCTAAATTCATAAATTTACTTCTGCTAACTTGATCATATGTGATAGATGTCGTTTTAACCGTTGGAAATACCAACATTTTTTATAGAAATCTGTGGCACAGTATTATTAACCCTTCAGTCCTTTCTCTTCGATTTGACCGAATATTCCTAAATAAATGCACCTTTCCAAATAAACCCACCCAGCCCCTTTTTTGGAAAGCAATAGGAAATCTTGTTTGTCATAATTTCATAAATAGTTTGTCAAATTAAAACCAGTCAAAAGAAACGTGTGAACAAGATTGACATACTGAAGAAAAGTCTGTAAAATGTACCTCTAATGTCAGCTACCAGAAGCTTTAAATAGAGAATAGTTGGTAAATTAACAAGTTTCATTCCGTATTTTGTATGCTTTCATGCTTGTGAGATTTTGTGAATATGTGATTTAAAAAAATCTGTAATTTGAAAATGTTGGCAAAAATGCTAAAATATTGCTAAGTCTATCATCCACAATATGTACTCTCATTAATTATTAGGTCCATTATCGTTGTACTGATGTGTCATATTTGGAGTTTGCGACCAAACTTATCACTTTTTGAATCATTGCATGCAAGAGAAAATGAGAAAAAAGCAAATGGTTAACTGTAGCGTATAAAGTAAATTCCTCATAACTTTCTTACAAGTAATTGGAATTTCACGAAATTGCTCAGTGAAACATTTGTCATTCTAAAGACATCCTTAATATAGTAAATAAGTACATTACTTTTGTTGGTAAATTTCAAATGTCAAGTTTTTGCACGCAAAGGGGCATTATTTGTGATTTTCCGATCTTCCCAGTAGATCATGATTGGTCAGTAGATTTAAGTTCACTCGTTAATTCACGCTCGCCTTTCCTGTCTTTGCAGTAAATCAAGTTAATATGGAACTCGTGATAGGAAAATGTCATGTCTGTGAAAAATCTTGTGAAAAATGTTGCGTTTTAAATTATGGCTGGAAAGAAGATCTTGGTCAATTTTTAGAGGCGTGGTATTTGTCATTGTCCGTTTTGTCTCTGGTTTATTGCAACAAGACTGGCTGTTATCCCTCCTAACCTAACATTATTACGTCTTTAATTCAGACTCCTTTCATGATTAAATTTCCTTAACAGTGATCATTTCGACTTAGATTTCCACTGTATTATAGTTGCTGATTTGCATAACAGTTAGCGGTATGGTAAAATGCATGAGGTCTCGATACTTTATCATTTTATTTTCATCCCCTTGTTTTCAATGCATCAAAATTGAACAATGCTGAATGTCCAAATCTCTGTGAAATGATCTGTCGTCTGGTGTCCTCCCTTGTCCAGCAGACGTAATATGATGTCTTATGCCAGATATGCTAATTTGCATACAGATACACATTGTAGATGAATTTCGTTATCTTTTGATTGGATGTCGTCTTTGTTTGTTAGCTATTGTCTTCTGCTTGTAGTTTTGAAATGACAAGATCATGTATTGTATTGTGATGAACTGTGGGGCAGTCTTCCTTATGTAGAAATTTCATATTGTTGACATGTATTTTTTCTTTGATAATAAATGGTGAGAGATAAGTGTATATACATACTGTAAGATCTTGATATTATAACTACCTCTAGGACAGCAGTAAATGGTCTTATCATTAAGGTGATTATTCATTGTCTAGTTTGAAATACAGTGAAACCTCTACATAGCAACATCCCTTTTGGAGAAGCAAAAATCTGTCGTTGTTGAGAGATGGTTGCTCTATAAAGAGGTTAAAATTGATAGTTAAATGGTACAGTTGGGAGAAAACATGCTGCTGTTGAAGTAACATTGTTGTTCCAGAGGGGGCCTCTCTGGAGAGGTTGCACTGTACAGAGGAAATATTAAATCCAGTCTGAAAGTGGTCATTTTAATGGAATGGTCTTAATATTGATGTGGTCACTGAACAAGGTTTTACTGTATTAAATACAGTCAAGTTCTTCATTCTTCACCTGTTATAAATGCTGCTGGTTATACCATCTGTCAAATACTTATTCATACTTCATGAACTATTCATGAAGTATGCAAGAATAGTAAAAAAATTAATGTTTTCATGAATTCTTCATTTTTCCAAGGGTTCTCACAATGGGAGTTTCATCAGGAACCTATAAAAATTGGGGAAAACCCAAATTAAAATAACATGTATGGCAACATTCATAGACTTTGGACGCTGTGTCAGTATACACTATTCTTGTCTTGATAAATTTTTTTTCTTCAGAAATTATTGTCTCAGTCATCATGTACCGTTATAAAAAAGAAAATGACATGTCGAGGGTTCAACGCAACAGTGTCGTAACTCATATGGAAATAAGAACAAGTTACAACAGTGTTGCGCTGAGCCCTCGATGTGTTTTATATGTATGAATATATATTAGACTGTGAACTTTTATTCAGTTAGAGTTAAACATGGTATTCTTAATTGTGTGTGAGACACAGATGAGACTTTTGTGTTCTTTTTTTTTTCAGACAAAGAAGAAGACACCAGAAAAAGAATTTGATGAGAGTGACCTTGACCTTGAGAAAGAGGTGAACTCCATTGGCTTCTATGTCAAGGACAGGGAAGGCCTACTGGAACAAATGTTTCATTGTGTGAAAGGTCCCAGCCTAGAACGAGCCTTACCAGACCTTTTGAAGGTAACCTTTTCAAGCATTGAACACATAACCTTGACCCATTGATTTCTAACCACCATACTTTTTTAGAAATGTTACTACCATTGGGTTGCGGGTGTATACTTTTTAACTCACCTAGCTATTTACTTGAATAAATTTTGCTAGATATGATTTCTTGCGAATATTATTTTTTCATAAATAATTGCTTCTCAAAATAATGCAGCTAAGTTTCATCAAACTTAGCAGTAATGATACACAGTTGAATTTCTAGCAAATAAGTTGCCATAAATCAGACCAGTGGATATTCTGATTGCTATTGTTGAATGCAGTTTTAATGCAGTTGAATTGTGATAGTTTGAAATGTGAAAGTTTAAAAATGCAAAAGTTCGAAATCGTTTGTCAGTCCAGGTGAATTTCATTCTATTTTCTACATTGATTTGATGCGAATTTTGGGGACTGAGAGCCATATTTAAGATTAACACAACAACATAAACAAGTTTTAGCTCTATTATTAATACTACTGATTTTTTTTGATGATTATGACAGATGATCAGGTGTGTGAGGTACTGCCGTACTCGAACTGATGAACTTTCTGTTACTATAGTTCTGTGAAATTGGATAAAATCAGTTACAGTAATATTATATAAAGATATATTAAGTTGAAATCCGACCCTGTTTTTAACACACTTATTCTTAAATGAACAATTCTGTGTCAAATGTAAAGTGATATTTTTTTCTCTGTCTGAAATTTTGTCTGGTCACGATTTTTGAATGGCATTTCCAAGTTGTTACTAGTAGCAGCAATGTGATTGGTTTAGTATTTCAGACACTTCATCAAGCTATTGTTGCATTGCCTTCAAATTAGTTCAATATTTAGTTGATGACAATTATCAAAAAATTAATGGCATTTGATAAACTATTGAAGATCATCAATGACTGTTTTTCACGGACAAAAATTGATTTCTGTACAGCGGACAATAGGCTTTTGTTAGACTTCAGTTATTGTATGCAATGAAACTGTATCTGTTTAAAATATACTTGTTTTATTTCACTAATTTGTTTATTCATTAATGCCATTATTAGCGAGTCAGCTGCCCTTTAGAAAATGTGAAAATCATGTGTGTATTGGTATAGAAGTTTCACAACTCTTAGCAATTGACCTTTCATTTTTTACATAAAAAATTACCAAATTGGGCTTGACTAATTGTTGAAGGATAAAGCATGTAAAAAGGATGTGATAATCACTGTAAAATTACATAATTTTATTTTTAACCTTTTTCAATGGTTCGCAATTATTTTGTGATGTTTACGGTAATAGTAATATTAGCGGCGCGTAATATTTTCATAATTGTCCGCTTGTATCAACTTGAAATGTAATATTTCTCGAATGCTGTGTTTAATCGCAGATTTGTGACCTATAATTTGTATAATGCTTTCAGATAGTGATATAGACATTAAAAAGGCATTTGTTATAATTTAACTTACACTTAGACAAATGATTAAAAAGCAATAAAGTTTCATATAATCGAGAAACTACGGTGAGCCTCCCAGTCTAAGTGATAGACAGTACCAGAGTATGTTGAAGAAATAATCAGAGAAATTTAAATTGGTTTTATACTGTTCACTTTATAGAGGTTTTACGCAAAATTAAATAAGAAAAAAAAAAACAGTTTAACTTGGCTTATTTCTAGAAATAATTAGTAAATTTTAATTAAGTATTAAAAATGGAATTTATTTTTCATTTTTATTTCAGATTTTCTGATATTAAATAAACGTTAAGAATGACTTTACATAACTTAATTATAAAGTAATTAGTATATTTTAATTAAGTATTTAGCATTAGTGTTATTTGTCGCTGCTGTGTTAAGTAAGGCTTATGTCGTATTAAACTTGTTGCTTGTAACAAATGAAATTCCAGTTCGTTTTTACAACAGTATACAGTATCTTTGGCGGGAATAAATTTGTTGCATATTTAAGTATCTTTCTCGAAATCTAAAACAAAAGGATTGTGTGATATTGCCTGAATTTGTTTTAAACACAGATAAATTTTATATCAAGCTGGCAAAAACAGTTCTTTTGATTTGTATTGAAGGTATTCAATTTTAACATTTGATATTAGAATATCCTGTTCTTTCGTATAGCTATTTGCACATCAGAATTGAAGGAGGCATATTTGTTGTAATATCTCGTTAAATTTCTATGATGTATGCGTTTAAGAGTAAAATAACTCACAATGTCTTCATACAGGATATTTACGTTACTTTCTGGCCAATTTTTTTTGGAAATTTTATATAAACCCTAATGTAATTACCATGGCAACTTGATATTACTTTCCTCAAGTTGAATACTGGTCCTCTGAATCTAATGGATACAATCATAGAAAGATGAAGAAATTTTGCTGGAAAATTATTATGGACTGGGTCCGTAATAAAATACATAGAAATGTTCCTAATAGACTGGTGTTGTATTCCAAATTTTACATATAAATTGAAAGATTTTTATCTCAAATGAAAGTTTATGGAGTCCTGTTTTATTACGAGCGTGCTTAGAGATTGCTGAATTTATTGATGCGACTTTTCTTAACAATTATGGATACTGGACTTATTTAGATGTAAATTTTAGTAACATCATTAATCGAGAGTTGATCAATGAAATAAGTTAATTTCAGTTTCAAATCTCTCTGTATGGTTTTGGTCCAGTAATTGAAATGGAATCATATTAGCCAGTTCAAATTTCTCTAATGGCTTTCCTGAGGCTAACTATAGTATCTGGAAAACATCCGTCTTCATTTTTTTTCATTTTATATGACTAGGTCATAATTCTGTAGAAAAAATATATTCAAATCTAACCAAGTATGAATTCAAAATTAGCTACTCAGTCGGCTGGTGATTCATGGGAGTTTTTTCTTGTTACAGTATTTACGCCATGTCGTATGTTTTTGAATAATGGTAATATTAAGGGAGGGATCCATTTGTCATAGAAATTGATTGAATTTTAAGGCTGGTAAAATCGAATCCATAATTTCTGGAAGGAGATTAGGAAATGTGTTTGATTCAAAGTGAATGTGACAGTCAGAAGTTTAAAGATAAAACATTCAATATAATAAATGGAAATGATGGATTTTCTGATGAAAAAATCTTTTTTTAAAAACATTTAAAGCACGGCCTTGTCATGCAAACAGCTTCAGCTGAAGGAAATGTGTCTCGGTAGAATTGTATATTGTTGAATATTTACTGCCATAATAGTATTGGTTACTGTCACTTTTCTTTTAATCATTTGTTTAGAATAAACATCTCAAGATTAGTTGGTATTTTATGCTATTGTTTTTTACAATTTTATTTAAGAGAGAAGGGGGGGGGGGGGGTAATTGATGACTGTATAGAGGGTAGATGTTATTGGTTCTATAGAGAGAAGGGGACTGTTGATGACTCTATAGAGGGTAGATGTTAGTGGTTCTATAGAGAGATGGGCACTATTGATGAATCTATAGAGGGTAGATGTTAATGGTTCTATAGAGAGTAGGGGACTGTTGATGACTGTATAGAGGGTAGATGTTAGTGGCTCTATAGAGAGTAGGGGACTGTTGATGACTGTATAGAGGGTAGATGTTATTGGTTCTATAGAGAGAAGGGGACTGTTGATGACTCTATAGAGGGTAGATGTTAGTGGTTCTATAGAGAGATGGGCACTATTGATGAATCTATAGAGGGTAGATGTTAATGGTTCTATAGAGAGTAGGGGACTGTTGATGACTGTATAGAGGGTAGATGTTAGTGGCTCTATAGAGAGTAGGGGACTGTTGATGACTGTATAGAGGGTAGATGTTAATGGTTCTATAGAGAGTAGGGGACTGTTGATTACTGTATAGAGGGTAGATGTTAGTGGCTCTATAGAGAGTAGGGGACTGTTGATGACTGTATAGAGGGTAGATGTTAATGGTTCTATAGAGAGTAGGGGACTGTTGATGACTGTATAGAGGGTAGATGTTAATGGTTCTATAGAGAGTAGGGGACTGTTGATTACTGTATAGAGGGTAGATGTTAGTGGCTCTATAGAGAGTAGGGGACTGTTGATGACTGTATAGAGGGTAGATGTTAATGGTTCTATAGAGAGTAGGGGACTGTTGATGACTGTATAGAGGGTAGATGTTAGTGGTTCTATAGAGAGAAGAGGACTCAACGGTAGATGACTGTATAGAGGATAGATGTTAGTGGCTCTATAGAGAGTAGGGGACTGTTGATGACTGTATAGAGGGTAGATGTTAGTGGTTCTATAGAGAGTAGGGGACTGTTGATGACTGTATAGAGGGTAGATGTTAGTGGTTCTATAGAGAGAAGAGGACTCAACGGTAGATGACTGTATAGAGGGTAGATGTTAGTGGCTCTATAGAGAGTAGGGGACTGTTGATGACTGTATAGAGGGTAGATGTTAGTGGTTCTATAGAGAGTAGGGGACTGTTGATGACTGTATAGAGGGTAGATGTTAGTGGCTCTATAGAGAGAAGAGGACTCAACGGTAGATGACTGTATAGAGGGTAGATGTTAGTGGCTCTATAGAGAGATGGGCACTATTGATGACTGTATAGAGGGTAGATGTTAGTGGCTCTATAGAGAGATGGGCACTATTGATGACTGTATAGAGGGTAGATGTTAGTGGCTCTATAGAAAGATGGGGACTGTTGATGACTGTATAGAGGGTAGATGTTAGTGGCTCTATAGAGAGATGGGCACTATTGATGACTGTATAGAGGGTATATGCCAGTGGCTTTATAGAGAGATGGGCACTATTGATGACTGTATAAAAAGGGAATTTGCTTGTAGCTCTTTAGAGAGAAGGGGCTATTGCTGACTGTATAGAGAGGGGTTACTTATAGCTCAATAGAGAGAAGGGGGCTATTGATGACTTACAGAGGGTAATATATTGTGTCCCTTAAAAAAGAGTTTAATACAGCACCTATAGCCAGGGTATTTTGAGATAATTTTCCGACTTCAGTCCCTGGCTTACTCCTAGGTAGAACCATTGACCTTCCATAAGCTTGGTTGTCAGCTTCCTCACTTGTGAAATTAGTCTGGTCTTGTTTTGATTCAAACTCAAATCAATGAGGGGCTAGTGATTTCTACACAGACCATAACTACTGAACCACAAAATACTCTCTTGGAATGGTATATTCAACATTTGGACAGCAACATTACTGGTAGGCTGACTCATGCTGTGGTCTTTATTTTAAGTGAAATAAATTAGTTTGAACTAAATGATGAAAGATTAGAAAGAGGAAATGTATCAATGTCCAATGATTCACTATCCACCTGTCTATCATACGACCATGTATGGAATGTGGAGAAAGTCCATGTTCTCATGTTTTTGTCCCTCAGTCAGTTTTACAGTTTCATATTATGATGATAAATTACTGATTAGTGGAGGAATTTTCTGAATTATAAGTATTTCATTAGATAGTTAATTAAAGGATAGTTCTGGAACACGGCCAGTTTGCATACTGGACATTACTGACGGACAGAGGTCATTGTGAAAAGATTTATCAAACCAGACCGCTTGTCTCTACTCATTGAGTTTCATCAGTATTCTGAGAATCCCGATGTAATCCTAGTGGATTATCAAATCTGAAGAAATTCAATATCTGTGTCAAGAAATGGAGGAAACTTGACCAGTGTAAAACTGACCAAGATGAAAGGATTTTTGAGAAGATCTTTGTAAAATATGGGTTTTTTGTTTTTGCATAATGAGCTCTGTAGAGTTTATCATCTGAGTGATGGAACTATGAGACTGAAGCTTTTGTCAGAAAAAAGAGATTTAGCAGCAGTAGAAATAAGACAAAATATCTCCATTTATGTTTCCATATATTTCAGATTATTGTAAAATGTAAGGTTCTCCTTTTTTGCACCATGATAAAAGTTCTTTTTTATGATGGTCATTGGGGGAATGGGTTTGCGGTGAGCGCTCGGACAACAACCAACTGGAATGGGGACTTCCTGGGCACTTGATTCTCCTACATCAATTTTGAGCATTATGTTTTTGATATAATAACAATAACAAATTTATTTTATGTGGATAACATACTTGGTATAAAACAAATTTTCAGTATGGTCCACAAAATCAAATTACAAATTTAAACAGTTGCAGACAGCATAATGCAACACAATACAAGTAACTACACTGAAGGTACAAACTCCTTTAAATTAAATTCATGAAATCATGAAATTTTCTTCAACTATTCTGAACAGTTCATGAAGTATACATAATCATTTGGCAGGGGAAGTAAATGAGATTTCAGAAATGATATACAATAAATAGTATGACATTTAATAGTAATATGCATTACTGGTATGTCATTTGATATACCTTGGACATAGCTGAGAATTAAATTTTTCAATGAAATATATAGGTGAAGATGTCAGCTTGGTGGGGGAACATTTATCATTTGATGAGGGTGTTAATGTATCTGTTAGTTGTCAGCTGTATTGATGACTTGATGCCCTCTTTTATGAATTACTAGTATGAAATTCAAGATTTCACAGAAACTTAATAGTATTGCTATATAGTACACGCTTATATAACAGTACAAAAAAGCACCTAGCTTTTCCAGGAGAATGCTATTGAGCTGAGTAGTTAAATTAGAAATTTATATAAGCGTTTATATAAAAAATTATTAAAGGGCGGCATGTCAAAAATGTGTTATAAATTTTGTTAAAAGTGCTTGAAAGCAATGATGACTTCATGAATATTTTGTTTATTTGATTAAAAAAGTATGGTTGTCACTTCTTTTGCCTTCCTTTTTCTTAAGTATTGCATAAATGTTTACATTGTATATTTCTGTGTGGAATGTTTTTAAGACAACACAGCAATCTCAGAAGAACAGAGGACTATTGCATGTGTGTGTTTTTTGTCTGTGACCAACAGACTGAATATGTAAGTCAATATAAGTGATTTGTATCCTACAACTAATTCAAATGGCTGACTTGCAGTATTTCACTTATTTGTAAAATATTTAGCTGTCTGCCCCTTGTACACATACATTTTGATGTGGACCAAAGTATTATGTCTTCTACATCCACCATGTATTAGTTATTCTAGTTCTTGATCCATGTTGCAGTGCAAGTCTATGTATCTTCAGTTTGCATGAGTACTTTGAGTACAATGATTTCTTTTAATGGTTGATACCTCAACATGGCTCTTCCCATTAATTGAGCATCATTAATTTGTCTGTAAAATTGTTCTACATATGTATTTGAACATTCTACTTCCATGTCTTTGAACTAGAATTCTTTAAAATTCTTGATGGCTGTTTCATGTTACATAACCTCATGATCTGGTTATGTCAACTAATGTGCAGCATACACTTTACCCGCCTCAGTGGTCAAGTGGTTAAGGTGGCTGACTTCAAATCACTGTTACATAACCTCTCACTGATAGAGGGTCTTTGGTTCAAGCCCTGCTACCGACCATGGCTTTTTATGTGAGAAAGTAGGCAGTTGCTTACAGAGGATGGGAATCTCAAGTACTGGTTGTTTCCAGGAGCGATGCTTAGGAGAACTGGAAAAGTGGGCTATTTTGGTTTTACTTTATATTTTTTGTGAAAGGGAAGGTTAACTGCTTGAATTATTAGTCATTGAAATGTGAAACTATATTATAAGCACACTTTTTGAATTTAGTAAAAATTGTAAGTATTTGGTTGACCTTTCTTATTCTCAGTTTGATAGAACTCTTTATTTCTGATTCCTTCAAATACATATTCTTCAGCACATGGAACTAAGCTAATCCTAGTGGGCTTACGGTCCAGGGAATATTAAGCGGGGGTGCAATCCTCCTGAAGACCAGCAGAGAAAGCTACATGTCTGTTGAAGGTGCTGTGTTTAGCAATGTCTGATTGTACATTTCAGCCATAGGAGAACAACAGAAACACTAAGTAATTACTGTTAGCAGACTTCTCTCTCTTGTTTGTTCAACAAGTTTTCTCACATTGAATTCCACTTTCTTTGTAAAGTTTCATAGTCAAGTTTGTTTGAAGGTTGTTGAAATTTCTCTGTTTACCATTGCACTTGGCTTCTCTCAGTTTGCCATAACAGTTTACTCCTGCCAGTTATAATAATTGCAATTGGCTCTTTCCAGTTAAAAATTGTATATGGTTATTCCATGTTTGTCATGAGAGTTTGCTCTTCCGAGTTACCATAAGAGTGGAGTTTGGCTCTTGGAGCAAACAATGTTTACTGGTATCCATGTTTTTGTCATCATACATTTATGTTCTTTATATTTGCTGTAAAACATGTAATTGTTTTAATGCAATACAATATTTGTAGTTGTAGTCTGAAAGTGCACATGGCTTTTCCCAGTTTATCAATGCAGTTTGTTAGGCCCAACAGAGTTTACCATTGTACATGGCTTTTCCCAGTTTATCAATGCAGTTTGTTAGGCCCAACAGAGTTTACCATTGCACATGGCTTTTCCCAGTTTATCAATGCAGTTTGTTAGGCCCAACAGAGTTTACCATTGCACATGGCTTTTCCCAGTTTATCAATGCAGTTTGTTAGGCCCAACAGAGTTTACCATTGCACATGGCTTTTCCCAGTTTATCAATGCAGTTTGTTAGGCCCGACAGAGTTTACCATTGCACATGGCCCAACAGAGTTTACCATTGCACATGGCTTTTCCCAGTTTATCAATTCAGTTTGATAGACCCAACAGAGTTTACCATTGCACATGACTTCCTAGTGTATCAATGCAGTTTGTTAGGCCCAACAGAGTTTACCATTGCACATAGCTTTTCCCAGTTTATCAGTGCAGTTTGATAGACCCAACAGAGTAGTTTACCATTGCACATGACTTCCTAGTGTATCAATGCAGTTTGTTAGGCCCAACAGAGTTTACCATTGCACATGACTTCCTAGTGTATCAATGCAGTTTGTTAGGCCCGACAGAGTTTACCATTGCACATGGCCCGACAGAGTTTACCATTGCAAATGGCTTTTCCCAGTTTATCAATGCAGTTTGATAGACCCAACAGAGTTTACCATTGCACATGACTTCCTAGTGTATCAATGCAGTTTGTTAGGCTCAACAGAGTTTACCTTTGTGCATGACATCCTAGTGTATCAATGCAGTTTGTTAGGCCCAACAGAGTTTACCATTGCACATGGCTTTTCCCAGTTTATCAATGCAGTTTGTTAGGCCCAACAGAGTTTACCATTGCACAAGACTTTTCCCGGTTTATCATTGCAGTATGTTAGGCCAAACAGAGTTTACCATTGCACATGGCTTTTCCAGTTTATCAATGCAGTTTGTTAGGCCCAACAGAGTATACCATTGCACATGGCTTTTCCCAGTTTATCAATGCAGTTTGTTAGGCCCAACAGAGTTTACAAATGCACATGGCCCAATGGAGTTCATCTTTGCAGTATGTTAGGCCCAACAGACTTCACCATTGCACTTGGCTTTTCCAGATTTGCCATAAATGTTTGCCTTTTCTAGTTTACCAATACACTTCCAAGTTTATCACTGCAACTTGCTCTCTCCAAATAAGTTAACATTGAACTTTAATATCTTTTCATTGCTTACTTGTACATACATGTTTGCAAGTGTAACCAAAAAGCATAAATTGGCTTTATGTTCTTTATATGGGAAGCTTTTGTCAGTAAGAGCAAGACTGTTTTTCTGGTCATTATAGTAAAAAGATTATTTAAAAAAGCTGATCTCACAGACCAACGAAATCACACTCATTGACAAACCACTGGAAAGTTGATGTTTTGAAGAGTTACTTCTCCTATGTCACAAATCAGTCATTTGAGGCACTCACATAACACAACTTATTTTGTTTTTTTGATTCAATGTGCCTTGTACTCCCTTGTTACAGCATTTTAACTTGTTTTTTTTTACTTAAAAGTTTATGCCTATTTACTGATGCAACATGTTACATTAGTTTCCCTTTATTATTTATCACAAAGTATTAAGGCATTCATTATAAATATAAATCTATAACTTCTTTGTTCTTTGAAAAATGGCTTAATAAGTTTTATGTAATATTTGTGACATATTGGTTTACAGCAGTGAATTTTTATGACTGCAACAGATTTTTCCAATTTGACATTCTATAAAAATATATAAATGGTTTTAATGTTCCTATCCCTGTTCTTAGCTCTTGATTTTTCCTTTTTGTTCTAAAGAAATGTTTGTAGATGCCCTGAAATGTAAATGTTCCTGACTCAACTTTTTACTTTTAATTTCCAAAATACATATTTGGAGAGGCCCTTAAATGTTGCCCATGCAACTCTTCCTTTTTGATGTTCAAAGGACATGTTTGGAGAGGCCCTGAAATGTTGCCATGCTACTCTTCACTTTAAATATTCTGAGAATGTGTGTGGACCTTCATTGTTATTGTTCCCTGTCAATTCTTCCTTTTTTCATATTCAAGGAGCATATTTGTAGAGGCCCAGATTTGGATGTAATCGTTCCCTTCCCAGTGTAATTCTCTGGCATGTCTCTGATACTTCACTATCATCACTCACTGTGACTTGGCAGCTATTATACAATGTTTTGTTCTGCAAGTTCAAGAAATTAGTTAAGATGTAATCCAATAGACCAAATTACTGGGTAAAAAGCAAAATAGATCTTTCAGTAAAAGTGTGAAGAACGAAGAACACAATTTTATCTTGGAAATCCTTTTTTTGCTGTTGTTGAACTCATTAGCATCACATTTGTTGTTTTTATTCTCTTATTCAAAATACAACAGAAAACAAACAAGAGGTAGTTAGTTACACTATATAAAATTATGTAAAATTATCATGTTTGAATTTGTTTGATTTTTCCCCAACATATTCTTTATTCTTAACATCTTTTGACATTAAAAGCATTCAAAAAAAATCCACTGCTTAGTTCCTTATCTATTTCATGTAAAATATTTAATTATCTTGAAGTTTACTTTGAAATTATTTCAAATTTACATCAAAGACACTTTTGTAACACAGCTGAACATGGTCTCAAAAGAGTTATAAAAATAAATTGTGGAGTTGAACTGAAGAATATATTAGCTGTAAAAATCGTTTGAGTTGGCTAAATCTAAGGGCAATTTTGATGTATAAAACAGATGAAAAATCTACTGAAACTTAACTCCCTGCCAGTTCTTTGTTAAGAATTTAAAACTAGGTTTAAGCTTTGATGTTTATTCGACTAATTCTAAGAACATATGGGCTTTTGGGCCATATAACTTCAATAGTTTACATTCTCTATAAACATTCGAAGGCTGTGATTACTAGAAGTTATTGACCAATTTCAAACATAAAATCCAAAAATAAACATTTATTTTGATTTCTTCAGGAAACTATAATAAACCTTTGGTCTCTGCTTGAGGTTATCATAATCAAATACTCAAGGATAAATACTTGAAATTTTCATTCTCTCAGTACTGATGGTTAGCACTAGATTGAGTTTTACCTGGTTAAAAAGTGGAAGAGTTATATTAACAGTTAGTAGGAGTCAAAATCAAAATGGACAAAATGCCAGGATTTCTGATTTTTTTTCAGTTAGGCCGAATAAAAGAAATTATTAAAATTTTATTCATTGGTCTGATTTGTATAACAATACTACAACCGAAAAGTTTTTAATAAATAATATACAAAAATTAATTAGACAAGATTAAGGAAGTCCTTTATTTAATATGCATATCTAAAAATACTACTACTTAATTATAAAATTTCAATTTCACTGGAATATTTTAATGAATTTTCTTTAAACTTCAGTTCAATCCATTGGGGTCATTTTTTAGAAATGTTTGACTTAAAGATTACTTTTATTAAATTGCTGTAATATCAAAATTATTGACTGTAGTATAGTTCCTTGTTTGATTTCTTATTTCTTAAATTGAACGAGTTCACCAAATTGTACAATGAGTGAATATCTTTGGCCTAACCAGTGCCTTCTTGATCCTACTTAAGATATCAGTTGAATTCATATTGACCAGGTATTCCTATATCTCCGATGTACATTACATTGACTCTGCCTTGCTTCATTGCTAAGACCAACTGCTTAGTTTCCAGTGGAAAAAATCTCAAGTCAAATAAAAAAATCCACTCTAAAATCTAGATAAAATAGTCCACCTGGTATTAAGGTATTTTATGTACGAAGAAATGGTTGCCAGGATATTTG
The DNA here is from genome assembly GCA_964023205.1 of Lutraria lutraria. NCBI lineage: Eukaryota > Metazoa > Mollusca > Bivalvia > Venerida > Mactridae > Lutraria > Lutraria lutraria. Next base: position 24,801,036 of record OZ026838.1, read on the forward strand.
AAAATAAACAATTATTGTTATCATATAACAATAAAACAATATGATAAATTTGATCATTGTTCTGTAGGACTGGTTTTTATCCAAAGCTGAAAACAATGTTTCTGCCTCGTTTTTGTTATCAGGTTTTCAACCATTTAGAATATCAGTAAAAGGGATACTGGTGAAAATTAATTGAAATCCTGATTGTATTAATTGTCCAATGTTATCATGCCAAATATTTTGTATTGAACAGATCAAGTTCAGATGTGAGATTTGGGGCTTTGCCTTAATGCTAGTCAGTTGATAATGATTTGTAATCCAGTTAATTATTCAAGTAGGAATGCTCTGTAGATAAAATGAAATTAAACAAAAAGCATACTTTCTATGATATACGTGTGGTATTTATGTTTCTTCACAGCCTTGTTCATTCATATTATCGTTTATAGGATTGGCTGTCAATATTAGAGGTTTCCTTTTTACTATGACTTTTATTTTAGTAAACTGAGCCAAATATTTATATATATATATACTGGTCAAACTGTCAAAACATGACCACCACACTGCAGGTAATTAATCTTAGCAACTCCAGATAATTATACTTCTAGGAGTGTAGTACTATACTGAACTTAAAAATAGAATGTATTGTATGAGAAAGTCAGAAAGTATAATTTAAGTGTTGAATATGATATTAAAAGTGTGAGGTTAGTGTTAAAGTGATAATCTTGCTTTAAAAAGTCAGTATCAAAGTATAGTATTACAGTACATGACGTAAAATACACATTACACAGCAAAATGTCAATTCTATTGAAGTTAATTATCGACTTGTGTGACGTCACTGATATGTGCATAGTGCCGATCGTTTACGAAGGGTTTATAAAGCTTTTGGAAATGCTCAGTAAATGGTTAACGTAAACAATATATCGTATTTAGTCCTCCACACAAAATACTAAATGTTGTTTTCTGTTAGTTATTTCTCTAGGAAGAAACGGCCAAATGAGATCAGGTAAGGGTCCCTTCTGTACAGAAAAAGGAAACAAAACACAGTAAAGATAGTGCTACTGTTAAGCAGTCTGTAGAACTTACAGTACAAACAATGACGGCTAACCAATGTAACAGCATGTCACCCTTGCAGGAGTATTCATGTTGCAATTTACTTCTGAACTCAAGAGTTCCAAGTTTACATTTTTCTTTAACATTTTTCTAAGAAGTCGTAATTTACTGATAGTTATTATTTTCCTGGCTGCCCGGATATTTTGGCCATGTTAATTATTTCTTTTTGTGAAAAGTAATAGTTTTAGGGTGTTTCTCAGGGGTCGTTAACTGTGACCCACTTCAATTTTGTAGTAGGTAATTAAAATATGTACCTTGTCATGTTCAAGAAAAGTTAAGATTCAAAGCATATTTGATGATTAAAAATTGGCGTCGACAGCTGTCTAGAATTAAAAGTGAGAATTGTAGATATGAATGTACAAGCTTAAAAATTTTCAATGTTAGAGGGAATTGATTTTCAGATAAAATTAGATTATTACAACATATGTTACGACAGCTGTTAAATGTATTCAAAGTTTTGATTAAATGCTTTATATTGTAAATCCCAATGTTTTGTAATATACGAAACAACATCTCTCCCGAAGAAAATTCCAAGGATATTGAAATAAAACATCTGATGTACTGAAAAATTTGGTTGCAGTTTTTTGTTGTTTTCTAATATATTAAGAGACAAGATGGTGGGGGATGCAAATTGTGAAAATAATCAGCATTTGATACCGGTTTATTTTTTGTAAGCATCAATAAATTCTGATCTAAATCTATTTCACAGACATTTCAAATAGTTTCTTGGAACACTTTTTGTTTTTACACTTTATACCTTCTACTAGGCAGTTTACTATTGCACCTCTGCGGCACACAGAGCAATTAGAAGTATGATGTGCCGGATAGAACACAAACTCTTTCTATTGGGGTATTTCTCTAGTGAAACTGCGAAATTTTGTTTTCTTGTTCAATCTAGGTGAGGAAGAAAGTCACTAATCATGGGCTCATTTGACATGTTGCCTTCTTTGTATGTGATGATAAACATACATGAAGTTGTGTTTGCTCCTCATTGCAAGTATGACCTTTAGCATGATTGTTGCACCTGATTGGCATGCAATAGTTTATGTCATCCATGGTGCTTTTTAGCAGTGCAGTGTTCATTTAATTGTATACTATTTAGTATTACAAGCATTGAAATGGTTAAAAAAATCCATGGAAAAGCCTTGTACAGATTTAATCATTCTGGCTTGCAAGAGGAGGTCAAAGAGAAGTGCTACAACTCTATGCTAGTCCAGCTGAATAATCAGTAGTATTTGGTGTCTCAATGAAACAGGGTGCTGTTGATACCCAGGACTCATTTGACAAGTTCTGCGCCAAACGTGATCTACATGCAACCAGGCAACCAAATCAATCCTCAGCAAAGAAGTTTCAGGTTTCGCTGAAACAAACTGTCACACATGTCGTTAATAATCATATTAAATGTGTGACATTTTGTGTTTCAAGTAGTATTATAATATCTACACACTGACTGTTCTTTCTCACAGATAACTCAGCAGTTTGACTATACTTAGTTAGTCAGATATACCCTGATACTTCTTTCATGTTCGTTATTATGTCTGTTTAGGAATAAATTGTTAAAATAATAGTATGCCATCCTAACGCTCAATGCTGGAGTGAGAAAAACGCACCAAGAGCTGTTCAATTCTCCTTTATCTATTCTATCTTGGAAATGTAATTAATTTAAAAGGAAATGTTTGAAATCTGAAGCTCACCTAATTAATTTTAATAATAAAAAACGGTCAATCAATACTTTGTAAAGGTCGTACGAAACCTGTGCATTAAAAAAAGCCTTCTTTTTGTGGCAACTTGTTATTGCAATATGTCGGTTTCCTGAGAAGATTTTCTAATTTTTTTTTTATTTCTGGGTATTCTATTGGCAAGTTAAAAGCCTGTTCTGGCTAAAGGTGAGAGGGGGATTAGAAAAGCTTATTTTATATCTTTAATTCTTATGTTTTTTAATGGATAGGAAAAATAGACGAGAGTTATTTTAACCGCCTGTTTTTTTCAGTACTTAAAATCACACCCATTTTGATCTTTCATTTTGCTCCTAATCTAATGGATTAATTTATTTATTTGAACAGTTGGCTCTTTCCAGATAAGCTGAAAAGCCAAGAAATTTAAATAAAACAGCTGCTATTAGCAACATTATCAGCAATTTAAAGATTTTCAGAAAGTGTCTGATACAGATAATATGTGGCTATTTCTTCAACAGGCGAATTTTATGACCTAGCAGCCCTCTCTCACTCTAGCCACTATCTGGTTGCCATGGTTACAACTGACCTCAGCGAAAATAAATCACAAAAATGCCAATAACTATTATTCTGTATTCTCCAATCTTGTTTTCTTGTTTCAATTTTACTTCTTGATTATATTTGCTATAATTTACTGGAAACCTGATGGAGACATAGTAATGATCAGGGTCCGAAATATTCTCATCTAATATTTTTGCTCATGAAATATTTAAGCATGCCTTAGAAAAAAACACGGAATGGACATGTAGTATAGAATAGATGCTGGATATTAAAACTTGCCTTCCCTGGGGAGGCCTGATTGATATTAAAATTCAGGAGCTCTACTTGTTAGAAATGTAATAAAATTTCTAATTTATTGATTTCTAGCGGTCTGGAGATAATGGTGGACAGTGAAGGCCAGCTGCTTAGGGAGAAAGTATTGACCAGTATAACTGGTCATCTGTACTGTAAACTTAGAGATGAGTTCTGCCTGCTGCATGTAATTAAAATATTGGATGGTAATACTTCAAAGCATTATGGGAGATCAATTTTAAGAACTAGGGAATTGTGGGAATAATTTTTCGCTGGCTATCTACTGCTGCATTGTTTCCGGTGAAAATTGGTTTTTGTGAAGTATTGGTCAGTTGTTATAGATGCAGACTATTTCTGGTCTGTTGTAAAATTTAAGAGCGCTGAAAATGTTAATTTGCCTTAAGCTGTCAGGACGTAAAGCTTATAACCAGAATTTTCCTTATATGGTCCTGTACATGATATAAATGTATACAAAATACAAAAAAAGACCAGTAATCATTTGCCATAAACTGAATGTTGTAATTAGTTGATGGTTTCATACATTGGCAGGGATATAATTTTATATAATATTTAGTAAACTAGCTTGTTTCTATATTATCCACTGATCAAAGTACTGGATGAATTAAACTATGTGTCTGCTGAAATTGTCTACATTTTATTGAATGATGGCTGTCATATCCGACAAGTTTAAGATGAGGCCCTTGAACTCCAAAGATGTAGCCCTGGCCCAGCGATCTGGGTTTGATTCCTTGTTGTGGCAGGTCGTACCATTTCGTGAAAATTTGACCAAAATTTTGGTTTCCTCCACAGGTGGAGAAGTTGCTGGTTCCTTGTAGAAAGGTTTGTTAGTACTCAGGTTACCATACCATCCAAGAAATTTTGTTAAGTGAATCAGCCACCATATACAACTGAAAAATTGTTGAAAAATGGCATTAAAGATTAGATTCCAGATTTATATAGCGCCCTTTTCTTCATACCAACACGTTCAAAGTTGCTTTACATATGTTGCAGCCACAAGGGCGCAGGTGCATCCTCTTTCAGTGCCTGCTAGATACAGCGTGATCTGGCCAGAGGGGTAGACTCAGAGAAAGCCCACAGAAAAAAAGATTAGATACAGGCATATCCAGCACAGGATGTGCCAAGCTCTTATTTCGAATAGACGGCTTGATTTTTTAATGTGCCCAGTGTAGAGCACCGATACACAGCTTCCTGGCACCTTTAACCTGTACTTATACAGTCCATACGGTCAGATATAGGGGGAAATACTTTGAATAGAATTTCAGAAATCTCCAAGGCCCAGGCCAGGTATCGAACCTGGGACCTCTAGGTTGACAGCCCAGCGCGTTACCACTGAGCTATCTCTGCTTATACCCAAATGAATAAATGAATTCAAAGACAGTTTGGAGTTGATTTTGTTGTTTTGATTTCAATGTCTACCTATGATGGAATACCTTTTTCTAAATTGTAAAAAAGTTATATTATAACAGAGTTATTGATCAGAATTTCAATTAAGTAATATTTATGTTCTACAAGGATTCATTATAACTTGTCTGATTCTATTGTGCCTGGGTATTTTTGTACGTATCTTGTCTGAATCAGTTAAAACATTTTTGTGGTAACATTAATAGTAATTATATCATTATTGAGGCTTTGTGGTTTAGACACCAGGGATAGATCGGGACTTGGGCTCTTGTTCTAATGATTTTTTACTGGAACCCTGTAAAATTGCGGAAATTCTTTGACATTTTTACCATCCCTACGTAAGATACAGTCTTACCTGTAAACAAAGCCCTTTAAAGGGAGAGATTAGAAATATAATCTTTATACATATTTGTTCTGTATGCGAAGGTTTATTTGGTTGAGTAAATTAATCAATGTGTGTTAATAGAGTGGTGTGTCTACATTGTGGCTGTAATATACAGGTGATCGTGAACTCATTTTCTTCACAAGGGTATTAACTTTGCGTCTACAGCCAGGGTCGTTCAGCGACTTTCTAGCTTTGGCTTTGGAGGAAGACCTCCTGCGTACACCTAAGTTGAACCATCGACCTTTGGTAAGCCACCTGAGTTTTCGTCACTTGTGAAATATCATGTACTGGTAGTCTCTATTGGGATTCAAACTTACAGTGGTGAGGAGCTAGTGATTTGCTAGTCAGATACCATTACCACTCAATCACACAGCTGGCGCCCTGATCATGTACTTAAGTTTGAATGTAATTGTGTTAAAACTCCGGGGAGCCTTAATATTGAGAGAGTTAAATGAGATGGTGTAAAAAATCTTCACAATTGATGTAAAACATATTTGTTACAACAAACATATTAACTACACATTCTGTGTCTAATTGAAAATAAAACATTTTGAAATTCTTTTAAAATAGTGTTAAAAAAATTCAATTCAAAATGTATTGATGTATTTATTTTAGAATGTAGCTTTGCAGTGTTTTAAGAATTCATAATGTAACAACTGGTGTTCAGTGTCATCTCCTAGCTCTTCTCAAAGGAGTTGGGCTTAAAATCTTTTCAGTTTTAAATTTGATTTGTTGCTGAAGGAAGAACTCAATGTACTTTGGCTGATAATTTATGACATGAAAGTTAGAGAGTTTCAAAGAAGATCTACTGACTATTAAAATAACATTTTATTGATACTGGTAGTCTGGGTCCATTAAAATGTAATGATTTGTACCATTTCAGATGAAATTTCATGTTTATAATGCATATTTACTTTTACAAAGCATTAAAGTTGTGTGTTTTATGGTGCCAATGGGAAGTATCTTAAAGTTATATCAGCCTTTTTAAGTCTGTTCAGTTTCACAGCGTGCTTAGGTTATTGTAATGTTCCTTGCAGAGTAAGGGAGACTTTGTCAGGCAATCTTTGATATAGTTACATGCATTAAAGATATTCGGTTGTTGCTTCCTTCTGCATAAATAACTTACTAGCCAAAGACTTGGACAGAAAGTAAAATTTATTTTGGACAAGCATTTAAGCCTTTATTTATTTTTTTGGGTTTGATGCCATTTTTCAACAATTTTCAGTTATATACGGCAGTGGATATACCTAACAAGTTCCTGTACATTATTCTAACCAGTACCAACTTACCCATTTACAAGGAACTGGCAACTTCTACGCATGTCTACACCGCCATCTTGAAACCAAACTGGGTCGTCTGGTTAGAAATCCTGCCCCTAACCATTGAACCACGGCCATAAGTTGTCTGGTAGATTGTTTCTTTGTCATGTCAAGTGTAATCAAATTTGATGGTCACATGATCTATATGGTCATATGATCTTGTTAGTCAATTAATTTGATAATCTTATGGTTTTGGTGGAGACAAGATCTCCAGATAATCCACAGGATCTTGAACATCACATGGAATGGAAGGGCATTGTCAATGTGCTAATGGTCAGCTGTCCTAGCCCATAGTCAGACCGTGGGAAGAGATGGCAGCCACTTTCCTCCAGTCTTCATGACTTTCTGCTCATCTGGTAGCATCATTCATGTCAAGACTGGTCCACTAATCTTGATGCTGTCTTCCCATCTTAGTCTCTGTTTGCCCCTACGACTTAATAGTTCCTTGCACTGTGCCTTGTTGGAAAGTCTTAGCTAGTGACGAGCATGTGACATGACCAAACCATTTCAGTTCCCTTCTTTTTACAATGGTCAGTAGTTTTTCATGAGGCAGTGTCTTGTTTCTTATTCTTGCCTTAAATCGTTTGTTTAATGGTCAACACAGTTCCCTAAAAATATTTTTTTGAAACTAAGTACCCAGTGATAGAAATTTTGTTCAGTTTTCATTAAAGATAATTTCTTCATAAAATCCCCTTTGAGATATGTGTGGTCTTAAAATGCTTTATACTTCAGCAACTCTCTGTTAAATACAACTTAATGGCTGCCATTATTGGAATTGATATTCAATTAAGTTAACTGTCAGGTATCAAAATCATGTTATGAATCAACATGTAACAATTTTTTTTTTCAAATCCAATCTATAGATGTGTGTCTGAATTAATCGTCTGCTGATTATCAGTGAAATTGTTTTACCGTATTAATTGCTGTGCACCAAAACTTTAATAGAAAACCTGGCCGATAAAAAATATCAGATTATTTTTTTTATGTCTTGGTTAATTAATCACTGTCACGGGTTCGGTCTGATGTTGTTGCTGAGAATTTTTACTGTTCTAATTTGAAATTGATATGAAAATTGGAATTCAAAATCAATATGTTTCTTTTAGCCATCAGCATTTAATGATGATTGATTGAGTTTAGCATGATACGGGATAGAAGGTCGAATATCAGGTAGAAATTGATTGAATTTTTCTATAATAGCCGTACAAGATAGGGTTTTTCCTAACTTTTTGGACGTCCCGTGCTAAATATCATACTTGTGTATCTGTTGACAACAAAAGAACATAGCTTAAATGTTTTGATAATGGGCCTGTTATTTGAATATCAATCAATGTTTATATTTCAATTATGACTATCGATTGAGGATTTATTTTAAAATAACAGTTTTCAAATGAATCATTGTTACAAATGGAATTTTAACAATAGGCTATTATTTACAGAAGTGATTTTAATCTAATATAAATTCACATCATTTACCAAGTATCTGTCTGTTTGCATTTATAACTTGATCAAATATTGGTTTTATTATAATACTTCCATACTTGCTTTGTGTCATTATTTGAATTAATGGTCGAAGTACTTCAAATGAATGTGTACTTTTAATTCTTTGTTTCTTTGACAAAAATTTAACTGTTTAGAGAGGGATTGTTGGTGGTATAGTAGTAAGGTGCTGGACTACTGAACGAAAGGTTGTAGGTTTGAACCTCGACTCTACCTTCCAAACTTCTCAGGGATGCTTTTCAGTGTTCCCATCCAAACTATGGAGACATGATACACTATGGCTGGATAAACACGGGGAAAAAGGCGAGGCATGTATTGGTGCTTTACACCAGGCACAATAAAGAACCAGGAAAAATGCTTCTAAATAAGAATAGGAAGATACAAATGTCTGGTTCTCCTTAGTCTTCTCTCACCTCTCTTTTGGGCGGCCCTGAAATGGGCCATTAAACAACAGATAAATAAATGAACTATTTAGACTCTAACTAAAGGTTTTGACCACCCTGAATCCATAACCATTGTCCAGAAACAGCTTTCTGCACTGTCAAATTACCTGGACATCTCATGATTTTAAATAGAAGCTGCCTAATAGATTTTTTTTTTTTTTTTGAAAATCAGTCATATCTTACTCATATCTTAGTCACAATCGAGTCTCTCTTAATTTAATGATAGAATGTGATAAATGAAATTTTGTTGTAGCAAGGGAGACAAATCTTACAAAACCTAACACTGACTGATTTATACTGTGAATTTCAACTAGTTTATCTTAATCCCTTCCTCAAGTTTTAGATTTTTAGTATTTTTAGACCTATCTAATATAATGACATCCTACCCTCTGTAGATTTCCATTGTTGTTTTTTCATGACTGCATAATTATTGCTGACCTAGATGATTGAAATGAAATGACCAGATATGATATAGACTGGTATTTGTCATTTTAGATGCTTTTTTTTCTCTATTTTTCAGACTGGTACTCTAATTTTTCATTGAATTTTGGTGGAATATTTTTTTTGTAGCCAAGTAGGGTTAAGTTTGAAATTTTTAGCTGTAGCGAAAATACTGAAACATGCCGATTAACGTAGTTTGTGAAAATAAGTTGATTTTTCATTTTATTCCATTTGGTGTGTTCCCATAAATTGCTGCAGACCCTAAACCATGTCTAGATTTTAGGTTCATTTCGGACTTGGACCCTAACAAGTAAATTGGTATCTCTACATCACAATATTTTGTCCTTTTTTGCTGGGTGGTGAGAAAAAAACAGGCTTTGTTGAAATGTTTACAGTATGTCTTTTAGTACTTTCTTGTAATTCCATTTTGTTCTTGAATATCATATTACCTGCTTTAAGATGAAAGAAAACACCTTTAACATTGATTTTGTCTTAGAAATTGCTCAATACGTATTATAAATAGATTTACTGAATGTATTATTTATGCTGCAGACCAGTGTTTTATGTGAGTACTTGAAGCAGAATAAGCATTTTGCTTCTGTATTTGTTATTCTTAATTAGTTTTTTTCCTTTTGTTGTCTATTCATTCTTCTTTATTAATTTGTCTCTCTAGTTATCTACCTACCCTTATTCATTTCTTCTTCTTCCATAATCTGCCTCTCTACCTTCCTGCATGTCCTTCTTCATATATCCGTCTTCTATACTTTTCTACATATACTTCTTCATATACTGTATACGTCTTTAATTCTGTGGGTGCAAAATTTGGCGTTTTTTAAGATGTTCATGAATTGGCGGTTCTATATTTGGCGGTTTCATATCCAACTGCCAAAATAAAACCATGTCCTGTCTTCTTAAGTGCCAAAATTAAAACACTTTAAATAAAAAAATAAGTTTCCATCATTTTCAAGGGAAATAATTAGACTATTTTACTAAATATCTTCCTAACTACTATCGTATCAAGTGAAATGTATAAACAGCAAGAATAAGTTACATGAAAACAAAAGTGTTGGTAACTACTTGGGATTGAACAGGAGTTAACACAATGGCTAAAAGTGATTATTTGTTTCGATAATTTATCTTAAATTGACACATATTGTTATTATATCCAGTTTAATTTAGTCTTTCTATATGTGCCGACGATATCAGTTTCATATGGTGTCACAAATAAGCTCTATTGTTTGAATTGTTTAGATTTTACCTTGTTTCCATTTAGATTTACCCTATGGCAATAAATGTAATGCATGTACTTTAACTGATGAAATTAAACAAGTAATAATACATGTACAAACATACTAAACAAACAAATAGGTAGTTGTACAAGTGTTAGTTACACCTTTTGATAACATATTGGCGCGATCTAGATTTGGCGGTTCCGATGCTGACCGCCAATATCGCCAAAATAAAACGGGCGCCAATATTAAGACGTATACAGTATCCTTCTTCCATAGTCTGTCTCTCTACCTTCCTACATGTCCTTCTTCATATATCCTTCTTCTATACTTTTCTACATATCCTTCTTCATATATCCTTCTTCCATAGTATGTCTCTCTACCTTCCTACAATTCCTTCTTTATATATCCTTCTTCCATAGTATGTCTCCTACTTTTCTACATGTCCTTCTTCATATATCCGTCTTCTATAGTCTGTCTCTACTTTTCTACATATTCTTCTTCATATATCCTTCTTCCATAGTCAGTCTCTCTACTTTTCTACATGTCCTTCTTCATATACCCTTCTTCCATTGTCTGTCTCTCTACTTTTCTACATGTCCTTCTTCATATATCCTTCTTCTATAGTCTGTCTCTCTACTTTTCTACATGTCCTTCTTCATATATCCTTCTTCCATAGTATGTCTCTCTACCTTCCTACAATTCCTTCTTTATATATCCTTCTTCCTTTGTCTTTCTCCTACTTTTCTACATGTCCTTCTTCCATTGTCTGTCTCCTACTTTTCTACATATCCTTCTTCCATAGTCTGTCTCCTACTTTTCTACATGTCCTTCTTCATATATCCTTCTTCCATTGTCTGTCTCCTACTTTTCTACATGTCCTTCTTCATATATCCTTCTTCCATTGTCTTTCTCCTACTTTTCTACATGTCCTTCTTCCATTGTCTGTCTCCTACTTTTCTACATATCCTTCTTCCATAGTCTGTCTCCTACTTTTCTACATGTCCTTCTTCATATATCCTTCTTCCATTGTCTGTCTCCTACTTTTCTACATATCCTTCTTCCATTGTCTGTCTCTACTTTTCTACATATCCTTCTTCATATATCCTTCTTCAATTGTCTGTCTCTACTTTTCTACATGTCCTTCTTCATATATCCTTCTTCCATAGTCTGTCTCTACTTTTCTACATATCCTTCTTTATATATCCTTCTTCCATTGTCTGTCTCCTACTTTTCTACATGTCCTTCTTCATATATCCTTCTTCCATAGTCTGTCTCTCTACTTTTCTACATATTCTTCTTCATATATCCTTCTTCCATAGTCAGTCTCTCTACTTTTCTACATATCCTTCTTCCATAGTCTGTCTCTCTACTTTTCTACATATCCTTCTTCATATATCCTTCTTCCATGGTCTGTCTCTCTACTTTTCTACATTTTCTTCTTCATATATCCTTCTTCCATGGTCTGTCTCTCTACTTTTCTACATATTCTTCTTCATATATCCTTCTTCCATGGTCTGTCTCTCTACTTTTCTACATATTCTTCTTCATATATCCTTCTTCCATGGTCTGTCTCTCTACTTTTCTACATATTCTTCTTCATATATCCTTCTTCCATAGTCAGTCTCTCTACTTTTCTACATATCCTTCTTCCATAGTCTGTCTCTCTACTCTTCTACATATCCTTCTTCATATATCCTTCTTCCATGGTCTGTCTCTCTACTTTTCTACATATTCTTCTTCATATATCCTTCTTCCATAGTCTGTCTCTACTTTTCTACATATCCTTCTTCATATATCCTTCTTCCATAGTCTGTCTCTACTTTTCTACATATCCTTCTTCATATATCCTTCTTCCATAGTCTGTCTCTCTACTTTTCTACATATCCTTCTTCATATATGCTTCTTAATTTGTCCTTCTTCATTTCTTCTTCTTTTGTCTCTCTTAGTATACTTATTTATCTGATGATCCTTTTTCATTTATCATTCTTCCTTTTTTTGTTTTCTTCATATCAACTTTGATTTAAATTCTGTTCAATCTATCACCCTCTTTGATTGTAAAATGGAGAGACAAAATGTTTTGACAAAATGTTCCTTGTCATTTTACGTATTTTTGATTTCCCTCCAGAGTCTGAAAGTTGTCGTTAGATTTCATTCTGGTTTAATTCTGAGAACATTTGTCACTTTCAGTGAGTCTTTGATAAAGTTAATTTTAACTGAAACTTCTTTTTTCTCCCCTGAAAATCAGTGTATTAATTTATGGACATATCTTTAGAGATAATTACTTACTTAATTCACTGGAGGAATATTTTTTGTAATAATCTTCTGAAATGTCTGGTTAAACAAAATTAATTAAGTTTTGAAGATGGAAATCATTTAATTTTCGTACCAATAAGACTAAATATATGGCCGACAGTAAAAATTGATTGGTATCGGGGAAACCAAATAAATCATAAGCATTAGTTTTTCGTCCAGACCTATTCTGGAATTCTTAACAATTGAAAGGGTCGATTTGAGACAAATTAAACTCGGAACTATTTCAAAGCTATTACTTATGCAGTATTTTATGGATGGCTATCAGGCAAAAATTCACTTGGATATTATCGACCACTGTTTTATTCCCTGGCCACACAACATAACCTTATCATATTAGGCATAGCTCTGACTGAATTTTAAATAAAAAACTTCCTGCTGTCTCATACAGAACTGATCGTCTGCTGAAATGAAAGTGTTTCATTTTTGTTTCTAATTTTTAGCTCATCAGAGCACAATGTGCTCAAGGTGAGCTTTTGTGATCGTCAGTCTTTCGTCATGGAGTGGCATCCATATTTACTCTATTTCTTTTTAAAAAATCTTCTTGTCTGAAACCACAGGGCCTAGAGCTAAGATATTTGGTATGTAGCATTGTCCAATGGAAGTCTACAAAGTTTGTTCAAATTATTCCCCCGGGGTCAAAATTGGCTTTGCCCCGGGGGTAACTTGATTTTACATAGACTTATATAGGAAATTTAAAAAATCTTCTTGTCAAAAACTACAATGGCATTATGCCTAGAGCTTAGATATTTTGTATGTGGCATTGTCTAATAGTCCTCTACCAAGTTTGTTCAAATTATGGACCCAGGATCAAAATTGGCCCTGCCCCGGGGTTTATAGGAAAATTTAAAAAATCTTCTTGTCCGAAACCACAAGACCTAGAGCTAAGATATTTGGTATGTAACATTGTCTAGAGGACCTCTACCAAGTTTTAAAAAATTATGGCCTCGGGGTGAAAATTGGCCCCACCCTGGGCTTCACTTGATTTATAATAGGCTTATATAGGAAAATTACAAAAATCTTCTTGTCCAAAACCACGGGGCCTAGAGCTTAGATATTTTGTATGTAGCATTGTCTAGTAGTTCTTTACCAAATTTGTTCAAATTATTGCCCTTGGGTCATAATTGGTTCCACCCCAGGGTTAACTCTATTTTATACAGGCTTATATAAGAAATTAAAAAAATCTTCTTGCAGAAATTGCATGGCCTAGAGCTTAGATATTTTGTATGTAGCATTTTCTAGTGGACTGCAACCATGTTTGTTCAAATTATGGCCCTGATTTTACATACATGTAGGCTCTTGATGTTCTTCTCTTTCTTTCTGGTGAGCGATACAGGGCCATCTTGGCCCTCTTGTTTCGTTGAGAGATTACATTGACTAATCACTGGCCCCTTACCACTTAAAAGTTGAATCCCAGCCAGAACCAGACAATGTTTGGAATCCTTTTTCTTACTTTAGTATGCTTTTGCCTACATTGTGTTCCTTTGCTTGCTTTGAATTGAGATTTGAATCTTAATGCTGCAGGTATTCAAGCTTTAAAGACGTCATAGAGTATTATTTACTTCCTTTAATTTGATATTCTGTTATGTAGAGTTAGAATTATTATATTCTATTAGTGCAAAACTTATTAAAACCAAGCATTATTTAACTACAGGCATTCTGCTGCATTGAAAGCTTTTTGATTCATTAAGATTAGTTAAATAAAAGTTTTTGTCATTTATGACTTTATTCTTGTAGTGGGAAGTTCTCATACAGGTCGTTCCTATTTACACTGAATCGAGAATACTGGTGAGCAAACTTCACGCTAACCTACTAGCCCACAGCCCCGGGCTAGTAAATTTCTATTCAGGCTAGTGAACTTTCTCAAAATTGTGTAGTCGGGCTAGTGGAAAATTTCTGTTTTCAATAGTCCACTAATATTTCGGGATAGTGCTTTGAAAATATTAGTTCGAACACTGGGTGAGGTCAACTCCCTATCTGCATAGCAACTGAAACACTGTTGAAAAGGAGTAAAATTGAACATATAAAATCTTTCTTATTATAAATTCAATATCATAATATTCTTATGTGTTGCTTTTAACAAGTGTGTTATTACTATAAAACACTATACAGTGTTATACTATACAATATATTGATTTACATTAACTTCTTGATAATTAACTTACAGTATAACTGTTAATGATTATTATATTACTTTATGACAAAAGGTCAATCCAGCATAATGTATATTTACTTATATGAATTGCCTAGAATTTCAAGTCAATTTTTATTTCATGCTACAATAAATTCCTGATATTACTTGACCATCCATCCATCCATCCATCCATCCATCCATCCATCCATCCATCCATCCATCCATCCATCCATCCATCCATCCATCCATCCATCCATCCATCCATCCATCCATCCATCCATCCATCCATCCATCCATCCATCCAATCCCTATATTATATGAATGCTGAAAAAATGTGTGCAATACAGTGTACATTATAGGCAATATGTGTCTGGTAGGAATTGGGTTAAGACAGAATCTTGGACTCTAAATTGAGGTAAAAAGAAATGAGGGTATATATAATTGCTTTGTACCTGCCGGTCGGTCTGTCTGTTATCAAACCTTGTCCGCGTAATAACTAGAGAACGATTTGGCCTAAGCTCTTCAGATTTGGATAGGAGGTTGGTCATCACATGTAGATGACCCCTATTGATTTTAAGTTCTTCCAGTTGGCCTTTAGGGGGCATTGGTTTTTCATAAACACTTCTTGTTTATTGTCTGACTCACTGATTCTTCACAGCAAGGATAAACTAGAATTAGAAAAGACTTAGATTTGTTGAAATTAGTACTCAAACCCAGGACTGTCTGATGATGAATGTTAGGCTGGCTAAGGGGGCATGGTCTTGTAGTAGATATTCTTTTGTACAAACAATTTGTCACTAAAATCAATTAACTCCCCAAGTTTTTCTATAAACATGTGGTATAGTTTTTATGCACCAAATGATGCGGGCGGGGGGCATACAGTGATTGCCTTGTTTGTCCGTCTGTACGGGGTTAAGTCAAGCTGTCACCTGGGACATATGAGTTTATTTATAGCAGCTTCTTGTCAGTACTGTACTAAGAAACGATTCAATACAAGGTACCTAATACATTATCAGTCCTGTCATTCTCTGAAACCAATACCACACTAGAGTGATAACAGTGATATTAATTTTTATGTTGTAAAAAACTTGTTGACAATGTTTAACCAGAAAGTATCTTGATAAATCTAAACCATTGGTTTTGTTTGATAAACATAAAGCTGTCATCTTGTTGGAACTATAAACATTTAATTGCGGGCTATTACGATTAAAAAATCAATGTTATTCTAGATGAAATGTATAATAAAATATCCTATTGATTTTCGTCCATTTATTAAATCCTTATTGATTTTCACATTACATCCCTCTCTTATGATGCTGTAAAAGACTTTGTTGAAATAAAATTCTATTGATTTTAGGGTCATTTCACTGTATTATATTCTCTGGTTATTATAAAACTAATGATTTTATGGACTATGGTCTAAACTTAGATTATGAGTGCACAGATGGTCACTTGATGTCACTTCTTTCCCTATGAAAACAGAATAAAATTGATTTTAGAAAACTCAATTTAAAAAGATCAAAGGCCACTAAATTTAGGCTAATCTCATTGTGCTATACGTCCCATTGATTTAGTTATGCATTTTTACTGTTAAATTTCATTTGTGGTCCACGATAATGGAAGTGTGGCTCATTGTTAGTAAAAAAAATTTCAAATGAAGTTATTTCGCCAATTAGATGAAAAGATGTATTTTTCTTTGAATTTTTAAATGGAATTTGCTTCGGGCTATATGCTGGCACTGGTTAGGGATTTTCAAGTACATTTTATACATAGTCAGCCAGGGATAATTCTACCATTAGACATTAAGAGGTAACAATGAGATTATCCTGGATTGTCATTTTTCTTGATCTGTGGTTACATAGTATTTGTATCTCAAAGAAAGGGGTTGATATGGGGTTATGGTTTGCTAAATTGGTATGTGATATCTGGCTGAGCCAAGGCTTTGATCTTTGCTTAGAAGGGGGATACACAGGAGTTTATAGAGCAGAGGCGGTATGAGGTTTAGTTAGCAGGGGTGTTGGGGTTTGTTAAGCAGGGGGTATGAGGTTTGTTTTGCAGTGGAGGTTTGAGGTTTGCATTACAAAGGGGGTATGATGTTTGTTTTTGCAGTGGAGGTTTCAGGTTTGCTAAGCAGGGGGTATGAGGTTTGTTTTGCAGTGGAGGTTTGAGGTTTGCATTACAAAGGGGGATATGAGGTTTGTTTTGCAGTGGAGGTTTGAGGTTTGCATTACAAAGGGGGGTATGAGGTTTGTTTTGCAGTGGAGGTTTGAGGTTTGCATTACAAAGGGGGATATGAGGTTTGCTTTGCAGTGGAGGTTTGAGGTTTGCATTACAAAGGGGGATATGAGGTTTGCTTTGCAGTGGAGGTTTGAGGTTTGCATTACAAAGGGGGATATGAGGTTTGCTTTGCAGTGGAGGTTTGAGGTTTGCTAAGCAGGGGGTATGAGGTTTGTTTTGCAGTGGAGGTTTGAGGTTTGCTAAGCAGGGGTATATGAGGTTTGTTTTGCAGTGGAGGTTTGAGGTTTGCATTACAAAGGGGCATGATATTTCATTAGCAGAGGTGTGAGGTTAACTAAATGGCAGGGGATGGAGTTCACTTAGAAGGGGGATAGGTTTGTTTAGCAGAGGGATTTGAGCTTTCTTTGGCATTCATGAACATTTGAGGTTTGCTTAGCAAGCGGATTTGAGGTTTGCTTAGCAAGGGGATTTGTGGTTTGCTGAATAGGGAGATTTGAAGATGGTTTCACATAGGAAGGTATGGTTCCGTAATTGGAGATAATAAAGTTGGCTTATCAGGAAAAGTAGGAGATTTTCTTACAGTTATTTACCAATGATGAAATACAAGGTTACTCTTTCATGGGAATCAAAATGTTATTTATGAATGTATGAAATTTGCTTGTAATTGATAATCATACCACATAATTACTGTATAATTTGGTTAATTAACCCTTGATTTGTAATTGAATATACACTGTATAAATCAAAAGAAATCAAAATGTTTCTCCAAACATTATTTTGTTTATTTTGTTTTTATTATGTAATACTTGACCTAACCAGATTATTGTGTTTGTACATCACTGTTAATAAGCTTATAGTCATTAATTAGTTATCATCTTTACTTATTGTTATGAATCATTATTTACAACATGTTAACCACGCAAATGTAAATATGTCACTGCATAATGTATTGTTTTTCTGTTGTAGTTTATGATATGAATCAAGGTTGCTGTGATATTTTTGCCACTCCACATTTTTTTAGAATGACCGTCTGCAATAAATGTCACGTGTTGACATAGAAAACTGAAATATTGATCTGCCGTATTATTTAACCACTCCTGGTTGTATTTTTAACGCACCATTACTGAGTATCCTCAAATGCTTTAAGCCTTAATTACAGTTTTTCTGAGTGTTTTTTTTTAAAGTATACTAAATTTAAGGACAGATGTCTTGTCTGGTTGGGGTTTCTGTAACTTGAAATTTTACGGTGTACTACTTTACACTGATATTGTATTCAAAGCACAGATCAAAATTCAATGAAAATAAATGACTTGTAGCATCTTTTTAGCTCACATGAGCACTTGTGCTCAGGGTGAGCTTTTGTGATCAGTCTTCGTCTGTCGTCCGGCGCTGTGCGTTGTCAAACTTTTACCTTGTGGACACACTAGGGGCCACATTTTTAGCTCAATTTTCGCAAAACTTGGTCAGAACGTGAATATCAACAAAATCTTGGACCAGTGCGGTAATGGGCCATTTGCGGTAAAAAGCTAGGTCACCAGGGCTTAAGAAGGGAAAACCTTGTAAACCCTCTAGAAATCACTGTTTTGATTGGATCTTCATGAAATGTTGTCAGAATGTTTATTTTAATGATATGTAGGTCTAATCGATAATGAGTCATCTGGGGTCAAAAACTAGGTCACTAGGGTAAATTGCTGGAAAACCTAGTGAACACTCTAGAAGTCACTGTTTTGATTGGATGATCATGAAACCTTGTCAGAATGTTTGTCTTTATAATAACTTGGACAAGTTGGAACAAAGGTCATCTGGGGTCAAAAACTAGGTCGCTAGGTCAAATGTTACGAAAAACCATGTTAACACTGTAGATTTCACAGTTATAATTGGATCTTCACCAAACTTTGTAAAATTGTTTTGTTTAGCTCACCTGATTCAAGCCTTTAGGATCGATGAATGCCCGGCATACGTCGTCCGGCAGTAAGTTTGTTTACACTCTAGCATCCTCAGCTCTTAACTAATCTCAATCAAACTTGGTCAAAATGTCTATAGCCACAATGTCTCGGCTAAGTTCTATTAAAGGCCAAGGACAAGGACTTCAAGAGTTATGTGCCCTTGACTTAGAAAATTTGCTATATTTAGCTTGTTTACACTCTATGGCCTTCATTTATTCACTGATCCTAATAATATTTTCAGTAAAATTTAATGTGTATAAACAAAAGATCTTAGACAAGTTTGATTATGGGCGGAATCGGACCAGAACTTCAAGAGTTATGGGCCCTTGACTTTGAAAATTTGCTGTATTGGAGTTTGTTTACACTCTAGGGCCTTCATTTATTCACTAATCCTAATAATATTTTCAGTAAATGTGTATTACCAGGAGATCTTGAACAAGTTCGATTATGGGCGAAATCGGACCCGAACTGCAAGAGTTATGGGCCATTGACTTTGAAATTTGCTGTATTTGAGTTTGTTTACTCTCTAGCGCCTTTATTTCTTCACAAATCCTGATCATATTTTCAGTGCATGTGTATGACCTAAAGGTCTTGTACAAGTTTGATTATGGGCGAAATTGGTTTTGGACTTAAAGAGTTATGGGCACTTGATTTAGAAACTTTTATGTATTTTAGCTTTTTTCACTCTAGCGCCTTCTTTTATTCACTGATCCTAATCATATTTACAGTGAATGAGCATGACCTTAAGGTCTTGGACAAGAAAATTTGCTACATTTTTAGAAAATTTGCCACATTTGTAGAAATGGTCAAGTACAAATATGGGTCATCTGGGGTCAATAACTAGGTCATTAGATTAAATCTTAGGTAAATAAATTGTTAAAACTCTAGATGTTACAGTTTTAATTGGATCTTCACCAGACCTTGTCAGATTGTTCGTCTTAATGATATTAAGGACAAAGTCAAATATGGGTTGCCTAAGGTTAAAAACTAGGTCACGGGGTCGAATCTTAGGCCAACCTTATTGACACTGTAGATGTAAAATTTTGATTGGATCTTCACCAAACCTTGTCAGAATGTTTGTCTTAATGGTTTGTAAGACTGCTTGGAACATGGGTCATCTGGGGTCAAAAACTAGGTCACAGGGTAAAATTTTAAGAATACCTTGTCTATGCTGTAGTTGTCATGGTTTTGATTGGATCTTCAACCAATGTTGTCAGAATGTTTGTCTTATTTATACTAACATGGGTAATCTGGGGTCAAAAACAAGGCTACAGGTTCACTACAATGTTTTAATGATTTAGATTGATATTTGTTTTAAAAGATTTTAAAATGTTTTATGTTGATATCAAACTTGCTAGGCAGAGACTATTGAAACTATATGGTTTTGATGCTTTTAATGCAGTTTTTCATGGTTGTTGAATTTAATTTGTTTATAAAGGTGTCTGTAGCCAAGGGTTATGGTCTCCGATTTGTAATCACTAGCCCCTAACTGCTGGAAAGATTTTACAGTTTAATTAACTGTTCAGTTGACTGATGAATGGTCAGTTGTTTGACCCAGGTGTGAGCCTGGGGTCTTCTTTCATTGTTAAAGATACTCTGTTGTATGAACATGTATTGTGTATGGGCTGGTGGCCTTTTGTACAAATAAACATTGAATTTTGCTAAAAAAACAAAAAAAAGCTGGGATTATCACCAAATGACCTTGGCCCAGGGATAAAAAGTTATGTAAGTGAATGAATTGAAACTGCTACTGTGGCATACATGCAATTACACTTTAAATTGCAATGGTGACTTAACATTATATTTTATGATATTTTCTTCCAAAACTCTTTGCTTTTGGCCAAAATCTCAATCATATAGAAACGTCTTGCTTCTGTGAGTTTTTTTTTCCATTTTGAATTTAATTCATTGATTTATCTCATGAGGTGATACATTATTGAAATTGAGTAATACTTATCATGTGGTATGAAAGTATCATGGATTTGAACGTGACGCTAGTAACTGGCCCCAGTTCCACATTATTGAAATTTATGAGATCTTCATTTACACGGTGTCTCCAATGTTTGACAGCTCACTAATTCTGAGCTTTGAATTCGTCTACCTAGTTATTATATTTGTCTTAAAATATTTGAAATTCTTATGCTTGGCACAAGAAAAATGAGAAAGTTACGTCTGGACTGAAAGTCTTGCAGTCAATATTAGTGTAATGTACATATCTATAATGAATGGAAAGTGGGATTTTTTTCAACCTTTTTGATATTGATGTCTTTTAAAAGACTGCCATAAATTTCACTTACGTCTGGTAACAAGGAGTAGTTTAGCCAGAAGCAATAACTCAAATTATTCATTGTTTTATATACATTTTTTTGGAGGAAGACTAGTTTTTCGGTACTTATGACATCACTTGTTCTGTCTCGGACCGCGGGGAACATCGGAGAAGAAAATGTTTTCCTGGAATCATTAGTTAATGACTATGTCCCGGCCACAGTTATGAAAACTTTTTCCTGTCACTATTTGAAAGCATGTGTTTTATTAAAAACCAAGACTTGTTGTGGTTAAAAACCATTGAATATTCCTGCATGAATGATTCTGAATCAATTTAAACTAGTCTGCAGAGACGGACAACTGCTGATATCTGACAATGGTCAGTGAAGTGAATTTTTTTATCAATTTATCATTGTTTAATTATTGTCTTCATATCCTGTGAATAAAAGGGGACAAATAATACTAAAATGATGGGATAAAATGGACATGACTGTATTTGTGAATGGGAAAAGTTAATGATGAAAATTGCAAGTTCTCCCGTGGGAGCCCCACGGGGGTAATTAAGGATGGATCTGCTCTTTATTGTCAAATATCAGAACATCGAAGTCCCTATCTATCATTCTATAATTACTAATTAAATTTTAATAATGAACAAATTAGTTTATTAATCTATGGAAAAAAATGCTTTTTGGGGGGGGGGGGGATGATAATATGATCAATTTATAAATACGAATTTGTACTAGCTCTACAGGATAAATTTTTTAACATTTTTCTACAGAATAAAATTGTTTGGTTTAGCCTGCAGTTATATTGTCTTCTGGTGTATTTTTTTAACTATTTAGTTAAACATGAAAATGGAATGAATAGCTTAGTTTTTTCATGTTTATCTATTTGTAAGCCAAAGATCTCCTGTGTCCCATTGTAATATTTTTTTTATATCATCATAATTAATAAATCAAGGGCATAATTATTTCTTCGAAGATTTTTTATACCTATTTTTGAACATATACTTTTAGTTTTTCTTTCAAATAAAATGGTAAAAAAAGATTTGATGAGAAAAATTATTGCATTGTTAACTAGGCCATGCTTTTATTACTGATTGCTGTAATTTTCCTTTGAAATATTTAAGAAGCTGTGTTCTTATACCATATTATAATGGTTTCATTGATTTTTATGTATCTCTGTTTGTTTATAGGTCACTATAAAATCCTTTCATGATGTTAGTTTGATGTAACATAATGAGAAGTTTAGCTATACTTACAAACTGTTCATCTTTAATTATTTAAAACTAGTACTCAATTCTATGCCTCTGGAGGTTCATTTCACTTCATTTGAAAAAAAGGAAGCCGATCTATAATCAGTAAATATTCTGAGGAAAATAAACCCTGGTTCCAAATTTTTGGCCTCTCCCGGAATAATTTGGTGAAAAAATCGATTTGTATTGATGTTTTTATTGTTAGTTTTTATTAGTTTTTTTGCTGACCTCAGCAGTTTTGTTTAATTTGGTAGAATTTTATTCCCTTAATGAGTAATTTCCAAGTTACTCTTAGATAGATTTCAATGCATAATTGATGCATTTATGTCTTTAAAACTTTAAGTTGTAACAAGATTTGTAGCCCCTGAAGAAAAATAAGTTTTATAAGATTTACACTGAGGTTGTGCCCCTTGAATAAAAAAGGTATTTGATGAAATGATTAAGCAGGTTTTTGACCTCATAAAAATGTTGATCATTTGACACAGGAGTTGTGACCCCTGGAATATGTGTGATGGAAAATCAAAGAGAATTGTGTCCCCTAGCTGAACCAATAAAATATATATTACAACAGGAGTTGTGGCTCTTGAAATTCAAGCTTTTATACAAGAACATAATGATTTCTCAAACTCTAATTTACTAAAATGAATATATTGGTGAATAATTCAAGACTTGAATTATCAAATGATATCAAATAATTGTTGTCGGAAATTTCACTTGGAAAAAACTTAATACCTTGTTCTAGTTTACTGTTTGCTAAAAGAATTAGCCTGTTCTCATCTCATTAAAAATCAAAGTACTGTAATCAAGATTGATTAGTCCTGATTTTAGATGCTCACTACATTCCTCAAAAGTGCAAGATTGCATCCCTGCTTGAAAATTGATGGAAAATTGTTGATTGTTAATCTTTTAATTCAATGAATTATTAATACTTTTTTTTCTGGAACACAATTTATTACCTTGGATTATAATAAACTGGTCAAAGTGTTGCATAATCTACAGTTATCTGTGTTGACACTAATTTGAAAACAGGAACAATTTGGAGCAAGTTTCTGATAAAAACCACTTGATATCCTGCACCGTCTGAATTTAAAAGTCCATAAATTATTTCATTTACCATAATTCAATCTTGTTTCTGTTGCAGTTACAGAATTGGCAGTAACATTACTTTGAATTTTCATTTCAGTGCCAAATGCAATATTATTAGATCCCTCAGAGTATAAATAAAATAAAAGTTATTGAATGAATGGGAAATAAAATTGTTGAGAATAAAGTCGAAGAAGGTTGAATGACAATAGGGAAATCATTATAAATTGACATAATCTTGTGTATATTCCAGGATATGCCGATAGATGATCTTAAACAACGATGCCTGCAGCAATTACTGGTGATGTCCAAGAAAAGAATACGAAGAATACTTGATGGTAATTCAGAAATACAAGTAATTTGTCTTAGGGCTGAAGAAAAAAGTTGTTAGATTCTTGTCCTGTCTTTATCAGCCACCATTGCCTCCCCCCCTCTACACATTGATTAGATTATTGTCCTATCTTTATCTGCAACCATTGCCTCCCCCCTCTAAACATTAATAGAATCTTGTCCTTTCTTTATCAGCAACCATTGTCCCCCCTCTAAACTTTAATAGAATCTTGTCCTATCTTTATCAGCCACCATTGCCTCCCCCCTCTTCACATTTATAGATTATAGTCCTATCTTTATCAGCAACTATTGTCCCCCCTCTAAACATTTATTAGATTATTGTCCTATCTTTATCAGCAACCATTGCCTCCCCCCTCTACACATTTATTAGATTATTGTCCTATCTTTATCTGCAACCATTGCCTCCCCCTCTACACATTTATTAGATTCTTGTCCTATCTTTATCAGCAACCATTTTCCCCCCTCTAAACATTTATTAGATTATTGTCCTATCTTTATCAGCAACCATTGCCTCCCCCCTCTACACATTTATTAGATTATTGTCCTATCTTTATCTGCAACCATTGCCTCCCCCCTCTAAACATTTAATAGAATCTTGTCCTTTCTTTATCAGCAACCATTGTCCCCCCTCTAAACATTAATAGAATCTTGTCCTGTCTTTATCAGCCACCATTGCCTCCCCCTTCTACAAATTTATAGATTATAGTCCTATCTTTATCAGCAACTATTGTCCCCCCTCTAAACATTTATTAGATTATTGTCCTATCTTTATCAGCAACCATTGTCCCCCCTCTAAACATTAATAGATTCTTGTCCTGTCTTTATCTGCAACCATTTCCTCCCTCGAAACATTAATAGATTCTTGTCCTGTCTTTATCAGCAACCATTGCCTCCCCCCTCTACACATTTATTAGATTATTGTCCTATCTTTATCTGCAACCATTGCCTCCCCCCTCTAAACATTTAATAGAATCTTGTCCTTTCTTTATCAGCAACCATTGTCCCCCCTCTAAACATTAATAGAATCTTGTCCTGTCTTTATCAGCCACCATTGCCTCCCCCTTCTACAAATTTATAGATTATAGTCCTATCTTTATCAGCAACTATTGTCCCCCCTCTAAACATTTATTAGATTATTGTCCTATCTTTATCAGCAACCATTGTCCCCCCTCTAAACATTAATAGATTCTTGTCCTGTCTTTATCTGCAACCATTTCCTCCCTCGAAACATTAATAGATTCTTGTCCTGTCTTTATCAGCCACCATTGCCTCCCTCTAAACATTAATAGAATCTTGTCCTGTCTTTATCTGCAACCATTGTCCCCCCTCTAAACATTAATAGATTCTTGTCCTGTCTTCATCAGCCACCGTTGCCTCCCTCTAAACATTTAATAGATTCTTGTCCTATCTTTATCAGCAACCATTGTCCCCCCTCTAAACATTAATAGATTCTTGTCCTGTCTTTATCTGCAACCATTGCCTCCCCCCTCTAAACTTTAATAGATTCTTGTCCTGTCTTTATCTGCAACCATTGCCTCCCCCCTCTACACATTAATAGATTCTTGTCCTGTCTTTATCAGCCACCATTGCCTCCCCCTTCTACACATTTATAGATTATAGTCCTATCTTTATCAGCAACTATTGTCCCCCCTCTAAACATTTATTAGATTATTGTCCTATCTTTATCAGCCACCATTGTCCCCCGTCTAAACATAAATAGAATCTTGTCCTATCTTTATCAGCAACCATTGTCCCCCCTCTAAACATTAATAGAATATTGTCCTATGTTTATCAGCCACCATTGCCTCCCCCCTCTAAACATTAATAGAATCTTGTCCTATCTTTATCAGCAACCATTGTCCCCCCTCTAAACATTAATAGAATCTTGTCCTATCTTTATCAGCCACCATTGCCTCCCCCCTCTAAACATTAATAGAATATTGTCCTATCTTTATCAGCAACCATTGTCCCCCCTCTAAACATTAATAGAATCTTGTCCTATCTTTATCAGCAACCATTGTCCCCCTTCTAAACATTAATAGAATCTTGTCCTATCTTTATCAGCCACCATTGCCTCCCTCTAAACATTAATAGATTCTTGTCCTGTCTTTATCAGCAACCATTGTCCCCCCTCTAAACATTAATAGAATCTTGTCCTATCTTTATCAGCCACCATTGCCTCCCCCCTCTAAACATTAATAGAATATTGTCCTATCTTTATCAGCAACCATTGTCCCCCCTCTAAACATTAATAGAATCTTGTCCTGTCTTTATCAGCCACCATTGCCTCCCCCCTCTAAACATTAATAGAATCTTGTCCTATCTTTATCAGCCACCATTGCCTCCCTCTAAACATTAATAGGCCATTGCCCCCTCCCCCCATAAACATTTATTAGATTCTTGCTACCTTAGAGTTGTTTTTAGTTTCAAGTATTTGAATTGCCTCTAAGCTATCAAATCTCGAACATTCAGTTTTTTTATTAGACATCTACAATGTTCAGACATATTATTCTGTGTCTACACTTACCTTATTACATCAATTAGCTCTCCATTGTCACATTATGTTATCTAATTATGCCTCTTTTAGGTCCCAGCTAATGTGATAATGTCTTTTAATATTGAGTAGAAATAGAAACATATTGTTTAGGGTTATGATAAATAATTAGAGAACATCATTACCGTCATCATCAGCAGCAACAGTAGCAGCAACATATTCAGCACCATTAGTAGCAGCAGTAAAAAAATGAGAAATAAAAACATTAGTATAAAAAAATAATAAAATTATTTTGACTTATGATATTTTTATCTTGAATTCAACTCATTCTATTCATATAAAGACAGTTAGCGCATTAAAAGTGTAAAGATCTTGAAATTCCCTCTAGTTGTGAGAATAGATCATTATCTCTGACAACATATTTTTTTTCAGAATCATATTTCCTCTACATTCATCATTATCCATTTTACTGCCTTACTTTAAATCTTATCTCTTTACTTATATTCACATTATACTTAAAACAAGGTCAAATTTATATTTCAACAAAACTATAAAGATTGATAATCATTGAATGAATCTTCAATTTGAAGGTTTCATTGAAGAGCTCTTCAATTTGAAGATTTTAATTGTACTGATGGAAAGATTGATTAAAACCATTAACTTGTAACATTAATGGCAGATGGTCATATTGTGTTTGATCTCTGAACCTTGCTAATACATCGTTATGTTCCTAATGTGTCATTATTCTGTTACATATTGCTCCATAACTTACTAACTGGCCTAGTGCTAAACACTTCATAATATACAAAAAAAGAAGTCAAGATGGATTTGATGCAGTACTTTTTAGTAAAAGATGAGTGTTCAAGTCAGGCTACTCTTCACCTATGAATAGCATAACCACACACTAAAATTAATACATTCATACATGTAATGGCAGTGGCTCATACTCATACTATGTCTTGGTGAGGCACACATCGAACCATACCTTGGTCAGTCAGACTTCTCACCATACATTGGTCAGTCCATCCTCAAATCATGCATTGGTCAGTCAGACATCACACCATGTATTGGTCAGTCAGACATCTCACAATGTATTTGTCAGTCAGACATCTCACCATGTATTGGTCAGTCCATCCTCAAATCATGCATTGGTCAGTCAGACATCACACCATGTATTGGTCAGTCAGACATCTCACCATGTATTGGTCAGTCCATCCTCAAATCATGCATTGGTCAGTCAGACATCACACCATGTATTGGTCAGTCAGACAACACACCATGCATTGGTCAGTCAGACATCACACCATGTATTGGTCAGTCAGACATCTCACAATGTATTTGTCAGTCAGACATCACACCATGTATTGGTCAGTCAGACATCTCACAATGTATTTGTCAGTCAGACATCTCAACATGTATTGGTCAGTCCATCCTCAAATCATGCAGTGGTCAGTTAGACATCACACCATGTATTGGTCAGTCAGACATCTCACAATGTATTTGTCAGTCAGACATCTCACCATGTATTGGTCAGTCCATCCTCAAATCATGCATTGGTCAGTCAGACATCACACCATGTATTGGTCAGTCAGACATCTCACCATGTATTGGTCAGTCCATCCTCAAATCATGCATTGGTCAGTCAGACATCACACCATGTATTGGTCAGTCAGACATCACACCATGCATTGGTCAGTCAGACATCACACCATGTATTGGTCAGTCAGACATCTCACAATGTATTTGTCAGTCAGACATCACACCATGTATTGGTCAGTCAGACATCTCACAATGTATTTGTCAGTCAGACATCTCAACATGTATTGGTCAGTCCATCCTCAAATCATGCATTGGTCAGTCAGACATCACACCATGTATTGGTCAGTCAGACATCTCACAATGTATTTGTCAGTCAGACATCTCACCATGTATTGGTCAGTCCATCCTCAAATCATGCATTGGTCAGTCAGACATCACACCATGTATTGGTCAGTCAGACATCTCACCATGTATTGGTCAGTCCATCCTCAAATCATGCATTGGTCAGTCAGACATCACACCATGTATTGGTCAGTCAGACATCACACCATGCATTGGTCAGTCAGACATCACACCATGTATTGGTCAGTCAGACATCTCACAATGTATTTGTCAGTCAGACATCACACCATGTATTGGTCAGTCAGACATCTCACAATGTATTTGTCAGTCAGACATCTCAACATGTATTGGTCAGTCCATCCTCAAATCATGCATTGGTCAGTCAGACATCACACCATGTATTGGTCAGTCAGACATCTCACCATGTATTGGTCAGTCAGACATCTCACCATGTATTGGTCAGTCAGACATCTCACCATGTATTGGTCAGTCAGACATCTCACCATGTATTGGTCAGTCCATCATCAAACCATGTATTGGTCAGTCCATCATCACACCATGTATTGGTCAGTCCATCATCAAACCCTGCCTTGGTTAGTTGATCTTCAAGCCATACATTGGTAGACCAGACTTTATACCTTGCATTGATAGAACCAGAACTATGCCAAACACCTGAATCGGACATGACCACCAGTCTATTTAACCTTACTGGAATGCTGTGGAAAACGTGAAAAAATGACATCAGTTGTCAGGAGATTTTTTCTGTCCTTGCGTTGCCATCAGAAACAATAATTATGACAAGTTCTGTTTATTGTTTGTCTTATCCAATGTTTTAATGCCTTTTTTGTTGTTTTTATGTTGTAAATTATCAGAAACTGTTAATTAGCCTGGTTGAATTTTATAGGAAAGAATAATGTCCATAAATAACTGACTTTTAGTGAATTTATGTGATACTGGTTTGAAAAATTGGATCCTTTTTAGAATTGTGATTAAATGTTTTATGAAATGAATTGTAAACATTTTGAAGGAAGGCGATTTTTTTACATTTTGTTGTCAGATGTTACCGATACATGTAATCAAATTTCTTTGAAAGAATTAACATTTTTGTGTCTTAAGCCTTAAACTGAACAGCTGAGCTGTCTTGCATGGTTATATTAAAAAAAAAAAATAGGAACATTTTCAATGCTGTTCTTATAAATAATCTGTATGGTATTTTCACTTTTTGGAAAATTGTATCTGATATTAAAAGCTGTAATACTTATATTAGCTTGCGGCTACTCAGATATCTCATACAGACTTTGAAAACTAATTGATTTTGGTTCAAATTTGCTTTACCTTAAGTCATTTCTTAAAGAAATTTTAAACCACTGAATTCATTATGAAATTGAATATGATGCAATTTAAATAAGTAGATTTCTATGGGGTGTCATTTTAATGTGTTCCATCTGGCATGTTTATTATGTATGTTTTGTAAATAAGCAGAATCATCTGAGGTTTATTTGAATTGGCTTTATGAATCTCTATTTTGAAGTGTTTTTTTTTTAGTTTATCACTTAATATTTTGTAACATGGTATCAGTAATACTGATTCAGGTTTTCTAACTGCTTTTGCAGAAATAATTGAATCTATATAATATTTTATAAATAACCATTGCCTTAGGTGATGATCCATCTACAATATCTTCCTCTGGCACTGAAGATGAGACATCTGAAGAAGAAATTCAGGGTAGGTAACTCTTAGATATTTTTCTGTAAAAGACCAATGGTATCGGCTGTTGTGCAGTGGTTATAGTATGCTGGATTTGTAACCAGGTCATCAGTGTTCGACTCACGGTCGCGACAGGTCATATCCTTCCATGAAAATTTGACAACAATGTTGATTTTCCTCCACATATGGAAAAGTTGCTGCTTCCTGGTCTAGGGGTTAGTATATTATCTAGGAAAACTTGTTAAGGACTTTTGCTACTGTGAGTTTCCAGTTTTTTTACATGGACATAAAGGGGAAATGAAAACTCTTCCATGAATTGTTTTTAAACTTTGCATGATCATAGCATATGATAACAGAAACATTTTAAGCGAAAAAAAATTGGGGGTTGACTTACTTGTTTTTTTGAGTTATCTGCCCTTGAAATGCTTAAAAAATTGGCCATTTTTTAAAGAAAATTGGTGAAGGTAAAGAAGAAAAAAATATTAAACTACTCATTAGAAATTCTTGAAACTTTGGACAATGACATGAAAAGAAGTAAGCTACATAAAAAGGAGAATAAATAAGGCCTTGCTTATCTTCACTGTCAATAATCTGCCCTTACATTGACCCAAAATTGGCCAAAAATACAAATTCAAGGGCAGATAACTGGAAAACAAGTTTGTCAACCCCCAATTTATTTTCGCTTAAAAAGTCCTTAAGTGAACTGGGTGTTGTATATAACAAGATTTTTTTTTTTTTAAAATGGCATTGAAACCCCAAATAGATAAAATAAGAATGTTTTGAGTCTGTAAAATAGGTGAGTGTGTGAGGGGGAATGTTCCATAACTGATGAAAAGTTAGAATCTATGGGTAACAATTATATAATTGACTTGTAAATCTAAAGGAGACAGTTTAAGTAAAAATAATGTTACATAAGGGAGATCATTTTGTGATATGACCATCAATAAGTAGTTCAGTGTCTTCTGGTGAGCTATAATTTTCACATGATTTGATTATTGTCAAAATACTGCAGATTATCTTAAATCTTAAATTATGGAATTGTTTTCTTTGTTTAAAGAGTAAAGTATGAGAAATACCTTTTGATAAGCTGTATCCTTAGCAATGTGTAGAAATGAAAAAAACTTACATTAAAATCATAAATCACTAAAAGAAAGGTTATACAGTGGACTCTATTAAGCTCGAACTTGCTGGGACTTACGAAATCTGCAGTTTCATTTTTCTGGAGTTCTAGCCATCCTTAATGTTGAACATTTGACTCCATCCATGATGTTTGGTTGTTTTCCTTGACTTTGTATTATGCTGATCTTAATTGTTGTGATATAACATCAGGGTTCATTCTAAACCACGCACTTGCGGGAATGGCGCAAAGAAATTGGAAATGGCGCATATTCAGTCTGTATTTGTGGATGACGGGCGCGCCTTTTTTTCGCCGGAATAGAGAACATATTCTTGGTAGAACGCTTATTAATTCTAGAATGAACCCTGTAACATGATCATAATTATAACTACAGTGCAACCTCTCATTAGCAAAACCCTTTGGGAATGAAAAAAATATGTTTTTGTTGAGAGGTTGTTGCTCTAGAGAGGTAAAAATAATAGTTAAATCATTGAGTGGAAAAATATGCTGTTGTTGAAGGGAAGTTGTTGCTCGGCTGCTGTGGAGAATTTTATACTGTACATGTAAATAATGAAATATATAATATAAGTAAATAAAAGTAATGACTGTTCATGATACATTTCAAACTCATTGTTGTTTGTTTATCTAAAAAAATATTACAAATTAATCACAAAGTATTATTTCAAAGACACAATTTCCTTCAATTATAAATACTGTACATTTAATTACAGTTAAAGTTGCTTTCAAATTCAAACCATTGTCAAAATTTTGCAATGTTTTCTTCATACCCATGCCATTTTCAAATGCAGAGTTATAGCGAGCAAATTTTGACAGTCAATTACCCTGAAGTTGTGAATATGTATTGTTTGACCAAGACATGTGAATAACAGAGTCAATATTGAAGAAGGGCACCTGCTTCCTGGGTCTGGTTTATGTGGTTTTAGCCATGCAGAGTCTATATAAAATTTATAACAAATACATAATATTATGGGACCAGACATTTTCAGGGATGTTCAAAATAAGAGTTCCAGCCAGAGAGAGTCCACTGTATACTTGGGTTTTATGAAATTTTCCATAATTTTCATTTGTTCATCAGCTATTGCAGCTAATTGAGTCATAATTAATGCTTATTTAACACATTCTTGTGGGTGTTTCTGGAATGAAGAGATATACGCCATAGATATTTTAACTTAATTAATATACTCCTGTTATATAGATATTTTAACTTAATTAATATACTCCTGTTATATAGATATTTTAACTTAATTAATATACTCCTGTTATATAGATATTTTAACTTAATTAATATACCGCTGTTATATAGATATTTTAACTTAATTAATATACATTAATATACTCCTGTTATATATATATTTTAACTTAATTAATATACATTAATATACTCCTGTTATATAGTTAGTCATACTTAATGAACTATTTATGAAGAATGCAAGAATAGTTCTAGAAAAATTCATTATTACATGAATTCCTTTCAAAGGGTTTAACTATGTTATATTGCATGTATATTTAACAAAAATGACTTAGAATTTGACAGAATTCTCCATTTGCCAGTAACAAAAAGGTTGCATTAAAAATTAATGAATTTCTACAGAAAATGAAATATCTAATTCGAATGATATAAAAACGATTAAACCACACTCCTTCCACAATTTTCCCTAATTATATTTTTGCTAACAAAATTGCCAACTCTCTCTGGTAATTATCATTTAACGACTATATTCAAAACAATAAAGAATATTAATGCATGATTTAGTCCTGTAGGGATTTGGTAAGACTCGTTGAATTGGACTGGTTTTCAGTTCTGTTAGATATTTCGGTGACCGCCCAGAAATTTGTGTTTTATTTTGGCAGAGTAACGCACAGGATGACTGGGTGAATTTGCAAAAGAGAAATTAATTTTACTTGAATATGGCTCTTTTTCATAGAGAATAACACGATGCCAAAAAGTGAATTAAATTTTCATGACATGGATCACATGATATACTGAAATAGGCATTTGGGAGCTATCTATTACATGATAGTTCGTTTTCGTCTGATTGGGTCTCCTTCTATGAGTCTATTGAAGATAGTTTTCAAAAATGGCTTGAATTTCTGTTGCCTACATCATAATGAATAAGGAACATTGAATTTGTACGGAACAAAGATAAGTCTGGTTTACCATATACACGATATACGTTGTATAGATTTTTTTGGCATTTATAATAGATTGGCTTTTGTAGATATTTTCAGAGATGGTATGGGTGAATATATATGTCTAAAATATACTTTACATATTACAAAATATCGTAATTGTGAGTATATGTTGGTATTTTTTCCACGCCTCCAGCAAGTGATTGACTTGTCCGTTAGTCAGCACAAAGTTACATCTACTGTATTGTCTATCGCTTTGATACTGTTATGGGCCCTTGACTAAGAAATTTGCTATATTATAGCTTGTTTACATTTTAGTGCCTTCAATTCTTTACCAATCCTAAACATATAATCATAATCACATTTACACAGAATGTACATTTCCCTGCATCCAGTATTCATGAAAATTAGAGTTCGTTTTGATCAAAATCTATGTGAAAACAGGTTATACAGGATGAAAACTGTATTATCTGGTCATTAATGATAGTGTCTTTGTTCTCAGGTGATCGATCTAGGGCCATCTTGGCCCTCTTTTTAGCTCACCTGATTCATCTTTTTTTAGGATTGATGAATGTCCAGCGTCCGTCCACAATTAGTTTGTTTACACTCTAGCATTCACAGCTCTTAACGAATCATGATTAAACTTGCTCACAATGTGTATGGCCACAATGTCTCAGCTATGTTCGATTATGGGCAAAATCGGACAATAACTTCTAGAGTGATGGGCCCTTGAATTACAAAATTTGCTATATTTAGTTTGTGTACACTCTAGCATTCGCAGCTCTTAACGAATCATGATCAAACGTGCTCACAATGTGTATGGCCACAATGTCTCGGCTAAGTTTGATTATGGGCAAAATTGGACAATAAGTTATGGGCCCTTGACTTAGAAAATTTGCTATATTTGAGTTTGTTTACACTCTAGCGCATTCATTTATTCACCAATCCTAATAATATTTTCAGTAAATGTGTATAACTAAAAGATCTTGGACAAGTTCAATTATGGGGGGAATCGGAGCAGAACTTAAAGAGTTATGGGCCCTTGACTTTGAAAATTTGCTATATTTGAGTTTGTTTACACTTCAGCGCATTCATTTATTCACCAATCCTAATAATATTTGCAGTAAATGTGTATAACCAAAAGATCTTGAACAAGTTCAATTATGGGCGGAATTGGACCCGAACTTCAAGAGTTATGGGCCCTTGACTTTGAAAATTTGCTATATTTTAGCTTATTTACACTCTAGCACATTTATTTATTTACCGATCCTAATCATATTTACAAAGAATGTTTATGACCTTACGGTCTTGGACAAGATTAGTTATGGGTGGAATCGGACCAGAACTTCAAAAGTTTGGTGCCCACGGATTAGAAAATTTGCTACGTTTTTGCTTGTTTAACAGTATTATACCTTCATTGTTGGTTTTGATCTCAAAATCTACATAAAAATGGGTTATACGAGTTGGAAACTATATTATCTCGTCATTAATTATTGTGACTTTGTTCTCAGGTGAGCGATATAGGGCCATTTTGGCCCTCGATCTTGTTTCAGATTATTTATTGACGTTTCTCACTGTTAGCAACATGATGGTGGGATTGTTTTTCTATTTTAGTGAACTTTTATAAAAATAGGACCTTTCCTCTGTATAATGAGTAATAAATGTAACACGGTCTTTGTCTAGATGGTGAAATGTGCTAATTGTAAGTCCAGTTATTGATAATTGTACCCTGCCTGGGGTTTGTCTTGATGTCAGTGTTTGAATGATCTTACTGAATGTTTGAATCAGTTTGAACTTCTTTGTAAATATACAGCAGCACGTTACTGTTCAATGTGATTGGCACCACTTGTTGTTCAATGTGACTTGTACATGTGACCCGTACAATGTGATACATACATTGATACAGTCAAAGCTAACTCACATTCTATACAGTAAAACCTCTCCAGAGCAACCGGAGCTACTATCTTCCTTCAACAACAGCATGATTTATCCCACTGCACAATTTAACTATCAATCATTAATCTTTCTAGCACAAAAACCTCTCAGCAGCAGCCACATAATTTTACTACTCCGAAAGGGTGTTGCTCTGAGGAGGTTTTACTGTACTCTTTGATTATTCAGATAGATTGAATGATTATGATAGCTTGTTCAAATGTATGATAAATACTTGAAATGATTTAGATGAGTATAGGCATGCCTTTAAGTATGCTTCAGACATCACTTTATGATACCAGTATTATTTATATTATCTATTAAAACAACTGAATAATTGGTTTCGACTGATTTCTAGTATTATTGTCATGAGAAATGTGAAAAATATGCTGGCTCCTAGCTTCATATAATAAAAATTAGAGAACCACCCAGCATGTGTCTCTCAATCTGAAACTGAATACACAAACCACTAAATGACTTAAAAGACAAAATTGTCAACCCGTGTTTCGCCAAATTGTTTTCACAATAATAGGGTGTTTTGTTTCATTCAATTTGTAGCGAAGTTGGTTAGATTTCAAATTAAGTCTGACAGCCTTTGAAATACAGTAAATTAAGAAGTTTTATACCGAGAAATGATTGGCCATTGACAATGATTGTATTCTGAACCAATCAAATTTTAAACTGCTCCATCATTTTATACTGCTTGACAAAAGTATTGTACAGTAGCAATTATGAGAAGTAAAATCTTAGTGGAAGGCTTTAAGTCTCAACTCATATAATGAGATGAAGGGATCTCCATAGTTAAGGCATAAAAGTAACATAATGGTCCTTGATCCAACCCGGGCTAGAAAATGTGTCATGTGAGGAAACTGTTGGACCATCAATTAGCGGCTGGACAGCTTCCACACATGTGAATTTAGTTTTAGGTGAGAATCTTGAACTCTCATCATTGTGGGGCTACGGATGACACATTAGACACCATAACCACAGAGGCTCCTTGTGTGTGTTTCAAACACAAAACATTCATATCTGTGCTGATATGTGTTTCAAACTATCATATAGATGCTGATATGTGTTTCAAACTATCAAATGCATGCTGATATGTGTTTCAACCATTCATATAGTATATGCTGATATTGGTTTCAAACATTCAAATAATATGTGCTGATTTGGGTTTCAAACATTAAGATGTATGCTGATATGGGTTTTAAAGGGTATATATATGTGCTGATATGTGTTTCCAACCCATACAAAAATGTATATAAATGCTGATTTGTCAATTCCTCAGTGTTTGCAGATGAGAACACCAGCAATTTGATTATGCTGATACATTTTATATATAAATTGATAAGTCTTGTAATTAGATATCTACTTTGGTAAAAGCTCTGTTAAGTTTGCATTGTAAAATATTCATCTTCTTCGCACAAAATTTGTCATTCTTAAGTTTTGTCGTGATGTGTATAATTGAAAATAAGAAGTGAAAATCTGTCATGTTGGAGATCAATCTTGAAAGACCGCTTTTATAAGAAACTGTTAATTTCTGTCTCAGAAGCAATTTAAATCTCAAATATTTTGACTTAAATCTGCCCTAATATTGATGTTAAACAATATTGCTTTTGAAATGTTGATGGTAAGAGGCGTTTGAGCTTTAGAACAGTTCGTTTGTTTGTCATTATTTATTTGTTTGGATGACATTGAACTATGAAGTATGGAATTTAAACTGTTAATGTTACAACAGGAATCTGGTTTCTTTAAATGTATAAAGGAACAGTTTTCTATTAAAGTAATAAAAATTGCTGCTTTTAGGAAATGCAATGCTCAGTAAACTGTCGAGGAATCCCGCAACGTGATTGTTTAACATGCAAAAATCTGATTTCTCAAATGGACAAAAATCTGTTATTATGATAATTTGTTAATGCAAGTTGATGTGTATTAAGTTTCTGTAACTGATGCTTTAAGCTTTTCTTGTCAAAAAGATTCGTAAATTGTTACGTAAGGCACTGTTAAAGGACATATTTATGTTGTTGTTGTTGTCAAATGTGAGAACCATTTGTGCTGTGCATGCTGAATGTTTTAAGAAGAAGAAGAAAAAACACTTAAAAAAATAATATTACCTGTTATCTGAATTATTCAAAAACTTGTTTCCAAACTGTCTATTTTCAAGTGTAATTATGAGTGTTTGTGTGTGGCAGTCAGTTCATAAGTTTCAGGAAACTGTTTAATGGTCAGTTAAATAAGTTGACCAGTCAAACGGACATAATTTGACAGCAATATCCATCAAAGAATGTAGTTTTGACAGTGTTTTATTGTAGTTTGATGCAAGGTCATACTGATTTGTGTTTTTTGTGAGTTTAATCGAATGAAATAAACTGACCACTTGTCAATCAAGTGTCTGACAATATTATGATGTTTAACTGTTGTTTTTGATAAATTTGTCAATAAAATACACCTGTTATATTTCTCTGTTGTCCAATAAAATTCTCTCTTGTGATTATATTGGTCTGAATAATCAGGTTAGACTTAATTAACATGAAACTTACTGAAAATATATGTAATTATTGTATTGATATGAATTAAGTGACGTTGGTATATAAATATAATTATATTATTGGTCGTAGTTAACTTATTGTCATTAATTATATATTTCTTTATCAGAAAGCATGTTTCTTTAGTTACAGTCAGTTAACACTGTTCTTCAAAAGATATATCAGTTATATATGGCAGCCAGTTCTCTTTCCCAGTTTTCCTGGACTGTATTCTAACTGTAGTTCTAACTTCCCCTTCCACAAGGAACTGGCAATTTTTTCACATCATCCGAGGAAAATCAACATTTATGTCAAATTTTCATATAAGGGTAAGACCTGCGGCAAGTATGTTTCTTGAAGTATTTAATTGTTGCTGATTGAAGACCCGCCTAATTTTATACTCTGTGTCTGAAATACTTGTACTTTACAATTTGTTTTAAATTAAAGAATTCAACACAATCATAATTCATTAATTACCCCCTTTGGTTTACTTTTAGTTTACTGTGTTTCATGGGGAATGTTGTTGCAAATTTAAGTTAAAGATTGATCAAAATAATGTTTGAAACCAATACAGATGTATATGGCACTAACGACTGACAACAGATATGATTATCTAATTTATCAAATACAATTATATTAAATAATGTTTGGTACAAAAAGGTCAAAATTTCTTTTAATAATGTGTGAATCATGAAATTAATTTATCTTATACGCTTGTTTGAAATCCGGTTGTATTATGGGAACACCCACAGCAGGCAGACAGGCTGGTGGTATCCATAATGGTGTCTGCTCTCTAATTCAAATGGTTTTATAAGGATCCTCACCAAACTGGATGAAAATGTTTTTGACCATGAGGCCTCGATCAAGTTCAATAACCAGCACTATCAGCCATGGCACTTCTGAGGTATGCCCCTTGATGCTCTGAAAAATGAATTTTGAAGGGCCTATTTTGTGACCTGGCACACTTGTTTGACCTAAATATGATACAGCTATATTCATGTAACAAAAATGTATTAAGCTGTTATAAAAATGTGAAAAAAAATAACAGAATGTTTGAAAGATAGACGTGATGCTTGTATCCTGAAACAGAATACGTTTTGAAACAAAATTCACAGATTTTCATTTGGTTGCTACATGAAGTTATTTCATAATTGTAAATCCAGGAGTTGTATAACTTTGTCTTGACCTGTTGATATTTTTAAAGGTGCTACCAATGAAGTATGTATGATTTATCATTAGAACAATCAAATCACCTTTAATATACCTGAAGATCTGCTGTTCAAGTTGAATAACCTAAACTTGATTATGATTTTCTCATGTCATATTAGAAGTGTGAAACTGTGAACTAGGGGTCAAGGTCATTGTATGACCGATGTCTGTATGTAAATGGAGAAGATTACAAAGAGGAATATTAGCCCTATAATTTGAATAATAAAAATGATTTCCTTATTTCATGGTGATACAAATTTTCATTAATGTTATGTCTATAGTATTAGTTCCTGTTTTTCAATATTCACAAGTTTTTTATGATAAAATGTGTTACTTGTGAAACTCAAGACTGTTTTGAATACTATACAATTAATCAAAATACAAAAATGTGTGTACATTCACATATAATTTAATTGCCTTATATTGCCTTATATAACTAAATACTGTAAATTGCCTTATATTGCCTTACATAACTAAATACTGTTAAAGAATGGTGTTGACCTTGTACTAAAAAAGTGCACTAGTGGCACCATATGAATTTATATAACCTGTCTAACAGGTCCTCTTCCAAAGGTGTATCATTTTTCATTGTGTTAAAGTGTTAAAAGATCTTTAGTTTCTGATGTGTTAAAATTGGAATATGTGATAAAAATTGAAATAATGATAGTAACCTAGATAAGTTTGTTAGTGACCTATTATTGCATCTTACTGATGAACCTTTCTTCTCGTTGTGATGTTTCTCTCACAGGAAGGAGTAACCTTGCCAACCTCTTAGCAACCTCTTAATTAGTAAGACCGCCTCATTATAGGACATGCTTATTTTTGGAAATTTTGGATTTTTAAAAATTTATTTCTCAATATTCCCACTAAATATTGATGCCACATAAATATACAGACCACCTCTGTACAGTAACTGTTTAAATAAATAACATTGTCTGGATTTAGTTTGATTTTCAAAA
Source organism: Lutraria lutraria (assembly GCA_964023205.1). NCBI lineage: Eukaryota > Metazoa > Mollusca > Bivalvia > Venerida > Mactridae > Lutraria > Lutraria lutraria. The sequence goes on from OZ026838.1 coordinate 24,840,946, forward strand.
GGACATGCAGATCAAGTTTAAGTTAGCGCAAGATTATGGAACTGTGTGTGAACGTCTATATAATGTAAGTTGCATGCCCGGTATCAATAAAGATATGGATTTTTTTCAATATGAATGACGTAGATGATATATTCGCTAAGTATGGTCCACATCTCCTTTTCGTCTCATACATCACTATTAATTTTGACAAGTGGTCACTGAACAATGAACATTAGAAATATAAAACTCACAAAAATAACCAATTTACTGACCATTAATATTCATACTGAATTTATTTCCTAATAATAGGAGTTCACAAGAAATGGTCAAATTTGACAGTACTGACATGAAACATTCTATTCATGTATGTTAGCTGATAGATGTCAGGGTTATGGAGTTATAAAACTTGATTATCATATATGTCCTTATTAATGCCCCTGTGAAAATGCATTTTTTAGACTATGGTATTGTTTCAAATTACCTAGGTATTAGTTAAAAGAGTTGCATTCATTTTATTGGGCTAAATTTATATTTATTTTACTAATTTTTTAGGAGATAAATATTTGGATAAAAAAAAATTCAGTTTCAGAACATATTGCAAGTTGTCTTGAAAATAGCACAATTTCGGATATTGCCAATTTTTGGACGATTGACTATTATCTCTGCATCTATATTCCTGGATATTTTATTTATTGTTAAGCTGACCCATGACATCCACGAAATCAAATCCCCTACAAAAGGTAGTGAAACCACAATAATTCAAAGAATTATAGCCTAATTTTGGGGATATTCATTTTAGGGAGACTTCATTCTTTTCAGAAGGCCAGATCTTTAGTTAGGGTAGGGCATTTATTGGGGAATATGTGGTGCTAATTATGCACTTATCTATTCTGAAAAAAAAAAACCACCAAAAACTGTTGTTTTGGATCGAAATGAAGACACCTTTAATAAGCAGGGCATAAAAACTACTTTGACATGATTGTATGGTTACTTTGACATAGTTTGGACAACATCTCGGCTAGCTCTCATATGATGAACAAACATCATCGTGATATTTACCAGATTTATTTGTAGTTAATATTTGGCCAGATATTGCTGGTTGGTTGTTTGAAATATTTTAACAGACATGATGTAATGGTGGTTATTTGTACTTGCGCGCTATCTAGACAGTTTTAATGGATTTCTTGTATAGATTTGTGTAATTTCAGATTTCACAAAACTTCATAAAACAATAAATTACATGTTTCTCTGTTTTTCTAAGTGTTAGTGAAAGATGGGGATTTGTTTGATATTAGACTGTTTTCAGGAAGAAATCTGCTACTGTTATTTGTACATCTACTGAATGTCTGATCTTATGTTTGTACAAGCTTCATTTGATCTTGTTTCCAAAGAGTTTGTAAATGAAATACAGTCAGGCCTATTTATAAGAACTTATTTGTGAAACAAAAGATGTATAATCAAGCCGTATTTGTCTTAGAATCCCCTTAGTATAGAATTCATGAAAACAATAATTTTTCTTGAACTACTCTTGTTTAGTTCGTGAAAAGCTCATGAAGTGTGAACAGTGGATAGATATAATCATTAAATTATTTGAAAATTAAATTGAATTTTTTGCAGTTAAATTAGTCACTGCACCCATCTTTTTATTATGGATATTAGACAAACATAGATTCTGAACTTAATGACATACAGACACACTTCTATGTATCATTTCCCTGCTTTGAATAAAAGAAGAATGACAAACAGTCACTGCCCTCTACAGTGTAACCCTCCATATCTCCCTTTTAGCATAGATCTAGAATTTCACATGTCTGATTAACTTTGACTGAGATTCACTATTATTTGTACAAAGGGTTGAATATTTATAATGCATCATTATAAGTTGGTAATTATAGCATAAAATATCATAGCTAGCTTTGGTTTCTATATAGGGAATTAGATTTGTTATGTATTAGGAGAGGCATTATTGCTGGTCTAGTGGTGATGCACTGGACTACTGAACAAAAGGTTACGGGTACAAATTGGGCTCCACCTTTCAAATTTGTCTGGGACGCCTTTTCAGTTCCCATCCCAACTACCGAGTCAAGTTCTGTGTTCAGAAAATCACAGGAAAAAGGATACAAAATAATGTCTGGGTCTCCTGTATCTGTAGCCGAGGGTCGCAGGCAGGGCGACGGCTTGGCACTGTGGGGAACTCGCTTGTTGGCAATGAGCCCCTACTCTGTAACCCTCGAGCGGTGGTGGATACTGGGTTAATGAATGGTGTAGTACCAGTATCCTCATTGAAGTAGATCACCTCTCCACAGTGGGGTGTCTCTGAAATGACCATGACTGTCAAATTGGGCCGTTCAACAACAGGTAAACAAATAAATGTGTATTTAGGGACTCTGTTAGAAATAAGCCTTAATTTTCATGGTTACATTTCACAACTTTACAGGTTATCCTGTGGTTATACATATTGTATCAGTTCAGATAGATTATTTGTAAATTATAATTCTCTGTGATATATAATTTAATCATATATCAGATTTTATTTGCAATACTATAATTGTTATTATGCTGTCTGTGTGACAAGTTGCTTTTTATAGAAACGGTCAGAATTGAAATTATTTATAATCCTATTATATATGAAAATTGTGTGTGATTTTATGTGACACGTGTACACAAATAAAATTTATATAATTGATATTGTGTGATAATTTAGTTCATACATCTGGGTGGTGGTGAAAATGTACTGATTTCATAATGCCTCAAATCTCACGTATATTCTATGTCAGTTCTCACATATAATAAACATGTGATATTTTCCAAGACAAGACAGATGTTGCTCCACATTTTAGCTTTATAACAGGTCTGGGTGGTATTTAAAATAACACCTGATATTAAGAGGTCAGTCTGATGTAAGTCCCAAATCACGAAGTGGCTAGTTGATTATTGTATCTAGGGACACATGGCATAAAGTCATGTGGCTAATCAGCATGGTGACAAACTACACAGTACTTGCTGTATGATTACAAAACTTTAATTTTATGTAACTGAAAATATTGCGAATGAACTGGCTTTAACATGTCTTAGAAAGGCCATGGCATTTATCTGGTGCTAAGAGAACCAAAGCCTTGCAGGTTATATAATGCTTCAGCGTCTAATTTGAACCTATGACTTCCTTATAGGATAGCACATTTTATGCTTTCAGCATCTACTCTATAAACTAGATGGCGCTATGACAATTTTCTAAGTGGTTCATCTATGCAAGCTGTACAGAACTCACATATTTTATATTGCTCTACCTTAGACTTGGGAATTCAGCTGCTTGTGTGTACTTTTATAAAAAATGACACGAGGGGGATGGGGGACTCTGTCTTTTATAGGAATAGTCCTTAGAATTCAAATGAATTGCATCTATTAGAATGTTTACGTAATATTTAAAAAATGTATGCCCCGTAGCGACAGATCTATAGAGTTGATCACCAGTTTGGGTTTTAATTCACTAAATTAAGTTTGTTGGTCTAATCTGATGGAGTCTCCATGTTCAAGTGGTAATAGTCACTGACTAACTAACCTCTAACCACTGTAAGTGCAAATACCACTAGGGAATAAATTTCACATGTCAGGAAGCCGGCCAGCTGGCTTACAGAAGGTCGCTGGTTTTACCCAGGTGAAGTATGAGGTACAATCCTCTATCAAAAGCTGGAGAGTTGTTAAATGACCTTGGCTGTTGGTGTGAAGTTAGACCATGGTCATTCTAGTCGGCTGTGACTTAGATCAACAAAAATTTACTGTTACTCCCCCTAGTGGTGGAATGAATCAATGAAATTTAGCATTTAATCATCCCCCGTACTGGAAATCTAACCATGATAGTTGGATTATTAAATTTTAATGGAACTGTAGTTTGTTAGAGACTTAATTGATTAAGTTAGTATGGAATGCAAGCAAGAAGATTGACTGATGTAAGATGGACTATTGACAACTTCAAACAATCCGTTTTTATCAAATTATTAACGAATGTAAAAATATTAATTTTACAGAATTTTTTTTATAATTTCATTGTTTTGTATGAAAGATCTGGAAGTATTCTTTATGTATCCACAGACATTTTTTTTATATAAATATTTAATTCATTATGGCTTTAAGTCTTTGAATAGATCTTAATTCTTGTTTTATTCATTCATGTTCAGTTCCCTAGAGTCTTATCTATAGTCCTGTTAAGCAATTTATTTTATTTAATCAGTGAGAGGTATTTGTACCATTGGATAGAGATTGCTTAATCCCCAGACTTGAATATAAAAAAAATGTAAAACAATTATCTTAAATCCATGATGTTGTTTGACAACCAAGTATCAACAATACCTTGTCAGAGAATATCTGTATGTCAATATTGCTTGATTACTTGAAACCATTTACTTTGTATAAAGTTGATCAAGTTCCATGATTGTTTGGCCATTTAAAATAACGTTCCCACTGTAACATATTGTGAATTAATAGAAATAAAAACTTCCCCTCATTGGATAAATCTATCATATTTTATTTGAACGACAGATATTTCCATATTTGGTATTGTCATCTGTTTGAGATATCAATCATTTTATTAATTTCAATTTAAAAATGGTTGCTATGGCAACTCTACACTGAGGCAGGAGGTCCAATACGGAGAATGGCAACAGGTTGTTATTGTAATCAATCATTGTAATTTACAGAATTACGGACATTGAAGTATTACTGTTATGGTATTGATTATGAGTGTATGTCACATATTGTCGTATAATTTTAATTAAATCTTCTCCAATGGTTATTTCAATTTTCTGATGTAACTAGATATAGTAAGCCATTACTACAGGATACCATTGGTTTGTTTATCTCTCTATCATAAAATTTAACTGATCGCACAATACACACCTACAGAGACAATGAATAGTCTGTCATGGTAATTGTTTGTCTTATTAATTTTTATCCTCGATAATATTTCATCTATTTCAACATTTTGTGTTATCTCCCTCTCGAGCTGTCTGTTACATATGTCTGCTTCTGCAGCATGTGTTGTTAATGGTAGATTTTAAGTGCCATTAAAATAATGTTATCATTTTATTGCATTTGGAATTTTATAATTTTTGTCTAGTTCTTAAGTTGTGCCCGCCCGGCTAGCTCAGTGGTTAGATCATTTGTCTACTGATCGAGAGGTTGTGAGTTTGGAACCCGGGCGAGGCTCACACTGTCCGTGACAAATTTGACTGAAGATATTACATCCTATGTTAAATTTCCCTCCACCTCTGAATTATGTGGGGTAGCTTGGCAGAAGTTTACAGATAGAATGTGGTTAGTACTGCTTATGGCCTAAATGAAGTGCAGGAAAGCTGGTTAGGATAACTGCCCGCCACATTATGATTGAAATAATGTTGAAAATGGCATTAAACCCGATGAAACAAACAAACAAACCATCTTAAGTCATGGGTTTGAAACCTGTTATAAATGAAAAGTTTACAAGTTGTTAGCCTGTTTACAATAGTATTATAGTTCTGTATCCTTAACAGTTTTCCATGATTCCTTACCAGTATTAACCTTGTTCTCCGCAAGGAACTATGATAGAGGAAAGAAGGTCAAATTGTCATAGGGAACATGTGCCATACCTAAGAGCTTGACTTCATGGAGCCTGTAAACTCATGAACTTGATGTCTGTAAACTCATATCAAAATTTGTAAATTCATGAACTATGGTCTGTAAACTCATGAACTTGATGTCTGTAAACTCTTGTAAAAATTTGTAAATTCATGAACTATGGTCTGTAAACTCATGAACTTGATGTCTGTAAACTCTTGTAAAAATTTGTAAATTCATGAACTATGGTCTGTAAACTCATGAACCTGAGATCTGTAAACTCATATATCAAAATCTGTAAACTCATGAACTATGGTCTGTAAACTCATGAACCTGAGGTCTGTGAACTCATTATAACAAAATCTGTAAATTCATGAACAGGTCTGTAAACTCATGTACCTGAGATATGTAAACTCATGTACCTGAGGTCTGTGAACTCATGTACCTGAGATATGTAAACTCATGTACCTGAGATATGTTAACTCATGAACCTGAGATATGTAAACTCATGTACCTGAGATATGTTTACTCATGAACCTGAGATATGTAAACTCATGTACCTGAGATATGTAAACTCATGAACCTGAGATATGTTAACTCATGAACCTGAGATATGTAAACTCATGTACCTGAGATATGTAAACTCATGAACCTGAGATATGTTAACTCATGAACCTGAGATATGTAAACTCATGAACCTGAAGTCTGTGAACTCATGAACCTGAAGTCTGTGAACTCATGAACCTGAAGTCTGTGAACTCATGACCTTAGGTATGTTAACCTAATTGGCAGATAAAAAATTACAATATATTCTGAGGTGACTGACCATGGATTGCTTTGAAAACCATCTCGGCTCCATGTGAATTTTTTTAATTGATCTTAGATTGTAGAACACATGTCGTAGTTGCTATTGTACTAACTAATGAATTAGTTTATTATCTCTCCCACATTATATTGAGGTAATGGTTAAAGCTATGACATCGAATCAAAAAGCATATTTTATGCTCACTCAAAAGCACCATAATAACCATTGCATCAACCTTTACTCAGAATCCTGGTCTTAAGACTTGGATCTCAGGATTTATCACTAACAGGTATTAATGGCAAGGTTAAGATCTTTGTGATCCTAACTGATTTTTCTACCTTCTGGCGAGAGAACTTTTTTTTATTCACATTTTCTGGACTGTCGTTAAATGTTGCACTAAACTACCAATGGTGATTTGTTGACTTAGTGGACTGACTACTGACCATCCATAAGCTAGTAAGACATGCAGCTTCCTCTCATGTGAGATTTGTCTGGTTCACCGTTGGTATTCAAACTCACCACAGTTTGAGCCCAGAGATTGTTAATCAGAGACCATGACCACTTGACTATGGCGGCTGTTGGCCAGTGATTAATGTGCTGGATTTGTTACCAGGCGATCCAGGTTCAAATTCCGGTCACAGCAGATCATACTCTTCTACGAATGTTTGACAAAAAATGACAATTTTCAACTATTTGTGGAGAAGTTTAGGGCTCCTTGAGGAAGGACAAGTTGATACTGGTTTGAATACAGTTCAGGAAAACTGATAAGATGGCTCAGCCATTGTATAAAACTGAAATATTGTTGAAAAACAGTGTTAACCCACTGAAAGGAGATGATATGAAATGATTGTCCAGATATGGCTTTATAGCAGTGAACCCTGGGATATGTAAGTCAATGTTTGTATAGTGTTCAGCATCGTCTTGCCACGTCTTAAGGGGATGAATCATGAATAATAGATTGTCTACTAAAATCAATTTCTGAATTGAATTAGGAACACTGCAGCTAATTTTACTAGAGATATTGAAAAATAGACCTGTGGTCAATTTTCTATAAGGCTAGCTTATTATTGGACAGTTCAGCCTCGTCTTAGCCAGAAATAGCTACATTTTCAAGATCAATACTTTTAAGTAGAAGAAATGGGAAAATTTTCAAGAATCAGCCTATTGTTAATGTTTTTCTTTGTCCTATTCCTGGGCCCCTGAAGGTCTGTCTTGGCAAACTTTTCTTATCTCATGTGTAACACAAGATATATCATAACCTGTTTATTTCCGTGCGTTTCTATCTATGTGATTTTGTACATAATGTTTTTATTGTTTTCTTGATGACTATATAAATACTGTTGGTTGATTAATTTTCATCAGAGATTATTAATTTGGTTAATTTCTGGTTGACTCGTTCATGAAATCAAATCCCAGTAAATACAAATGTTGAATTACCTGTCAACAATCCGAACATTGGCATTATCCGAAATTGTGCTACTTACAAGACAACTTGATTGTTTTCAGAAAGTGAGACATAAGTTAACAAGCTCCAACAATCTGTTATTGTTTGACTTAAACATCAGTAAGAAAAATGTGCTTACCGAATTCAGTAAAAACGATTCTCAGTTTGTGTTCAGTGACAATTCATTATCATTTACTCATCATAATATGAAAGCCTTTTACTGAAATAGTGCTAAAATATAGTGCTAAAATAGCACGTACCTAACATAGGAGTGAACATGAATACCCCTTATGTCAATATGTAAAGGTCAAGTGTCAAATTTTATGTGTATTTTCAAGTATGATATCACATAAAAGGCCGGCCACCATATTGTTGTTGTTGTTCAAGGGCTACATTCCATCATGACTGACCCTTGGAATCAAAAGATGGAAACAACCTGGGACTTTTACAGTGAGAACTTGATGTTCATTTTATCAATCGCGATTGATAAAAACATTTGTCATGTTGAGTCATGATCATAACAGTCATATCCAAAATATTATTTAATGTGAAATGATAAATTAATTTAAATCTCTTAGAATTTGATTCTACTTCCAGTGGACATCCACTGGATTCTAGTGGAATTACCTCTGGAATGACCTGGAATTTCACCGAAATCCCACTGGAATTTCACCAAACTCCACTGGATATCTATGGAACACTGGTGTCAGAAAAATTATGCGTCTTTTTCCCCCAATGAAATTCCAGTTGAATTTCAGTGAAATTCTAATAAAGATTCTGATGGAATCCCGTTAACTATTTTCACTAGGGTAGTGTTGAAAAAAAAGTTAGTGAAAACCACATAACCAAATTTTTACCTCCCCTAATGTACAAGGCGTAGTTCTCAGTGACAGAAATACCCGAGTAGTTACAATTGATAATATTATCAGTCACATGTTTTGGCTGTTGGTGCATATGACTTGACATGTGATATTTTATTACCTGTATACATATTGTACTTTTGTTTTATTGAAGAAAAAAGAGTGCATTTGAAATTGTGCTCCTCTCAAGACAATTTAATGGGAGATTGAAAATGATGTACATGATGCAGGGCTCGAACACGCGACCTTCTGCTTGCAAGTCAGATGCTCTACCAACCGAGCTAACCGGACAGGATGATATCACAGCCAATTCATTAATACAAATACTAGACATTATATGTATCATAATAAAAAATTATAGCGTATAGCATATGTGTAAATCACCGATACATTCCTTGCCCTTTTTGCTGTGATTTTCTAGACACAGTACTTGACTCGGAGTTGGTGTGGGGATACCACAACTTTTCGTGTAATAGTCTTGAGTGTTGCCACTCAACCATCGAACACATCAAACAATGTCTTTGACAACCTATGAGAATGTTACAAACTTTAAGTTGCTGGTTCCTAGAGGAAGGGTAAGTTAGTACTGGTTATAATACAACTTGTTAGTTGAATCAGCTGTCGTACATGACAAAACAATGTAAATCCCAAATGAAAAAAATTATATAATTATATATACATTTATAAGTTCTAAGACGACAAGTCTTCATCCTACCAGATTCACATAACATGAGAACTGTGTAGGAGTGCCTTTAATGACCTATTTGAATACTTTTACACCAACTTATTTTCAGATTGATATTACTGATTGAAATCAGAACTAAGGATATTATAACACTGTTCCAATTCATTAGAAAGAGCAAAATTTGATATGAATTATTATACTGTGTAGTCATTGTAATCATATTGCTTGCTAAATGATACATGCTTTCACCTACTTCTTGTACATACTCTTTGATTCAAATTTAGGGTGTGTGTTATTATTTCCATAGGCAATAACATTCATCAATATCAGTTGAAAATATGATTAAGATGGTTATGATTAAAGGGAGACCACTACAGATTATACCTTGTTATCAAAGGGAGGTAATCTTTTAAAACCACCGCTAAAAAAGTTTTTTTTTATTTTTTTATTTTTTTTTATTTTGGTTTAACACCACTTTTCAAAAAAAAAGTTCAGTTATATAATTATGGTGGCTGATTCACCTAACTAGTTTTCCTGGACTTCATTCTAACCAGTACTAACATACCCTTCCACTAGGGAAACTGGCAACCTCTCCACATGTGGAGGAAAATAGACAAGTCATTGTTGTCCAATTTTGATGGACGGGTATAACCTACAGCAACTGGGAATCAAACCCGGATCACCGCTTTATATGTATAGTAGATGATATATCATACAATGTAGATAGTTTACCATGAATTAGTGAAAGATTTTTTATTTAGTTTGAAAGCATTCAATATTCATGGAAATGTATGTTCTGAGAAATTGTTTGTGAATTGTCTTGACTGCTTATGTTAATAATACTGGCCTGGTAAAATGTCAGTAAAGTCAATTAACTCAACAAACCATAGAGCGATACTGGTTTGACAGTAAAATGGTAAGATCCTTTGATCTACCCATAGAATTATGTTGGTAAACTGTAACTTTGAGCAACCCAGGGAGTGATGTGGGTAAGAATCAATGACAGACATAGAGTGATGTATGTAAACCCCTGTCATATAGTTATACATACTTCATTATCAGTTCATGAACTATTCATGAATAGTTCAAGAAAAGTTCATGATTTCATGAATGTTATTCGAAGGGTTTAGTACTGACCTTGGGACTGCAGTTAACATGAATGATTGAAGAAGATTTTATATCATGGCCATAAAGTATTGGATTCTTTCTAAATGTCTGGAAATTTTCTTGCATTGTTGATGGATGAAATAAAATTTGTGATTTTCTATCATATTTCTCCTTATGAATTCAATGAAGACAATATGCTATAGAATTTTGTGAAGTTTGTTAAATTTGATCACAAGAAGATATAGGGTTACGTTTATATATTTGTGTGAATAAGAAGTAATGATGAATTGTTATTATTATGCATTTTCTCATATTTTATATTTTTTTGTAACTCATGTGAATAGTTGGTTACAGATTGAAACGGATGGATATTGTTTTATTTAAGCAGAAAATCAATCAAAGACTCAGTTAATTAATTGTTCTCTGAAGATAGGGATGGTCATATTTTCTGTTAATAAATTCCATTGTTTTTTGGTTTATGCTCAAATCAAGTTTATTGCCAGGGGGGGGGAGGTCCACTCCCTAGGGTGAAATAAATTATTTTTCCCATGTACATTGATTAAAAGTTTGGTCATGCCTTTGTCCATTGAAACAACTTGTAGTAAAATCAAATACTGAGAGAAGTCTTATTTTCTTCTGTTTTATTCGTACTTTTTATAAACTAAATCAAGCTATTCCCATTGATATGAAGTATTGGTGTTAAGTATATTTATATATCTGATCATTTTGATGTTTGTGTCTCGGAAACTAATTAATTAAATAAAAACGTATAGTTGATGAGTTTCATAAAAAAAACTATTTTTAGGCTGTCAGATGAATTAAAAGTTATTGTTTGGTCATCGAGGGGTCACACAATCCTCTATAATTGATGAGTTTATAAAAGGTTTACGGTGAAATACTAATTTAATGACTCATACCTGAGACCTTGTTATTTAATTGTTTTGTGGTAATTATTATGGTTGTCATTATATTATATTATAAATCTGTCATTTCGATGTAATGACTTATAAAATAAGAGGAATGTGATAATTGCTGAAGTTCATTACTTAAATCAAGGGTTCAGTGCAACAGTGTTGTAACTCATATTGAAATAAGAACAAGTTACGACAGTGTTGCGCTGAGCCCTCGAAATGAAACTACACTGATGGACAAAAGTCTTGTTTGGTTGACAACAAAATTAATACAATGTCTTTTTTGTTCATAATTATTAAAATTTTGTGCTTGAATAAAAATAGTATCATTTTCAAAAGAAGTTACTACGAATTGTTCATTTTTTTAGTTTGAATATGTAACACAATATTAGTGTGAAGAACTTACTCTGTAAAATGTTTAATTACAACCGATTTTAAAATATTCAGAAAACCCCAACCGGACAACTCTTTTGTCAGGTAGTATACTTGTAACCTTGAACTGTTACCATAAAGTTGCTGTGTACAGTAGATGTGTTTGATGTTTAAAAAACTGGGTCTTTGTCAATTAAAGTGATAATATGAACAATTTTCATCCTTTTATATATGTTTATAGATTAACTAGACCCATATAAACCTCTGGATAAAGGTCAACTGTGGGTGAAGGTCATATTGATTTCTTCCCTTTATGTGGGAACATTGTTCACAAGTGTGACTATATTATGTATCCCCATCCAGTATCAGTTACAGAAATGATTCTTTAATTGATCTTTAATTGTCTTAAAATATAAGTTTTCTTATTTTATTTTATTTTTGTCTGAAATAATTATGGAAATTTCTGCAGCTTACAGTGAGGACATGCAAACCTTACAACAAAAATAGAATAAGGTTTGATAATTTTGTTCTTTAAAATATTTGTAATTTATATTCTAATATTCAATTATTGAATTTGAATAAATTTAGTTTTGTGGCTCAGAATGCATTCAGTAGTATGCATTCAAAACATTTGAACAAAAATACAATCCCTAAGAAATTAAGTTACTTTTATTGGTACTTTGATATGTGATATTTTCTATTTATATATTCAATTAAGACAGTAACTTATTCATTTAACACATTTTTCTTTCTACAAATATTTGTCAATGATTTTAGTAAAGATAATTCCATTAAGATTTATTATTGTGCTCCATTATGTTCTAAATACCATTATTAAAATGTGAAGAATTTTATGAATAAGTGCCTTGGAAATCCTATGACATTTTTTGCTTTTATTTATAATAGCCATTAAACTCCCTAACATACCCCATAAGCTTTTCAGGTTATATCTTAGGATGTTTAATTTAATCTTCCCTATCCTGGTCAAACCCTTCCATGAAAATTTGACAAAAAATGTCAATTTTCCTCAAATGTGCAGAAGTTGCCTGCTCCTTACAGAAGGGTAAGTTAGTACTGGTTTAAAATACTGTCCAGGAAAACTGGTTAGGTGAACAGACTGCTGTACATATAACTGAAATATCATTAAAAACAATGTTTAAGCACACTGAAACAAAACAACATAGTTTAACCTTCCTTGGATTTAATTTCTCTCATTAATAAATGCATGCCTTAAGGTAGAAATATACTGTTTTGTACGTTTTTGAAGGATGGAATTCATTAGCTGAAAAAAACACTAGATTTAACCTCCAGCTTAACATTTAGTGCATTTTTATTGAAATATTTACTGGATTGAACTTTATGAAATTACTCTATCAGAAGTATATGAATGTAGAAAGTGTTCACTTCTATAAGCTGATGAAGATCATTTGATTGATAACAAGAAGTGTCTGGCTTTGATAGGTTGAAACTACTTCCTTTAGAGCCTTTAAGAGCGCTCTTATATTGATGGTCGACCAAGAAATATGCTTTTTGTGATTTGCAAGACCAAAGTAGTTAACTTTCATTAATTCTATGTCCAGTGCTTGTGTTTTGTCTTAATTATTGTTCGGACCTCCTCGGTGGGTAGAACACATCTATGTAAATTAACTGGACGCCACTGGTCGGCATTAACTTGCCTGGAAATGGACATTATGTTGTGTTTTTGATGGCTTTTGTCATTGAAAGACGATTTAGGCAGAAATTTAACCATGATCTCCAAAGCGCCCATATTTCAGGCTCATTTATGTAAATTAACTGGACATCCCAGTCTGTCAGTGGTCAGTACTTGGAAGGCTGAAGGCTTCACATTATAGATGGCTGCTGTCAGTTAGATAAATATGTCTAACGGAGGATGGAAAAAGAAATCTCGTAATATTCTCCGTAAATACAATGTAGATGCTCGGTGATAGATTGACAAAAGTTAGCTTACATTGTTTGTGTTTTGTTTACTTAAACATGATGATTTCTTCTTTCAAAATGTAATTGTAATGAACGAGAATGTCAGAAATGGGTTTTCATTGAGAGATAAGAAATTTCTCGAAGTCTTTAAACGTCCCTTGAGGCTTGTAACAGTTGCGCTTTCAAATTTTTATGTTTTTTATACCCGTCTTGAAAATTAATATCAGCCGGGATCTGCTCATCTTTGTAGCAGACAGTAATATTTAAGTTTTTACGTAGATGTCATTTACAGGAAAACAAACAATCGGGTAATGATGATAATGTATAACCTTGAGTTTTTTTAACTTTAAAGTATGGTGCAAGACTTGTTGTAGAGACAATACATGTGAATGCTTGTAAGCTTTGAATGAACCATACTAGTTGATTTGAATCTATGGGATCCAATTCTAAAATTACTTTGGGTTAGTCATGCATTAATGAGTTAGATCCAAGTGTTGAATTTAGACCTTATTATTTTTTGCTTGAAATTTATTCAAACTTGCTATGTATATTTATTTTATGTCTGAAGGTTGAACTTAATGATAGCTTTGAATTTTGAATACCATAATAAATTCTGCAAATTTCAAACATGTATTTAATATGGCGTCCTTGTAATACGCATATTGTGGAGAATGTCAATTGTTACGATTCGAAAAAATTGATAATTATAGGATTGTTTTAAACTGAAATGATCTTTATTGTTGAACTATTTGTATATTATTAATATTATGCCCCCCCCCCCCCCCCCCTTTAGAGAAATAGAGGAATATTGTTATTATTTTTGACAACTGGGGTTTGATTTTCATTATCATTAACAAAGCTTATTTTATGTTGCTGAGAAAATTTTCTCTACAAAAAATGGTGCTGAATATTCTAGCTGGTTTTATGAATTATCATACCGTCTGGTTTCGTTTTTGTATTGCAATGGTTTCTTAAACAGGTACAGGGAAGTAACTCATTGCTCACAATGTTTTACTTGACTTGCAGAGTTGTTGTCCTTCGCATATGTCTTGTTATTGTAATATCTGGTGATAATGCTTAATATGATCTTTTTATCTGTGTTAATTATTATGTTTTTGTATTCAGACTGCCAGTCAATCTGCCGGTTTTAGTTTTCAGCTTAAAAATGGTTTAAGACTTGCCTGCACTGCCTGTCCATCCATTGGTCTGTTTTTGCCGTGATCCAGTGGTAATTAAGTGCTACCGTGGTTTGAATCCTGGTTGTGGCAGGTCACATGAATGTGTGGATTTGCCAGCTCCCTGTGGTTGTGGCAGGTTACATGAATGTGTGGATTTACTGCTTCCTGTGGTTGTGGCAGGTCACATGAATGTGTGGATTTTCCAGCTCCCTGTGGTTGTGGCAGGTCACATGAATGTGTGGATTTGCCAGCTCCCTGTGGTTGTGGCAGGTTACATGAATGTGTGGATTTACCGCTCCCTGTGGTTGTGGCAGGTCACATGAATGTGTGGATTTGCCATCTCCCTGTAGAAGGTTTAGTTGGTACAAACCAGGGAAACTGGTCAGGTGAACTAGTGGCAGTATGTAACTGGACTATTATACCCACTTAAACAAACCTTTCGTATGTATGTCTTCATGTCTGTCTGGGTTTCTTGTTGTACTTGCAGTATTTTGTTTCATGAAGACGGCATAACAATTCATCAATAAGACTTGACAGTATTGTCTCATATTTTATCATGTATTTTTCAGTGATGGATGACAATGAGGAAGATAATGATAGAAATGAGGCTAATATTGTTGACTCCACATCACTTTATGACCACACTGGTGATGATTCAGACAGGTAATTTGATACTCAATGAAATTCGCTAATGAATTCTCCACCAGGGGAGCACACAGGTTTCCCCCCTTTTTTATTGAATAAGAATTTTTTAGATACATTTGGTATATTTTGAGAAAAAATATTTTAAGCATTTATTATGTTGTGTCCTGATGCTTTTCTCAAAAAGGATGAAGTATTACTTGTGGTGTTTGCTTATAAGGTAATATTTTGTATTTGTGTTAAATTGTTTAAATTGGGCCATGTTAAAACAATTACAACCTGCATTTACATAACCCAGATTTTAAAGTTTTAACAGTGGGCTAGGTAGGTATTTGTAAGTTGGCATTTTTGTATCCTTTTACTGAACAAAAAGCCTGAATTAAGAATAGCAAACAAAACAAAAAGTCGTTAGCAAAACAGAAAACCAACAATTTTTAAGGCCACTGCCCCTTACTTAAAAATAAAGCTGTTTGAATTTTTTGAAATTGTTAAAATTTGCTTTTAAGAAAAAAAATATATATAAAAGAAATATAAAATTTCATGTAAAATCGAACTGATGCTTATTGGCAAGAAAGACTCAAGTGATATTTCATTCTCTTATCCTTGTATAAAAATCAGCTGATTTTTGTAAGAGGTTAAAAATCTTTGAATGTTCTATGTATGTTTTGATGAAATTTTAAGGAAAATTGTCTGTGTTTCTATGTAGACAGATATTTATGGAATGATGAATTATGTTGATTCCAGACTGAAAACTTAGAAATCTTGTAAAACAAGGCAATTTCTGATTTGTATTTCCGTAATCTACCTCACAATGGACGTATTGAATCATTTTTATGTCTAGACATTGGTGATATCAATGGTGGATGTTAGAAGGATAAAAATAATATTACATCTTTTCTCCTTAGACTGATGTGTACATAATTGAATATTTACATAATAAGTAAAATGTTGGTTTCCTAAACTTACATATTGTTGTAGATGTTTGTTGTTTTATGTACATGTGTATGTAGTGGGTGGGGAAAGGTATTTTGTATATCCAGGTTTGGGGCCCTCGTATTATTGACCTAAGATGTTTTAGATACTGTGGTGAGTATTAACGCTGGAACTATAGATATAAGTAAAATTATAATGAAGGTCCTATGAGCTGAAATATTGAATTTTATTTGAAATGTAAATATAACAACATATTGCATGTTGTTTATCATTGTATCACTATTGGCCATAAAGTTCTGACATAATTTGTCATTGTGTTGTGTATAGATGCTACAGTATATTTGATTTAGATCTGTTAATAAATCCTACACTCACAAAATCGTCAAAGTCATTCATGTTTGAAGTCATTTTCCGGTTTTGTTATCTCATCCTATTTGTTAGGAATCAGCCGTCTGTAGCATCTGATTCCCACAGGGGGGAAGAAGGCAGTAGCTCTAAGAAAGAGGGGGGATGGGGTTGTATTGCTAGGCAACCCATGGCCTAGTAAGCAAAATGTCTATTTTTTTTTCTGAAATATTGTTGATGGCTATCCACAATCAAAAATGTTTATGTACTGATAAATTTCAGGTTTATAGATGATGACGATGATGGTAGCATGGTACATAGTACTTTTAGTCCATACCCTAGTGATGTAGAGCAGCAGGATCAGTATCAAGTAAGTCTTCTATTGTTGCACATTCAGGATACACTCTTATATCAACAGTACTAAGCTGTTGGGAGCTGTCAGCTGGCTTAACTATTTCCCCTTGGTAACCAATCCTCATTTTCAACCTTAGCTCTTGACTTAAAACAAACAGTTTTTGCTGGGTAACAAACCAGTACTCCTGAGCCACTAACAGTGAGACTTTACCCTTTACTGCTCCTGGTTTAATAACAGTTGGTAACCAATCCATGTTCCTTGGTAACCAACCAGTACTCCAGAGTCACTAACAGTTAGTGCTGCTGCCATATTATTATGAATACTAGTAATACTCCATACCCAAGTTTCAAACTCTAAACCGTTAATCAGAAGTCCTATAGGCTTTAAGAATTAAAGAATTTAATTCTGATTGAATTATCAGATTTTATATTTTTTGAATGTTATTCATTGAAATTAATTAAAGAACAAAACTGAGTAAATTAGTGTTGCAGTCAGAGAGTGAGATTGTTGAAGTATGTGTACTGAGTGCATTCAAATCCTGTCAGCTCTTTGATTCTGTCTGGTTTCACAAGCTTTATCATTGCACCCACAGCCAGGGTCACATAGCAACTTTTCAAGGGTGGACAAAAACCTTAGGCATACCTTTAGTAAGCTAGCTAATCAGCATTCCCATGTGTGAAATTTGTCTAGTCTTTGGTGAGATTATACATTTTTGTCGAGCCCGCCTGCGGTGAGCTCGACATAGTCGCCACAATGGCGGTTGCGTGTCTGTACGTTAGTTAGTTAGTTAGTGAGTTAGTGAGTGAGTGAGTGAGTGTGTCCGTCCGGATCCTTGTCCGGGCTGTATCTCCCTTATGCATTGACACTTTTTAAAATAACTTGGCATAATTGTTAAACACCATGAGACGGTGTGCAGTGCGCAAAATCCAGGTCCCTAGCTCAAAGATCAAGGTCACACTTAGAGGTCAAACGTCAAAAACGAGCATTATAGACCTTGTCCGGGCTGCATCTCCCTTATGCATGGAAACTTTTTAAGATAACTTGGCATAATTGTTAAACACCATGAGGCGGTGTGCAGTGTGCAAGATCCAGGTCTCTAGCTCAAAGGTCAAGGTCACACTTAGAGGTCAAACGTCAAAAATGAGCATTATACACCTTGTCCGGGCTGTATCTCCCTTATGCATATTCTTTTTAAGATTATTTGGCATAATTGTAAAACACCATGAGGCGGTGTGCAGTGCGTAAGATCAAGGTCTCTAGCTCAAAGGTCAAGGTCACACTTAGAGGTCAAACGTCAAAAATGAGCATTATACACCTTGTCCGGGCTGTATCTCCCTTATGCATATTCTTTTTAAGATTATTTGGCATAATTGTAAAACACCATGAGGCGGTGTGCAGTGCGTAAGATCAAGGTCTCTAGCTCAAAGGTCAAGGTCACACTTAGAGGTCAAACATAAAAAATAATCATTATTCACCTTGTCAGGGCTGTGTCTCCCTTATGCATTGACTTATTTAAAAATTACTTGCCATAATACAATGCGACCATGTGTCTTGGGCAACACCCAGATTTTTGTAGGTCAAAGGTCAAGATTACACATTCGGTCAAATATATTTTCCTTGTCTGGGCTGTAACTTCTGTTTGCATTCAAGGATTTTTAAATAAATTGGTATAAAAGTTTACTTCAATGAAATGATGTGTCATGAATATCACCCATACTTGTAGTTCAAAGGTCAAGATCACAAGCTGGCTAAACAGGGGCTCAACATGTTGCCCTTGGGCTTCTAGTGATACTCAACCATTGGTGTTAATGTCTGCATTCAGTAAGAGGGTCTCCCAGCAATATACCCGTAAAAGAGATAAATTGAGTTAGATAATTGTATAAACTGTGTACTACTTGTATGACTATGTCTTGATTATATATGAATGATTCATTTTTACAGTATGAGGAGGACCATGATCAAGAAGATCAAAATGAAAATAAGTATCCTGAAGTGGAGTGTGAGTCTAACAGTGGACTAGCTGTGACAGTTAAAGATCCTGAGGATCTGGAGGAAGGTGAAGTGTTTGATGATAGTGATGATAATGACCCTTATGGTAATACAAAGGTTGTAACTGATGTTATTGAAGAAGTAAGTGTTGAAAATGACACAAAGGATAGCAATGAAGCTGTGTATATTGATGATGAAACTGAAGCTAAATATGATACTAATATAGAGAGTACTGAATGTGCTGAACAAGAAATGGAAATAATCGAAGTAGATGATGATGCTGAGATAGATTATGTGGCTAAGAAACTACCTAGTATTGAAAGTGAAGGTATTAAACCTCATGAAGTTGGTGAAAAAAGTGAAAGTTGTGATGAAAATATGGTTAATGCAAAGGAAAATGTCATTGAAGATGATCAGTTAGTTTTGATTGATAAACCAGAGAAAATTCTAAAAGCAGAACAAATAGAAAGTGTTGTTGAAGCGAACATACCAGAAATATGTATTGAAGATACTGGTGATGTAGAGTTTGTTGATGAAGGAGGAGATAAATCTGAGAGCGAGGAGCATACTGATGGTGAACTATCTGTAGAAGAAAACAATCAAACTCAAGACACTGAAGCAGATATTCATGGGGGTGCATCAAATGACACTGTGCCTCAGTCTCAACCACCTCGTAGAACTGTTATACCACCAAGTAAAGAAATTGCTCCAGCTTTGACTAAAAATCAAATGGAACTTTTAGAATTAGAGATGAGAGCTAGGGCTATTAAAGCCATGTTAAAAACTGCTAAATGATTCAGTATTAGTTGAAGATCCTTTGTTTGGGTTTTTAATGGTTTTAATTTTTCTTTTCAGCTCTTTTTTGATTTTCAGAAATTCTGAAAATTATGATGTAAAAAACAATTAAGTTCATTGTGATGTTGTATCTATTTTTCTTGCGACCATTGTTTTTTTACACACTTTTATATACATGTAGATATTTTCTCAAAGACAACTAGTAGTATATTCATTAAACTAACATGTTTGGAGTTAAACCTTAATATTTAGACCATCTCTTGGTTAAACACATTGAGGTGATATAATTATCAAGTTAGGATATAGTCTGAAATATCATGTTATAAGGCCAGAAAACAAACATTTGTATTTACATTTACCTGGCCCACCTCAAAGTATGAAAGGTATCTTTGGATAAAAAATGTAGATAAGTTTGACTTACTATATTTCTTTAGCCAAGTAACCATAATCATGAATTCTGATCTTATGTTGAGGTGGACACCATATTGAGGTAGTAACTGTATTGTGGTGGTCATTTAGTAAGGTTTGACTGTATATATATATTGTCAGTGTGTTTCTTAATGTGTGTGTATTTGTATGAACATGATTACAATAAAAATGATTGATCTCATCATTGTCAATACTTAAAATACAGGGTACTTATATACTTAACTATCATAAATTGTACTACTGACATTTCTAGTAGGTCAATCACACAAAAAGAGGTCTCTCTAATTTGAGACCCATAAAAATTTTGAGCTGACAGGATTCCATTATAGAGTAAAACCTTGATTATCCAAACTCGGATTTACCGAACACCTGGTGTTATCTGAAACGAATTTTCAGTCCCGATTTTGTCCTTTATGTTACAATGTAAAAATAAACTTAAATATCCTAATTGCATTATCCAAAACCATGGATTATCAAAAAAAATAGTTTGGTCCCATCGATTTCGGATAATCAAGGTTTTGCTGTGTATAAATACATTTTAATGTACAGGGGTATATCTTTCTAAAACTGCAAATTTCTTTTATTGGATTTTAATAAAGATATGATCATTAAAAAGTAAAAATTGGGATTTTATATTACTTTAACTATACACAACATAAATAATGTAATATAAAATCCTCATTGAAACTGAATTTATTCAGTGATTTATGTCACACCAACTACTAAGGACCCTGGTGACTCGCTTTATCAGAGGATGGAGACCCAAGGCATACTTCATTAGAACCACCGACCTTCTGTAAGCTACCTTATTGAAAACTTCTTCATATGTGCGATTTGTCTGATTTAGGATTGGATTCAAAGTCACCGCTAGGACCTAAGCTACTGATCCACAGAGGCCACCGAGATGTATCGAGTGTTGTGTATATTTATAACAACATGTACATGCATGTTCTCCAGATTAAAATGTTAGTCATTAAAAACAATATGTCACAATCAAATTTAGCAGTACAGTATTTTCAGTTTTAAACAAGAGTGCCAAGTCACAAATACGCCCATAAAAAATCATTTTCCAAAGCATCAAAGCCATTACTCAGAAGTACCTGGGCAGAATGGGCTTGTTATCAAACTTGTCCAAGATCTCATGGCCATAAACATACCCATCAAGTTTGGTGAGGATTAGAATAAAACTGTTTGAATTAGGGAGCAGACACAATTGGGAACTTTTACAAACAAAGAAACACTGTGAAACAGTTTCATCTCTTCTTATAACTTGACAGATAATAATAATGAAACATTCCCGTGAGGAAAACTCCATATTGAAGGCTCAGTCTTGAAATGCACAAAAAAAATGACAGAAAGCAAACTGCATAACACAATAGAAAGTTGAACTACATAGTATACTAGATGGCAGTACTTTTTCATAGAAGTATGTAACTACTTGTACATTGAAAATTGTTGTACAAATTTATGTATAAAATTAACCATATTTCATTTACAAAGAGGCTGTTTTGAAAAATTAAGCTCAACATCAAAATTTGATATGGTAATCTTTTGAAAGTTGCCTAAATATGGGTAGGTATAAAATGAAAAACACTTAAAATAGGATATCAGACAAGACAAAGATAAAGGGGTACTAATACACCAGACAATAAGTTGTTTCTGGGAGGCCAGTTAATAAAAAATACTATAATTGTTGCTTATGAAAGTATTGTTATCATAAAAATATAGACAAACCTGTGAACAAAGGCCACCCTTGTAAAAGACCAATTATGGCCTATATCGACAGGTGGTCTTTATTTGGAGGTCATTTTGTTCTTATTAATGACGTTTCTAAAAGAATAGGCTTTATTCACACAGGATGGCCTTTATTTGAAGGTGACTGCTGACACAAGTTTATGAAAGTAACTGATTTCTATCTAGATGTAAAACCTAGACGTGAGCGATAATGGATTTATTGACATGAACTGATGTTGTTTAGTACTTGTCTACAAAAATTGTAAATATCGCTTCTTGGCTGCTAATAGTCAACTCATGAATGTACATGTATTTATACAATTCATTACCAAGCACAGAGTAGGTATGGAATAGTAAAGAATACTGTACATTGTCCAGTGTTCAAAGCCAGGGTATAAAACTGGAGATCGATCTCCA
The DNA here is from genome assembly GCA_964023205.1 of Lutraria lutraria. NCBI lineage: Eukaryota > Metazoa > Mollusca > Bivalvia > Venerida > Mactridae > Lutraria > Lutraria lutraria. The sequence goes on from OZ026838.1 coordinate 24,863,453, forward strand.
AGCTCAAATCTCACATCTTGTCTTTTAATGTTTCTAAGTTAATTATGATCAGACAATAATGATGTTATTGCTACATTAGTCTGACAACCATAATGCTTTTAGAATGGAATTGAGATTTGAGCTAGGAGACTATATTCAAGTTTTATAACCTCGGGCCAAGTCCTCAGTACTGATCTTAATTTAAGCAGAAGTAAGAAATCATTAGAGAGACAAGCAAATGTACTTTACCAGTCATTTTATCTTCAACTAATTTACAAAATGCAGATAAATAGTACACAATATAATTTACAGTAGTGTTTGTAAATGACACAAAAAATCATCATTAGACTTGAACATAGTTCCATTATATAGAATGAAGATAAAAAAGCCAGTAGACATCATGAAAAACCACAAGACTAAGTACATGTATAACAGACTTACAGAAAATTTGAAACACGAGAAATTTATACATATACATGTAGTAATAAAACACCATAGCAGGATTTACATCTACATATATTCAAACATTTACATTAAATACTCATGTAGCATTATGGTATATAGTATTTGTAATTATAAATCCGCTGTAATATTAACAGCCCAATTAGCACAGTTGGTAGAGCATCTGACTTGCAAGCAGAAGGTCCCGGGTTCAAGTCCCCCATTAGATACATTATTTTTCTCCTCCTTTTACACTCAATTGAATGAAAGGACAACACAAGAACCAATCTATATTGAACTTGAATTACACAAGAAGCTAGAGTAACTTCTGCGAAACAAAGAAATCAATATGGTAAGTTATATTTCTGTAAGTATGAATACATGTGATAATTCCAAAATGAGTCCACTTTTTTCTAGTGGTTGATTATACATTATTATACACAAATCTTGTACATACTGGCATAATAAATTTACGTAGCAAACAAACGATGCACAAATAGTGTCAGAATCAATATATTTAAATGATGGCTTCAACACATAAAAACATTTATAAGATAAATTAAACTTGATATAATACTGTACTTACACACCTTTTTTGTTACCATTGATTTCTCACATCAGCAGATGGGGGGGGGGGGTAAAATAAACTAATTGAAATATTACACATCATTCACTTGTGGAAATGAATACATGTAAATTATGGATGTTTTTTAAACTACAATACCATAAGAATATATTAAATCAACATTTCATAAATGAAAAATAATCTAATTTGCCTGCTAAGGGAGGAAATTCTTTTTTTAAAGGGAGACAACAGCGACAGAAAAATGACAAAAAATGGTGAAAAAAAGTTTTCTAGGTCATCCATTGTTCTTTTTGTTTACTTTTTCACAAGAATTTAAGTTCACCTGCCTGCAAAGGGAGGTAACTGAATAATTGATTATGCTAAATTTGTGTATGTACCTTTATGTAGAATCAACCACTACAGAAATAGAATGATTTTATAATTACAGTCAAACCTGTGCTAGCGACCACCTCCGAATAAAGGCCATCATGTGAATAAAGGCCATTCTTTTAAAAAACATTACTGATTATTTAGAACAAAATTACCTCCAAAGAGGTTCACATGTTTATATGTATACCTAACCGTGTCATTGCAGAAGTTACTCCCAGCTTCTCATATAATTCACATGCAATATAATGGTTTTTGTATTGTTCTGTTATTCAGCTGGAAAATACATTCATTTGAATACAGATACTTGTGATTTAAGGTGTCTACAGGCTAAGTTTAATCTTCATACAATGGAACTAAGTTCAACTTCTTTGATGATATTTGTGATTTACAGACACTGCTGTACAGTAATTATTGTAGTAGTATGATATCAACAGTATTTGTATTAATAAATTGGCTGTGATATTATCCAGCTCAGTTAATTGGAAGAGCATCTGATTGCAAGCAGGTCATGGGTTTGAAACCCACATTAGGTACATCATCTCATCCTATTTGCATTAAACTGCATATTATTTACATCATTTTGTAAATTAGTTAAAAATAATTTGAAAAAGGCACATGCTTGTGTCTCCCATGATTTCTTCTTGTTAATTAAATTAATGTCAGTATAAAGGACTGGCCTATGAACAGTATTTCTTAATACTATTCCGTATTATATTCTGTGTTTGGTAATACATCAGTAGAGTACATCTACTTTTACTCATTCATACAAGAATTTCATAATATGGTACACGCTTGAATGGTTAACTTAATATAATTACCTCCCTTTGCAGGCAGGTGAACTTCAAATTCTTGTGAAAAAGTAAACAAAAAGAACAAAGGATGACCTAGAAAACTTTTTTTCATCATTTTTTTGTCATTTTTCTGTCTCTGTTGTCTCCCTTAAAAAATGAGTTTTCTCCCTTAGAAGACAAGTTAAAAACTAAACAGGTTCCCATTGAATTTTGGTGCACTGCAACATGGAACAGGAATCAGTTAAGTCCAAAACATGTGATTTTGAATCCCAAATGTTGAATTAAGACATTCATAAGTCAATGTATATACATATGTAGTTTAAAAACCATCGACTTTATAGTTTTGTATTCAATTTTGCTATTGGAGAATGTATGATATTTCTCATATTTTATCTAAAAAACACTCAAAACTTGAATCCTCCATAATTGTGTAGTCTTTCAATCACCCAAATAGAATTAATTTGAAAGACCCTGAGTCTTATAAGATGGTATGTGGATGAGTCCATTTACTTTCAGGACATCCTTCTTTTAATAGCTATGTACATTTGTTGTTTTAAATAATGTTTATACTCCAGTGGTACATGTACACAATATGGGGTATTTCTATAATTATATTTCAGCTCAGATCTTTTTTTAATGGATTCTTAAGAAATATTTGAAAATGCTTTTCAAGGAACCTGCCTTCTGGTAGAGTTTATGTGGACATAATCCTGTTTTATAAGATTTCTAGTAACATTATTTTTCATCCTAACATCAAATAAGTATTAAACAAAATTGTACCTACCGGTATGTAATATATCAGGAAATGTTGACCAGAAAGTCTAAGAATAAAGGATATATTATAACATAAGATGAAATATAATTACTCTTGTTTATTTAATGTAATATAATATATAAAACACACAGTACATTTACAAATTAGATATATAAAACTATTAAAGCATATGTATACAAAATAAACATGTGTGTTGCATATTTAGAATTGACATCATCACAATGTTCATACAACACAAATCAGTACAGTCAAATCTGTAAAACAGGCCATCAATGGGAAAACATGACATGGCCTTAATTGACAGGTGGCCTTTATTTGGAGGTTATTTTATTCTTAATAATCAATGACAGTGTTTGTAAAAGACTAGGCTTTATTCACAGGGTGGCTTTTATTTGAAGTTGGCCGCTAACACAGGTTTGACTGCACTATACATTACTGTAGATTATACTACAATTATTAACAATATTTAGCAACTGAGATAAGAGCTTACATAAATGTCAGGTATGATAAGTACAACATGTATATTATCTAACAGTGAAAAAAAATGAAATAATGAGTAAATAAATAATCATACCATACTTAAATAAAGAAATGCACAAAAATGTCTAAGATATCTTAGTACCACTGGTAACTAAGAAATATCTACCAAAGTGTGATTTTATTAAAATATTAAAAAGTCTCTAAATGCAATTATTTTTTGCTTACAAAATTGGACCACATCTTCATTTATTTTACCGATATTATTTAGCGCGTTGTTAAATACATGTACATTCGACAACTGGTATATCGAAAATTATCATATTACTTATGAAAGTAACTGAATCTCATCGAAGCTAATAAATAAACGCAAACCATGAAATTATGAAGCATTGACACATTATATGCACAACATCTTAATACATCAATCAACCAATGTTACGTTTGTAATCATCAAACAACCAAATAAACACAACTGATTTCATTACATACTAGAACCAGAATTTAGATATTATGTAAGCCAAACTTTTTTTATAAAAAGCCACCATTTTAGCAGTCAAAATAATATTCTATGAAATTGAAATGTGTCCATAGGACAAGGGTGCACCCAGATTCCGCTGTTTTGTCACAAAGAATACTGTACAATTACTGCTGCATATAAAAATTGTCTGTCACATTAAAGGACTCTACTTTCAACATGTGGAAATGATAGGGTCAGTGCATGTACTTGTGAGTTTATTACAAGTTTAAGACAGAATTATTTTCAGAACTATTTTTTAAGAGGTCAAGGAGAAACTAAACCAATAAACAGTTGTTTCCTAACTTTTGCTAAATTTAGGGTCTTTAATCAACTGATCTCTGAAGAATTTGAATAAAATATCTGGGTATAGAAGTTCAGACTTCTGCTAACATATATTCTTCAATGCCTCTTATGTTATACTTTTGGTAGTTACATGCAACTAAAATCCACAAAAGCTAATTTTTCATTAATCAGGGGCAATAACTCTGCTGACATCCAATAAATTAGCGTTAATATACCCAGGTGCCCAAGTTCACATGCTGACAATGATTCTTTAGAGTTTCATGACTCTAGACTTTTGGGGTTACACGTGACACAAGTAGAACAAGATCGAGGGTCATGATGACCCTAAATCACTCACCTGACTACCACTGCAACCGTGCACAATAAAGTGACCACCAAGGGCAAGGTAATTATGACCCTGCAAGTCATGACTATGAATTAATTTGGTAAAGGTTCTCTATGCAATGATGCATGTAAAATATTTAAGCTCTGAACCTTCTAGTCCATTTTAAATATTCTTTATTCAAGGGCCAAGGTCAATTTGACCCAAGGGGTCATGATTTGAACTTATTTGGCAGAGGTTCACTAGACAATATGGGCCTTCTGGTTTATCTTTAGAATTCTTAAGAATAAATCCTATGTACAAAAATTGACACCCTGGGGCAATGACATGAACAAAATTGGTTGAGGTCCATGAGGCAATGCTACATGTGAAATACCTAAACTCTAGGCCTTCTGGTTGATTTTTAGTAAATTCTTGAAGATTTTCAGGTGTAAATCAAAATAACCCTCGGGTGGGGTCTTTTTGAACAGAGGGTCAATATTTGCTCAAACTTGACAGACATCCACTTCCCAATGCTACTTACTAAATATCTATGCTTTAAAAGTCATCTGGTTTTAGTGAAGCTTTTTCAAGATTTTCATAAAGAAATCTGTGTAAAATCAAGTGACCCCGTGTGTAACAAGTAATGTTAATTAATGAACAAGTAATGTTAATGAACAAATAATGTTAATTAATAAACAAGTAATGTTAATTAATTCATATTCACAGTAGGTCATTTACAATAAATTCCTATGCATTTTCCTCACCACGGCACAAACACGAACAACAAGAACAATGACAACACCTATTCTGAGAAGTTTGGTCAGAATTTAAAACTTGTTGAAGCTCCTTTTTAAGACAAGCGTCATCAGTTGTAAGGCTTTCGTTTACACCAAGAAGGTTTTGCAAAGCCTTTTTAAAATCTGTATCATCTGTCTGTTCATAAACCCGTTTAAAAGCTTTCTCCACTTGGCTCCTTTCTCCTTTTTCATGTTGCTTCTGAAAAAGGGATTTTTTATGTATTAGTTTCATTTGATACTTGATCACTTAACTTTGTGGAAAATACGAAGTAACCAAGAGTGTTGTGCATATGAATACAAACTTACATTTCTAATAGCATAATTATTCTCACATTACTGTTTGTTATATTGCGGCATCAAATACGAGGGATGTTCGATAAGTAATGTGTTTTCCTAACTGTCTTGATATAATGAACCCAAGTCGCAATACCAGTATTGATGTTTGCAAATTGTCTATAGTTGAAATTTGGAAACATTTTGAGTAATTGTTTTGCCATTTCTTTTTGACCATCTGTCAATAGAGGGGGTATCCATATGACATTAATATTTCGTACTTCATAAATACTCTTCAGAATGAAATTTACTCTCGATAGTGAAATGCCAACGGCTTTGGCAACATTGCGATTCGTGTATCTGCTATCCCTTTCAATTAATTCCCTGGCTTTGGAGACATTAGTTCATCCTGTTGCAGTCACCGGTCATCCTGATTTTGCAGAATCTTTAACTGTCTCCGTGCAAGTAACACAACTCTTTTTCCAACTACCACCTGTCACATAAGATACCTTAAGGGACCCATAAACTTACCCCAATAAGTTAAAAATTCGCCTCAATGAATGACCGAGTTTTCTACGAAGTTATATGTTAGCTCAAATTTCTTAAAAATTCTCAACAGTGGTCAACGAGTAGCTCTCTTCAAATAAAGATTTTTGACTATTTTGTGTTGAACTTAATATTCATTTATATACCATTGCAAAGGTATTGAATAAAGCTACCCAGACGTATTAATATTAGTGAAATCGTGCATACTGTTTTCGTGTTATGGTACAATACACAATACATATCGAACATCCCTCGTAAATGTAGTAATAGAATATGTTTTAGCATGTGATATTGGACAGTCCTCCACAGTGTTCAATTAACACATGTGAACAAGACTGTTGATGTCAATAGATAATTATATAAATAAAAAAAAGAGCGCCACAAGTAATACAAATGCTCATCTGTTCACCGCTTCAGTGAGATCTATCCATCAATTAAGTTTTATATTGCTACCTCTCATAGTTTCTGAGTTATGAGCTACATTAAAGTTCTTGCACAGACACATATGCAGAAGACACAGTGATCACAATAACAACAAATTTTGTGACTGAGGTTATTTTCCAGTTACCGAACATGAGTAAACGCTATTGCCTACGCGTATTGTCATTAAGCTTCATGAAAATGAAATTCAAGTTTTCTGATTTTGAACAATTTTACAGACATACATCCTGATGACCAAAAGGTAGTTGGACTCGTATTTGAGCAACTTTTAGGACACGCTAAGTCTTGATACGTATGTCGTTATAAAAAGGTTCCATTTGGAGTGCAAATCCCTTTGACATATGCCACAGTCTCGCCCACCATGGATGATCACAGAATACATCTTGTCTGAAGAAATAAAATAAACAAAGCCAGTACTCACTTGAATGGTTTCGTATGCACTGTTGAATAGTGCAATAAGCAAGTTGATAGCAACAACAGTGAAAAGAAATATATAACATCCTAAATAGAAACGTGCGAAGATTTGGACAAAAGCATTTCCTGGTTGGTCATCTGCAAACATGGCGAATGTGGTGTAAATCTCATCTCCTTGAAGAAGAGCAAACAAGGTCTCAGTGGCAGCAGTCAGGGTCTGGAACTGAAAGATTAAAATATTGTTAACTGTAACTGCAGTGTATATACTTTTATAGCTGTCTCATTTGATTAGATAAGCAATAGAAATACATATACATGTAAAAGATGATTACACTAAACAGCGCTTTATACAAATATGAATAATAAATGTTAGAACCTGTATATTACTTCCAGAGAAATGTTGAAATGTATGCTTAAATGAACAAGTCATGAATGTGGCATAATTGACATATTCATGTAAAATAGTTAAAAATGCATGTATAATTATATGAATATGTTCAGATATTTGATCAAGAGCTTTGACCAGACAAATCATGGAACAGAAGTCATTAATATACATGAACCTTGACATGGTACGGTCCTAAAACTACGTATCCACAAAACAAGAAACCAAGAAACAACACCGTAACACAAATCAAATATGCAATAACACTCCATTTAGCACGATATAGGGTCTCAATCAGCAGCTGAAACATAATGTGTAGCAAAGATTTTAAGTCAGCTATAAATACATTGCATATTTACATGATTTGAAATACTATCACTGAGCGTAAAACATTGTCCAAATGATATTTTACTAATTGTGCAAATGAAAATGACAAACTTAATGCAGAATCATCCTAGTTAGGACACTGTCTACTGCGCAGTTCATAAGATGTTTTTGCATGTAGTTCGAAAAATAACTAGAAAACATAAAAACATCATTTTTTGTGAACGATTTGTTACACGGAATTGTTTTATTTGGTTGATATATTACTTGTAATCAAATAAGGTATTAATTCACAGATACTGTTTCAGTACATTGTTCACTGAACTGTCCATTGATGAAATTTTCCCTGTAATATATTTGAATATTTTTTCTCAGTTTCTTTATAAAGCGTTTAAAATCCTCTTGTCAAGTATATGAAATTGATATGGATGGATCTTATAAAGTTATTTGGCATTTCATTGTTAGTTCTTCTAACTTAACATATTCCAAGTATCTCACATTAAAGTGGCAGCATCAAAAGAACTCACTGAAAATGACTCATTTATTTTCAAATAACGGATGAAACAAAGCCATGCAAGTATACAGCTCACACCAAGTAAAACAACGTTTCCATCTAGTGATGATTGGTTAAGCTCATTCCCCTGAAAAACCAAGTAAGTTATGTTCAAAACTTTGCATAATACTAGTAGTTGTATGACATCATTAATCATCTATTGTTTAAATTATTATTTAAATAAACATGAATACTGTTGATCTTTGGACACAATTAGCAAGGATTTGTGCTTTAATCTGGCAGATCATAATTACCTTTTGACTTATTAGCAGACTTGTGCCGACTATGTTACATACATCTGATGCCATCTGAATGAAATCCACACATATTTTAACAATGGAAGGTGAATATTCTGCACACTTCTGCAAATACACAAAGTAACAATATAGAGATAAATGTTGTAGCAATCGCATCAAACTTTAATATATCAGTAACTAATGGTAAATGGGACAATTACTGACATTATTCAGTGAAGGAAAACGTAATAATGGGCTAATGAAAGGAATAAACCTTGATGAATAATCAGAAGTCCAATCCAAAAATGTCTAATTTTGTTCCGCATGATAAATATAAAATAATATCTGTTTTTATGAATTTGAAGGACGTCAAAAGAAAGGTTACGAAGATAACAAATCAATATACACCTAAAATAAGAAGGTAATGAAACATTATCACATATTCAAAGTAACTTTACTTACAGAAATTATACAACCCAACATAACTGCAGACATAAAAATCGAAACAACACAAAAAATTATCACAGCAATTCCCCATTTGTTTGGATTCTCCAATTCAAAGTCTAAAAAAAAAAAAAGTAAGAGTAATACACATTTAACTTACTGTACGTTTACTTATACTGAAATCAGTTATCAGTTGAGCAAAATGAGATTATCAAGTCAACTTATGAAAAATCGTTATCAAAGGACGCAAGAAGCTTACTGTCCAACTTCAGTCAGAGACCGGTCAGAAATATAACCCAGGCAATATTACATTAGGGATGCATGCATGAACAGAAATATCACACATCATCTTGTTTGTGGAGAGTGTTACGCCCCTTTTCAACTGTAAAGTTTTATATGAGGGGACTTTTCATCTAATCATCGTTCCTTGGAAGAACCAGTACTAGACTCTCCCATCCTCCATACCGGTAAGCAACTGCTTACTTTCTCAAAGAAAGAGACATGGGCCTCATTTCATCAATATATTCTTATCTTTCGTAAGATTCTTTCCTACGAAGACGACAAAAGTTACGAAATTCTTAAACCGTTTTATTAACTGTTCTTATCTAAATGTGTAAAGACCGCGACACAGTCTGCACGGGTTAAGTTTATTCACCGGCCCTAGCTATGTAAATAAGAAAAATTCACTTGATTCTATACATATGTTATATAGAGAATTTTATTTTATTTCTCAACAGATTTTTGTAAGTTATATACCAAATTAAAGATGAAGCTCTAATCTTTCAGAAAATGTAAACTATTTGATATATATTAACTGAAAATATGTTTTTGTTGTTTGGTATGAACAATAAGGTTATTACTGTATTTCAAAAATCGCTCAGTTTTCACATTTCCTGCATACCGAACAGCTTCCATTAACCTATAGCTTCCGCCTAAGAATATAGTTCCGATATTTCAATTAAATGGCTAAATACAAATTCAAATATTATGTGCATTTAAGTCAAAATTATACGGCTATGCAATATCGTAAACGAGCAATACAAATCAGTTGTAAAAAATCTAAACAATTTAATGCTTATAACGTTTAACCTTTTTCTTCGAGCATGTCTTCATGTATGATATATTACATTCTGCATAAGTTGAGAATTCAAAGAGGCAGGTAATGTAAACTATATATACTATTATACTAATTGCTGAACTACTTTTGGTGATCAGATGAGAAACATAAATCAAAGTACTGAAAGCACATGGAACGGGAACAACTGTAACAACTGCATAGCAGGTGTAGAAAAGCGTTCGTAGTACTTATGTCTGTCTATCGTTCGTTTTCCAAGACTCACCCTACAGAGAAATCCCCTTTTGATTGATTTGTAGTTCCGAACAACATAACAACCTTCAGAGCTTTGATTAAACAATGTGAACATTGACTCATGATAAATGTGTTTTTGAGTCGCTCAAACTTGCACATACGAGAATTACTTCGCACGCCTATGTATGTTGTGCTCGTCAGATAAAATTATTATCGTTTGATCAGTAAGATTCCACAGCAAGATTCGGAGAAAACAGTTAATAAATACGAAAATTCCAGATGTATTTAAATATCTATTAGCTAATTTTTCAATTTTTATCATGGAAAATATGTATTATGGCCATTAAACGCGCATACGATCGATTAAAGAGAAATGCAAAAAAGGTTTCTTTTGAAGATTTGTTCACGGTCTTAAAATAAGTTTTAAAAATATCAGATTGTCAACAAGTTATAACATCAGCGTAACAAAAAGTGAACACTATAAAAATGCCATCTATGTCGAAAGCTAATCTTATGTCTAACAATCGTTATCACGGTGTTTGAAATAAATGCATTCAATTAATAATATTTGACAGTGCCTCTAATTCCTGCTAATACAACTGAAAGTTCACCATTTGAGTTCTAATTCAAACTAGAAATGTGTCCAGAGGACCCGAATGCCTCTCCGAGAGCTATGTAAAAAGGGACCGTAACTACTGAGAAAATGTTTGGATTTTAAGTGAAATCGATATTGGCCTGCATTTTATTATTATATTCATTCATGTAAAATATGAAACCAACCCTTGAAATATTTCTTGAGTTATTGCTCGGAAGCCAAAATTTGAACAGACGGACACACAGCCGCATGGATGGACAGGGGAAAAACTAAATGCTCTTCCACAATTTCAAATAGCGGGCCATAAAAAATCCAGTACCAAACAACAGCCGGGGTTACATTCTTCCTTGTGTGCATAAAATTCATTTGTAGCTGGCTACGCCTCTGAACATAAAACTGAATTTCTTTTCCATTATTTACGAATATCTTGAACATTGCAGTCTTAAAATATAAGGCCGTCACGTAATAATAAAGACAAAAGCCGCGTTTTCTTATCTTTAAGACAGCCCATGAGCTATCGTAAAGTTAAGAAAGAATTGTTCCCAAACTTGAGAATTCGTAGCTGAGAAACTATTGATGAAACGTATTTTAACGCTGAGAAGGGAGAAAAGCCACTTCTTACTAAAGAAGTGGCGTAAGATGTTTGATGAAACGAGGCCATGGTCTGTAGCGGGACTCGAACCCACAACCCTCTCTATCAGTGAGAGGTTACAGTGATTTGAAGTCAGCAATCTTAACCACTTGACCAAGGAGGCAGGTCACACACACAACACACACATCGTCTTAGATGAAATGTATGAATTTAATGAAATTTATAAGTTGACTAATAAATTAATAGTGGCACACTGTTGTATGAACATAAATTGTACTATCGTCTGCATTAAATCTTTCTTTAGTAAGGGATTTTATGGGCAACCTTTCAATAACTGTTCCAATTTGATGGCTCAATAATTAGTATGAACATTTCAGTGTGCGCTACATTGTAACATAATTCTACTGCTCACAGTGCTAAAAACACATTTGTAATTCAACATCTTTATATGTTTATGTAGGAATATAATACCTACCTTTAACAGATAAATTCATATTAACACAAGGCACCGAGTGAGTATAAGTAGTTAGATCTACTTCAATCTGCCCATTGTAGTTCTTATCATTAAAATGAACCTGAAGTGTAGAGTCGAAAGCAAACAAGTCTTATAACTAAAACAAAGCAACTTTTTAAACTACATCAATCTTGTTATATTTTCGCAAACATTTCTTTAAAATATACATGTATACGGTACTAATGTGTATATTTTTGGGGGAGGGGAGTTGAACAAAGTGAGGGGTAAAACACATTACAGTATAACTACCTAACAAATACATTCCAAGGATAGTGCTTCAACTAATGCTGTTATACATCTTAATATGTTGCAATGCTTAGGTTAGCATGAATGTTTTTTTTATGGTCAAAATGACTGAAGAATTTCTGAAAAATGGGTGATGATGTTCAATACAGTTTCGTCTTGAAACGTATTGAAAAGTTTATGATGTCTTCAGGGTGTAATTACGCTAACTCTATATATATCCCCTACCTAGATCGTGAGATTTTGGTGTAAAACTTTGGAATCAGTGCCAATGACATGATGTTTAGATACTTACAGCGTGCTAGATATATTAATATTTAACGGAAGCTGATTTAGATAATCCTAACCAAAAACTAAAATTAATTTGTTCTTAGTACAAGTATAGATTGGTGGTCAATGCAGTAATATAATTATTACAGTATTTTTATGCACACCGTTAAATGACTCACCAAGATGTGAGTTAGGAGGACTTACCTTTCCTGATATATGAAGGCAAAGTACTTCATCATTGTCATAGTGAGGTCTAACTGAATGCATTGTAAATTCCAATGTAGTATCAAACATCCTGAAATAGTAATATCATAAGATAAAATTGCTATTGAGGAAAACAATTAACTCAAAGCTTACAGATATATGTTTGTACCCCAATATCATTAACGACATTCCAATGTTTTCAATCATTTTACTCATTGATCATACCACATCACCACAATCTAAAGTACACTATGTCGTTCCCTTAAAACCAAGCGATTTGAACAATGAAGTTCCATATCTATTATCATATAACAGTTTCTAGTCACACAACTATGATTAAACATCATATTTAGGTTTTGGCAACATACACATTTCACTTTGAGCATTAACTGCCCCGTGATGATGTTGGTAGACATGGATTTAGAGTCAAAATCATTAACAAATAAATATGGTCACTGAATATTAAATTTGTGTTGATAGTTGTACTCACTGCTGTGTTGCTTCTGAAATGTTTAAGAATTCCAGCTCTCTCGCTATACTGTATGAGTATTCTGCTTTGTTGTCCTTTGTAATATTTGTCAATCCATGATCAACAGCGAAACGCTTCTCTACAAAAATGTTACAACAATAGTGAATACTATACCTTTATTAATGATTACGCTTGTTTGATTTAATTAAATGCTCACCGTTCGTCAACAAAATGTCAATTTTAAAGAAACATGAGAACAGCTGATCTCCCCAGTCCCACTAGTTTACTTACAGTACCAATCCACATCACTCTCATTCCATAAACATACGTCTACGCGAGCAACATTGTTCTTGAATGAAATATTGTATGTCAGGGGAAACAAATGCAAATACAAATGTATAACTATTAATGCTATCATTTAACCACTGAGAACAGTCTAGTTCATGAGTTCAGATTCTTCAAATTTATCCCATTCATCATCAAAACTAGAGCTGTCACAAGATGACAAATACCCCCACATGCTGCATAGACCTTGGAGCTACTGTCATGTGAGTTGTTAGCGATGGTGGTAAACATTTGTGGTAATTTATTTCAGAATCCTCCAATGAATGACAAATTCCAGAGACAAGCCAAAAAGACCAAAAATATGACATTTGAACTGTAAGTGTGACCTTGACCTTGGAGTTACTGCCAGGGGAGTTGCGCTTGACACATCGTCTAGTGGTGGTAAAGAACTGTGGTAAGTTATTTGAAAATCCTCCAATGAATGACAAAGTTACAGAGTGGACATGTCAAAAAGACCAAAATTGTGACCTTTGAACTCTTATGTGTGACTTTGACCTTAGAGCTACAGCCATGGGAGTTGCACGTGACACATCGTTTAGTGGTGGTGAACATTTGTGGTAAGTTATTTGAAATCCTCCAATGAATGACAAAGTTACAAAGCGGACAGACAGACAGTAACTCCAGTATAGCCCCCCCCCCAACTTTCTAGTGGGGGTATAATAATAATAATGTTGATCATGTCTAATTATGATTATGTCTAATTTGCTGTGTTATTTGAAAATTTATTTTCAGTTTTCTTATTGTTATTAATGATGACCAACCTCCCAACCATATCTGAGGAGCTTAGGCCAAATAGTTCTCTAGTTATTGCCCAGACAAGGTTTGGTTATACACTGACGGATGCACCGACCGACCGCATGTGCAAAGCAATATACCCCCATTTCTTCGAAAAGGGGCATAGATATTTACCTGATTTGCTAATTTCTTTGCCAAATTTTCCATCTTTGAAATAGAAGTAATTGATTATCACTTCCATTTTGTCATTTTCAAGACGTTTAAAGTAAGCCGCGGCATTGTTATCAGCACTGTAGTACTGTAATTAAAATAAATACTAGATAATGTATCAACTATCTCTGATTCATAGATTTGTATGTAGAGCTGGGATGGGTAGAACATTTGTACCCAGGTACCCAAGACCATATTACCCACGAGCACCCGCTGTTTTTCTCGAAAGAGTTATCATTCCTGCATCCTGGTACTTATTATTACTTAAATAATGTGGCAAACAACCAAACTGCACAAAAGTCAATTTTGGCAATATTTCATGCTTCTTAGCGATAAACAGAAGACACTGATGCAATATCTGTGACCTTGAGTTGAATAAATATAGGAGAACAAAGTTACATGTGTCAAAGCCTGACGTTACTGGAAACATTCAGGAACCTAGTTCCGAATTCGAACCTTCCCTGCCTCCCCTCCCCATGCTCTCAAATTTGCCAACCGTTACTAATTAATGAGAAATTGGGTTAAATAATGGTAAATATACATGTACATGCGGACATTTTACTTGTGGTAAACTGCTAGTTACATAAATACTGATGAAGTCAGTTAAAAGTTTAGACAGTATTGCAAATAAATAGATAAAAAAATTCTGTGTTAATATTTTGACCATTAGAACAATAATTCATACTCACTGTATTAGTATTTGTTGGTGAGTTAAATTTTATATAGAAATCGACCATATTGTTGTAAAATAGTGCTCAGTAATGTGGACAAAAATTTATAATTAGGTCTGATCAATTTATGTTTTGTTTGCTAAAAAATCAAAACAAGTTTAATATGGAGTGTTCTATTTTAAGGGTACCCGGGTAGTAATTTTGTACCCGGGTAGTGGCCTTACTTGACCCGATACCCGGGTACTCGAGTACTCATCCCAGCTCTATTTGTATGACTCTTGTTATAGATCAAATCAATTTCATGTAAGGTTTTAGGGATATAAGATTATTATTTGTCTGGTCTAAGTTTCCAGGATTTATGCCAGTTTTCAACAGTGTATCATCTATATACCAAATTGTTTGGATTATCATGGGAATAAGAATTTCATTCTTCAATAGTGTGACATTATGTTTTGTTCTTAATCAAGATTTTTGAAAGAAGCAAATAAGTTTGAATGAAAAAACATTTCACTGTTCGATGCACAATACATTACAGTTGGTTGAAAATTCACACATATCTAAAACAATGGAACATTTTATGATAAAATAAATACTGATATGTCTAAATGTGAAGACACCATGCCTTATTTACTGCCCGAAAAGTATGAAACTAACATTTTAATGTATTATTTGGATATAGTTTTCGAGTTTTTAAAAAGATTTCCATCGTATTTAACTTGATGTAATAATCATTTACCCTGCTCACAGCGTAGTTAATGCCATTCTCAAGGTCATGGATTGTATACACAGCATATTTACCATGAGCTGGTGGATATGGTACTGTCTCCCAACCTGGAACGTAATTTAAAATTGTTTGTGCATACAAATTACATTATGGAAACATTCGTGTCAAAATACAACTGTTACATGACTGCAAATGTAGGTTTATAATGAAAAAAATCTGTGCTTGCTCAACCAATGTACATGTAAAATGTATTAACGTAATATAGGCACTATGTCTTAACTATATACAATCTGAATATTGACATTCCTAAGAATAGTTAGTTTGTTCTCAACAATAAAGTGTGTTAAGATAGATACATAGCCAAACAAAGGTGTGACTTATTTGTCATTGATATCAATTTAATAAACATGTAGTATGTTAAATATTAGGGGTGGGCCGATGCATCGAGATATCAATGCATTGCGATCCCGAGTGTCCCGATGGTATGGATCGATAGTAAAAGTCTCAATCCAATAGTTATCGCCGATAGTTAGCTCAACTATCAATAGTTTCGATACTTTCCTTCTTATAACGTTTATTTTTAATTTAAAAAAACTTCCATTACATCTTGTTATAAGAATAATTGTAAATAACCCCACACATCAAACTGCCACAAAGGACCAATAATGCAATCGTTAAATTGACCAATATGATTATATAATCTATTTCTTGTCCAATTCATTTTAAATCATTTCCACAAACATTTTAGTATGTATTCACAGCAATGTTATATCTCACACTGTGCAAATTTGTATTTACAAGTTAATCTCAGTGTTTTTCAAATCTTGGCAATAACTTTTATTGCATAGTTTCCAGCAGTAGCAGTAGTATCACAATAGTACTTTCAGCAATAGCAATAGTATTGCAATAAGCACAACTGGATGCAATAGACCCCTATTAAACATCTATACATATAACACAGGACTTTTTTACTCAAGTATTACTATTTTTTCCATCATAAACTTTGAACTAACATTGTTCACTTACTTGCATCCCAGTTTTCAAGTAGAAGATGTCTTAACGTAAGTTGTCCACGATGTACAGCAGTAGCAAATGTAGATCGGTCTATTCCGTAAGAAATCATCTGAGATAATGTAAAATAACACCGTAAGCAATTTAACAACTAAAATAAAAAGATTTGCCTTACGTCTATACCGGTAAATCATTGTTAAAATCAGTCCGACCATGGTTAGAAAAACACATTTCGTTCTAGTAATAGTTCAGCGCGTTGAGTTTAAAAGTGCGTACATATATTATATGCCTTTGCAGATTTTCATAATGGTTGCTTCAAATATTCGACAACTACATATAATTTATAAGACCCAATTTGATTTTTGATGATTTTTAAAACTATACACACACAGAAATCAGCTTAGTCTAAATGCTATTGATATCTGGCCTCAAAATAAACTTTGATAAGACAAAGTTAATCTGGTTAAGCTCCCTAAAATACAGTACTAGGTCAATCAAAACAAGATGGAAACTTTCATGGGGGGATACACAATTCAAATTACTAGGCTTAATTTTAAATAAGATGTATGACTTAAACTTTAATACAAAACTACAAAATATAAAAAATAGCATACTGTATTGGAAAAGACGTAACCTAACACCTATAGGTAGAATAACAGTGGTAAAAGCATTGTTACTTCCCATATTAACTCATTTGTTTATAAGCATGCCGACTCCTGACAGAATATTCATAAAAAATCTTACAGATATATTTAATGAATTTGTGTGGAAGGGTAAAACTAAAATAAAACATACAATATTTATAAAAGATTATAAGGAAGGTGGCTTAAAAATGATCGATATCCCAAGTTATATATGCAGTCTAAAAATCAAGTGGTTGAAAAATTATGTCCATAATAGCAAAAGTAAATGCTACAATCTTGTTAACTCTATATTTGACATGGATAAACTTTTTAACTGTGGCAAATCATACTGTGACATCATCATTACAAAAATAAAGAACCCGTTTTGGATAGAAGTGTTAAAATCCTATATTTGCTTTCTTAATAAATTGTCTATTAGGGAAACAACACAAATACTTAATATGCCACTTTTCTATAACAAAAATCTACTTATAGATCAACAACATATATATTTACCTTCCTTCTACAAAAAAAGGAATAAGATTTATTAAAGATGTAATTGATGATCAAGGAAAGTTTGTTGACATAAAATATCTAGAAGAAGTAACAGGGGAAAAATTGAATTTTCTACTATACTAGGGCTCAGAAACGCTGTCAATAAATATATTAAAATGAAAAAAATACCATTAGAGAAAAATAAACAACTCTTAAATCCAAGTATGAATTGTTATATACATCCGATTCTAACTAAGAAGGATGCAAATAAATTTATAAATAAAACACTGATTAAAAATGATGAAATACCCACAAGCAAACCCAAGTGGGAATCTTTAAGTAATAACATTATAGACTGGGACTTCATGTATAGTTACGTCTTTAAATATACTAGAGACACATATATACAATGGTTACAAACAAGAATTATACACAGAATTCTAGCTACCAATACGTTACTTTATAAAATGAAAATTAAACCAAATAACCTGTGCACATTTTGCAAAAAGCATGAAGAAACAATATCTCATCTGTTTTGGGACTGCTGCAGAGTAAGACCAATCATACAATTTTTAAATAATGGAATAATACATCTAGATCCCAATTTTGAAATGAATATGATAATTTTTATATTAGGATCTGGAAAAAAAGAGTCTATACCTATCGATATTCTTCTTCTAGAATTTAAAAAATATATTTACCTATGTAAAAGGAGAGAAATCTTACCTAGTACTCAAAGTTTAAAGAACAGTTTAAAACTCGCATGGGAAATATATAAAACATCGGGCATAACAGATATAGAATACAACAGATGGACAATTGTAAGACATTTTTGTTTTTAATCCTTGCATTGTTATTAAAGGTACACTCAAATATCATAATTACAAAAATGGTAGTGAAACTATGTTGTTGTTTCTTTTGTTTATTTATATATATTATATGAGGTTTCTTTATATTGTCTTACATGTATATAAATGTAATATGTGTTAGTTTTATCAGTAGATAGTTCAAACTGTGTTAGTATAGTCTTTCAACAGCCTTTGAGCTTGCAATATGAGCTGAACCAAATAAAATATACATACCCCCCCCCCAAAAAGAGTGCCACATTGGCCCTTTATCGCTCACCTGAGAACAAAGGCCAATAATCAATGACCAGGTAATATAGTTTCCATCTCGTAAAACTCATTTTTACGTAGATTTTGAGATCAAAACCAACAATGAAGGTATAATACTGTTAAACAAGCTAAAACGTAGCAAATTTTCTAATCCAAGGGTCCATAACTCTTGAAGTTGTGGTCCGATTCCACCCATAACTTAACTTGTCCAAAACCATAATGTCATACACATTCATTGTAAATATGGTTAGGATCGGTGAATAAATGAAGGCGCTAGAGTGTAAACAAGCTAAAATATAGCAAATTTGCTAAGTCAAGGGCCCATAACTCTTGAAGATGTGGTCCGATTCCGCCCATAATCAAACTTGTTCAAGATCTTTTGGTTATACTCATTTACTGAAAATTTAGGATCGGTGTATAAATGAAGGCGCTAGTGTGTAAACTAGCTAAAATATAGCAAATTTTCAAAATCAAGGGCCCATAACTCTTGAAGTTTGGGTCCGATTCTGTCCATAATCGAACTTGTCCAAGATCTTTTGGTTATAGATAGATAGATTTTATTTGAAAATAAGACCGCATGTCCAACATTTTACATATTACAAAACACAATAAAATTAACATTTCCAGTGATATATAATTATGTAGTTCTGTAAAACACGAATGCATAAGTTTTTACAAATAAATGTACGTATATGTTGTTATATTATGTCTTTAACATAATTGAAATATATTAATCTTCATATCGTTATCATATCAAACTGATGTAAGAATAATTTCTTTATCGTAATAATATCAATGTTAATTATAATGTAGAGACTGACAACAACAATAATAATAATAAACTTTGAAAACAAAACTATGAAAAAAGGAGAAGGAAATATGTTCGACAGTTGATAGGGAGAAAGAGTTACCTAATGTAGTATTCGTTATCTCTACGTTTCAAGCTTTTGTAAATATATTTGGATAGATTTAATATGATTTCGCGGTTTTCAGAAGACATAAGTTCAGTGAATTTTAAAATATTAGTTCTTTTCCAGTAATATTGTTTGATGTGTTCTTTTCTAATATCATAATATAGAGGACATTCTAATATAAAGTGGAATTCGTCTTCAAGGGTGTACATAATTGACATTTTCTTTCTGATCTTGGTGTTTTAACTGGTTTTGTCCATCTGCCTCATTCGATTTCTAATCTATGACTCGAAGTTCTTATTCTGCATAAAGCTATTCGATATTTTCTAATTTTAACACAATCTAAATATACATTTACTGAAAATAGTATTAGGATCGGTGAATAAATGTAGGTGCTAGAGTGTAAACAAGCTAAAATATAGCAAATTTTCAAAGTCAAGGGCCCATAACTCTTGAAGTTCTGGTTCGATTCCGCCCATAATCGAACTTTTCCAAGATCTTTTGGTTATACACATTTACTGAAAATAATATTAGGAATGGTGAATAAATGAATGCGCTAGAGCGTAAACAAACTCAAATATAGCAAATTTTCTAAGTCAAGGGCCCATAACTCTTGAAGTTTGGGTCCGATTCTGTTCATAATCGAATTTGTCCAAGATCTTTTGGTTATACACATTTACTGAAAATATGATCAGGATTGGTGAATAAATGAAGGCGCTAGAGGGTAAACAAGCTAAATATAGCAAATTTTGTAATTCAAGGGCCCATAACTCTAGAAGTTATTATCAGATTTTGCCCATAATCGAACTTAGCCGAGACATTGTGGCCATATACATTGTGAGCAAGTTTAATCAATATTCGTAAAGAGCTGCGGTTGCTAGAGTGTAAACAAACTAATTGTGGACGGACGACGGACGCCGGACATTCACCGATCCTAAAAGCTCACCTGATGAATCAGGTGAGCTAAAATAACAATGCTATTTTTACCTGTCCGGATAGACAAATTAGTTTGGCAACTTGCAAAGCAGCAATTATGATGTAAAAGCAGTTAAATGTGTATGTGCGGACCTCCCATTTGAATGGTTCACTGAAGTAGATACTCAATAATGTTCTCCAATTGTTGTGACATGCACAATATCCTTTCTTGTCTAAAATAAAGAAACATTCATAAATATTTGTAATCAATAAAGTCATAGAGTTAACACAGCGTCTATATATCGTGGGGTTTGATCTGTTGTTGTTTGTATGTTACACTGTGTTGTTTCTATAGTTTATAGAACACCATGTATTTGTACTTCTAGTATTTAATGCTGGGTTTAACGTTACACTATTTGTTATTCTGTAAAGGCTGTAAAAAGTAGCAAACTTGCTTTAAACCTGTGTAATGAATTTATTCAGTGGCAATAAAGTAATATACATTTGCAATAATAAAATCTAACATAATTATGATTGTACATTTTCAAATACTAAATATTACAATATCTTGGGGAAAACGCTTGGCAAAATAAGAGGTACATTTTTATAAACAATAGTTTCATTACATATAACATATGTAAAATTTCCAAATTGAACATTTTAATAAAGTTCTAACAGTAATAAAAATATGAATTATAATCAAACTGCATTACAAACTTAATTTACTTGCATTAAATATAATTAAAATAATTATGTAAAAAAATATTATTAAAACAACATACACAGCTGTAAAAAGTAGCAAACTTGCTTTAAATCTGTGTAATGAATTTATTCAGTGGCAATAAAGTAATATTTTGGTCTTTGCCACTGACCCTTATATATACACAGGAACGCCACGAGGCGATCAGACAAGATTGCCAAGACAGTTTTTTATTTACAGGTGACCATAAAAAAAGGAATTTAAACATTTATCATATAAGTAATGACAATTGTTTTGACTGATTTGAGATCAGCAATACCTAGAGGATAACAGATAAGACATTTTGACACAGTTAAATTAAACACCCTCAAGCTGAGTTAGTTACTTAAGATTGTCATTATTCTAAAAAATACAGATTTAAAATTTATAGCAGATTATATAACCAAAAACATAATTCACAACTTATTTACAAAATATATTAAACATGAAAAATATCCTTGTCACAGAGTTTTCAGCTAAGATGTGATATAATTGGAGCAGTTCATTAAACATTTTAGCATTATTAGTTTGACAGTCAAAACGATGCAATGAAAGGCAAATGCTGAAAAGTAAGTTTTCAATGCCGTATGAGGAAAAGATAAAAAAAACAAGAAGTTTCAAAGTGAATCAAATGCTAATTCAGTGTTTACTCTGATTCTGTTAATTTTAGCGATGCAATTGAGTTATGGTCAAAGAATTCAGAGAAGCATTATTCGCAGAAAAAGCCACATAATATGCAATAAAATATCAGTCAAGAAAAATCAAGAACAGTATAATTAATGTGACATATAAAATATGAATAAAATTACCCGGTTAATATGAAGAGTTATGGTTCTTGATCAATGCATAACTCCTAGTTTCCATCTATTAACATTTTAAGTTTCAAGACAATCTCGTGTATAGTGAAAAAAGGAAAACAAGAGGGCCATGATGGACCTCTATCACTCACCACAAAAAGACCCTTAGAGAAAAACATTTTCACCTTCTTCCTATATATGAACATATATAAATCCAGTGACCCCTGGGGCCACATCTTGAACCATCTTGGTAGAGGTCCACTAGGCGATGCTAAACACCATTTATCTAAGCTCTAGGCAATGTAGTATCTGACAAGAAGATATTTGAAATTTTCCTATGTAAGCCTATGTAAAATCAAGTTACCCCTGGGCTGGAGCCAATTTTGACCCCAGGGCCATAATTTGAACAAACTTGGTAGAGGTCCACTAGACAATGCTACACACCAAATATCTAAGCTCTAGGCCCTGTGGTTTCAGACAAGAAAGTTTTTCCTATTGGTTGCCATGGCACTTTGGTAGAACTTCATGCTATGAACATCCCTTTCGTTGAAATTGGCCAACTGCTTAAGGAGATGTTGTTTAAAGCAATTGTTGACGCACTGACGGACGGACAACAGGCGACCACAATAGCTCACCTTGAGCACTTTGTGCACTGGTGAGCTAAAAATATATTAAGAAAATTTAATACATGTCCAGGGAGACATTTCTAAAATGGAACCAGAAAGAGTTACAAAATGTATTATTCTTGATCACTGCACTTCTCCAGATATCATCTGCTCATTTTTTAAGTTTCAAGTCAGAAACTTGTTCTGTTGTGGACAAAAGATATTTTGAAATTAAATAAAAGGAGATAATTACAAAACTGGACTATATAGAGTTATAGTTCTCGGTTACTGCCCTTCTCTTAGTTGCCACCTCTTAAAATTTCAAGATTCAGGTCAATACCTTAAATAGTTTTCAAGTTATGCTCCGGACAAAAATTAGGGACGGACGTTCTCATGAGACGTATGTTGTGGGGTGATCCCTTTGATCTTTTCGGTGTTTTAACCCCACAAGTTGAAATTATCCCCACAAGTCCAGTTTGTACGTATCTGAACCCCACAAGACCTAAATGTACTAACCCTAACCCCACAACCACCCTCGCATGCATGCGGAAGGACGGATGGACGGACGCACAGACGTTCTCTTGAGACTTACGCTATGAGGTTCCACCCTTGACCTTCTTTTGATCTTTTTAACCTCACAAGCAACTATTATGCACCCCACAAGCAACAATTTTACCCACAATGTCCCTTTGTAAGTACTGGAACCCCATAAAGTCAAGTTTTACTAACCCTAAACCAAGCCCCATAATGACACTTGGGTGCGTATGGACGGACTGACAGCTACTACTACTATATCCCCTGCCACCTTATCGGCGGGGAATAATATGAATTATTGTATGCAACTGATTGTTTTGTGGATCTGTCGACATATGTTTGAAATGTATACTATCAGTAGGATTTTGATGTTTTAAAATGGCATATATTAGCAACCACTTGTCTATGAAGCTGACACCTTGATTCTTTACCGGTACTAACCCTGTCCTCTAATAGAAAATCAAATATCCTCTGCAAGAATTATGAGTGGTGAAGGAATAACTGTTTAAAAGATAATTAATGTCCATCAACTTTTTACGGTGAACATATGCCACACACGAGGGGCAATCCAAAAGTTTGTGGACAATATTTATGAAATAAATTTTTCGCAACAGATCTTTCTGATTTTCGATACAATCAAATTTTAGTTCAATATGAACTGGAGTACAAAACTTCACACAGACAAAATGAAAAGTAACCATGCTATAAACAAACAAAGAACATAATGTACAATGTTCAATCTCACGAACCTGTGCTCCAGATACTTAACACTGTATACAATTCAATCTAAGCGGGTGGTGAATCTAATGATTCAGTTACATTTGGATTAAACAGAGTTTTTATGATTATAGCTTTTCCACATTCTGCTGACTTGAGCTTATTTACCGATCAGTTATTATATGTAAATGACATAATGCAAATGCATGTGACACTTAGTTGATGTTCTATTTGAAAGTGATCAGTCAATGACCTTAAATCATTAATTCTTTCAAAACAGATTCGCCTTGCAAGGGAACGAACCTATCATTTTCTAATCTTTCTTTTTTAGTAGGTATCAAAGAACCTGATATAATAATCGTCTCGTTATTACGTTTTCTTTAATTGCTGTATGATAACTTTATTAATAAAGCAATACTTCAATACTATTTAGTTTGTTAGTTTGGTTTGAAAAGTGAATGCAAATAAATAGTCAAATTAATCATTATAAGACCTACCCTGGTTTATTGATTGTCCAGTGCTACTTTCCCCTGACCCTGATGTCCCAGGTATAACTATTACTGAGAGAGAGGTCTCTAAAAATGAAAAAAACATAATAACATTTGCAAACTACATGTAATTACAACAACATGTCTAGAAAAAGAACAAATTTTAGTCAATTTATTACCAGGGATTTTCTTTGTTTTTGGGAAGGCGACCTAGCCCTAAATAAGGGGATGAAATAGCAGATTGAAGTCTCTTTTGGGGAAAATTCTTGCCTGAACCCAATTTGGGGAATAAAATTTCAAGGAGTAAATTGGAAATTTGGGGAAAACTGCATGATTTCAAAGAAAGTTTCAGAGAGGAAGGCACTATATAATAAAGAACAAGAGGGCCAAGATAGCCCTATATCGCTCACATGACAATCATTGTTTACTCATTAAAACATTGTTTTGAAACTGTTCCACGTTCGACCTTGTCCCACATATCATTAAAACAAACATTCTAACAAGGTTTGGTGAAGATCAAATCTAAACGGTGACGTCTACAATGTTTACAAAATTTTCCTAAGATTTGACATAGTGACCTAGTTTTTGACGCCATATGACCCATGTTCGATCTTGTCTTATATATCATTAAGACAAACATTCTGACAAGGTTTGGTGAAGATCCAAATATAACTGTGAAATCTAGAGTGTTAATATTGTTTTTCATAAGATTGAACCCTAGATGACCCATGTTTGAACTTGTCCAAGATTATAAAGACAAACATTCTGACAAGGTTTCATGAAGGTCCAAGCAAAACAGTGATTTCTAGAGTCACTGAGTGTTCACAAGGTTTTCCCTTAATTTGCACTGGTGACCTAGTTTTTGACCCCAAGTGACCCATTATCGAGCTCTTCCGAGATTTTGTTGCTATTAACATTCTGACCAAGTTTTGTGAAAATTGAACTACAAATGTTGCCCCTAGTGTGTTCACAAGGTGAGCTAAAGACCCTGATTAATACTAACATCCCTGCTATGTGTTTTATATGTCTTTACTTATAAACTGTTCGGCATATTTTCACAATGATTAATACTACTATATAAATGTGTATATCCGAAAGACAGAACCACGAGGTGAATTAATTCATTCAATAAAGTTCAGGATGTTTGCTTAACTTCAATGTTTTCACTGACTTGTGTATAATGGTCCTATTGAAAATTTTATATGCAAAGCAAAAACTGAGAATTGTGGGACGAGGTGAACGTGCCTCCAATACGAGCTCAACAGAGAATAACTTCGGCTTCAGCTGGAATTTCCACTGAGCATGAAGTCTAAATGTTGAGCAGATACAGGAACTGATATTTTAAGAAGTTTTATAAACTTGGGACCAGATCTGAAATACAAGTACAGTCAGAATAGTTTTTAAACAAATTTTATGAATGCATTTCAAGTCGTGTTCAGTTTGCTTGTATCTGAAATCCAAGTTTAAATTTTGTAATAGGAGGAGAAAAATAATGTACCTGATGCGGGGCTCGAAACCACGACCTCCTGCTTGTAAGTCAGATGCTACCAACTGAGCTAATCGGGCGGTGAATATCTCAGCCAATTTATGAATATTATATACACACCGCTACATTCCTCCTTCCTTTTTATTCAAAGTAATTAATCGCGACAACCACAGGCTCTTTAAACTTACCCAGCCATTGCTTCACTCTAGCTCTAGGATTCCAAGGTTAGTCACACACTCATAGCACCAAATGTAATAGGAGGAAAATAATGTACCTGATGCGGGGCTCGAATCCGCAACCTGCTTGCAAGTCAGATGCTCTACCAACTGAACTAATCGGGCGGTGAATATCTCAGCCAATTTATAAATATAATTTACACACTGATACATTAACATAAATTTAATTATAAAGAACTGATTTTCCAATACATTTATGTATTCAGTATGCAACAATTCACATTAAATTAAATTGTCCTTACCATTCATAGAATTATCAGCCATATCTTCCATAGGATGTGATGGATATCTTCATAGAAAAGTAAGTACTTCAATATATCCAATTCTTCGTAACATCCGAGTAAACTGCAATCGTATCACACTGTCTTTTGCAAAGACCGCAAAGCTCTTTGACTACAAACAAAGATATAACATGCTCTATCAACTAGCTTGATATGAACATTCAAAGTTTATTATTTAACAATCAATAAAAACCTTTATCTCAATACTTGTCTTGTTATCTCTTACCGCATGTTTAAGGGTGTGATGTGTCTTAACATGGATTCTATTATCTATGAAGGATATTTTTTTTTATCTCAATTACTTGTTCAGTAGTTTTGTGAATAGCATTTAAGGAATTTCCTTACCTAAGTAAATTTTTTACTTAAATCTAAGGGAGTTTTATGAATATAGGCCCAGATGTAACCCCCTACCCTCCAAAAGACTCACAAGAAAACTCTTACAGTCTTAACAATGGCAATTGTTGATAGTTTCAGTAGTTATTCACATGAAATACTCTTTAAAGATCAAAATACAAAATAATTATACATATCTTGTCCTACCAGAATGTTAGTTTCAAGTGATACAATTTATCTAAAATATGTTGTTAAACAATATTACTAAATAGTGATGCTTAATTTTAGTTCTAAATGAATATTAGCAACATACAAGATAAAGCAATTGTACAAAACATTATCGAAAGGTCAAATTTACACAAAACAAAACAGTACCTATCATATCTGTGAAACAAAGAAATTTAACCTATATACTAGTATCATCAACAAGCCAATGAGCAGGAAAATGCAAAACAAAAGGTATAATCTAGAGCTAATGATAAAGTTTGTTAACTAAAGTGTATGATCCAACAACGCCAACCTTAACAAGTTATAAGCATGGCCAGCAAATGGCTGAGGCGGTGCAACAAAAACAATTTTGTTTTGGAAGTGACAATATGTAGACAATAAGACCTTTGTTACCATTTCATAAAGCAGAGTGTATAACTACAACAATGAAAAAAACAACATACAAACTTCAGTCCAACCATTAAACTTATTTGATCAACTGATATAAATTATGCTTCAATGACACCACAATTTACCAAGCAGATATGCGTCAAATACTCTACAGTACATGTTGCTACTCTTCCTTCCCAATGAACCAAGGCAAAAATAATGAACAACACCACAGATCAACCTTCAGTACTTTTTCCTCTTCATCTCTCATGAACGTTTTCATTGTTCTACTCTAGGCTTCTGAATTTCCACATCATCTGAATTTTCATTTATCCACATAGGTGAACTTCAAATTCTTGTGAAAAAGTAAACAAAAAGAACAATGGATGACCTAGAAAACTTTTTTTCACCATTTTTTTGTCATTTTTCTGTCGCTGTTGTCTCCCTTAAAAAATTGAGTTTTCTCCCTTAGAAGTAAACAGGTTCCCATTGAATTTTGGTGCACTGCAACATGGAACAGGAATCAGTTAAGTCCAAAACATGTGATTTTTAAATTACAAATGTTGAATTAAGACATTCATAAGTCAATGTATATACATGTGCAGTTTAAAAACATCAACTTTATAGTTTTGTATTCAATTTTGCTATTGGAGAATGTATGATATTTCTCATATTTTATCTAAAAAACACTCAAAACTGGAATCCTCCATAATTGTGTAGTCTTACAATCACACAAATAGAATTTATTTGAAGGATCCTGAGTCTTATAAGATGGTATGTGGATGAGTCCATTTACTTTCAGGACATCCTTCTTTTAATGGCTATGTACATTTGTTGTTTTAAATAATGTTTATACTCCAGTGGTACATGTACACAATATGGGGTATTTCTATAATCATATTTCAGCTCAGATCTTTTTTAATGGATTCTTAAGAAATGATATTTGAAAATAATGCTTTTCAAGGAACCTGCCTTCTGGTAGAGTTTACGCGGACATAATCCTGTTTTATAAGATTTCTAGTAACATTATTTTTCATCCTAACATCAAATACAAAAGTGTAAGTATTTAACAAAATTGTACCTGCCGGTATGTAATATATCAGGAAATGTTGACCAGAAAGTCTAAGAATAAAGGATATATTATAACATAAGATGAAATATAATTACTCTTGTTTATTTAATGTAATATAATATATAAAACACACAGTACATTTACAAATTAGATATATAAAACTATTAAAGCATATGTATACAAAATAAACATGTGTGTTGGTTACAATGTTCATACAACACAAATAAGTACAGTCAAATCTGTAAAACAGGCCATCAATGGGAAAACATAGCATGGCCTTAATTGACAGGTGGCCTTTTTTGGAGGTTATTTTATTCTTAATAATCAATGACAGTTTTTGTAAAAGACTAGGCTTTATTCACAGGGTGGCTTTTATTTGAAGGTGGCCACTAACACAGGTTTGACTGCACTATACAATACTGTAGATTATACTACAATTATTAACAATAATGAGATAAGAGCTTACATAAATGTCATGTATGATAAGTACAACATGTATATTATTGAAGAGTGAAAAAAAATGAAATAATGAGTAAATAAATAATCATACCATATTTAAATAAAGAAATGCACAAAAATGTCCGATACATCAATCAACCAATGTTACGTTTGTAATCATCAAACAACCAAATAAACACAACTGATTTCATTACATACTAGAACCAGAATTCAGATATTATGTAAGCCAAACTTTTTTATAAAAAGCCACCATTTTAGCAGTCAAAATAATATTCTATGAAATTGAAATGTGTCCATAGGACAAGGGTGCACCCAGATTCCGCTGTTTTGTCACAAAGAATACTGTACAATTACTGCTGCATATAAAAATTGTCTGTCACATTAAAGGACTCTACTTTCAACATGTGGAAATGATAGGGTCAGTGCATGTACTTGTGAATTTATTACAAGTTTAAGACAGAATTATTTTCAGAACTATTTTTTAAGAGGTCAAGGAAAAACTAAACCAATAAACAGTTGTTTCCTAACTTTTGCTAAATTTAGGGTCTTTAATCAGCTGATCTCTGAAGAATCTGAGTAAAATATCTGGGTATAGAAGTTCAGACTTCTGCTAGCAAATATTCTTCAATGCCTCTTATGTTATACTTTTGGTAGTTACATGCAACTAAAATCAACAAATGCTATTTTTTTATTAATCAGTGGCAATAACTCTGCTAATATCCAATAAATTAGCGTTAAAATACCCAGGTGCCCAGGTTCACATGCTGACAATAATTCTTAGAGTTTCATGACTCTAGCAGTCATACATGTGGCACAAGGAGAACAAGAGGGCCATGATGGCCCTATATCACTCACCTGACTACCACTGCAACCTTGTAAGTGACCACAAGGGGCATGGTCATTTTGACCCTGCAGGTCATGACTATAAATAGATTTGGTAGAAGTCCACTATGCAATGCTACATGTCAAATATCTAAGCTCTTAAACTTCTAGTCCATTTTAAGTATTCTTTTAAGATTTTTTCTATGTACAATCAAGCAACCCCCAAGGGCCAAGGTCAATTTGACCCTGGGGATCATGATTTAAACTTATTTGGTAGAGGTCCACTAGAAAATATGGGCCTTCTGGTTTATCTTGAGAATTCTTAAAAACAAAAATTGAACCCCTGGGACAATGACATGAACAAAATTGTTCGAGGTCCACAAGGCAATGCTACACGTGAAATACCTAAACTCTAGGCCTTCTGGCTGATTTTTAGTAAATTCTTGAAGATTTTCCGATGTAAATCAACTGACCCTCAGGGTGGGGTATTTTTAAACAGAGGGTCAAGATTTGAGCAAACTTGACAGACGTCCACTTCCCAAAGCTACTTATCTAAGCTTTAAAATCATCTGGTTTTAGTGAAGGTTTTTCAAGATTTTCATATAGAAATCTGTGTAAAATCAAGTGACCCTGTGTGTAACAATTATTGTTAATTAATGAACCAGTAATGTTATTAAACAAATACTGTTAATTAATGAACAGGTAATATGAATGAACAGGTAATATGAATGAACAGGTAATGTTAATTTTAATGAACATGCAAGGTTAATTAATGAACAAGTAATGTTAATGAACAAGTAATGTTACCTAATGAACAAATAATGATAATTAATAAACAAGTAATGTTAATTAATTCATATTCACAGTAGGTCATTTGCAATAAATTCCTATGCACTTTCCTTACCACTGTTTTCACAAGTAGAACATAAACAACAACATGGTAGTATACTGCACAAACACGAACAACAAGAACGATGACAACACCGATCTTTAATTTCATTATCATTCTGAGAAGTTTTGTCAGAATTTAAAACTTGTTGAAGCTCCTTTTTAAGACATGCGTCATCAGTCGTAAGGCTCTCATTTTTAAGACATGCGTCATCTTTCGTAAGGCTCTCATTTTTAAGACATGCGTCATCTTTCGTAAGGCTCTCATTTTTAAGACATGCGTCATCAGTCGTAAGGCTCTCATTTTTAAGACATGCGTCATCAATCGTAAGGCTCTCATTTTTAAGACAAGCGTCATCAGTCGTAAGGCTCTCATTTTTAAGACATGCGTCATCTTTCGTAAGGCTCTCATTTTTAAGACATGCGTCATCAGTCGTAAGGCTTTTGTTTACACCAAGAAGGTTGTGCATAGCCTTTTTAAAATCTGTCTCCCGTGTCTGTTCATAAACCCATTTAAAAGCTTTGTGATGCCTCCTAGATTCTGTGAACTATGACATTATGGTATATTGACAACTATTTGAGAGAATCTGTGTATACTATGAATGTGATGCCTCCAGATAAACTCTGCTTGAGTTGACCTTTAAAAGTTTCCCCTGATATATTTGTATCCGCCATTATTCAGTTACTCACATAGGCACATGTTTAGTGATTAAGTTTTATGACTTTGTAGCCCTACAGTGTAAGTAATACTTCTTTTGATAATGTTTTAAGTTTGTTTTTTATGTTCGCTACATGCATTAGGATGCATATTGTTTATTAACAATTTTTGAGTATTTTATAATAGCAGTCTCTATGTAAGTTTAATCTGACCTTTTCATGCAATATTTTTTGTGTTGAAGTTAACATGTATATGTATACTTGAAATGCATTATTTTCACTTCAGTTATATAACATTTGTATGTGTTAGTTTATCAGGATTCTTACTTGATTTCATATTGTGCTATTATCTTTTTCATTGTTAAATTCTTTATTATTATAAGGTCAATGCTGTTAAAATTAAAAAGTATGGAACGCCGTTTTGGTCATAATAAGTATAACTATTATAATTGAGCTGATCTATTATTCAAACATTTTGTATGTGACATGTATGGCTTATTTGGTTATTTGTATTCATTTTGTGTATTACAGTCTTTTACTACTTTTACGCTAAATAAAAGATGAAGCATTCTTGTTGTTGAGTCAGCACAAGCTTTCTCCACTTGGCTTCTTTCTTCCTTTTTCATGTTGATTCTGAAAAAGGGATTTTTATGTACTAGTTTCATTTGGTATTTGATCACTTAACTTTGTTGAAAATACAATAACCAAAAGAGCGTCGTGCATAGGAATATAAACTTACATTTTTAATTGCATAATTATTCTCACTTTATTGTTTGTTATATTGCGGCAAAAGATACATGTAGTAATAGAATATGTTTAAGCATGTGAAATTGGACAGTCCTCCACAGTGTTCAATTAACACATGTGAACAAGACTATTGATGTCGATAGATAATTATATAAATAAACAAGAGGGCCATGATGGCCCTATAAATGCTCACCAGGAGAAAAGGTCATTTGGAGATGAACATTGTTGAAGTTTTCTATACGAGTCCAAGTAAGATCAAGTGACACATCTGGGCCGTTTTTTATCCCATGGCCATTATATGAACATATTTACAAGAAATCCATTAGACAAAACTAGATACCAAATATCTTAGCTCTAGGCCTTGTGGTTTCGGAGAAGAAGATTTTTAAAATTTTCCTATATAAAATAGAATAAACCCCAGGGCAGGGCCAATTTTGACCCCGGGGCAATAATTTGAACAAACTTGGTAGAGGTCCACTAGACAATGTCACATACAAAATATCTAAGCTCTAGGCCTTGCGGTTTTGGAGAAGAAGATTTTTTAAATTTTCCTATAAAAGTCTATATAAATCAAGTGACCCCCGGGGCGGGGCCAATTTTGACCCTAGGGCAATAATTTGAACAAACTTGGTAGAGGTTCACTAGACTATGCTACACACCAAATATCAAAGCTCTAGGCATTGTAGTTTTTGACAAGAAGATTTTTTTAATTTCCTATATAAGTCTATGTAAAATCAAGTTACCTCCGGGGCGGACCAATTTTGACCCCAGGGGAACAATTTGAACAAACTTTGTAGAGTTCCATTAGACAATGCTACATACCAAATATCTCAGCTCTAGGCCCTGTGGTTTCGGACAAGAAGATTTTTTTAAGTGTTTTCTGTTTGTTGCCATAGCAACCAGAGTTTTTAATGAAATTTAATTTTTTGAACAACTTTGAAAGGGGACCACCCAATGATCATTCCAGCAAAGTTTGGTTGCAATCGGCACAGCGGTTTAGGAGGAGATGTTGTTTTAAGTAAACATGGACGCCACTTCACGACGAACGACGCACGATGGACGCAGGGCAATCACAAACGCTCACCTGTTCACCGCTTCATGAAATCTATCCATCAATTAAGTTTTATATTGCTACCTCTCATAGTTTCTGAGTTATGAGCTACATTAAAGGTCTTGCATAGACGCATATGCAGAAGACACAGTGATCACAATAACAACAAATTTTGTGACTGAGATGATTTTCCAGTTACCGAATATGAGTAAACGCTATTGCCTACGCGTATTGTCATTAAGCTTCATGAAAAAGAAATTCAAGCTTTCTGATTTAAAGAACAGAGTCAATTTTGGATTTTGAACAATTTTACTGACACATCCGGATGACCAAAAGGTAGATGGACTCGTATTTGAACAACTCTTAGGACACACAAAGTCTTGATAGGTATGTTGTTATAAAAAGTGCAAATCCCTTTGACGTATGCCACAGTCTCGCCCATAGGCACTCGATTCCGTGACTTTTATATGTTTTATAGACGTTATTTTTCAATTTAACCCATCACACAACGCAAACCTGTCGAAAGAAAAATCTTCAATCTTTTCCGTTATTGAGTGTATAAAAAACACCAAGGTAGCGCACCCAACATTTTTTTCGATTGACGGAAGTGGCGACAATAAGCATGGGTCGATCTCGGCTTTCCTTTTAAACTGCATGAGCTTTTCGCGAACCTTGCTTTCGTTGTAGTGTGCCCCAAATTTAAATGTTTTGACAGCTTTTAGAAGCAAAGCCATCACTTCCGTCAATCGAAAAAATGGCGAGTGCGCTACCTTGGTGTTTTTTATACACTCAATAAGGGAAAAAATTGAAGATTTTTCTTTCGACAGATTTGCATTGTTTGATGAGTTTGATTGAAAAATAACGTTTATAAACGTATAAATTCACATAAATCGAGTGCCTATGGTCTCACCCACCACGGATGATGATCACACAATACATCTTGTCTGGAGAAATGAAATAAATAAAACCAGTACTCACTTGAATGGTTTCGTATGCACTGTTGAATAGAGCAATAAGCAAGTTGATAGCAACAACAGTGAAAAGGAATATATAAAATCCTAAATACAAATGTGCAAAGACTTGGACTGAAGCATTTCCAGGTTGGTCATCTGCAAACATGGCAAATGTGGCGTAAATCTCATCTCCTTGAAGAAGAGCAAACAAGGTGTCAGTGGCAGCAGTCAGGGTCCGGAACTGAAAGATTAAAGTATTGTTAACTGTAACTGCAGTGTTTATACTTTATTAGCTGTCTCATTTGATTAGATAAGCAATAGAAATACATGTACATGTAAAAGATGATTACACTAAACAGCTCTTTATACAAATATGAATAATAAATGTTAATACCTGTATATTACTTCCAGAGAAATGTTGAAATGTATGCTTAAATGAAGAAGTCATGAATGTGGCATAAGTGACAAATTCATGTAAAATAGTTAAAAATACATGTACATTGTATAATTATATGAATATGTTCAGATATTTGATCAAGAGCTTTGACCAGACAAATCATGGAACAGAAGTCATTAATATACATGAACCTTGACATGGTACGGTCCTAAAACTACGTATCCACAAAACAAGAAACCAAGAAACAACACAGTAACACAAATCAAATATGCCATAACACTCCATTTAGCACGATATAGGGTCTCAATCAGCAGCTGAAACATAATGTGTAGCAAAGATTTTAAGTCAGCTATAAATACATTGCACATTGTCCAAATGATATTTTACTAATTGTGCAAATGAAAATGACAAACTTAATGCAGAATCATCCTAGTTAGGACACTGCCTACTGCGCAGTTTATAAGATGTTTTTGCATGTAGTTCGAAAAATAACTAGAAAAACATCAAAACAACATTTTTTGTGAACGATTTGTTACACGGAATTGTTTTATTTGGTTGATATATTACTTGTAATCAAATAAGGTATTAATTCACTGATACTGTTTCAGTACATTGTTCACTGAACTGTCCATTGATGAAATTTTCCCTGTAATATATTTGAATATTTTTTCTCAGTTTCTTTATAAAGCGTTTAAAATCCTCTTGTCAAGTATATGAAATTGATATGGATGGATCTTATAAAGTTATTTGGCATTTCATTGTTAGTTCTTCTAACTTAACATATTCCAAGTATCTCACATTAAAGTGGTAGCATCAAAAGAACTCACCGAAAATGACTCATTTATTTTCAAATAACGGATGAAACAAAGCCATGCAAGTATACAGCCCACACCAAGTAAAACAACGTTTATATCTAGTGATGATTGGTTAAGCTCATTCCCCTGAAAAAACAAGTAAGTTATGTTCAAAACTTTGCATAATACTAGTAGTTGTGTGACATCATTAACCACCTATTGTTTAAATTATTATTTAAATAAACATGAATACTGTTGATCTTTGGACACAATTAGCAAGGATTTGTGCTTTAATCTGGCAGATCATAATTACCTTTTGACTTATTAGCAGACTTGTGCCGACTATGTTACATACATCTGATGCCATCTGAATGATATCCACAAATATTTTAACAATGGAAGGTGAATATTCTGCACACTTCTGCAAATACACAAAGTAACAATACAGACATAAATGTTGTAGCAATCGCATCAAACTTTAATATATCAGTAACTAATGGTAAATGGGACAATTACTGATATTATTCAGTGAAGGAAAACGTAATAATGGGCTAATGAAAGGAATAAACCTTGATGAATAATCAGAAGTCCAATCCAAAAATGTCTAATTTTGTTCCGCATGATAAATATAAAATAATATCTGTTTTTATGAATTTGAAGGACGTCAAAAGAAAGGTTACGAAGATAACAAATCAATATACACCTAAAATAAGAAGGTAATGAAACATTATCACATATTCAAAGTAACTTTACTTACAGAAATTATACAACCCAACATAACTGTAGACATACATAAAGAAACAACACAAAAAAATATCACAGCATTTCCCCATTTGTTTGGATTCTCCAATTCAAAGTCTAAAATAAAAAATAAAAAATAAGAATAAGAGTGCACGCACGCACGCACGCACGCACGCACGCACGCACACACGCACGCACGCACGCACGCACGCACGCACGCACGCACACACACACACACACACACACACACAAACTTGTGTAACTATCTTACCGAAGTTTTCCATTATAAACTGTACCTCACTTTGTATGCCATTTATACAGAAATCTTACCAAGGTATACCTCGGTATGTAAGTCAGGTCCCCTAAAATCCCCTTAATCTCCCTTTTTTTGGGGGGGGGGGAATTGACTGGCAATGACTTATATAGAACTAATTGAGATCTAACCCTAACCCTTAAACCTTGTAAATGTTACCCTTAGAATTGTCACATATTTTCACTACCAAAAATGTACCTCGTCATGATAGGTATACAAACTCACACACACAAACATACACACACACCCACACACACATCGTCTTAGATGAAATGTATGAATTTAATGAAATGTATAAGTTGACTAATAAATTCATAGTGGCACACTGTTGTATGAGCATAAATTGTACTATCGTCTGCGTTAAATCTTTCTTTAGTAAGGGATTTTATGGGCAACCTTTCAATAACTGTTCCAATTTGATGGCCCAATAATTAGTGTGAACGTTTCAGTGTATATGCTAACATAATTCTACTGCTCATAGTGCTAAAAACATTTGTTATTCAAAATCTTTATATGTTTATGTAGGAATATAATACCTACCTTTAACAGATAAATTCATATTAACACAAGGGACTGAGTGAGTATAAGTAGTTAGATCTACTTCAATCTGTCCATTGTAGTTCCTATCATTAAAATGAACCTGAAGTGTAGAGTCGAAAGTAATACAAGTCTTATAACTAAAACAAAGCAACTTTTTAAACTACATCAATCTTGTTATATTTTCGCAAACATTTCTTTAAAATATACATGTATACGGTACTAATGTGTATATTTATGGGGGAGGGGAGTTGAACATAGTGAGGGGTAAAACACATTACAGTATAACTACCTAACAAATACATTCCAAGGATAGTGCTTCAACTAATGCTGTTATACATCATGATATGTTGCAATGCTTAGGTTAACATGAATGTTTTTTTTATGGTCAAAATGACTGAAGAATTTCAGAAAAATGGGTGATGATGTTCAATACAGTTTCGTCTTGAAAGGTATTGAAAAGTTTATGATGTCTTCAGGGTGTAATTACGCTAACTCTATATATATCCCTTACCTAGATCGTGAGATTTTGGTGTAAAACTTTGGAATCAGTGCCAATGACATGATGTTTAGATACTTACAGCGTGCTAGATATATTAATATTTAACGGAAGCTGATTTAGATAATCCTAACCAAAAACTAAAATTAATTCGTTTTTAGTACAAGTATAGATTGGTGGTCAATGCAGTAATATAATTATTACAGTATTTTTATGCACACCGTTAAATGACTCACCAAGATGTGATTTAGGAGGACTTACCTTTCCTGATATATGAAGGCAAAGTACTTCATCATTGCCATAGTGAGGTCTAACTGAATGCATTGTAAATTCCAATGTAGTATCAAACATCCTGAAATAGTAATATCATAAGATAAAATTGCTATTGAGGAAAACAATTAACTCAAAGCTTACAGATATATGTTTGTACCCCAATATCATTAACGACATTCCAATGTTTTCAATCATTTTACTCATTGATCATACCACATCACCAGAATCTAAAGTACACTATGTCGTTCCCTTAAAACCAAGCGATTTGAACAATGAAGTTCCATATCTATTATCATATAACAGTTTCTAGTCACACAACTATGATTAAACATCATATTTAGGTTTTGGCAACATACACATTTCACTTTGAGCATTAACTGCCCCGTGATGATGTTGGTAGACATGGATTTAGAGTCAAAATCATTAACAAATAAATATGGTCACTGAATATTAAATTTGTGTTGATAGTTGTACTCACTGCTGTGTTGCTTCTGAAATGTTTAAGAATTCCAGCTCTTTCGCTATACTGTATGAGTATTCTGCTTTGTTGTCCTTTGTAATATTTGTCAATCCATGATCAACAGCGAAACGCTTCTCTACAAAAATGTTACAACAATAGTGAATACTATACCTTTATTAATGATTACGCTTGTTGGATTTAATTAAATGCTCACCGTTCGTCAACAAAATGTCAATTTTAAAGAAACATGAGAACAGCTGATCTCCCCAGTCCCACTAGTTTACTTACAGTACCAATCCACATCACTCTCATTCCATAAACATACGTCTACGCGAGCAACATTGTTCATGAATGAAATATTGTATGTCAGGGGAAACAAATGCAAATACAAATGTACAACTATTAATGCTATCATTTAACCACTGAGAACAGTCTAGTTCATGAGTTCAGATTCTTCAAATTTATCCCATTCATCATCAAAACTAGAGCTGTCACAAGATGACAAATACCCCCACATGCTGCATAGACCTTGGAGCTACTGTCATAGGAGTTGTTAGCGATGGTGGTAAACATTTGTGGTAATTTATTTCAGAATCATCCAATGAATGACAAATTCCAGAGACAAGCCAAAAAGACCAAAAATATGACATTTGAACTGTAAGTGTGACCTTGACCTTGGAGTAACTGCCAGGGGAGTTGCGCTTGACACATCGTCTAGTGGTGGTAAAGAACTGTGGTAAGTTATTTGAAAGTCCTCCAATGAATGACAAAGTTACAGAGTGGACATGTCAAAAAGACCAAAAGTGTGACCTTTGAACTCTTATGTGTGACTTTGACCTTAGAGCTACAGCCATGGGAGTTGCACGTGACACATCGTTTAGTGGTGGTGAACATTTGTGGTAAGTTATTTGAAATCCTCCAATGAATGACAAAGTTACAAAGCGGACAGACAGACAGTAACTCCAGTATAGCCCCCCCCCCCCAACTTTCTAGTGGGGGTATAATAATAATAATGTTGATCATGTCTAATTATGATTATGTCTAATTTGCTGTGTTATTTGAAAATTTATTTTCAGTTTTCTTATTGTTATTAATGATGACCAACCTCCCAACCATATCTGAGGAGCTTAGGCCAAATAGTTCTCTAGTTATTGCCCAGACAAGGTTTGGTTATACACTGACGGATGCACCGACCGACCGCATGTGCAAAGCAATATACCCCCATTTCTTCGAAAAGGGGCATAGATATTTACCTGATTTGCTAATTTCTTTGCCAAATTTTCCATCTTTGAAATAGAAGTAATTGATTATCACTTCCATTTTGTCATTTTCAAGACGTTTAAAGTAAGCCGCGGCATTGTTATCAGCACTGTAGTACTGTAATTAAAATAAATACTAGATAATGTATCAACTATCTCTGATTCATAGATTTGTATGTAGAGCTGGGATGGGTAGAACATTTGTACCCAGGTACCCAAGACCATATTACCCACAAGCACCCGCTGTTTTTCTCGAAAGAGTTATCATTCCTGCATCCTGGTACTTATTATTACTTAAATAATGTGGCAAACAACCAAACTGCACAAAAGTCAATTTTGGCAATATTTCATGCTTCTTAGCGATAAACAGAAGACACTGATACAATATCTGTGACCTTGAGTTGAAAAAATATAGGAGAACAAAGTTACATGTGTCAAAGCCTGACGTTACTGGAAACATTCAGGAACCTAGTTCCGAATTCGAACCTTCCCTGCCTCCCCTCCCTATGCTCTCAAATTTGCCAACCGTTACTAATTAATGAGAAATTGGGTTAAATAATGGTAAATATACATGTACGTGCGGACATTTTACTTGTGGTAAACTGCTAGTTACATAAATACTGATGAAGTCAGTTAAAAGTTTAGACAGTATTGCAAATAAATAGATAAAAAAATTATGTGTTAATATTTTGACCATTAGAACAATAATTCATACTCACTGTATTAGTATTTGTTGGTGAGTTAAATTTTATATAGAAATCGACCATATTGTTGTAAAATAGTGCTCAGTAATGTGGACAAAAATTTATAATTAGGTCTGATCAATTTATGTTTTGTTTGCTAAAAAATCAAAACAAGTTTAATATGGAGTGTTCTATTTTAAGGGTACCCGGGTAGTAATTTTGTACCCGGGTAGTGGCCTTACTTGACCCGATACCCGGGTACTCGAGTACTCATCCCAGCTCTATTTGTATGACTCTTGTTATAGATCAAATCAATTTCATGTAAGGTTTTAGGGATATAAGATTATTATTTGTCTGGTCTAAGTTTCCAGGATTTATGCCAGTTTTCAACAGTGTATCATCTATATACCAAATTGTTTGGATTATCATGGGAATAAGAATTTCATTCTTCAATAGTGTGACATTATGTTTTGTTCTTAATCAAGATTTTTGAAAGAAGCAAATAAGTTTGAATGAAAAAACATTTCACTGTTCGATGCACAATACATTACAGTTGGTTGAAAATTCACACATATCTAAAACAATGGAACATTTTATGATAAAATAAATACTGATATGTCTAAATGTGAAGACACCATGCCTTATTTACTGCCCGAAATGTATGAAACTAACATTTTAATGTATTATTTGGATATAGTTTTCGAGTTTTTAAAAAGATTTCCATCCTATTTAACTTGATGTAATAATCATTTACCCTGCTCACAGCGTAGTTAATGCCATTCTCAAGGTCATGGATTGTATACACAGCATATTTACCATGAGCTGGTGGATATGGTACTGTCTCCCAACCTGGAACGTAATTTAAAATTGTTTGTGCATACAAATTACATTATGGAAACATTCCTGTCAAAATACAACTGTTACATGACTGCAAATGTAGGTTTATAATGAAAAAATCTGTGCTTGCTCAACCAATGTACATGTAAAATGTATTAACGTAATATAGGCACTATGTCTTAACTATATACAATCTGAATATTGACATTCCTAAGAATAGTTAGTTTGTTCTCAACAATAAAGTGTGTTAAGATAGATACATAGTCAAACAAAGGTGTGACTTATTTGTCATTGATATCAATTTAATAAACATGTAGTATGTTAAATATTAGGGGTGGGCCGATGCATCGAGATATCAATGCATTGCGATCCCGAGTGTCCCGATGGTATGGATTGATAGTAAAAGTCTCAATCCAATAGTTATCGCCGATAGTTAGCTCAACTATCAATAGTTTCGATACTTTCCTTCTTATAACGTTTATTTTTAATTTAAAAAAACTTCCATTACATCTTGTTATAAGAATAATTGTAAATAACCCCACACATCAAACTGCCACAAAGGACCAATAATGCAATCGTTAAATTAACCAATATGATTATATAATCTATTTCTTGTCCAATTCATTTTAAATCATTTCCACAAACATTTTAGTATGTATTCACAGCAATGTTATATCTCACACTGTGCAAATTTGTATTTACAAGTTAATCTCAGTGTTTTTCAAATCTTGGCAATAACTTTTATTGCATAGTTTCCAGCAGTAGCAGTAGTATCACAATAGTACTTTCAGCAATAGCAATAGTATTGCAATAGTCACAACTGGATGCAATAGACCCCTATTAAACATTTATACATATAACACAGGACTTTTTTACTCAAGTATTACTATTTTTTCCATCATAAACTTTGAACTAACATTGTTCACTTACTTGCATCCCAGTTTTCAAGTAGAAGATGTCTTAACGTAAGTTGTCCACGATGTACAGCAGTAGCAAATGTAGATCGGTCTATTCCGTAAGAAATCATCTGAGATAATGTAAAATAACACCGTAAGCAATTTAACAACTAAAATAAAAAGATTTGCCTTACGTCTATACCGGTAAATCATTGTTAAAATCAGTCCGACCATGGTTAGAAAAACACATTTCGTTCTAGTAATAGTTCAGCGCGTTGAGTTTAAAAGTGCGTACATATATTATATGCCTTTGCAGATTTTCATAATGGTTACTTCAAATATTCGACATCTACATATAATTTATAAGACCCAATTTGATTTTTGATGATTTTTAAAACTATACACACACAGAAATCAGCTTAGTCTAAATGCTATTGATATCTGGCCTCAAAATAAACTTTGATAAGACAAAGTTAATCTGGTTAGGCTCCCTAAAATACAGTACTAGGTCAATCAAAACAAGATGGAAACTTTCATGGGGGGATACACAATTCAAATTACTAGGCTTAATTTTAAATAAGATGTATGACTTAAACTTTAATACAAAACTACAAAATATAAAAAATAGCATACTGTATTGGAAAAGACGTAACCTAACACCTATAGGTAGAATAACAGTGGTAAAAGCATTGTTACTTCCCATATTAACTCATTTGTTTATAAGCATGCCGACTCCTGACAGAATATTCATAAAAATCTTACAGATATATTTAATGAATTTGTGTGGAAGGGTAAAACTAAAATAAAACATACAATATTTATAAAAGATTATAAGGAAGGTGGCTTAAAAATGATCGATATCCCAAGTTATATATGCAGTCTAAAAATCAAGTGGTTGAAAAATTATGTCCATAATAGCAAAAGTAAATGCTACAATCTTGTTAACTCTATATTTGACATGGATAAACTTTTTAACTGTGGCAAATCATACTGTGACATCATCATTACAAAAATAAAGAACCCGTTTTGGATAGAAGTGTTAAAATCCTATATTTGCTTTCTTAATAAATTGTCTATTAGGGAAACAACACAAATACTTAATATGCCACTTTTCTATAACAAAAATCTACTTATAGATCAACAACATATATATTTACCTTCCTTCTACAAAAAAAGGAATAAGATTTATTAAAGATGTAATTGATGATCAAGGAAAGTTTGTTGACATAAAATATCTAGAAGAAGTAACAGGGGAAAAATTGAATTTTCTACTATACTAGGGCTCAGAAACGCTGTCAATAAATATATTAAAATGAAAAAAATACCATTAGAGAAAAATAAACA
Source organism: Lutraria lutraria (assembly GCA_964023205.1). NCBI lineage: Eukaryota > Metazoa > Mollusca > Bivalvia > Venerida > Mactridae > Lutraria > Lutraria lutraria. The sequence continues at coordinate 24,906,857 of OZ026838.1, forward strand.
ACTCTTAAATCCAAGTATGAATTGTTATATACATCCGATTCTAACTAAGAAGGATGCAAATAAATTTATAAATAAAACACTGATTAAAAATGATGAAATACCCACAAGCAAACCCAAGTGGGAATCTTTAAGTAATAACATTATAGACTGGGACTTCATGTATAGTTACGTCTTTAAATATACTAGAGACACATATATACAATGGTTACAAACAAGAATTATACACAGAATTCTAGCTACCAATACGTTACTTTATAAAATGAAAATTAAACCAAATAACCTGTGTACATTTTGCAAAAAGCATGAAGAAACAATATCTCATCTGTTTTGGGACTGCTGCAGAGTAAGACCAATCATACAATTTTTAAATAATGGAATAATACATCTAGATCCCAATTTTGAAATGAATATGATAATTTTTATATTAGGATCTGGAAAAAAAGAGTCTATACCTATCGATATTCTTCTTCTAGAATTTAAAAAATATATTTACCTATGTAAAAGGAGAGAAATCTTACCTAGTACTCAAAGTTTTAAGAACAGTTTAAAACTCGCATGGGAAATATATAAAACATCGGGCATAACAGATATAGAATACAACAGATGGACAATTGTAAGACATTTTTGTTTTTAATCCTTGCATTGTTATTAAAGGTACACTCAAATATCATAATTACAAAAATGGTAGTGAAACTATGTTGTTGTTTCTTTTGTTTATTTATATATATTATATGAGGTTTCTTTATATTGTCTTACATGTATATAAATGTAATATGTGTTAGTTTTATCAGTAGATAGTTCAAACTGTGTTAGTATAGTCTTTCAACAGCCTTTGAGCTTGCAATATGAGCTGAACCAAATAAAACATACATACCCCCCCCCCCCAAAAAGAGTGCCACATTGGCCCTTTATCGCTCACCTGAGAACAAAGGCCAATAATCAATGACCAGGTAATATAGTTTCCATCTCGTAAAACTCATTTTTACGTAGATTTTGAGATCAAAACCAACAATGAAGGTATAATACTGTTAAACAAGCTAAAACGTAGCAAATTTTCTAATCCAAGGGTCCATAACTCTTGAAGTTGTGGTCCGATTCCACCCATAACTTAACTTGTCCAAAACCATAAGGTCATACACATTCATTGTAAATATGGTTAGGATCGGTGAATAAATGAAGGCGCTAGAGTGTAAACAAGCTAAAATATAGCAAATTTGCTAAGTCAAGGGCCCATAACTCTTGAAGATGTGGTCCGATTCCGCCCATAATCAAACTTGTTCAAGATCTTTTGGTTATACTCATTTACTGAAAATTTAGGATCGGTGTATAAATGAAGGCGCTAGTGTGTAAACAAGCTAAAATATAGCAAATTTTCAAAATCAAGGGCCCATAACTCTTGAAGTTTGGGTCCGATTCTGTCCATAATCGAACTTGTCCAAGATCTTTTGGTTATAGATAGATAGATTTTATTTGAAAATAAGACCGCATGTCCAACATTTTACATATTACAAAACACAATAAAATTAACATTTCCAGTGATATATAATTATGTAGTTCTGTAAAACACGAATGCATAAGTTTTTACAAATAAATGTACGTATATGTTGTTATATTATGTCTTTAACATAATTGAAATATATTAATCTTCATATCGTTATCATATCAAACTGATGTAAGAATAATTTCTTTATCGTAATAATATCAATGTTAATTATAATGTAGAGACTGACAACAACAATAATAATAATAAACTTTGAAAACAAAACTATGAAAAAAGGAGAAGGAAATATGTTCGACAGTTGATAGGGAGAAAGAGTTACCTAATGTAGTATTCGTTATCTCTACGTTTCAAGCTTTTGTAAATATATTTGGATAGATTTAATATGATTTCGCGGTTTTCAGAAGACATAAGTTCAGTGAATTTTAAAATATTAGTTCTTTTCCAGTAATATTGTTTGATGTGTTCTTTTCTAATATCATAATATAGAGGACATTCTAATATAAAGTGGAATTCGTCTTCAAGGGTGTACATAATTGACATTTTCTTTCTGATCTTGGTGTTTTAACTGGTTTTGTCCATCTGCCTAATTCGATTTCTAATCTATGACTCGAAGTTCTTATTCTGCATAAAGCTATTCGATATTTTCTAATTTTAACACAATCTAAATATACATTTACTGAAAATAGTATTAGGATCGGTGAATAAATGTAGGTGCTAGAGTGTAAACAAGCTAAAATATAGCAAATTTTCAAAGTCAAGGGCCCATAACTCTTGAAGTTCTGGTTCGATTCCGCCCATAATCGAACTTGTCCAAGATCTTTTGGTTATACACATTTACTGAAAATATTATTAGGAATGGTGAATAAATGAATGCGCTAGAGCGTAAACAAACTCAAATATAGCAAATTTTCTAAGTCAAGGGCCCATAACTCTTGAAGTTTGGGTCCGATTCTGTTCATAATCGAATTTGTCCAAGATCTTTTGGTTATACACATTTACTGAAAATATGATCAGGATTGGTGAATAAATGAAGGCGCTAGAGGGTAAACAAGCTAAATATAGCAAATTTTGTAATTCAAGGGCCCATAACTCTAGAAGTTATTATCAGATTTTGCCCATAATCGAACTTAGCCGAGACATTGTGGCCATATACATTGTGAGCAAGTTTAATCAATATTCGTAAAGAGCTGCGGTTGCTAGAGTGTAAACAAACTAATTGTGGACGGACGACGGACGCCGGACATTCACCGATCCTAAAAGCTCACCTGATGAATCAGGTGAGCTAAAAAAAAAATGCTATTTTTACCTGTCCGGATAGACAAATTAGTTTGGCAACTTGCAAAGCAGCAATTATGATGTAAAAGCAGTTAAATGTGTATGTGCGGACCTCCCATTTGAATGGTTCACTGAAGTAGATACTCAATAATGTTCTCCAATTGTTGTGACATGCACAATATCCTTTCTTGTCTAAAATAAAGAAACATTCATAAATATTTGTAATCAATAAAGTCATAGAGTTAACACAGCGTCTATATATCGTGGGGTTTGATCTGTTGTTGTTTGTATGTTACACTGTGTTGTTTCTATAGTTTATAGAACACCATGTATTTGTACTTCTAGTATTTAATGCTGGGTTTAACGTTACACTATTTGTTATTCTGTAAAGGCTGTAAAAAGTAGCAAACTTGCTTTAAACCTGTGTAATGAATTTATTCAGTGGCAATAAAGTAATCTACATTTGCAATAATAAAATCTAACATAATTATGATTGTATATTTTCAAATACTAAATATTACAATATCTTGGGGAAAAACGCTTGGCAAAATAAGAGGTACATTTTTATAAACAATAGTTTCATTACATATAACATATGTAAAATTTCCAAATTGAACATTTTAATAAAGTTCTAACAGTAATAAAAATATGAATTATAATCAAACTGCATTACAAACTTAATTTACTTGCATTAAATATAATTAAAATAGTTATGTAAAAAAATATTATTAAAACAACATACACAGCTGAAAAAAGTAGCAAACTTGCTTTAAATCTGTGTAATGAATTTATTCAGTGGCAATAAAGTAATATTTTGGTCTTTGCCACTGAACCTTATATATACACAGGAACGCCACGAGGCGATCAGACAAGATTGCCAAGACAGTTTTTTATTTACAGGTGACCATAAAAAAGGAATTTAAACATTTATCATATAAGTAATGACAATTTTTTTGACTGATTTGAGATCAGCAATACCTAGAGGATAACAGATAAGACATTTTGACACAGTTAAATTAAACACCCTCAAGCTGAATTAGTTACTTAAGATTGTCATTATTCTTAAAAATACAGATTTAAAATTTATAGCAGATTATATAACCAAAAACATAATGCACAACTTATTTACAAAATATATTAAACATGAAAAATATCCTTGTCACAGAGTTTTCAGCTAAGATGTGATATAATTGGAGCAGTTCATTAAAAATTTTAGCATTATTAGTTTGACAGTCAAAACGATGCAATGAAAGGCAAATGCTGAAAAGTAAGTTTTCAATGCCGTATGAGGAAAAGATAAAAAAAACAAGAAGTTCAAAGTGAATCAAATGCTAATTCAGTGTTTACTCTGATTCTGTTAATTTTAGCGATGCAACTGAGTTATGGTCAAAGAATTCAGAGAAGCATTATTCGCAGAAAAAGCCACATAATATGCAATAAAATATCAGTCAAGAAAAATCAAGAACAGTATAATTAATGTGACATATAAAATATGAATAAAATTACCCGGTTAATATGAAGAGTTATGGTTCTTGATCAATGCATAACTCCTAGTTTCCATCTATTAACATTTTAAGTTTCAAGACAATCCCGTGTATAGTGAAAAAAGGAAAACAAGAGGGCCATGATGGACCTCTATCACTCACCACAAAAAGACCCTTAGAGAAAAACATTTTCACCTTCTTCCTATATATGAACATATATAAATCCAGTGACCCCTGGGGCCACATCTTGAACAATCTTGGTAGAGGTCCACTATGCGATGCTAAACACCATTTATCTAAGCTCTAGGCAATGTAGTATCTGACAAGAAGATATTTGAAATTTTCCTATGTAAGCCTATGTAAAATCAAGTTACCCCTGGGCTGGAGCCAATTTTGACCCCAGGGCCATAATTTGAACAAACTTGGTAGAGGTCCACTAGACATTGCTACACACCAAATATCTAAGCTCTAGGCCCAGACAAGAAAGTTTTTCCTATTGGTTGCCATGGCACTTTGGTAGAACTTCATGCTATGAACATCCCTTTCGTTGAAATTGGCCAACTGCTTAAGGAGATGTTGTTTAAAGCAATTGTTGACGCACTGACGGACGGACAACAGGCGATCACAATAGCTCACCTTGAGCACTTTGTGCACTGGTGAGCTAAAAATATATTAAGGAAATTTAATACATGTCCAGGGAGACCTTTCTAAAATGGAACCAGAAAGAGTTACAAAATGTATTATTCTTGATCACTGCACTTCTCCAGATATCATCTGCTCATTTTTTAAGTTTCAAGTCAGAAACTTGTTCTGTTGTGGACAAAAAATATTTTGAAATTAAATAAAAGGAGATAATTACAAAACTGGACTATATAGAGTTATAGTTCTCGGTTACTGCACTTCTCTTAGTTGCCACCTCTTCAAATTTCAAGATTCAGGTCAATACCTTAAATAGTTTTCAAGTTATGCTCCGGACAAAAATTAGGGACTGACGTTCTCATGAGACGTATGTTGTGGGGTGATCCCTTTGATCTTTTCGGTGTTTTTAACCCCACAAGTTGAAATTATCCCCACAAGTCCAGTTTGTACGTATCTGAACCCCACAAGACCTAAATGTACTAACCCTAACCCCACAACCACCCTCGCATGCATGCGGAAGGACGGATGGACGGACGCACAGACGTTCTCTTGAGACTTACGCTATGAGGTTCCGCCCTTGACCTTCTTTTGATCTTTTTAACCCCACAAGCAACTTTTATGCACCCCACAAGCAACAATTTTACCCACAATGTCCCTTTGTATGTACTGGAACCCCATAAAGTCAAGTTTTACTAACCCTAAACCAAGCCCCATAATGACACTTGGGTGCGTATGGACGGACTGACAGCTACTACTACTATATCCCCTGCCACCTTATAATATAAATTATTGTATGCAACTGATTGTTTTGTGGATCTGTCGACATATGTTTGAAATGAATACTATCAGTAGGATTTTTATGTTTTAAAATGGCATATATTAGCAACCACTTGTCTATGAAGCTGACACCTTGATTCTTTACCTGTACTAACCCTGTCCTCTAATAGAAAATCAAATATCCTCTGCAAGAATCATGAGTGGTGAAGGAATAACTGCTTAAAGGATAATTAATGTCCATCAAATTTTTACGGTGAACATATGCTACACACGAGGGGCAATCCAAAAGTTCGTGGACAATATTTATGAAATAAATATTTCGCAACAGATCTTTCTGATTTTCGATACAATCAAATTTTAGTTCAATATGAACTGGAGTACAAAACTTCATACAGACAAAATGAAAAGTAACTATGCTATAAACAAACAAAGAACACAATGTACAATGTTCGATCTCACGAACCCATGCTCCAGATACTTAACACTGTATACAATTTAATCTAAGCGGGCGGTGAATCTAATGATTCAGTTACATTTGGATTAAACAGAGTTTTTATGATTATAGCTTTTCCACATTCTGCTGACTTGAGCTTATTTACCGATCAGTTATTATATGTAAATGACATAATGCAAATGCATGTGACACTTAGTTGATGTTCTATTTGAAACTGATCAGTCAATGACCTTAAATCATTAATTCTTTCAAAACAGATTCGCCTTGCAAGGGAACGAACCTATCATTTTCTAATCTTTCTTTTTCAGTAGGTATCAAAGAACCTGATATAATAATCTTCTCGTTATTACGTTTTCTTTAATTGCTGTATGATAACTTTATTTACTATTTAGTTTGGTTTGAAAAGTGAATGCAAATAAAAAGTCAAATTAATCATTATTAGACCTACCCTGGTTTATTAATTGTCCAGTGCTACTTTCCCCTGACCCTGATGTCCCAGATATTACTGAGAGAGGGATCTCTAAAAATGAAAAGAACATAATAACATTTGCAAACTACATGTAATTACAACAACATGTCTAGAAAAAGAACGCATTTTAGTCAATTTATTACCAGGGATTTTGTTTGTAAGGGGATGAAATAGCAGATTGAAGTCTCTTTTGGGGAAAATTCTTGCCTGAACTCAATTTGGGGAATAAAATTTCAAGCAGTAAATTGGAAATTTGGGGAAAACTGCATGATTTCAAAGAAAGTTTCAGAGAGGAAGGCACTATATAATAAAGAACAAGAGGGCCAAGATAGCCCTATATCGCTCACATGACAATCATTGTTTTGAAACTGTTCCACGTTCGAACTTGTCCCACATATCATTAAAACAAACATTCTAACAAGGTTTGGTGAAGATCAAATCTAAACTGTGACGTCTACAATGTTAACAAAAATTTCCTAAGATTTGACATAGTGACCTAGTTTTTGACCCCAGATGACCCATGTTCGATCTTGTCCTATATATCATTAAGACAACCATTCTGACAAGGTTTGGTGACGATCCAATCAAAATTTGACATCCGCTGTGTTAATAAGGTTTTCCTAAGATTTGACCTGGTGACCTAGTTTTTGACTCCAGGTGACCCATATTCGAACATCTGACAAGGTTTGGTGAAGATCCAATTAAAACCATGACATCTAGAGCTTTAACAACGCTTTTACCTAAGATTTGACCTGGTGATCTAGCTTTTTACACCAACTGACCCATGTTCGAACTTGACCCACATATCATTAAGGCAAACATTCTGACAAGGTTTGGTGAAGATCCAAATATAACTGTGAAATCTAAAGTGTTAATATTGTTTTTCATAAGATTGAACCCTAGATGACCCATGTTTGAACTTGTCCAAGAAAGACAAACATTCTGACAAGGTTTCATGAAGGTCCAAACAAAACAGTGATTTCTAGAGTCACTGAGTGTTCACAAGGTTTTCCCTTAATTTGCCCTGATGACCTAGTTTTTTACCGTAGATAACCCATTATCAAACTTGACTTACATATCATTAAAATAAACATTCCGACAAAGTTTCATGAAGATCCAATCAAAACCGTGATTTCTAGAGTGTTCACAAGGTTTTCCCTTAGTTTGCACTGGTGACCTAGTTTTTGACCCCCAGTGACCCATTATCGAGCTCTTCAGAGATTTTCACAATGATTAATACTACTATATAAATGTGTATATCCGAAAGACAAAACCACGAGGTGGATTAATTCATTCAATAATGTTCAGCATGTTTGCTTAACTTCAATGTTTTCACTAACTTGTGTATAATGGTCCTATTGATATGAAAATTTATATACAAAGCAAAAACTGAGAATTGTGAGACGAGGTGAACGTGCCTCCAATACAAGCTCAACAGAGAATAACTTCGGCTTCAGCTGGAATTTCCACTGAGCTTGAAGTCTAAATGTTGAGCAGATACAGGAACTGATATTTTAAGAAGTTTTATAAACTTGGGACCAGATCTGAAATATAAGTACAGTCAGAATAGTTTTTAAACAAATTTTATGAATGCATTTCAAGTCGTGTTCAGTTTGTTTGTATCTGAAATCCAAGTTTAAAGGGGCATGCCCAGCAACTGCCGTATCTTGGTTTTCATACACCAACAATGCGTTTATTACATATAAAACCAACTATTACCGAAAAGTCAAAGAAGAATGTGCGTTCAAAAATGACCCTGTAACGCGTTCGTCGGGATTTGTATGTCGATTTGATGATAACGATATTTCCAGTTTGTCAGATAATTTAACTGAGTGCGCGCTGCCTTTCAAACCAGCATAACATTGATATTTACCTATAATTCATTGATATGATAAAATTGCTACCACCGAAATGAATATAGCATGAGCGAAACTTACCTTTTCACTGACATTTTGTCTGAGGCCGAAATCGGCAGGTTTGGCAAATCTTGAAATGTCTTTTTTGAGTAAACTAGCGGGACTTTTCGTAAATATTTTACAGGGCTTTCATTAATCCATTCAGGCATTAAAATGATACCAATTTGATTGCTATTCGAGACGCTTCAGTTCCAGGGCATGCCACTTTAAATTGTGTAATAGGAGGAGAAAAATAATGTACCCGATACGGGGCTCGAAACCACGACCTCCTGCTTGTAAGTCAGATGCTACCAACTGAGCTAATCGGGCGGTGAATATCTCAGCCAATTTATGAATATTATATACACACCGCTACATTCCTCCTTCCTTTTTATTCAAAGTAATTAATCGCGACAACCACAGGCTCTTTAAACTAACCCAGCCATTGCTTCACTCTAGCTCTAGGATTCCAAGGTTAGTCACACACTCATAGCACCAAATGTAATAGGAGGAAAATAATGTACCTGATGCGGGGCTCGAACCCGCGACCTCCTGCTTGCAAGTCAGATGCTCTACCAACTGAACTAATCGGGCGGTGAATATCTCAGCCAATTTATAAATATAATATACACACTGATACATTTGCATAAATTTAATTATAAAGAATTGATTATCCAATACATTTATGTATTCAGTATGCAACAATTCACATTAAATTAAATTGTCCTTACCATTCATAGAATTATCAGCCATATCTTTCATAGGATGTGAAGGATATCTTCATAGAAAAGTAAGTACTTCAATATAACCAATTCTTCATAACATCCGAGTAAACTGCAATCATATTACACTGTCTTTTGCAAAGACCGCATAGCTCTTTGACTACAAACAAAGATATAACATGCTCTATCAACTAGCTTGATATGAACGTTCAAAGTTTATTTTGTAATAATCATTAAAAACCTTTATCTCAATACATGTACTTGTCTTGTTATCTATTACTGCATGTTTCAAGCATGTGATGTATCTTAACATGGATTCTATTATCTATGTATGATATTTTATTATCTCAATTACTTGTTCAGGAGTTTTATGAATAGCAATTACCTAAGTAATTTTTTTACTTAAATCTTAAGGGAGTTTTATGAATATAGGCCCAGATGTAACCCCCTACCCTCCAAAAGACTCACAAGAAAACTCGTACAGTCTTAACAATATCAACTGTTAATAGTTTCAGTAGTTGTTCACATGAAATACTCTTTAAAGATCAAAATATAAAGTAATTATACAGATCTTGTCCTACCAGAATGTTAGTTTCAAGTGAAACAATTTATCTAAAATATGTTATTAAACAATATTACTAAATAGTGATGCTTAATTTTAGTTCTAAATGAATATTGGCAACATACAAGATAAAGCAATTGCACAAAACATTATCGAAAGGTCAAATTTACACAAAACAAAACAGTACCTATCATATCTGTGAAACAAAGAAATTTAACCTATATACTAATATCATTAACAAGCCAATGAGCAGGAAAATGCAAAACAAAAGGTATAATCTAGAGCTAATGATAAAGTTAGTTCGTTAACTAAAGTGTATGATCCAACAACGCCAACCTTAACAAGTTATGAGCATGGCCAGCAAATGGCTGAGGCGGGGCAACAAAAACAATTTTGTTTTGGAAGTGACAATATGTAGACAGTAAGACCTTTTTACCATTTCATATTTCGTAAAGCAGAGTGTATAACTACAACAATGAAAAAAAAACATACAAACTTCAGTCCACCCATTAAACTTATTTGATTAACTGATATAAATTATGCTTCAATGACACCACAATATACCAAGCAGATATGCGTCAAATACTGTACAGTACATGTTGCTACTCTTCCTTCCCAATGGACCGAGACAACAATAATGAACAACAACACATATCAACCTTCAGTACTTTTTCCTCTTCATCTCTCATGAACGTTTTTATTGTTCTAGGCTTCTGAATTTCCACATCATCTGGGTTTTCATTTATCCACATAATCCTACGGAGTTCGTCTCTCAGATTTGTCTTTTCATCTGATTCGCTTTTTCGTGGACTCAATAAGTAATAAAATGACTCTCGCAGTTGTTTCTCACAGCGCTGCTTTTTGATAAACGATCGAAGAGCTTGTTCCATTGGACCAAGACATCTGTCTTCAGGTTTTTCCTAAAATACAAGTACATTTTTGTACTTCATTCGTTTATCTTGTATCTTTTGTACTTCTGTGTATGGTATCAGTAAGTATTCCAAACAAATTGTTTACTTATAGTGGAACAATAAGTTCATTAAAACGATGCGCTAGAATTCAAATTATTAATTTCTTTGAAGATACCAATAATCATTCCGACATTAAAGATCACTTTCCGATGAAATACAGGTACCAACAGTCATTCTTCGATTGACTCATGAGACATGTTAGAATATTTTGAACTTCAGCATGTCGCTCACACTACCCATATCATCTTCTGTTCAGAAAGAGTAATATTCCAATACTTGTATTATTGTCGAGCCCGCCTGCGGTGAGCTCGACATAGTCGCCACAATGGCGGTTGCGTGTCTGTACGTTAGTTAGTTAGTGAGTGAGTGAGTGAGTGAGTTAGTTAGTGTGTCCGTCCGGATCCTTGTCCGGGCTGTATCTCCTTTATGCATTGACACTTTTTAAAATAACTTAGCATAATTGTTAAACACCATGAGACGGTGTGCAGTGCGCAAAATCCAGGTCTCTAGCTCAAAGGTCAAGGTCACACTTAGAGGTCAAACGTAAAAAATGAGCATTATAGACCTTGTCCGGGCAGTATCTCCCTTATGCATAGAAACTTTTTAAGATAACTTGGCATAATTGTTAAACACCATGAGACGGTGTGCAGTGTGCAAAATCCAGGTCTCTAGCTCAAAGATCAAGGTCACACTTAGAGGTCAAACGTCAAAAATGAGCATTATAGACCTTGTCTGGGCTGTATCTCCCTTATGCATAGAAACTTTTTCAGATAACTTGGCATAATTGTTAAACATCATGAGACGGTGTGCAGTGCGTAAGATCCAGGTCTCTAGCTCAAAGGTCAAGGTCACACTTAGAGGTCAAACATAAAAAATAATATTTATACACCTTGTCAGGGCTGTGTCTCCCTTATGCATTGAATTATTTGAAAATGACTTGCCATAATACAATGAGACCATGTGTCTTGGGCAACACCCATATTTTCATAGGTCAAACGTCAAGATTACACATTCAGTCAAATATGTTTTCCTTTACTGGGCTGTAACTTCTGTTTGCATTCAAGGATTTTGAAATAAATTGGTATTAAAGTTTACTTCAATGAAATGATGTGTCATGAATATCACCCATACTTGTAGTTCAAAGGTCAAGATCACAAGCTGGCTAAACAGGGGCTCGACATGTTGCCCTTGGGCTTCTAGTTTTGCAACACATTAACAATTGGGATATATGCCTATGAAACTGGCAGGTACATTATATACTTAAAGACAATATAATATTGTGTATGCTAATGTATTATAAATCGTACATGATTTGTACGGTGTATTTGTATTACAATTACAGTAACTACTCACCTTGATTGCTTCATATGCTCATAAACAATTGTGTATCTGGGAACATGAACTCCAATATACAAGTGTGAAAACCACCACACAAAGTGACTCCCAGACTGGTATTCATCAAGCATGGCTGTTAGTATGGCGTAAAACTCATCTCCGTTTACAAGAGCACAAAGTGTCTCAGCAGATGCTGATTACAAATGTACGTCTGTAACTAAAGGATTCAAAATCATGCCATTAGATGTTTCCTCAGATTTATATTGGTGTATTTATAATATTTAGGTTGTCCATAGTGAGAATATCAAGCTCTTAAGCTTATGATTACACTTGCATCTTCTTATACAATCACAAGTGCTTGCCATTTTGATAAAAAAAACTCTTTTTAAACATGCCTAACTCAGAGACGCAGCTAGCTTTTATGCTATTGACTATAGAAGTAACAGAAGCTGGGAGAGCTGAAGGGCGACCATGTGTAACAGATGTGTAAAAGAATGATTTCCACTTATTCTGTCAGCTATTGTTGATTTAGGTATTGCATAAGCCTCACTTACTTTTCTTATACTCATTTGTCTCATTTTTTAAATACAGATATTTGGAATTTGTTTATTTAAAACAACATGATACATAGGTTTTTGCCCAGTAAGATGCTGCCCGGACTAGACTTCTGCCAATGTCAAACTTGCATGGTAGCTTCAAGGTAGGCCTCGTACAATGATATATTGGAATGATGCTCATACACATATTCTTTCTCAAACAAATAAATCAGATTATTCTGCACCATGGTCTCCATCATAAAAATACGGACAAACTGTATGACGTCATAACATTTATACACATGATCTTACCACAGGAGCCTGTTATTCAATTAAAAAAAATATATATGATACTCAATAAAAAATTACCTACGTATATAGAAAAAAACAACAGGAGTGCAATGCCTCCCACTCCCCACCCACATCACCGATACAAGAATCTCTATTAAACAGCGGTCAGCGCGTGAAATTCTGGTCTACATAGTTAAAGGCTATAAAAAGGTAACAAATGCAGGTTCTACCCTTGACATTTTCTCAGTTTTGCATATCCTATTTCAATAAATCTAAGAGTTTCTCCAGCGGAGGGTGGCCATTGCGTGACGTCATAAGGCGGGTCAAAGATGCTGCTCGTATTTCGTATTTACCCGTATGTCAATATTTTCACGGATTTCCTTCGGAAATACAAAAAATAACTCACGTACCCCCACTGTTGTATTTAGAAACTCTACACAGAGTTATCTCTCCCATACGAGGCGCGACGAACGACAACTCTGGGTAGCAAGATTGCAATTATACATGCAAATAGTAAAATACATCCACAATTCAAGAAATTAATTTATGAAAGTCCATTGACTTTACTAAAATGGACGAAGACGACACGGCTATTATCACTTACATTGGTATAAACGCACGAAAAGTTCGTGAATCAGGAAATCCTTGCAATCTATTTTAGTCAAAAACATGAAAAATCAAAGCGCTGCAAGCACGTATCAATATATATATGCGATGCTCAAAATGGGCGGAAAATGATACATACTGATTCTTATATGATCAAACGACAAGCCGTGTATCAGACAATATTTATTACAGCCAATGCAAATGATAAACACACAAATGCTTATTACTGGGTCTTTGTAATGGTACTTTCTGCGGACTGCTAACCTGCCTTTTTGATGATCATGTAGGCGTCGCTGAAAATAAAAGCTACTCGAATATTTCGAGTTTTATTAATCGACAAAACATGCAAATACACTGTGTAAAACGTGGAAGTACTTCGTCATAAGTAGATTGTCCATTCCATGATATACATGATTGATATATTTCAAGGAAAGTAACTCCGGTACCACTAATTTTTGCTTTAACGAGAGTTGTCTTTCTTCTAAAGCAAAATCGTAACATGCCGACAGATTTGTTCAACCAGGGACTCTACATTACATGTTATATACAGTTCCTGTAGAGTCGCTGTTTCATACAAGAGCTCTATATTATTTATTATGATATAGAGTCACTGATTTATCTTCAGTAGATTTAAAATAAATTCAAAATACCTGAATGCAGAACCAAATAAAAAAAATTAAAAAAAGTTTTATTTTCAGCTCGTATTCGCCAAAAACCAGAATACCAGAATAACATATCCAACAAGATCACCTCCAGTCAGATTACCACCATTAGTTGTAATATTGTAAAAAAATGGTTGAAACATTCATTTAAAATTTAAGAAACTGTCCAGTTGTGGTCTAAGTCAGGGTAAAAGATAAAAACTAAATGAGTTTTGATATGAAATTATGATCCAGGTATGCGGCACAGTGGTCTGTTTTATGCACGGTCATATGTACAAAATAAACTTAATATGAGACACAGTGTGTACCATTTCAGCCTCCGGAGACATGATACGCACCTGTATGAAGAAATTATGGGCGGTACATGAACAACAGAAGGGGTAAACAGGTCTATCCTCATGTTAACATTTTTGTTAGCAAATGTCAAGTGTATGCATTAATTCAATGTTAACGTGAGATAGATCCATTCAATGGATAATTAACTACCAGTAATGTAGAGTGGATAACTCCATACATAACACGGACAGTTTTTGTATAGTCGCTATCAGTACGGCTGTGTCGGGTTTTAAATTTTAAAGCCAACTTTTATCACGATTGAAACGAATGATGACAAAACATTGATAATCTTTAACAAAAACTCTGTACATAAACTTTAGCAAGAAGAGTCGGTAAGACTTTCTCTAAATCAGTTGTATACAGTGAAGTGAAAATACTCTTATACTAGTATTGTGAAGCTATTTTTATGAGTATTCAATACACTTTTAAAGCCACTTTCACTTCTGAGCGATTAAATTACTTCCACATTACCCGATACACTACACGAAGTTGATATCTAAAGTAAACTAAACAAACTACAAAAAGCCGCTGTCCGACTTTAACAGGAGCTCATTGAAAGCCCTAATTTGTCTCCTGGTGTCGGAGTTAATTTTAATTCTTCGCATCAAAACTTCTTTGTTCAATGATTGGGGATATTTAAAGCGTTAGATTCCCTACATGTGAGAGTTTGTGTTAATTTTGAATAGTATTTTTATTTGTTACCACTGTGGGTGCATAATCAATATGTATACATAAAAGAAATCCTCCCTCAAGATTTTAACCTCGCATTTTTCATTAAGAGCTTAACTCTTAACAAAGTGCGTGCACGAGATAGTGTCTGCCGTGCACGTACATGTTACATTCTTTAATACAAACTTAGCAAATTATTATTCCAGTCAGAGATGCTTTATAGCTCATGTCTCTATTTCTCCAGTCATGTGCTATATTGTTACAAAATACAAACATTGTTTAAACGCATTAAGTAAATTATTCGTATTATAAACGATATTGTTACGGACTGTCGTAGAATTTGATATTCAAACACATTTCGAATGCCGTTCGTGGAATGTCCCGTTCGCGTGTTTCAATCGTTCACCGAAACAGTTAAACGCATGCTAGAGTCGTTTATATATGGATTCCGCACGTTTTGTTTTCGGTGCGTAATGGATATGAAGTTCAAGCGCGCTGTGATTAGAATCTATTGGGAACTTATTGTATTATGCGAACGAGAAAAGTGAAAAAGCAATACGCTAAACCATCTGGAGAGATCATCTATAGCTTGTACAAACACTGAAGGTGAACTAAGGCCTCCCTTCTCCCGTCATTTCCAACTTGATAACCGGTACATATGTATGGCTGGATTAATAGTAGTAGCGATCGTAAGTCTGAAGTCGTATTTATATACGTTACCAGATACGCCGATACTGGCCGTAATGTGTCAGCGTGTTTACTATAAACTTTTACATTGAAAAGCGGATGTTTCACATTATTTACTTAGATTTATTACGACGAGTGAATTGATAAGACGTGCTGGTGTCGATAATAATATTTATTAATTAATTGTCAATTAATTAATTATTTTATTTATTCACTTTAAGACAATTTCTGTGAAAGCCGACGATATGATGGACTTTGTGAGTTTACGAATTGTGATATGCTTTGTCTTGTATGTTGTTAATATGAAAACATATGAATGTAAAGAATTTTCTGTAAGAGTTACCAAACATGGAAGGGTTAAAGGGATTGTTGAAACAGTTCATGAACAGAAAAAGGTGGAAACATTCTTTGGCATTCCGTACGCGAGTGCTCCAGTAGGGAAACTTCGATTTGAGGTAAGTTTTTTCTTTATTAACTACAAATGTGACTCGTTTCGGTGGCATGTCTTTGTGTATCATGTTCGTCTTATTAGAATAATAGCAAACTCGATTTTAAAATAATAGACTTATTAAATCAGTCATTGAAAATCTAGAAAAAATCATTTTTTCAAAACAAGTTTGATACTAGTATCATTATAGTCGTGTTAAATACTAAACATATCGTCCATGAAACCATAACGGAAGCACGTGAAACAATCATTGATATGATTTGATTAATGATATAATGCATATTTCTTTTCAATTAAAATACCTTATTTATGAGAAAAACATGAAAGCTCTAATGTGTTAGATGATATCATTTTAAAACCATACTTTAAAGATATACATTGTTCATTGAAATTGTACTTCGTAACGTACACCACATATACTTTCTTTGTACATTTGAAACTAAATATTACAGATATAAATGTAAAAATATCTAGCTTAGATTTCATTACAGTACAATTTTTTTATATCGTGTCTCGTGTAGATACACACACCATTGCATATACAACCAATGTACAAAAGAACTGAGTTCGTCGATGAAACGTTCTTCTTCAATTTTCATTAAATTATCCAAATAAACAAACACACGAAAAACTTAAATATTGGTATTGTGTATAATAAACTGTTATATCATTTCTTTTTATTATAAAAAAATTAGAGCTTTAGTTTTATACAAATATATAAAAATCTTGACTTGTGAATACCACTAATAGGATAAATTGAAACTATTGAAAACGGAACCCCACGCAGTTAAAACTGAACAAAAGAGAGAAATAATGTTCTTTTTGTAATTTGTAATTTACCAATTAGAAAACAGGTTTTATATTTGTGTTGTATAGTTAATGTTACATGATCAGTGTTTCTGATATTTAATCCAAGGAAGATGAAAGCTTAGGAAGATTTTTTCTATTGTATCTTTTCATACATCAACACTAGTAAATTTAATACCAACGAATAATCATAAAATTTCATTCTTTTGAACCGAAAAAATAACTATTAGATACTGTTTAAAATCAACCTGAAGTGTTGTGTGTAATTATAACGCAATTTTAGATTACTTTTGAGTGTTTTGTGCAAGTGTTAGGAATGCATGTTATTATGTTTATCATTAAAATTCACCATTTGTCTTTAAAATCCTGCCTAAGGGGTTTTCTGAATTCCTTACGTGAAAAAAGCAATTGAAATTTATTTTCATAGTTTAAAAGTGTAAGTCTTCACTATAAAGATGATAATGGGTACAATTATCTGAAATTATGATGTTAAAACTTTTCGAATATTGATCATTATCATCTAAATATCGAGATTATTGTTCAGGGATCGAAGTAAGTTTTGTGCCCAAAACAAAGAAGAACAGAACAGAACAAAATGCTGAAAGAACAAGCCAGATTAAGCCCAAATCTTTCATATTTGATATCAGAAAATATCAAGAAGTCGGATTAAAAAATAACAATTTTACTACATCCATTAACTAATTCGAATTCGACCAGAACTACTATATGCAAATATTCTAATGATTTTATGTTTGCGATTTCTTTAATACATAAAGGCATTTTAATATTCCTATAATTTATTCTACGTTATTGTTTTACGACAAAAAATGCATTTGTAATTTAAGAAAACATTCAACCATTTTCATGATACTTTACAAACTTACGAGTAAATATGTAGTTTGAAGGTTATGCAAAATAAATTTCCAATTGATTTTTCTCCAAATATTTTGACTAACAATTCAGCAGTACTGATAAGAATTCAACTGGGTCTAGTAAAGTGGGAACCCCGTTGTTTGTAAGATCATTTTGGCCTTTTTAAATAAATAAATTATTTAATAAAAAGATCAGCTTAGTGGCGTATGATAAATGGGTGATATTTCGGATATCCCCCGGACTTTATGAAGTGATAAAATGTAATAGCAATTCGTTCGATATCTTTAAAATTACAGTTGCTAACACAACGGAGTATTGTGCAAGCATAGAAGATAACAAAAACTGGAGATACATGTCCGCTTATAGATTTATTCCAATGTTTAACAAGTAAAGACGAAATCGTTGCAATGAATATTTAATTCTACATGTAACCGAAAGTTTTGTTCACCAAATCCAGATTCTTTGTGTGTTCGAACCCACAAAGATGTGTAACAGACAAAGTCTTGTGACAAGAAAAAAGATTACCAAAATGATATAAAAAACTTTTAGTACATTTTGAATTATGCATAGTGCTGAATTTAGATGTTGAAAATCATTCATATTGTCCTTCCTCTCTGTTGGTCACATACTAGTAGATGAACACGTTTTCTGGGGTTTAACATCGCACCATAAATCAGGCTTATTTAATGACTTTTCAAGCTTTTTTACGGTCGAGAAGTGGGCACATGTCGTACATCTGGGTAGAACCACCCACCTACCCGGTTAACCAGCCTCATATTCGAACTCACGATAATTAGGGGCTGTAGTGACTACTAATCTGATACCATAACCACTCAGCCGCGGATGTTCCCTTAAATAATTAAAATAGACTTTTAATGCACACGATTGAATATCATCCCAGCATTGCTTTCATAGTTAACTAAAACATAAAAAACGACTGTTTTCTCGTGTAATCAATACTATGTACTCACGCTAATTTTGAAATATGGCCTTTTATTTCCCGTTTGATCCGGAATTGCTTTCGATAAAATACGAATCTGGTATTTAAAAACGCATTATAAGTCATAACGAGTCAGCTTCACTGTATTATGATTTCGTTATTATGCTTATGTATTATTTATACGAACCATTTAATACATTTATTGAGAATTAATAGGCCATGAAATGAAACAATTAATGGCGGTATTTTGATAAAGCGTTCGATTGTATGTTAAACTTCACAAAATTGAATTTATTTGATATTCAATTTTACTACTGAAATATTACTTAAATATTACGAGAAAATGAAATATTTTTCACGTAAAAAATCTGTTTGTATAGAAGCGGTGTGTTATAACATATATAGACATGTCCTTGGCTATTTGATATTCAATTATAATTTAAACTGTTCAAAGATATTCTACATTGTATTGGTAACCTCACCAGGAAACTACTTTGCAATTCTCTTTGATTTTATTAAAGTAATTTCTGTTTATATCAAAGTTTATGATATCTATTTTTACAGACCTATATTTGTATATTGTGTCGAAACACCAATATAACAATTGCATTTTTGTTCGCCAATTTGTTTTTTTAGTTTAAGCCTGTTTTGCAAAATGTCTCCCAAGTCCCGCATTACTTCAAGTTTTATCACGACACTGCTCGTGTCTTTTTGTATTTCATATTTGAAAAAAAAATCTGTGCATGTTGAAAGCGAACACGTTAAGTTAAACATTTCTCTTCCCTGTTTTTAGCATGAACAACGTGGTATTCTCTGACGATAAAATACGTTGGCATCTCTTTGTCTGTGAAAACCAACTTCTTCCTCACAAGAGAAGTGAGTCTATTTTAAAATAATGTGATGATAGAATGTGCCTTGTAGTTAGCAATCATGATGTACAGGAAACCTCAAAACTTTTCACGAATACAGTCATACCTGTGAACAAAGGTCACCCACGGGAAGGACATAATGTGACCTTTATTGACAAGTGGCCTTTAGTCAAAGGTCATATTGTTCTAAATAATCAATGACTGTTTCCAAAAGAATGGCCTTTATGTACTGGGTGACCTTTATTTGGAGGTGACCGATAACAAAGGTTTAACTGTATTCATTTATCTCGACACCAAAAAGGGGTTTGACGCCGCAGATAAAACTCATGAATGCGAATCTCATGGCGGTAAATAACAGTTTGATATCAATGAAGCATACAAGATGGAAATCGAAACTGGATTTGTTTATGAAATGGATGGAGTAATTGATAATGAATTTGAAGATGTAATTAAAAAAAGTGTGTTAGTAATTTTGAATGAACATAACCAAATTTCTGTTGGCAAAATACTAGTATCCCTCATGTTTCCAGACCGTACCTCCGTCTGCTCCTCTCATTTAGCCTGAAAATGGTCAGATTAAATTATATCGACTTTTGGTTAATAATGCGTATAATTAGGGTCGTATTGTATTACACGTGCGTCTGCTGCTCAAGAAACAGTCGAAACTTACTGACAAGACAGCTAACTCCTGATTGGTCACTTTTTACACGTAGACAAAAACAAACGGAATATAGAAAGGCCAAATCGTAATAATACGAACGTGCTTAAAATTGCACTGTGGGTTTAAAAAGCCACCGACAATGCGAAATCTATTTAAGGTTGCTTCATGCATTGAAACTATAAATAATGCATTCCAAATCGTTTACATATGTTTTATCTATTCAAGGTCGATGTGAAAATCAACACAACCGGCCACTAAAACGGCCGCTTGGTACGTACTAGAAAAATCACATTGTTTACAGTTGCGCTGATATGCGTCAACTTAATGGGAAACAAAAACTCATAATGACTGCTCAAAGTCTGAATTCAAATGGTCATTTGGAGATTGTAAGGACACGAATGTACGTTTGCAACAAAACTGATAATAATCTCATACGATATCTGATTGTGTTTTTTGTTGACATAAAATTCTCAAAATTACAATCACAGATATCGTGAATATGACGCAATAATTTGCTCAAGTTCAATGAACGACCAAAATGTTTATCATTAATTGAACCAATTTTTGGTAGAAGTCAAGTCCCCATGACAACCATATCTCTAGATAACGTTTACTGATATACCATGAAACCTTAATTTAAGACCGCTTTCAGGACTAAGAATGTTGGCAGTAACAGGCATGTGATCTTATTTAAACTTATGTAGTCAGAAAATAAATTGTTGTTGTTGTTGCAATACTATGGACCTTATACTGAGATGGCCATTTTGTGAAGTTTTACAATAGGTCTGTATACTTTTTGACCTGTATTTTTTATAAACAATCTGCTATAAACTGGGGACATAATTTAAAGCTACAGTCACGCCTGTTTTAAGTATCACTGTTACACCTGAATGTGTTGTATTAACTAATAATATGTACTTTTATATATTTCGTCCGTCAGTACTTCCTTGTGAAAGGGTAAATTAGTACAAATGTATTGGTTAGAATACAGTTCTTAAAAACTTGTTAGGAGAGCTGAACGAGGTGAATAACTGAAATATCGCCAAACCCCACTAAAACAAACAAACTTACTCTTTAGTAATATATTCTGCTGAATTTCACCGTTTGCAACCAATATGAATGTTTTTAGTACCAGCTGTGTAGTAGAACTTGATATTAGGGCGAGATTATGGGAACAAATAGTTCAACTGGATCAACGTTTTGATCAGTTATTGTTAAGCGATTATGTTCTGTTCTGTTCTGTATAGTGAATGAAGCCAACTTTTGTTTGGAAACTAAGAAATGAGAGAGACGTTCGTCTGCTTACTTAGTGTCAATCAAACATCTGTCGTCATCCTCTCATCTGATACTGTACTTTATCGTCTGCCTCATGAACGTCGGACAAGAATCCCTGCCTAGAACACTTCTGGTTAAACACGTAAATGGGGCGTGTTGACATATGCCTCATTTTCAGACAATCGTCGAAATGCAACGTTTAATTTCCATGGGAAACAAGTGGCAACATATACATGTACATGTAAGCTTGTAAAGAAATAGCCATATTGTTATCCAGAAACGGATTAAATCGTCGGTACACGATAATGTACATTTGAAAAAAAAACATGATTAAGTTACGACAATAACAGTATCAAGGTTACTGAAAGTACTCATGGAAACAGAAAATACGTAGGCTCACACTACAACATGGAACTAGTTAAACAACTGCATGGCGGTTGAAAATGCATGCACACCTAGCGAGTGACGGCTACGGAAAGCTAAACCAACGTTCAGTTTCCAAAAATCAGGTTAGGAACATGAATTTGATTGGCAACAAGCATTGCCTAATGAAATGAATCTTTTGTAAAATCTAGTTTACGATCACAATAAAATAAAAAAAAAACGGGAATAGTGCCAAGTGTAACATGAAGTAGCAATGGACGCACGCACGAATACACACTCGAACGAACGAGTAAACGAACGAATTCTAGGAGTCCACGATTTTTGTATTCTTTAAATATCGGCACATTCTGTAAATAATGTTCTGTTCTCCCACGTTAATAAACCTAATGTACGATTTATAGCTCACCGAATATTACTGTATAATTTATCGACGTTATTTATCTGTGTTATAAAGATCTACTGATTGCCTGTGAAAATTTTGATTTATTACAATTTTATTGACAATTATACACTTTCTTGATTCTTTTGATACTGCTGTACAGTTTCAACTCTAATATTTAATTTGTAATGTGTAATCTAGAATTATTCATCTTATAATACAGTCTCATTAATGTTGTAGAATTCAATGAGTGCATGATTTCTCTGACAACTCACAGAAATAAGTTCTTTAATTCGAGCATAAAAACAAAACAAATTCAGTCGCATTAAAATCAGATCCAAATTCTGGCTTCTATAATTTCCAACGGAAAGTGAGTTTTGTTGTAGACTTATTCACTAATACTTGACAGTTAAAGTGTCTTACTAAGTTTTGAAGGTAAGTTTAAATCACACGACAATGTTATGTCACATAACAATAGTATAGCATTCTCGCCATAGAATTACTTGGTGTTTTTAAAATGATATTGAGTCCATTGGCGTTACAGGTATAATGTCACTATATAGCCTACTTAACCGGCCAACGAAAGCTAAATTTATTTTGGAGACGGAAATAAATAAACATTGAAAATATAGTAAAATACAGTTAAGACAATAGCATACGTATATTAAGCTCTTTGTCGTTGATAAATATTTCGTAATTCTCACATGTCTTTATTTTCAGAAATTTTAGTTGAGAATGACACATAGCGTGTAGTAAATAATGTTCACCACTGGGTTAGACCTATAGTTGTACGCAGAAATGAACATTAATGAAATCGTGGTTGATACATTCCTAAGTTTTCGAATTGGTCAATTAATTCTTGTATCCGAATCATGTTTTCTCAATTAAGTTCCTTTAATTCTTATCGTGATATCGTTTTCTTTAAAGTCAGACGAAAAACTCTTGATCATAATTATTGGATAATTACACAGGCATACCGTATCGTGGCCCGACATCACGTGCCATAGATGTGAATCAGCGATGTAAACATTTAAGGGTCATTGGTTGTAAGAAAGATTATGACGAGTTTATGAGAACTGTTGAAATAGACAGGTACCCCACGGATCATCTGATTAATTCAATTAACGTTTGTGTTTTATACTCCAGGAATAAAAACATTTTATTACGCAATATGCGATTTCAACACAACCCAATCCATCCTGGAATGAACCGAAGCCAAAAAATTCGAAGCTGGAGTACAAATGTTAATTTCCGTTATAGTATAACATCTGTGAACGGCAAATTCTGAAATACAGGCCACCACGTGAACTACAGCCAGTCTTACACATAATGTTGATTATATAGTTGACCATGATAACCTCTGAGAAAAAAAAACACTTACATTTATAAGTTCATAAGTGTGATACATGTATATGGCCTTTCTCTTAAGCGTCATTTGTACACAGGTTTGTCTGTTTGCAATTAGAGGATGTTTTGTTCTCATCATTCGGAGCCCTTGCCTCTATCTTAAAGCATTGTCCGAGGGGGTATCCGTAATCGAGTGGTTATGATCTCTTGACATGTAATTTCTAGTAGCCTCTCATTGATGTGCGTTCTAATCCCAACTAAAACTAGCTGTCTAACTAGCTAGAGAAGAGAAAGTCGATGGTTCCACCCAGATGTTTGCCCCGGCTCTTACCCGACCGTTAAAGCTGGCCAAGTCACCTAATGAGCTTGGATGGTGCATGGTGTGACGTTAAACACTAGTGAACAAAAGTATTGTTCTCTTGAAGTTCGCATTAGAAATAATATACATATAACTTTTCTCCACGATTGGCCTGAAATCATTACTTTCACTTGATGTACTTATGAATGGATACGACGCCACTCATTATTACGATTGATTGACCTGAATTCATAAACCAAGTCGTACATTATGAGCAAACAATCAAGTGCTTAGTTGTAATCTTTTGATTTGACTTGAACAAATTATCAGGTTCTTTAAAGCACTTTTCTTTTTCCTGAATGGTGTCTAGAAAAACGGGTTTATAGAGTACTATATCATTGTTTTTTAACTGTTCATTAAGTCATTATGTCAATTTCGATCATTTAACGAATATAAATAACGTAATCTATTAGTAATTATTTTTTCCGAATGAAACAAACAGTTCTTAGTCCGAGACTTTTTAAAGATTTGATACCCATCTCATATAGAACCATCACTCACTAGTTTGAGGGTGAACTTAAAACTCAGAAAGCAATCTTCCGATTGGTCATTTTTAAATGAACTAAGAAAACAACCAATCAGATGTCTGGATATATTAAGATTGCGGTATCCACACTCACGCTCTGATTAATACCCTCCAGACAGTTAAATCCAAATGTTTGTGCGGATCATTTCTTACACGTCCAGATGATATATTACAAGCTATCCATAGAGATAACATTAATACAAATATAGCGATAATAGTAATGTACCTTGATAATATTAATGTAAATACAAGAGATTAATGCTCGATGTGTGACTACTCTAAGATAAGTTGTGAGAACAGATTCATTAATACCCGTACTATATACACGTCCATGGTTACAGGAGAGGATTAACAATGTGAATGGTCTACTATAGTATCAAGTTATCTCTGCTTTTAATCTGCAGACTCGAAAAAGAAATACTTTTATCTGCATGCATACAGTCTTCATCCCAGCGACTTCCGAAATAATGCTTACAAAGCATTTCAGAGGCATCTGGTCTCTGACTAGTAATCATTGGCCTATCTCAGTTGTGAGTTCAAATCCCACCCAGGACCAAATTCCACGAGCAAAGGAAACTGTCTTGCCGGCCTACGGAAGGTCGGTGTTTCAACCCAGGTGTACAGCCGGTGTCTACCTCCGGTGTTAAAGCAGGAACAATGGCTAAATGCCCGGGCTGTTAAGGTGC
The DNA here is from genome assembly GCA_964023205.1 of Lutraria lutraria. Taxonomy (NCBI): domain Eukaryota; kingdom Metazoa; phylum Mollusca; class Bivalvia; order Venerida; family Mactridae; genus Lutraria; species Lutraria lutraria. Next base: position 24,932,281 of record OZ026838.1, read on the forward strand.
GGTGTTAAACACAAGAAAAAACATCAAACCACGCCGACCATACATATCGTAACTACTTCCAATGCATATCAACCTAATCTTGTCATTATCAAGCCAACCCTTTTTTTAACAGTAATTAAGCTAAAGGGTGTTACGCTCATGTGCAAAGAATATATTATGTACATTCATGAAATATAGGCTCGTCTTATATGGATTCTGACGTCAGTGAAAAATGTATTCAAATTACAGCCAAACAGACAAATATTTTTGAAAAACTGAATTTAACATCAAAACTAGATTTCTGGTTAACCTAGATTAGGTTGGCGAAGGCATCATAATTTCCCCATATGATTATCGTAGATTTCAAACAACAAAAGGTAAAAAGGATTAATCGATTATACCATACATGCATGATAATAGTATTTGAATCAAGCAGAACAATAAATTTTTTTCATGATTTTATTTGTTACCACGATGAAAATTTCGTAAAGAATTTAGTACTACATGTAGTATCAATATTTTTCTTCTATAAGCAGTCTTTGTATAGATAGACATATACATATTTATTTAAAATGTCAACGCTTTTTTCATAACTAAACAGTTTTCTATTAATGAGTTGTAGTATTATAAAGTTTTGTTAAATTGATAAGAGTTAGTTATACTGGTGATGACAAATGTTTCTTGTTCTTCTTCCCTTGGCAGCTTTTGGTCTCAATCGTCTGTCTCTTGTGTTGAATGTTGGAGTCATTGCTACGCAGGAACCAACATGGCGGCTTGAAGTGTCGTCTGCTTGTCTTGTCTTCAAACTCTCTGTTGCTACGATGTTGTGTGTGTTGTTGAAGAATGAACTTCCACTGATAATGTCAGGATTGAACACGGTTGGTCTCGTAACAGAGAATAGATTAATAGGAGCATTGTCCTCGCTGCTAGTACCAGCACAATATCGGCTCCAGTTGTTGATGACTCCCCAATTGTAAGCAGACTTCCTTCTTGGTATCCCAGCATGTATAACACATGATCGTGGAAGCGGAAAACGAGTAAACATTTCCTTAACTTCTTTGTCAATTTTAGGGAGTCCTTTTGTTGGTACCCATCCTTTAAACACAAGTCTTACATTACCATCTCTGAAGTTATATGTAGCTCTTTCATAATCAGGACCTGGCTCGTTCATTTGTTCCACGTATCTAGAATATCTGAATAAAAACATGTATTGACTCACAGAAAGAACTTCGTCCTCTGGTTTAATCAACTGGAACTTTTCATAATATTCTTTTGGTATTATGAAGTGTAAGATATCCGTAATTACATCACATGATTCTTTGTGTTGCTCCACTACCATATTTCTATCAGGTAGACAACAATTTCTAAATATATATCTAAATATCGATGCCATAATTCAACAAATTAGAGCTGCATTTATGTGACGTTTGTCAACTTTGTATCCAGGAAGTGAATGACGTTGGTTACGTAACGTCAAATAACGTCCCGCGATATCTGTTATAGTCAACAATAGAACATTAAAACGCATATTATAATATAAAAGTAATATGATACAAATATTTTAATTTTTGACATTCATATGGTAAAGTGAGAATAAGTACTAATTATTATTCTATCAACGTAAAATATTATTTTCTGTCTCGTTTTAATCAATCGCGCGGTACGTTATTTGGCGTTACGTAACCAACGTCATTCACTTCCTGGATACAAAGTTCACAAACGTCACGTAAATGCAGCTCTAATTTGTTGAATTATGGCATCGATATTTAGATATATATCTAGAAATTGTTGTCTACCTGATAGAAATATGGTAGTGGAGCAACACAAAGAAGCATGTGATGTGATTACGGATATCTTACACTTCATAATACCAAAAGAATATTATGAAAAGTTCCAGTTGATTAAACCAGAGGACGAAGTTCTTTCTGTGAGTCAATACATGTTTTTATTCAGATATTCTAGATACGTGGAACAAATGAACGAGCCAGGTCCTGATTTTGAAAGAGCTACATATAACTTCAGAGATGGTAATGTAAGACTTGTGTTTAAAGGATGGGTACCAACAAAAGGACTCCCTAAAATTGACAAAGAAGTTAAGGAAATGTTTACTCGTTTTCCGGATCCACGATCATGTGTTATACATGCTGGGGTACCAAGAAGGAAGTCAGCTTACAATTGGGGAGTCATCAACAACTGGAGCCGATATTGTGCTGGTACTAGCAGCGAGGACAATGCTCCTATTAATCTATTCTCTGTTACGAGACCAACCGTGTTCAATCCTGACATTATCAGTGGAAGTTCATTCTTCAACAAAACACACAACATCTTAGCAGCAGAGAGATTGAAGACAAGACAAGCAGACGACACTTCAAGCCGCCATGTTGGTTCCTGCGTAGCAATGACTCCAACATTCAACACAAGAGACAGACGATTGAGACCAAAAGCTGCCAAGGGAAGAAGAACAAGAAACATTTGTCATCACCAGTATAACTAACTCTTATTAATTTAAACAAATTTGTTACATTCTGCCACTCATAATGAAAACTACTTAAGTAAGAAATAAGAATAACTTTCAATCTCTGGACTTCATGATTGTTTCTTTGTATCTATGTAAAAGTGGATGATATTTCAATTCAATACTGTAGTCAGTCGATTTATTTCTTTTATAACATATCACGTAGACTTCTACTGGCGACTAGGTGGATATGATGTTCCTCGAAGGGAAATATGTACATTCACAAACACAGTATAAGATTGTATTTTGGCTGGCATAGTAAATTGACAAGTGACTAGACTTTGATTTTTTATACTTTGATATAATTCAAAAATGAATAAATGTATAATTTCGATTATTGTCATTTGTGTTGGTATCTTTGATTTACGAATTAGATTATCATTTTATTAATCTGTTTACACAATACATGCTTACAAACAATAGAAATACAGTAATTTTCGATACGGATTGTAATTTACGATATGGAATGACACAAGGCGCTACACGACTAGAGCCTCAAAAGTGTATATATACATAGCACACAATACAGAAATTCGCAAATCTTATGACTGCTACATCAACAAAAAGTTTCAATGATTTGGCAAAATTCATTGTTTATAGTAAATGTAGTAAAATTAATCAAATTGTATAATTATCTATCTGTTTTTACTTATACAACGTATTAGTTATTGCCTCTGTAGTATTGTATCATCAAAACATCCCAAATACTCTCATCATGTGCTCTTCTGTAAATTAACCCATGTCTTATGTCATCATAATTTATGTATACATATATTTGCCATAAAACATATAGGTTTTAATGCAATGCATATTTGAAGTTAAAGTATAGATATAACGATGGTAACGAGATCATAGGTTTCTGTTAGTATTCTTACAATAGAATTAACGAAATAAATCTTGACAAATAAGTTACAATATATTCACAGGGTATGTCATTATGAACGTCTGTAACCATACACCGGAATACTTACCAAACATTCTCCATCCACGGCATCCAGGGAGGTCCAGACATACTTTCATTGTCTTCTTTACTGTTTAAATCATACTCCAGTGACACAGACTATTTAAGTTTTTGTTGAGGTACCTCACCGTAAGGTCAGATACGGTGTACCGTAAGGTCAGATACCGTGTACCGTGAAGTCAGATACCGTGTACCGTAAGGTCCGATACCGTATTCCGTAATGTGAGACACGATGTACCGTAAGGTCAGATACGGTGAACCGTAAGGTCAGATACCTTATACCGTAATGTAAGATACTGTGTACCGTAAGGTAAGCTACTAGAGCTTCCACTTATGAGAAGCTGGGATTCTATTTGTAATGCAATGTTCCTTAAATAAGTTAACAAGTACCGGATTTATATTCTGCCTCAATCATTCTATGAAATAAGCTGACAACTGATTTTAGATACGCGATTTCGCTAGATGATCTTTGCTGTTTGAAAGATTGTCTGCCTTATGAAGTTACGCGAAATGAAACAACGTCTTACAAATGTCTCCCAGTCTTCATTATACATGTAGTTAATTAATCTTCATAGTTTACTGAATTAAGGACCAGCGGTACGTTAATAATTTTATTGACTTTTGTGATGACACTGTTATGTAATTACTAGTTTATCAAACTTCATTTTTCTCTTTCGCAAGGGACGGAGGTCATGTACGTGTAAATAAGCAGATTTTTATCTAATTTGACAGTCTGCGATCGCTCAATGTACCACTGATGTACGCAGAGGACTCGCCGATAATTTATGTAATTTGACAATTTACGATCGTTCAATGACCGCAGAGTACTCACCGATATCAGTTACATGTACATTTGTATATCATGATATCATGATATCACACCATGTGTGTACAGTTAAACCTGTGGGTAAAGACCAACCTTGTGAAAGACAAAATGCCTTTATTGATATGCTACCTAAATTCAAAGGTCTGTTTGTTCTAAATAATCAATGACGGGTTTCAAAAAAATGACCTTCATTTAGAGATGGATGTAAACGCCGTTTGACTGCATGTTTGTTCATTGTTTTATCTCAAATTGATATTTACAGCGAACTTTTACTTTCTGTTGGCTCCCAGGACTCTTTACCTCCCCGTAAATTCCATAGGATTTCAGGAATTATATCTTAAGTCTACCATGTCCTGTTCTATTACACAGATGCGTCCTGAAAGCATTAGAAGATGATATAATTATCACAGTACTACAACATGTGGGCGGACAAGGATATATCCAAGTTAACACGTCTTTATAGCGATGTCTTCTGTAATTTAAGCAGTCTCAGGGGGGACTTTTAACGTATGCAGACACTGCACAATACCGTATACATAATGCAATACTCACAATATTGAATTAAGTTTTACTTCGAGAAAATTCATGCGACAGTAATTCGCCAAAATATCACCGAGCATGGCAGACAGTGAGACAAAATAATTGATCTCAAAAGAAAGATGAAATCCTCTAAACATTGTCTCATTATTAATCAAATACAACAAGTCGGGGGTGTCTGCTCATGCTTAAAGTGGTAATTCAGACGCCTAAAGCCTGCGTTCACATTCTATATGTCCTGTAACTATTAGAGTTACGCCATTCACTGGCAATAAAACACATAGCAGGCAGATTTTATGTTTGTGTCCCTTCGTAGGACTGTGCCTCTCTCTTCAGAAACTTGTTATTCTGCACGGAAGACCAATTGTGTCGTATTGTATACTGATGTTATATTTAAACCAATAATAGTTCTATGACAAACACGATATTTCAACTTCAAAAGCCGGATTTAGGACGGAAATTGTTACATGCGCAGTGCTGCTAAGATACATATGGGAACCTTGATTTATTGTGGTACATGTTATTTAATTTTGTATAATTATAAATCCTATCCTTAAATAATAAACTCAAATACTGGTACATATTTACTAGTACATATAGAGGAAAACTATCTCAGAATGCAGCCATACTACTGGCCAGTTTTAATTCTGCTGTCGGTGCCAACAAAGTTATGGACTGATCTCAAATTTCAAACTGCGGTGCACATGTATGCAAAACACCATTTACACGTGCACTCACTGGGGTAAAGTTAAACCTCAATGTTGCAGCCATTTTTATGACATAAGAAATCGGTTGTTATGTCAATGTGATATTTATATTGAAGTGTTCACTAACTGAGGTTTGATTGTATACCAGTATCGTTTTCTTCGCGACCAACGGACGGACCGACCAACGTACATTTGCAAAGCAATATACCTCCTTTTCTTCGAAAGGGTTCATAATAAAGACACCAGTTGTTACTAACTATTACTAGAACATACCTCAATGTGAAGACAAAATTAAATTCTAAAATGATTTGTTTGTCTCGTTTTTTTTGTAGTGCCTTATATAAGAAAGACCCGTCGTGGAGACAGATAAATAGCAATACGCACTTCCTAAAATAGATAATATACCGCTGGATTTAAATACTCAATACTATTAGCGTATCTTAACCACTGACAATATATTCAACAAACATCAATTTTCACAAAGCTACATACTTACTAATTGATCCGGACTGCCATTCAAACTTCAAATATCAGACACAATTACGGTATAGCGGTATTTTGTACTCATCTTATTTACCGACAAATGTGTTTTAAGAAGCATCGCTTTTCGAAACGATGTAATTTAATGATGGTTTTTATAGTATTTAAGACGTTTGTCTTTTAACATACTCATTATTACGCGTTAAACGGCTTTACGATCTATTTGTAGCCACTAATTCCTGTCTAGAATTCTAAAAGAAGTATATTGGTCAGTATTTATATAGAAATTTATTTGTCTGCTATTCTGTGTTTGCACTGATTCAACAATTGATTTGGGACTAAAATATAAACTGCATTATACGTAATATCTTATCAAGGCAGTATACTTGGGACATATACGCCGAATCATTTTTTTCGTATCTGAACGAACATGTATAATCTATTTGTACTGCAACACGATTATTTGTAAAGAACGTAACGCCATTAGAACAGTTGACCGCCATGTTTATCAGCAACAAATGTATATATTGTATACATAAAACTTGGTTCCCACTGACTCAAATGTACGAGTGAATACTACAAAACAATATGATGCACAAGTTTATCTGTTTTATCATTTAGAAATTGAAATGAACGAGTCAGAAAAGGAATGTGATTTAGATGCTCGCCATCGGCGTAGATAACCACGAACCTATGTGAAGTATGGTACACCCGTAAAAAGCCAGTTGTTTGAATACAACAAATTTACCGAGCAATACTGTAACCTATTGTTCGTCCAGGCATATGTAATATCAGTTCGGCTTTATGAACAATGAGTAATGATCAGATTATGGAAAGTAGCTTCTAATTTAAGATTTCAGAAATAGATTCCGTTGATATGTAATGATATTTATGACAAAGATATCTGTCTTCACTTCTATAATTCAAATAACATAAACGTGACAAATCGGACGTATAAATGATCTAAATGACAGTCAAATGTTCCCGAAACTATCGTCAGTAATGCTATATTCTGAAAAAGAAACAAACATTCTAATGTTTTAAGATCAAATAAAAAGATAGGGAGTGAAAGCGAAACTGAACTTTACCAGGACTGGTTTAGTCTGTCAATCTAGTAGTTTGATCCTGGAGTAATAGTAGTATTGGCTTTGATTTTATTTAGCCGGTTTACTGTAAAGTGTGTTCCTGGGTTTATTCACTGATTTTATATAATACATGATGATATATAGCGCTGTATTTGCGTAGCAATGTGTTATCTCATCTCATGAACAATAATTGGCAATTAATGTATTTACCCATTTGATATCAATGTATTGCCCATTGGTTGTTAATGTACACCCGTATCACTCATTGGTAATTAATGTATTGCCCATTGATAATTAATATATTTTCTATTGGTAATTAATTCATTATTTATTGGTAATTAATGTATTGTCCATTGGTAATTAATGTATTGTCCATTGGTAATTAATTTATTGGTTATTAATATATTGCCCATTGATAATTAATGTATTATGTATTGGTAATTAATATATTGTCCATTGGGAGTGTATATATTTCCTATTGAGAATTAATATATTGTTCATTGGTAATTAAAGTATCACTCATTTGTAATTAATATATAACCATAGGTTATTTATACATAGCCAATTGGAAATTAATGTACTGCCCATTGGTAATCAATGTAATATCCGTTGGTAATGAATATAGTATTCTTTGGTAATTAGAATATTATCCTTTGGTAATTAATGTACTGTCCATTGGTGATTACTGTATTACTCATTGTAAGTAATATATAGCTCATTGGAAATTAAAAGTATTACCTATTGTAAGATGATGCTCTCTTCCAGTTCTTGTTGTTTTTATTCGCTGACCACTGTAGCAGGGCTGGACGGTATTTGACTAAAGCATTATGAAGTAATACTGATTTAATGCAGAGATTAATTACAGTTTTATTAATGGGGGAATATTTGCGTATACCTATGTATTCATTTATCAACTTGTTACACGTAATTGGACTAAGACGAATTACTTATGTAAAAATAAATTGATCCCAGAAACATGAGACAATTATAGGCATATGATGTTACTTGTAGGTTGGCTCAGAAGTCCTCTCGTCTAACAAAAACGTACACGATAAGGGGCAGTTTTCATACCGTACCATACGGCTAATGTCACTTCTAACCTAAACCATTACACCACATCAATGCTTGTGTTGGGACCTGAGTGACGCCTAGGCTACACCCCACGTGACATCGATACCTCAAAACAAAACACCGTGATAAATACATACTGTACGCCTTGTGAACGATCGCCCAAATAAAAACATAAAACGACATTTTGCATGTTTTTATTGTTAATGAAAGCAAAATAAAGATAACGCATGTTCAACATTCACTTAATATTGTAGGCAAGTACGCGGGCTTAGACTCAAAATGGGCGAGTCTGACGGATATTGGTTCGTTTTATCAACCGTGAGCTGAGAAATCTTAAATTCATTTTACCGATATTGTTTTAATTGTTCTATTTGTAAACCATACCCCTCGTTGGAATGTTTGTGTGTTGTTTTTTCAATAAGCTCGCGGTTTTAGTTTGCCATCGTTTTAAACGAGATTCATGAAATAATTTCATCGAAGGAAATCTTATAATCACATTTTGATTTATGATCTAGACGAATTACATCAACACCAATGATACAAAGCTTACAAGCTCAATTAATTATGATTTACACATTTCCCATGATCATTTTGGCTGGAATCCACTATCTATTAAGCCCAGGAATTTCAAGGGAGGGAGGCAACTAGAAAATAATGGTTCGAGTTAGCCAAAACTAACACATACTTAGCAAAATAAGTTCGAAACAACCGTTTAATGGTGACGAAGTTTAGGCCTATATGGGCAAAATTTTCAAAATATTCATCGATTCTGCCAAAATCTTAAGACTTTCTTTGATTTAATTTAATTCAAGTTAGCATTAATCATACTGGAGATTAATGTTCTATACGGAGTTAACAATGATATAACAGTTTTTTTTTAAAAAAGAATGATTAGCAAGTCATGGCATCCTGTCTGTGTTAATTTCATATTAAAGAATAAACATGAAATACAAAACTCGTAATAAAGATTTAATCGTAAATTTCTTTGCCTACGCTGGTGACAATACTACTTGTCAGGTGATATCAGCGGCTCGGTCAATGGTAAACGAATTAATGAATGAAAAAATTTAAACTGTTAAATTACGAAATTTTATGAATAATTAATTTGCTAACATCGTAAACTTCATTATATGATTTAATCTTCTTCGCCGTTTAAGGAAAATCCAAAAAAGGGCTCATTCCAATCCAGCGCATTAACCGTGATATCGTAAAAATAGTTCAACAAGTACAAAAAAACCTTGTACACATTCTCGCGTGATTTAGTGAGATGTTTTATGTACACCATTCTGAATATCATTAAACTCTACCATAAATCATTATAGAGTCAAAAAGGGGTGTAACTTCCGTCCCCCTGAACCCATATGTCCATCCACTTGCTAATCGAATCGTATCAGTAATCCGAGCACACTATTTTCGCGTGACAAAACAGCGTTTTCGGACATATTCATCTGACAAAAGAGTTGTAATTAGTAGCTGCTTATTTGGTATGTCCGCTAGATAATGACGATAGTCGGTCTAATTGAATTCTGAAAAGATAACCATTTTGTGGTTCATCATTCTTTTCATGTTAACGGTTCAACTAATTTTAGTTCGGGACCTCAAAACACGCCTTTTCATGAACAATTCGAAAATCTTTACATTCTTTGTAGACGATTCGTCTTAATAATGAATTATAGACACAACATTTTCAGATTTTGACAAGGAGCATCGGTTCATGAACGTTAAAGCTTTGTTGGACAACAGAGACGTGAACACTGATCAGTCAATGTTTAGATAAAAGTTCGCTGAACCTTTTCACAAGATTTAATGATAATTATGATCATTGCACAGTAAAAAAACAAGAAGAATTACAATCATATCTATATCTGCATGCATAAATTGTTCAAATACAATAGCACGTCTTTAGTATCTATGACAAATATGTAAAGATTAATTCAACTATGATTCTCTTACAAGTACATAATTATTTTTCAGCAAATTTTGATTTTAGATGATTCAATATTGGAATAATATTTTGTTGCTTTCATTTAATGCTTGACACCGGGCACGATAAAAACAAGAAAAACTATTCGAAAAGAGTAGGTACATGTATATTGATGCCCGGTTCTCCTGTATCTTATCTCCTCTCTCTCTGGGCTGGCTCTGGTATGACTATAGGGTCGTAAAACAACAGTTTCGGTCACTATTGCTTTTGAGTCCATGTTTGAGTCTGAGTTAGAAATAAATGTTTGTGAGTATGGGCCCAGATGTTCAGGAATGTGTATTTTGACTGCTGTAAAGCCGATTGACATATAAGAAATAATCGTACTTATCGTGGATTCGACCACAATCATGGTCTTCCTAGGGATTGCTTTTACTCTTTACTGACCGGCCTTCTTAGAAGGTCTCACTGTATTTTATTTACGAAAAAAAAGAGATTTTTTTATTTAACCAGGACTATATTTTCTGTTCATCGGCGGTGTTAAGCAAATGTTAGCCTGTAACCACTGAGAATATTTCACCCACTTTTTGATACCCTTGACCTGGCTAATGTATAACAAATCTTCAAAAATACGCTATTGTTTAAAAAAATATTAAGTCAATCCCACGACAAGTATAGTCAACTTAACAAAATCTCCACTACAAGTTAAAAAGATAAGTGAATTATTTTCAATACAACGGTAGAATGAGTAAAAAATGTCCAATGTTTTGTCAATACTATCCAAGTGATTAAGTAACTTTATAAGTCTTTGTATTACAAATAATTTGGTAACCATATACATTGACTTTAACCTGGCTTACCCAAGTATCAATGACCTTTGGTTCGATGACTTGACCTGTCATAATTCCGCGTGGAATTATTAACATCTGTATTTTGATAAAGCGTCCGCATAATAAGTTAAAACAGATTCTACATGTGGCCTCGTGGTCTGGATTCAGAATCACTGGGGGCCAACGACGTATCACGAGAGGCGGTTCGCATCGAAAACATGTGTATGTTATGCAACGAAATTTTATGTAAACAGTCTCTGGTTTTCTGACCTGCACATGCCATTTTGAAATGTTTGACCTGCAGGGGGACGAAATGTTAGTTTTTTGGATTGTCTTGTTAGTTGTTTTTATTAAGTTTGTATTTGCCATTGTAAAATGCGTTTTCTGTACAATGATTGCGTTGTCATTCGTCAAATTATGCCAGATTAGTCCGTTATTCTGTGTAAAAAACAGTTTTCCTCAAAATTATTGTGACATGAAACCCATTTGTAAAATATTTAGCACTCATGATACAGGCATCATGTCTGTGAACATAACTTAGCATCTCCCCATCGCTTATCAGATTCAATAGAATGTATACACGTTAATATAACAAGGCCTTTCGCACTAGACAAGTGTGTACGGTGTCAACTGAAGTCTCTTTTTGATGTATATGTTACTAACAGAGTGTGTGATGTTTCAGTCTGAAGTCAAATGTGTACATCAATTAATATTTTGCAGTTGACAGATATCTATTTAATTATGTGTGATGGTCTAAAGAGAACAGTTAAAATTGTTAGATGGTCTTATCATTTAATAACTGCATTATAATAGATTTAGGCACATACGAGTTTGAACAATTTAGAAATCTGCTGTTATCTAAAAAGTTTGATAGCATTTCTTCGATAAGTTAACACCATTGCCCCATTCATTAGTATCTATAGCAATATTGCACCGTGCTCGTCAATCCAAGCGTGATTTGCACCGAATTCGCCAATATCCACCATTTGAAAAAAGGTGACCCAGTCTTGAAGACGCCTACGGTCAGTTATAATGCCCCCATCACACCAGAGCACGTCCGCACCACGCTCGCAAAGTTCCTATCACGTCCTGAAAAGTTTGATGGCCGTGGCAGGGACGGGGTCAAACTCGAAAAGAAATGATGCACTCAGGCTCGCACTACGCCCTTACAACGTCTTTGCCATGTTCTCACTGCGTCTATCACGTTGCCAGTAAGTTAATTACACGTGCAGCTTCTCGTTGTCACCAGGTCTATTGCGTTAATACTACGCCAAAATTATGTGCTCAATACGTCCACGCAGACTGAACTGCGCTCTCCCTAGGTCCCAATAACGTCCTCAATGCATTCACTAGCTCCGTATGTATACTGTACCATATGTGTCCATTTATATTAACTGGTCATGATGGCCAAACAGAAGTCTTCTTTCTGCTTATAGTCATGCACTAACGCAACATAATCTAAGTTGCTTCATGTTTCTTTTTCTTCTATTTCTTATTTAGAAAACGGCAATTTCAGCATCCAAATGGCTTGTCAGGTGGTACAATAACAAAATGCATTCATTTGCTAACGTCCTGTCAGGACGCGGTGGGTGTAGTGCAATCGTTGCCTTAGTGTGATGGGTAGATGTGATGGATTGAAGAAGCTTTTGTTATTGTACTACGGTCTCTTTTGTTGTTTCATCGGTAACGTTAGATCTACTTTTTCAAAGTCCTCTGCGTCTGAGCATAGTATAGTTGTGTCCAATTGTTCAGCACCATCTGGTTGAGAAACTTCTGTACATCCCGGATTCCGCTTGTTTCAGGAACAATTGGCAATGGACAGACTAAGTCGGTGTGTTCACTTTAAGAAATTTCCATATTGGTCTGTCACTTGTTACATTATTTGTAGGTATTAATTTTTCCAATTTCCGTGATCGTTGTCATGTCGTCGATGTTGTAGATAACGTAATGGTCCTTCATTTTAAGTTGCATTGTGATATTTAGTTGTACCTCTATCATCTGCTTCCCTCATGAACGTAACGCTCTATATGCTGGAGTTTGCACAGTGTCATTGCGCTTCTAAAATGCTGGAAAATGGTGACCGGCAGTACATACACACCGCGTGGTCTGTATCCTGAAATTGATTTTGACTTCAGTGAGCAACGTACACATGAAGAGTGACCTTCGTTTAGCACCATACACACACTCTGTGAGAAACAAACACAGTCGTAGTATGCAAAAAAAACCGTTCATATGTGCTTATTACACCTACAGAACATTTCTAATGAAGACAAAAAGATTGAATAAGTAAACCTTACCCAGTAAGTATAAGAAATGATACTCACGAAAAATATTTTAATGAAAAATCTACCAAAACAAGACTGTCTACGAACATCCCTAACTTTTGAGCTTAATTCATACGTAATTGGTACTCAATTAACTGCATACAACTGTTTCATAGTATTAAACGTTTCTACTCACCATGTTTCGTGCTTGGAATATGATATTCCAGCAAAATACAATGTCACTAACTACAAGAAATGTCGTCCTTAGCTTTTCAACCACGTTCAAACATGTGTCGTTTGTCGTTGCATAACATACACATGTTTTCGATGCGAACCGCCTCTCGTGATACGTCGTTGGCCCCCAGTGAGAATGCCGGAAACCAAGCTCAACGCCAAATTGGAGTTGTGTTTTTCACATCCACTGATTTGGAGCGCCAGCACTGGCAAGAAACCGATGAGGGGTGACTTGAATTTAATTTGCATAAGTTGTATATATTCATAACCGATGTGAAATCAGTAAGTTTAGACCCTAAAACGTAATTTCAGATCTGATATTTAAAGAGTTCCTAGTCAGTATAACACCTTTAACATGCAATATATAAAGGCATTAATTCTCTCAATGTCTGTTCCTGCATAGATTCTAACCGGTTGGCTCAGATTTTAAGGAAATTCTGTATTAAAATAAACTTATACTTAGAACTACCGAGCACTGTCGTCGTTAAATGGAACAAAAATCTTCATTTGACGTACATAAATTTAGTATACTGCTACTTTATATTTAAAAAAAATAACCAATTAAAGACAATATTATCAGAAATGCTGGAAAATTCGTTTGGGAAATATTCCCAGTAAACTAGAATCATGCCCGCCTTTTTATCAGCTAGAACGTGTTCCAGAGCTTGATCTGTAACGTGTTTGTCGTCTACTTAACATTTTTTCTTATTTTCACCGCACGGAATCTGATTCTCAAATCCAAACAAACATAAGCAAATAAATTGGCGAACACTTAAAGCACTTATCAATTAGGACTTCGTGTGCATTTTGCTATCGCTGCAAAATAAACTTTGCAATCAGTATATCTGCTAACTGATCAAGTGTTAAAGTTCGCCCGTGTTTTGATACGAGAAATCACACCTTAAGGTGTTTTAGACAGTTTATTAACAGGTAGCTTTTAAGAAACTGTTAATGTTAATGTCAGACTTATTTATTGTTGGCCTTCGGGATTTAATATTTGATATGGCATCAGTATCTTTTGATTAATATTATTAAATCAAATATGTGTGCTGTGAAAGTACGATTACGAGTGGAACCGGATTTGATAGAGATTCGTCAGTATCAACAATTAAATCAGTTTGAAACTGACTTTTTTATACCATTACGGTCACAGAAAGACGAGCGTGATATCAGAATATGACCTGGTTTGATAAGTACCACCCAGTGCATTAAGCTCTGTATCATTGAACTCTGTTGCGACGTTTACAGCATCGTCATCATTATCTAAAGGCAGATCTAAAGGTAAATGCAATAATTGCCTACATTAAATCAGTTGTTTCCATACATCGAAGTTCACTCTTTCTGATCCTATAAAATAAGTATTTCGACCGGTTAATGGTATAATAAGGAAACCCGTACCCACCCAAATTGTTTAACGAATATCTTTTCAAAATTCTCAGAAGTTTTATGACATTGGTAGACACCCCATCCATGATAACTATTTTTTTTACCTGACACCATCTGTGTTTGAAATTGCTCTTAAAAATCGTGCATTTGAATGTCGATTTTATTAGCGGCAGAGGATTGGAGAATCCTAATGAAATACAAACATTGCAATAAAGTCTTGATAAAGTAAAAAGTAAAGTAGTGTTTTATCGCATCATCTTGATGCAAAGCAAACGCGAAACACTCAATTTTCATCGGTTCTGTTTGAGAGCAGGCGAGGTCACATTAAAACATATCGTGATGCGCTATCATGTTTTGAAATAAAACAAATAATCTTAGTTATCACTTGATGAACACCCTTGTAGATGTAATGTGATAATTCTCCAAGATAAGTGCTTTATTTCGAAATGTTTTAGATTCATGACGTATTTAAATACCTAAAACACATGCTTCCGGAATATTGTCTAAAATAGACAAGCGAATAAAAAAATATTATCATTCCTGTGCATCAGCGACATGTACCGGTGCGATTGATTTTAGTTGCTGGTTATAAAAAAATAACTTCGCCTTGGGTTCAGGGAAAGGCTATCAAATTACTTCGTTTATTGCACTAAGAAATACTTAACTGTACTTGGAACTAAAATATAGTTTTCCTCTGGAGATTATCATTGCACCAACAACCAGGGTCATTTTCGGTGATGGAAGACCCAATGCGTACATGTGGACAAAAGGAAGCTAAATAAACTGTTTAAATTGTGAACATTTTAAAGTTGCCACAAGTTTACCCCTCGCAGCTAGCTTCTTATTGTCTCAAAACCGCCCGCAACCAATGGTATACACTTAGATAACTACTCAGTTGCATTTGATGTATGGTTAACCAAAGGTTGACCGAAACAAGATGATTGTCGTTGTTGTAACTAACGCTGGACAACCTAAACAATTCAGAAGAGTAAAAAGATACACTTTAGATCTCGCCAACTTCTAATAAAAAATCAGACACCTTGCTAAAGTTTAACCCAAAATTAAATATAACACAGAATTTCAAATTAACCAATGATTATACAATACGGTGAAGAATAAAATTGTTATTTTTCAAAATCACATCCGACTCCGAGGTTGTAAAATAAATGATCCGTCTCCAAGCCCAAATTTCTTCTCTTTATTTTTGGCTTGTGATGTCCCAAAGTTATTTATGATACAACGGTTATGATATCATAATGAAATCATTATGAAATCAATCATAATCTCATCAGTAACACAACTGATATGATTTTGTATTTAAACATTAAAAAGCTTAGTTTCTACTTTCAACAGACGGGACCCACATCTCATTTTAAATATTTTATTTCACTTCGTATATTACAGACGTTCAAATACTTGTCGAACATTCATTGGTATCTTAATATCACAAAAGCTTCTGTTTCGTTTAAAACAATCGATCTATTTTGGTTCGCTATCAACAAAAAAACCGAACGCAGTTTTTGAAACTTGGTGTTTTTGTTCTTTCACGACGTGGATGAAACAGGCATTTTATAGGAATGTGGGAGTTGTGTAGATATTGTTTTAGCGCCGAAACGTCTATATCTGAATCAGGAGCGAAGCTAATCAGTGTAATTGAAGAAAATGACGAAGATTTTAGATATACGTTACCGTATCTTGTATTAAATAGTTTTGAAGAGCAGGAATCTTGATATACCGAATTGTAATGGCTATATAATCATTACCCGTGTGCGGATTCTCTTTGTCTTTATCGATAACCACTCGAAACATAATAACCTTGTTCAGATTGAATAAACTTGATATACGACCTGACTGATATATCTATGGCATGGTGCAATTGTTGTATATATAGAAGTTCGTGAAATTAAATTATCTGTAATCAAAGAACTAGAAGTACCATAATCGCAAAAAAATTATCAACTTTTGGTAATGGCTACTCTTTGTGGAGATAAGGCATTTACCACAGTGAAGTCGACAGCTGTATTGCAAACAAAAAAAAGATATCATAACGTCTTGGGGAGCTGTGTTCCATTGCAGGGTCAGATGAAGTTTCGTATTTTTTTACGTGCATGCTAAGAATCACAATGAAACGTTTACTCTTTTATGCCATACAGGTGTTCGGATCAGGTTCATGGATATCATACTCATGTCTTTAGCATCAAGATTTCGAAGTTTTATAACATTAGGAAATGTGTTCCAATATACTGAAATAACTTTGCAAGTGAAAGTTGAAGCAGAATAAAAATAACAGAAAAATATTAATTAACAATCTTTTAAGTACCGGTGTATCATTTTGTATTAACTCCTAACCCTCAAATAATTCATTTAAAAAAACGAAATTATAAATAAAAAGTGCATAAGTGCTAATTAACACCGCCCATTGTTCTTTTAATAATTTACGGATTTTTATCTCTAACAGAGCTAGTTGATTCTGATGCTGAAACAATAATTCTAATAAGTTTTGTTTTGTATTTTATTGATGCCAAACAAAGAAAAAATGCATCTGTTGGTTTTGTATAATTTGTATAATTGTATAATAGTTCACGCAGTACGTGTAACTGTGAATTAGGAAGCCAATACTGTTTGTCCCTGATCTAGTGACCCTGTCCTAGTTATACCAGTACTTGCTGCACTCTACGTAAGAGAACATTGCTGACTGTCACATTCTGTGTGTACCTTCTTATCGTTTGATCTATCAAGCATATTATATAATAACATTCTTTGTTAGAACTTCCGGAAACAGGAAGTTGTGCAAGGATTATGATGTCACCAACTGTCTCTCATAAAATGTAGAACACTTTTGCGATCAAAATTAAGATAATATTATCGACCAATTACTCGCAAATGCTTTTCTGCGAACAGTACATCGTGACAAGACACAGTCATGGTGATGATGTTGAATGTGGTGGTAACGTTGTTGCTAATGTACATGTATATTATAACCACCAAAATGATGATGTTGATAGTGAGAGTTGTGACAGTGTTGGTTTTGATGATACTAATTTTGATTGTGATGGCGTCTACGCTGTCGATAATGATGATAATGGCAGTTATGAAGATGATGATAATGACAATGGCAATGACAACGACTAAGATGATGTATATAATGTTGGTGATGATTTACTTGGTATTATAAAGTATAACAAAGCTTAGGGAAAGTCAGTGGTTCAATCAGATTATATCTCTTGGGTGTTCCTCTATGGTTAAAACTTTGAAAAGTCGCCAATAACCCATGCTGTTGGTACTACGTTGAACCCAACAAAAACCCAAAACAAAACAATCGAACTTTAAAAAACGCAATTTGTTCCATCTAACAGAAATCGCTGATGCTGTTACATGTTCTATAATTATTTAAAGGCGATTATGTGGACCTGGTGATTATATTTATCTAATGATTAAAAAAGAACAAGTATGCAAAGGTCCTGCACTAAAACTGTGAAAATATTATCTTATTGTTCTCTATGACCGCAAAGCAGATAGAAGAGATACGAGTATATCGACAACAGCACTTGAATGCCATCAGGATTCCATCCATCTCCGATTGTTATAGACGACAGGTACCCGGTGTAATTAGTGATAAGCCGTATCTGATTTCTTAGAATCAATACAAATTAACCAATCAACGTAAGTGCTTAAGTACCCGTATGTTTATGTAAGTCGGGGTTCAGCTATCAGTAATATACCGGTAGGTGTCACTTAGTTTCCGCATCCACGTGACATTGAAGAAAATGACCGACAAAATTCATTATGTAGATATGTATACCGCCATGCTATGTGAGTTAATTTTAGAATCATTGTCATAAGTGACGCAACACCATCAAGCACTAAGTTCATTGTTTAGTAACATTTAACTTAAATAAACTGACAATGGAATATCGACTAGAATTATATATAAAAAAATGATTGTTATAAACAGGGCTATATGCATAATGACAACAATATACGTAGATATTCATGAGCCTTCATAAAAACAAATTACGTCTGAAAAGAGAAGAAAATAGCAGTAATTATAATCAGGGTCGCTCAAAAATTAATGTAAAAGACCCTGTTACAATAAATACATTGTACATTAATTTTGATATCAGTCATTTAGACATTATATTTGTCACAGTAAACAAATTATGTTACTTAAACGATTGGAACATCACAGTAGCTGATGTATTTATTAATTTATTTCATCGGAGTAAAGCCATTTCAACATGATTTCACAGTAGCTGAAATCATACACAATTTTGGTGGTGAAATGGACTTTTATATTGTGAAGTACTGAAATAAGATTCAACGATCAAAAATATATATTCCTAAATGTCCTTTTAATTTGTAATACTTATGTTTATTCCAGGGGGTAGAAATAAATATGTAGGAGATTATTAATGAATTAGTGCCTTTTCTTGTAATGACAACATTTGTATTCATATGAATTCGGTCATAAATGAGGTATATAAGATTATCTATTTACTCGATTTACCATTAACAATAGAGCAAAGTCTAGCATACCCTACTGCCTGATTCATACACCTCTTCATTTCAAGTCTGTATAATCACTTGACATTTTTATTCATCCAAAATTCTAATGGTATGTAATAAAATATGATTCAGCATTTAATGCTATTTGATTTTATCAGTATTAAACATGTTTACTACGTGAAACACGGCACCTATGTCAAGTTAATAATATTGGAATGTTTAAATTGTTACATAGTTTTCTAGTTATGGAAAAAACAAAATGATATTTTCTACAAACTTTGTGACAAAATCTTAAAAATCATATTCAACATATTTTTCATACATTACGTAGATATATTCCTGCGATTCAATTTGTGTACGTAACAATAGTTTTAACTTCGACGTATATGATCTTAATTATGTTGTCAAATTTTAAGCATGTACCTTCCCCTCCTCTTAATTCACCCCTAGCACGTTTATTGGGATTTCTCTTGTTTGAAAGTGACATTTACTAAGCTACAAGCTACAATCACATATGTATGAATCTCCCTTTCGTGTATTTGTTTTGGCAGTTTACATAATTATTAACTAAGCTTTAATCTTTAATTCACTTTCCGTTGATTTTAAAATAACAAACACGTCCAATATTATATACGATTCCTTCAGAGAATAATCTGAAATAACAAACAGTTCCTCAACACAACAATACTTTACATACCGTAAGATATGTTTGTTTGACAGGAAAACTTAAATACAAACAAATATATAATACAGGGTAAAGTGTACTCGTACAATTCTTATCAATGCTTATTTTATTATTCAAAGACTTTAATATCGATAGTCATCAGTTCAACAGCGAACCTTTTCGAAATACATGGAATGGTCCCGATTCCTTAACACAGGGATGCTAAAAACACTGTTAGTTAGTTTTCAATTTTAAGTCAATTTATCGTACAATACATTCGCCATTTACTGATCGACAGCTACCACGTCAAAAAATAGTAAACCATTCTTTTGGCTGTGGCTTTACATGAACTGTGAAAGAATTAAAGGAATAAGGTATGCCAATTTGGACATATCTGTTCTATGTGGGGAGCCACTCAGCGTCATCATTGAACTGCGAACTTTCAATTGCATTTAAGTGATATTTACTGAAAAAAATACATTCCAGATGCTGCTGGACATTATAGGTGTTCAAATTGATTTTAATTCCAAGAAAGAAAGCTCGAGAGAGAGAGAGATTGAGAGAGAGAGAGAGAGAGGGGGAGGGAGGGGTGTAAAGGTGTTGAACCACTATCAGAAGTACTAAAATAGAATAATTTATCTTATTCGTTTTGTTAGACATGTAGCAAAGCCACACACACCTCACCATTAAGTTCTCTGACAAATCCTATACAAGCCATAAGACATCCGTGACAAGCCCTTGTCTTTCTATATACGTAATGATCATTTAAGTCACAACCAGTCCTTTCTTTTATATTTATAAAGAGTAATGTTGCCTCTCCCGTTTTCCACTTTATTCCTTGCCTGACGAACCTTTTAGCAACTTAAGCTCTTCTTAGGGATTCAGCCTTCCGTTCTTTACCATTCCCTTTTTCAATTCAATGATGAAATTCTTTATAACCTTACACTATGGAGATAGTTGTATTCATGATTAATTGTGTTTTATCTACTAGTAATAGCTGTAAATATGTGGTTTGTATGGTGACGTTCATTTACAGAGGATAAAGCTTACAATTATTGAATCGCGGATTTGAAGTCAATTGTTTGTCCACCTGGCAGCTTCATCAAAGAAAGTAAAACGTTTTATTAAACACAACAATGAAAGCGTGATAAGATATAAAGGTGTGTCTATATACACTATTTCATATGGCTACAACGCATGTCGTTCATCGAAACAGTATGATTAAACACACTGGAATTTTAACAACTTCAGCTGAATTGATTACCGTGTTCTGATGATATATCTTTGGTGTTACAACAGCTTCTTCATCCAGGGTACCTTATATCATGGTGAGATTTCCGTGTCGTACAAGATGTATAAATAATCACTCGATAATTAAGATGGTACAGGTAAAATGAGAAGAAATTTGACTGCTACCAGCTGCTGTCGGCCAAACCGAAAATTCAGTGCTGAGAGTAAAGCGATTTTCTATAAAACAGCATGCTGTGATCTCAGCGAATGAAAATATTTATCTAAAAAAGTGATGAATTGTCACACATGGAAGTTCGATGCACATATGGCGGGGGTCGGCATTCCGCTGCGGCTTGTGTTCAGGGTCGGGAAAGATTCGATTAATATGCAAAATCCTGAATTAATCTTAATTTCGACAGATTTTTGCACGACTGTTTATTTGCTTTAGAATTTGATGTATTTGGTCTCTAGTAATTCAATTCGGTGCAATGTTTTTGTTGAAAACGGACTTAGTTCTACTTGACTGTTCAAACACCCGTCACTTCTCCAAATAAGAAATACACGGGTAATCAAACGACTACCACTGTATGAAAGGACTTTTTCATCGTTATAATTTCCTGATTTGGCTAAAATGTCGTAATTATTCGTTATAACTATTTAGCACTAGATATGCTTATGTTTACATTTATAATATATGGATATGAATTAAGTTTTCATTTTAATTGACTTCTAATATCATTATTTTTTAGTTTAGCTTTTAATTAACAGCAAGTAATATTTCGAATGAAATTCATAAACCGTGTATCTGAATATGTTTATTTATCAAACACAGTTATAGAGCGTATATATTTACCCAATTAATTGGAAATTAGACATTTTAATTATAACTGCCAAAGTCACGAAAAATAAACATTGAATGGCTGAAAGCAAATCAACAGTCGTTTTTTCAAAATGTCCGTTCACACCTTAAACCATTCTCTTCATTTAGTTGTCAAAACTTTTATAAGGGGCCACGTTCTATCAGAGCGACTTAGCTCCATGCTGACATTTGATATTTTTATTAGTGTGGAAGCTTATAGAAAAGAAATTTCGTCGATCAAGTATTATTCATTAATGTCAAATTTGTTGATATATAATTATAATGAATTTGAAAGTATAAAGCCGCTTGTTCATTCTAAATCATAAAATACTAAAGTTTTATGATAACCGAATCTAGTTTTTGTCGTACAAAAACAAGACATTAAAATGTCTATTGCTCTTTTTTGAATCAATCACTAAAATCGATGTATCTAGATTGTAAATAATAGCTAATTCAACGAACATTTATGACTAACTATAAGGATTATGTAACAGTGCAATGGGTTATTGTTCGCTGTAAAACATGTCAATCTTTGAGAAATAGTACATGTATGTATATTAACTTTGTACACGTGCGAAATTTCTTTGATTAATTTATAATATATTTCGTACAGAATAACTACGCAATGTTCTGCGAAGTCGCATTCTGACGTTTGCACAAAACATTCGACCATTTTCTAACTAATAGAAGTACCATACAGAACGGAAAGAAGTCCCACACGTACACGCTTCAGATCATAACGAAAAAAAAGGGTTCTAGTGAATTCGGATACATTGAAGGGATCACGAATTTACTATAACCGTATTTTACTGTAACCCCTTTATCCTTACAAAGCGAAATTTTAAATGAAATCGTCATACACCCATGACTTAAAAACGACTGAAATATTTGATTACATTTTTCCCTACTCATTTATATCTGTATAACCTTTTCAATATGCTGCTGTTTTCAACATATCAATGAAAAGATAAAGTTGAATAATCTACAACCACACGCAATGGTAAAATTAGGCGTTTGAAAAAATGGTTACAGTACGATTTAGTAACTGATATGGACACATTGGTACGATATCATTAATATTTCGTTGATAAATTCAAAGTTAATGACATAACTGCTAATGTTCGACAGGCAGTAACATAAATTATATTCTTTCATCTTAACTTGAAATAAACATTGGCCTTCTTTCGCGCAATTAGTTATGTCGAAGTCTGGAAGGCAATGTCGATAATCAGACCATGGTACGACTACGAACACCAGTGACTCAGACGATGATGTAACAAAATAAATAATATAACATTTGCATAGAATTGTTCAATATGCTTATAAAGAATTTGGAAGGACCAAAAAGTGGACGTTATCAGAGGTATTTACTTTGATTTATGGACGTATAAATATATAGATTTACAACATGTTAGCAGGTTTCAATAAATCGTGTATGGTTGAGTAATGGTTCTATGTCTTGTATATTTCAGGATCCAGTTCCTCCCCAACCATGGGGTGACGTCATAAAGAATACAACGGTGTTACCACCAGCATGTCCTCAGCCAGCAGAGGGTGTTGCTTATATAGAATACCACGTACCTGGATTTAACAGAACCAGTGAAGACTGTCTTTATTTAAATGTATACGTACCAAGAGTAAGTCTATTGGGATATTTTTGTTTTTTGTTAGTGGGTAAGATTTGGGCGTGTATCACACACATTTTCAATTTGAATCAAGTTCACATGCTTAAATATTATGACACACGCTCTTTAAAAATCTGCCGAAATAGTATTTTCAATGGTACATTTGTATTAAAAATGTTTAACATAGGCTTTGGAATTGTAAGCCTTGTCAATAGCTACCAGGAATCTCTCTGAAAAATCTTTTAAATGCCAAATATTTCGTCCTCTAGGAACCCCTATCAGGGCTTTGCCCTTGAGCCACTAGGTTCACAAATCTGGAACTGATATGTATTAGTTCCACTGCAGCATTCACTTTTTTGGGGGTCAATCATAATGTATAATATTACCGACGATATTAAATTCTATTCTATTCAATTTCATTACCTTTATTTTTGCATCTCTTTTAGTTTGAACAAAATGTTATTTACGGTCAAATCAGTTAATTTCTATCATAAGATCAAGGTGTGCATCATGATATTCGTTTGAACTATGGTGTATATAACATGGTTTCGTGATTGTATAATGGTTATATATTATTATGTTTTACATCGGATCACATGAAATGATACATATTACATTAACGAGATGACAAGGCTATAAAATATGTTTTACTGTTTTCGCATTAGACAAAGCTGATAACGAAATACTATCAATGATAAATGACTTACAATCTAAGTTTCAGTGTGTTTATCTTCAATTATACTGGCATTGCTGTCTACTCGGTGATATCAATTATAATTATTCTGTTCTGAAAAGTACTTCTTGTTCTCAACTATCAAAACAAAATGACTTCCTGTAATAGTATACATACACAAGCGACTTATTATGATGCGAAATCTCGGCATGACTTAATCGCGTGTATCAGTTAAAAGTCTTAATTGGTCGTTTATGTAAATATCAGGAATTAAGATAGAGCTATGGGCTGAAGCGCATTTAATGAACACGTCAAGTTTTGAAACACGTTATATGCATATTTAACACTATTCTTTACGCGTATGCGATAGGTAGAATATTCGTAGATTGTAAACGGTAATTATATTTGAATTAACAGGGAGCCCATGCTCACAGGTCTATGCCAGTGTTTGTTTTCATCCACGGAGGTTCGTATCAGAATGGTATGGGCGCCATGTTTGATGGCAGAGTTTTAGCCTCACACGGGATCGTTGTAGTCACATTCAACTACAGACTGGGTCCATTAGGTAAACATATATAATTTATACATTACTTATAATTCCTAATTTTTCCATACGAAATGCGTGTCAAAATAAAGTTCAAAATAAAACAAAAATATTCAAAATACTCGAATATAATGCGTACAAAATGTATTTCAGTTCCGACAATATCTCATGCATTTCTTTCGAAAAGATACGACAGTGCTCAGCTTTAAAAAAGTCCTGTATATTCCAAATGCATTGTGTTATTATAGAACTGCAATCATTTAAACAGTAAAAAACTATTTGAAAGTCACATATAAACTATTGATATCAGGGTTTATAACATCGGCGGACCGTGTGCTACGCGGTAATTATGGGATGTTAGATATGGTGGCGGCTCTTAAATGGATACAAGAAAACATAGCCCACTTTAATGGTGACCCTAACAAGGTGACAATTGATGGTCATAGTGCTGGAGGTTGCAGTGTGGGACTGTTGTTAATGTCTCCTCTTGCTAAAGGTAGGACAAATGAGTTTATGTAATAACACTTTAAGAATCTCCGAACAGCCTTTGATATGTACAAGCTGAAACATTTTAAATATTAAAAAAGATTATGTAATATTTTAAACATTTCCTATTAATATATATAAGAAGTTTTCCCATAATAACATACTCGGAATAATAGGATAATAATAAAGCCAGTTGTTATATAACATTTTTCTAAGACACAATAAAATTCATTTGATGGCGGTATTTATCTTTTCATTTACAGGCTTATTCCATCGTGTTATACAACAGTCTGGCTCTCCACTCGGGCAATGGGCGGTGTCTCGGTACGACACTAAACCGAGTTTTGTTTACAAAATCTTCACCACTTCTCTAAACTGTTACAATACATCCTCACAAGAAGTGAAGACATGTTTACAACAACTAGATACGGAAACATTACAAAACATGATTATGGAAGAATTTGAGGTAATTTGGAAATACAGTAACCGCTGATTTGGCTACCACTTCAATGATATGACTCTGTACATAAGACCGGTTTTCGGGCCAATTTTCCTTTAGATAATACTAAAAATGTACTTCAATATTAAGACTGACTTTTACTGTCCCGGATGTAATCTTATTATTGAGGTTTTACTGTGTACATAATTATATACGTGCTACTTTGCCCCAATCTCTGTAAGGCAACCTACGGAAGTCCGGAAAATTAGAAAGTAAACATATCAAAGTAATATGAATATTTGTAATTTATCCAGATCATTGATTGAATTAAAATATTTTACAATTTAATTATCTCTGAAAGATGTTCATTCAACACATATCTAAACTATTTTGTTTCTGTAAGATTTTGCAGAATGAAAATCATCAAAACGACTATATGTTCAACAAAAATCCTTTTATAAGTCAAACTGACCATGTCTAGTTTACCCTAAAAATACAATTTTTATCAATTGCGTCGATAAAAACGTATTCATGATAATATGTTTTGACGTTTGAAATAATTATATTGATTAAATATGGAACGGTCACTAATACGGATTTTTTTTCCAACCCGGTATGCGTCATGAGCTTAAATTTGAGTCAAATCAACATGAATCGGATTATAATTAAAACCAACATATTCATGGAGTAATTAGGCATTCCTTGTTGGGTATGTTTTTGGATCACCCTTTATGTATAGTCACAAACTGTATTTGTTACATTAAACGCATTTTGTATGTACCTTTTTATCTCTTGCGCTTCCATTGTTTTGTAGAGCTAAAATCTCTCTGGTAGAAATTCTAACAACATTAACGGAAGTTGTCTTACAACTATCAAATTAACAGACTGTACGGAAAAAAAGCTGATTTCTGTAATAAGATACTCCGTTATAGTGTTAATTGCTGTGAAAATGGGTCAGAGACCGAGCGTTTAATACCGCTTTAAAGCTTCTCTTAATTTGTGTGTTTAGCGTCTCATTTGAACTGAAGTTACAGCAATGTTATTAATCGTATCGATAAAGTGAAACAAAAACATTTATACCGGGAATAACTGGATGAATTCAGTCTACAAATTAAAAATACATGATAAATACAGAAGTGTTCGAATTTTAATATGTTCCTCTAGAATCATTTTATTTTGTTTCAGTGGGGCACGTCCCTGACACCTAAATATAGACCTGTGGTGGACGATTATTTTCTTCCACATACTCCCGAATATATGGTAGAAAACGAACCACTAAATGCAGCAACATTTATGACAGGGGCCACGAAGGACGAGGGACTTATTGCAGGTTCGTTTAGTTTAACACGAGGCTCACTGTTTCCGCTTTATGTAAAATTGTCGCCCGCCCGGTTTGCTCAATGGTTAGAGTTCTTGGTCTACCTGATCAAGAGGTCGTGAGTTCGAACCCCGGGGGAGGCTCACATCGTCCGTGACAAATTTGATTGAAGACATTACATTCTATGTTAAATTGTCCCCCGCCTCTGAACTATGTGGGGTAGCTTAGTAGTAACTTAGTTACTGGTTATGGCCTAAATGGAACCCAGGGAAGCTGGTTAACTGACTGCAACGATATAACTGAAATAATGTTGAAAATGGCGTTAAATCCGAAGAAAGAAAGAAATATGAAAGTGTTAATCGCAACCTAATTATTTTTTATGACGACGCATTTAAAAACCACATTTCTACGAAAGCCGGTAAATTCCACCAATCAAAGAAACCACAACGTCTTCATAAGCATTATTATTTTATTGTAAACGCTTTCAAGTTTCTTACAGCTAATTGATGTAGACATATTTGTTATCGCTTTGAATCTGAAAAGAAATAATGATGATATCACAACAATTAGTTGTTCACCCAGTTTTTCACCTGTCACAAATGATGACTTTTCAATGATCTAATGATCGCAGATATAAAATTGATTTACTTAGGTCACTGATTATATTAAGTTTCTTCCTAAGACAGGATTGTATGACATAGCCTACCTAAATGACGCAGTTGTCGGTACAAAGTCACATAATAAGACCCGTTTCCTTTGCTTTGACTATACAATGTACTCTCAATTAACGAAGAGGTATTGTTATATTGTTTTATAGTGATATAGTCATTATGATGTATCAAAAATCACGATTTTAATTTCAGCCATACCACTAATTAAATTATTTGGTGTCGGGAAGACAGGATTCCGGAAGTTGCTGTCGTTAATGAGTTGTTTTCGTGGAGATTTACCAGAAATACCGGGAATTGTTGGTAATTAACTTGCAACTTATTTCATATATTCTAGGGGTCAGGGAATGCATAAGGTCTAGTACAGAAGGGAATTTCTTGTAAGTGCGTGCTGTCTACGTGCAAAAACGTGGGCAAAACTTGGCAATCCGTACGTGATGAGTACCGCCTCCGTACGGATTTGGATGCACGCAGACACATCGTAGCACTTTTAGTACATGAGGAACTTTCGCTGCGTTCGGCCTACGGTCGGGCTACGAATTTACCAAAGTACTCGCATTCATCGTACTTGCACGCACTTACAACGTACGAGCGAGAAAGGAGAGGTTTCGCAAACAGCACGTGCAAGTATGGCCTTCGTACGATAACGTGGCAATCGCACGACGATAGTGCGTTGTAAGCACGTGTAACTCACCACGTGTGCAACGTGCGATACACGCAACCGCTTATAGCCAGGAGTGGCGTGTGGGCACGTACGTACACCTTACGCAACCGTGCGAGTGACGTACTTCTTCCCTGCTCTTGCCACTCACTTCCCAGGTTGTTAGGAAACGTGGCGACCGTGGTCTCCCAAAAAACGTACGGACTTTTAAACACGCACGGTGGGTTGTGACCGAGCCATAACTGTTTCAGCTACGTTTTCTATGTTGTTTGCATACATGCAAGCTACATGTGTGTGTGGAGGATTGTTTGTGTTGAGTTGTCAAATTTAATTTCTGAATCGTGTCCTTTCCTGAGAATTCTTTAGATTTTTTAAGAGACACTAAATTTGACCTTTCAGTCTTGACAGTTTTTATTTACTATTCATGTCGTTCCTCCATCGCCCGTAGACTAGCCGGAAACTCCAGTTCTCAATTGTTGCTTATATACCCAAAGTAATATCCTGGAATGTTTTCAGAGATTCTATTTCGGAAGCACAGCTGTTAGCCGCGGTTTTATTTAGTGAATTGATGCTAAATATGTTTCAGAAGAATCCGGTCAATATATAGTCATGTCGAGTTTTGAATTATTTATTCATCTATACTATTTTGATCCTGCTATTTGACCAGTTTTCCTCAATCCTAATTTGAAGCTGATATAGAATCTATTTTTGTAATATCTACTTAAGATCCTGTCAAACAGTCGACCAAGAAACGTGAAATGTCCGATCTAGTAATTATTGCCTTATCAGAACTAATGACTTTATTATTTGGCACCAATTTATTCTACTATTCAGCCGGTTGGCCTACGTAACATCCCGGATACGATACTAGAGTAATTTCAATCGGCTACGTAATTCGTATTTACATTATATCAGATACTGTCCCTAAAATTTAGTCGTAATTCGGTAATTATTTTAATTTATGTATTCAAGAATACATTTTTATTTTACTTAGATGTCATTACAATAAAAAATATATATGCGTGCGTTATAATCATAATAAAGTGTTTGAAAGACAATAGGATCATTAAACCGAGAAAGGAAGTATCAACTTCGATTGAGACCCTGATCTAAATCGAAAAAAAACATCTGCACAGAAACTGTGTCACTTAATTGGGATGATCTGTGTTTGAAACATAGAGTAGCTGCTGTTTGCTAGATCCATTGGTAAAGACAAGAGATCGGTTGGTAAAATAAATGGTCGCATTCTAGAATGAATAATCGCATTCACTTCAACATTTTGTGAGGTTTTGTTACTTAAATTATCATTCGAGTTCGAGTCTTAACGGCTGATGGACTTTTCATTTGTTTCAGTCCTGTGCATCATATGTTGAAGTATTAAATACAACTTTCTTCACGATACGTTTGACTAGGCTACTTTCTGTGATAGGCTGAGAAAAACAAAAATTACCACATATTTACACCTTCCAAGAAAAAAAAACGAATTCCCAGGATTTGCTTCATGCTAAGTCTTCCACATTTTAAAACAGACTGCATAGTCCGAGCACATACCAACATCACAGAACCCGCCCGCAAAGTAAGCCCAGGAAAGCAGCGCACATAAGCTTTGAACAATGACTCCATTGTACACAAGCCATCTATACGAGTCACTTCAACAACCAAGCGGCTGTTGTCAGCCATTTAGGGGAAAAAAATCCCGTGTACAGCCTTGAATTGCTAATATGTGACCAATATCTACGGGCCCCAGAGATTTCATAAATCCAACGTATGACACACACAATTCATCACAAATCTAAGAAAATGAAAGTCTTGCGTAAGGCATCGCCTATGTAATTGCATGCACAAACGTTAATTCAGAGTGTACAAAATCTGATTTTATTATTAAATTTGATTGGCTATTTTATTCCTCCATGCGATGTTTGTTCCATCAGCATTATATCAATTAATATAATACGGCTGTACTTTGTCATGTCTCCTTTGGCTTCACACCATGTAAACATAATTACGACGACAATTAGCAAAAAAGTCAGTAGAACCGACACTTCCCTTCACACTGATGTGTTCATATTGGAAAATAAAAACTCTTTTCTCCTAGTAAAGAAATTCCCGGTATTAAACTCTAAAGATTTTTGCTACATCTCCCAGCAGACAATTACGTCTCGATTTTTGCCTTTGCCATATCGTGCGATTAAGTGTCATCTAAGTCAATTTCCTCATTATATCCGTCTAGGTAATTTACAATTACTACGAACAAGGATCTTACTACGTTCCTTTACTACAACGAGGGGTGTTCAACAAAAAACGGGGGTTTGATTCTTGATAAAAAAGAATGGTTCCATATCTTCAGAAATTACGTGCCAGCTGATAACCATTAGATCATTTAATTCCAATTACGGACAACAGTCGGTTATGTAATGTTTACTCTGTTCCACACCTTTACGTTTATCAGCAGCTGCTGTTACAAGAATAATGCAGATCTTGGAATACTTACAAAAATAAGATGTATCAATGCTTATAATGTCTGTCACCTTATCGTTCATGTGTTGCGTGCTTTCTGAGAGGTTACTAGTACGTGCGATATGAATGTCACTGGTTTTCGGGGATCCGGACAAAGGAATATTTCAAGAATAATAGTTCTAATATATGTCTTTTTTCTTTCTTTTTTCAGATTCAATTTTAGAACAATACGTCCCTTTAAGATCGTCAGATATTACAGAAAAGGAGATAGAGTCTGTCTTCTCAGAGGTAAAGTTTCAAAGTGGTATTACACTACTATTATATTCCTAGCTGTTAATCAACTTCACGCAGTCTGAAACGACTGCTGCATTTTTGGAAGTTTTTTTAGGTTTGGTCGGATTTCTTGACATTCTCAAATGCAATTAAAACCGGATGTAATCTTAATCTGCTTTCGCATTAATATGTAGTCATAAGAGTGCATTGTACCGGGTTACATGAAAGGTTTCCTGGAATAAAAAAAACAACGCCACAAAGTGACCAGTATCCAGGCATTGAATATCAGAAATTCTATGTTGATAAATTTTATGTGCATCTACATGCATACAAATTACCGAGACGTACAGCATATATTACCCAACAGCATTTGAGTTAAAAGCGGACCGAAGTTAATATAAATTGTTTCATGCAAAGTCTTGAACAAACTTCAATGAAGAGACGAATCTCGGTGACAGTCGCAAATGATTTAGAAGTTTTCTTGGAGACCCTCGTCATGAGAACTGTCACGGTAAAATACGAGGTGTTCCGATGTCAGCGTCTCGTAGTAATTTCATAGTGATTTTACGCTATCTCGATTCTAATTAATCCTAATGGATGGAGATAAATGTGATTGATGCTAGATTATCGACGTGAAACCTCGGGGTAACGGCGAGCACTCAAACTTAGCAAGGTTTCAAATGATTGCAGCAGACGATATTTATCGCGCGAATGTAATTACTAATCTCGATATGGGTCAATTGTTGTTATCGCTCCGGTTGAGACTGAGAGTGGCTGGACTAATTTGTTGTTGTTTACTATCTCGTGTCATCTTAATTGGTGTTACTAAGTGTGAAACGATAATGATTCTGAATTTACTGGCTTTTTAATTGCCAGATTATTTCACTTAACTAATTGCCCATTAGAGATCGACTTTGCAGAAGACACAGTGCAAGTTTAAGAAATGTTTGTCCAAGTTCCTTATTGCACTCGACACTGATCAAGCCAATGATTTCTGGAATTTGTATAAACATGTCGGGAACACATCTGAAGTCAGGTTAATATTTTGTTCAGTAAAATTGAAATTTGGCCATCAAAAAGGAGAACAGCTAAAACAACAGTTGCAAACTGAGATTTTAGAAAACAAGGCGCACTTAGGGGAAAGGAGAGCGCACAGAGATTTAAATGGCTTCCAGCAGGCGGAATGTCACCTCGCCATGTTCTGATTTCAGCTCTGTTTAGCGAGTGTTGTTTGGAAAGTGGTGGAGTGTTTGCACAGCAAGAACGCTCGATAGAATTCGTGTATAACATTTCTCTTGTCTTAGATGTGGTATCATTCTAACAACGCTATTAGAATAAATTTGATCGTAGCTTCGTGCAATAAGTTTGTAGAAAATAATGACAGCTCATTATTTTATATTTCGCTGTATTAAATGTAAAAGATATGATTTACTTCGTGTATACGTTTCAAATAACGCAGTTTAATATCCAATTAAACATGTTTTAGCAACAATAGTATTCATCACTTACTTTTTAGCTGTGGAGCCCAATTTTTGGCCTTCGAGCAAACCTTTTAGAGTACAAATTGCTTTGTTCGCCAGTTGCAACATTAGACCCTGTAAAATGATCTCCAAATGCCAAAATTGCTCGTTGAAGCTATTTTATATTGAAGCTTTAATTAACAAAAAGTAACATTTCTTATTTAAAAAAAATGAAACACGAGTCGATACAATTCCTTTTTTTCAAATATAGATCAAGATAAGAAAAGGAAACCGACCCTTCCCAAAACACCGCCAGACCAAAACACCATCCTATCCCAAAACACCGCCAGACCCAAACACCATCTTATCCCAAAACACCGCCAGATCCAAACACCATCCTATCCCAAAACAACACCAGATCCAAACACCATCCTATCCCAAAACAACACCAGATCCAAACACCATTTTATCAGGCCCAAAAGACCGTAAGACAGCAAAACAACGCCAGACTCCAAATCACATCCGGCATTAAAACACCACTAGACCCCTAACACAATCACACCCAAAACACCGTCATCCTCAAACACACAAAAAACAGACAAAAACACAGTCCCCAAAGCACCACCAGACCGAAACCATCAGCAGAATCTTAATCCAGTGGATGCATATTGATTCAGTTTTCTGTAAATTTTTGAAAGGATGTCCGTCTTGTTACAGATTGTGGGGGATTATTTCATCACAGCACCAACACATCAGATTGCTGACAGTCTGTCTAGACGGAATGTTACAGTTTATCTATATAACTACGAGTACATGTCAGAATTAGACCAGTGGGAAGGTAGGTATCAACAATACACAGTCGAACCTGTGAACAAAGGTCACTCATATGAAATACAAAATGTTGCCTTCATTGACAAGTGACCTTTATGCGGAGGTCATTTTGTTCTAAATGATCAATGACAGTTTTTACAAAAATGGACTTTATTCACTGGGAAGCTTTTTTTCGGAGGTGGCCGCCAACACTGGTTAGACTGTACTTCCACTGTTATTACAAATAGAATCTCAACCCTCAAAGATGCTGGAACGTTGCTTAATTATAACTAATTGGTTGTATTCTTAGTATGATATTCTCTCACTATTTGTTTTCATATGATCCTCCAACTTATTTTTGGAAATTGATTGATAGAACATTCTGGTTTACATAGCCGTAGTAAAACGTTTCCTCAGAAATTGATATCAAATATAATAACGTACATTTTTGTATTTTGTTGGTGTGGAATAAATAAAAGTAGCCTCCTGCCATTTTCAAATGTGATATTAAAAACATGTAATCACTCTGTTGAAATTATTATTTTGTTGGAGTTCAAATGTAAATGAAATAACTCTGAATATTTGGTACAAAGCTGCCCAATCTTTATCAATTAATCTCCCCGTCTATAATCACGTGATATATAATGGCCGCAGATACCAGTCATACCACTGGGTCAATAAAAAGACGGCGCCCAATAGTTCGAAGTAAGTCGTATTTTTCGTTGAAAGTTTATGTTTCGATTTTTTCGTGTAGCCCATGTTCCAGCTAACAATTTCCGAATCCATCGATGGTAAAAAAATTAACATTGTTACTGTCGTAATTTTTCCATAGACCCTGCAGAGATGTTTTTTAAAAAATGAGTCTGTCCACTTCTTTCTCTGTTGAAAAATACGACTAACCTTCAAACTCTTGGGTGCAGTTATTGTTCTCGACCCTGTGGTACCAAAACAATATATCGCTTGATTATAGACCTTGTTAATCTAATTATTTTTACAAAGCAGCATTACGACTTAACTAGCACATAACCCATGTTTACAGGTGTTATCCATGGTGCAGAGTTGTTTTATTTATCTGGATGTCCGTTCACTGGTCATAAAAACTTTAGATATAATCATGTTGACAGAGAAATGGCGAAATTGCTGTTAGGTTTATGGTCTAACTTCATAAAACATGGGTAAGTAGCAGTTTGAATCTTTGTAGAAAGTATTGAAGAGATATTCTTGATTTTGTAAAATTTGAGAACAAAGGTTGTCGATTTTGTGAAAGCGATATGCAATTTACAATGTTGTTTATTCATTTTGCAAACATTCATTGTCAAGCTGCAATCGTGAGAGAGTATTTAAGCTGTTTGGTTATCTCAGATTATAGCAGTTACGTTATCTTAACTTCACGTATGTTTACAGGATAGCAACCTTAGAACCTCGTCACAGTATTACCCTGCCAAGATTTGACTCAAAACATAAAACATACTCGAAAATATACTCATTGAACAAAGAACCGACAATTACATTCATGAACGATTTAAGACACGACAAAATAGAATTTTGGAACTCGGAAGTCCCAAGAATGTATCGAGAGGAATTGAAACAACGAAGTGATTTATTAAACAATTCCAATTTCATGAACAAGGATGACAATTATTCATATGTGAATAACAAAAGCACTTGGATTCTTGCATCTGTTTGTATTGGACTTTCCGTCATAATTATCGTATTAACGGGTCAAAACTTGAAGATTCGTAAAGAAGTGTCAATTTTGATGCGTCAGACCAGTGTCTCAAGCAAGGAGAAAATGCTGTCTGGGTTCCAAGCATAATTTATGTGAGATACATTAAGTTATTTTTGTACAGTATACATACGAGAAAAAAGTGATAAAGTTTTATATTCATTATATCGACTCTGTCACGCGCGATCTCTTTAACTCTGTCTACCGTATGGAGACCCCTGTACATGAGAGTTGTTTCCATCGCAAGTGTCGATCTTCATCTATATCGGAAATGACGTCGTAGCTATATGCGTTAATAAGAGGTCACATGACACGATTCGAAAACGAGATCATGCGATACCTCACTCGATGGAAACATTATAAGCCATGTCGTTGCTGAAGCCGATTCACCAATGGTAAGAAGTGCAAACGAACATCTGTAAATTCCGATTCTCGTCCTCAAAAGAAATCACACCGTTTAATGACAAGAACATTTAGATATGGCTATTCACAAACCGTCCAATCATCTTGCTGTAGTATGGTCGATATGCCATAACAGATGGAAGACTTACACAAACGGTCCTATCATATGTAGAAACAGGGCACCATTCAATCATCAGGAACAACAGGTATTGCAATGACTTGTTCACTCAGAACTGAAGGCATGTCTCTAAATGTGGTGTTGCCCTGGCGGTCGTCATCGTGATTAATTGTGTTCTGCTTTGCACAAACGACCAATCCCTTTCATTGATAGCCAATCAACGCACAATGACAAGTGACGGGTATTTAAATATGGCTTTCCAAACAAAGTCACTATCACCACAATGAGCAATCAAGTATGTTGTAAGTCTTGTTAAACAATAAACAGATGAGATCAAATATGTCTACATTGATCAAGAATGCTTTACTATTCCTATTCGAGGATTATTTACAAGTATATGTATAAAATTTTTACTCAAACCTTAGATAATGATATGACGCAAGTAAGAAAAAGATGTTTCCTTATTTAAACCAAGAAAGCCGCAGGTAATGATGAATATAATTTATACAGAGTGTTAAATTTATTTGTCGTGATTGTCTATCTGGCAATGATGTCAACTGAGACATTGATGTATTTTCGTACATGAGGCAAATACTTCTTGTAAGCCATATCATAAGTTGTTGCTATGGTACTCGTAGCGTGGATGACGTTCTCAGAGGTTGTGAAACCAACATTCCGTACAGAACTTGTTGCTAAAATTATTATTACTTACATTATTGTTCATGTTTTATTACAATATTTGTACAAATTAAATATTTTAGTGTTTTATTTGTACAATTAATTTTTTTGTTGTGTCTCATTTTATGCCATTGTCATCGCTGGAATTGTCATCACTGAAACAAATCGAGGGTTCAACGCAACAGTGTCATAACTCGTATTGAAATAAGAACAAGTTATGACAGTGTTGCGCTGAGCCCTCGAAATGCTGTATGAGCAATCATCATATTTTATTAATCAGTGCCATTCTTTAAATTCAAGAAAATTCGTATTTTTTTCATGGAGCCGAGCATTTCTATCTAAAGTATCGAATACAAGAACTTTCAACAAGTCTGCTGCCTTGAGTACAAGGCTGTTTGGACAAACGAGTTACAAAAGCAGCCTTGCCACTGATCAGTTTCAGAAATGAGCTCAGAAAGGAATTTGGTTCAATTCTGTAACACAGAAAGAAGTCTTTCTAGAAAATGTAAAAAATCGAGTTATTTACTAATAATGTAGAACAACAGTCAGAATATTGTGAATTAGACTACTAGTGGTACTTTGGAAATACCAACATTTGAACATGGCAGGGTTCATTTATGGATATGAAGTTTATTTTAGTTGTATCATGCTATATACGTAGGCCTACTACTACATGTACATCATAGCAATTTATTTTCCTAAATATGTATGTAGTATTTGTGATTGTGTTTAGTTGCAAATTTGTAATTTGTGTAGCTTGTCATGTCCTGAAAAGTTTTGTAATTATGTAATAATTATTGTATGTATTTTTCTCATTAAAATATTTGAATAAAATTTATGAATCTATATGTGCTTATTGTCATGGTATGGTTGAGAACTGAAAGAGAATGTCAGCTTGTGAAACAGCTGTTGTCTCAGTTGTCAACCATGTTGTAAAACTCCATAAATACACTGCTCAACTTTAATATTCGGTCAACATAGCATATTATGAATACTTTGTGAACATGACTATCACTCAAGTTATATATTTCTTTCCAGATGAAGTGTTGAATGTCACTTTATTCCAAAGTAAGCTTTACTTCTAAAATATCATTTCATTTTACATTTTGTATAGTATGTGTATATGGCAGCATTATGGCCATAAATAACTGTTATCATAAGATTGTAAAATACTTGTATCTAAGTGACTGATAATAAAAGTTCAGCAGTGCACACTAATAGTTTATTACAATTATTGATGTATTGCCGTAGTAATACTAGATTTCAGATATATTAAGGTCATTTACTTGTTCCTAGATGCTAATCCATCAAACAATAACCAGATTCTTGTCTATACATGGGACATAATTAGTCATCTGTAGCAATAATATGATCATATTTTGTCTGTCTATTTCCATAAAGTTACTAGAAGAACAAGATGTAATTGCCTACATTACTTTTTGTCGTTCTATCGGGGATATAAATCTGTTTAACAAGCACACAGCTTTACTTACAGACACAAGTGAAATCTATGGAACTTTGCTAATTTATTTGCTGTAAGGAATCTATTTTGTCAGATATGATGTGTTTCCAAGAGATTTGTGACTTTTTATTTCGTTCGGAGTAACATCTAATTGTTAGTCAATTATTGACAAATTGGATCATATAATGGTCTACAAGATTCAGTAGAATTCCCAGGTAATCACATGGAAATTTAGAATCTTTTGTAAGTAACAAATCATCATTACTGTGTACGCCAATTAAATATCAAGATTTCCATTATTTAGAACAATGTCATTTTAACAGTAATTTGCGACAATGTATTAGAAATTTTCAACAAAATAAATCTCTGACAATAGACATCATTTAGAGAAAATTAATACAGATACGTCCTGTTGATCTTTAAGTTAGTTTATTATTGTTTTAACAAAGTAAATACAAATATGTATACAAGTAATTATATAATTGACAATTGGATTAAACTAAATGTACATAACAAATGACATAAAAAACAAACATGCATAAATGACAGGATGGAGTCCTGTTCTAGAACATAAGGCTGGTAAATATATATGTATATATAATTACTAACCAGAAAAAAGATATCTGACAGCAAGAATAAGGACAGAGGATTACTTATGTCACTAAAATCAAGGGGCAGAACTCTGGGGGTGATCACAATATTGACACAGGCAACAATTATGCTTGTACAAATTAGGGAAGCATATTTTCGTACACTTTGAAAATAAAACGTCCTTTCTCAAACTGAACTCGAGTGATACCAAAACTGACACTCAAACAAACACATTGTGAACATTCATTGATTTCTATACAAAGTTAATTATCAATGCAAATAAAAGGTTGACAAGTGTTATAACATTTAATTGGAACGTTAGCCCAGTCAGTTATTTCATGAGATTTCAAAATTGGTTATAAATCTAATCAGGCCAGTAATTCCTGCATTGGTCTGTCAGATTGGAACAATTAAAAATTTCCCTGAAATTATCATAAAATACCAACTTATATGCTTCATCAGCAAGTTGAGTATTTGAAGTCATTAAAACAGTATACAAATTCTTGAAGACTGCAGAACTGGCAATGGTCACATTTTTAAGTCCCTAATTCACAAAACCATATTATCAGGATCCTTTCTGTCCAGGAAAATATGCTGATGCTAGTGGTGGAGGCTGTGAATGCATAGCCTTAGGTACAACAACTTGTTGCTGACTGAGTCGTGAGTTTATATGAGTTCCGAGGCTGGAATGAATCACTGGTGGAGAACTACTGCGTGTTGAGGCGGCCCCTCTTATAGCTATTGCATCATCCCGCTTAGACAAATATCTTGGATCTAAAGGTGGGTCACTGAAAAAAAGGAAATATATACATTTAATATCTATATAAAA
The DNA here is from genome assembly GCA_964023205.1 of Lutraria lutraria. Taxonomy (NCBI): domain Eukaryota; kingdom Metazoa; phylum Mollusca; class Bivalvia; order Venerida; family Mactridae; genus Lutraria; species Lutraria lutraria. Next base: position 24,971,556 of record OZ026838.1, read on the forward strand.
CCAGAAAAAAGCATTGTGTTTATGGATGACCGCCCTACTCTTTTTGGCACCGATCCAGAAGTTTCTAACAACTAAATTTAAAGCAATAAAATATTTGAGGACAAATCACACCTTCAAAATTTAATTACAAAAAATATCAGACTTCGCGAAAGTCAAAATAATCAGCAAGACATTAGGTCTGACAACCATGAAAATTCTATCGACCGAAAGGAAATCTTTCAGACCGAAAAAAGTATATATGCTTATACATGAGGTAAATAAGTTGCTGGAAAACTAGACAGAGGTGATAAGATTCTTTATCAGATCTACACACAAGTCCGCCCATTCGGTGCCTTCGCAAAGTCTAAGGTATGATAAGAATAAATCATAGAAAGGAAAAGTTTTGCACCTGAACTACACTACTTTTTTGTCAAGTAACCATAAATGACTTTTTATGGCCTAATCAAACAAGTCTTTAACTTTCAGCTTTTTATAAGCACACTGCCAACAAGATTTATCTGTTAATTTATTGCAGCAACATTTCTAAAGTCAATAATTCAAAACTTGCCTCACATCAATTTCACTCATCATGGGCGAGACTTTATATTATGATATATCATTCATGATCACATGATAACATTTGTGTTATAACATGTAATAATTCTTGTTTACATTCAGATAAAATTTACATTAGTTTTTTCTCTGAATTCAAAGTGCTTGGAAACTAAAATCTTAATAGAAGTGATATATACCATATATCTGTATTAAATATCTTCTGATAAAATGATTTAGATATTACCCTCCAGTCATTATCTCTATGATAAATTTCCAAGAAGATTTTATTTGCTAAGGCATAAAAAACTGTTTGTTTCTTGTTAGCTAACCTACCGGTACCCTTATTTTCCCCTATAACCTTAGACGTTTAAGGTTTAAAGAATGGTACGTCAACGTTCTCACTTTTTTTACCATTCAGCCAACTCTCAAGAACGAAAAGAAAATAATAAAAAATCAAAATATCCTACCTTACCTATCTACCATTTTTTTAATAAGCATGTAACCGGAAACAAACTATACAATGTCATTTGTAAATCACCAGGCTTGTTATGCATAATATAGTACAGCTAGAGATTTACTTTGTAATAATTGAATGGATGAGTGCAAGAAGGACCTATCATCATCTATGTAAAAATAGAGATAGGCCTATCTTGCACTAAGTTCTGAGTCTAACCCCTTTAATTGTAACAAGAGGGCCAAGATGGCCCTATATCGCTCCCATGACAATCACTGTTCACTCATTAAAACATTGTTTTGAACCAGTGACCTAGTTTTTGACCCCAGACGACCTATGTTCGAATTTGTCTTACATATCATTAAGACAAACAGTCTGACTAGGTTTGGTGAAGATACGATCAAAATTTGACATCTACAGTGTTAATAAGGTTTTCCTAAGATTTGACCTTGTGACCTGGTTTTTGACCCTAGGTGACCCATATTTTATCTTGTCCTTAATATCATTAAGACAAACAATCTGACAAGGTTTGGCCAAGATCCAATCAAAACCATGACATTTAGAGCTTTTACAAGATTTTTACCTAAGATTTGACCTTGTGACCCAGTTTTTGAACCCGGCTGACCCATGTTCATCCTTGACCCACATATCATTGAGGCAAACATTTTGACAAGGTTTGGTGAAGATCCAATTAAAACTGTGACATCTACAGTGTTAACAATGTTTTCCTAAGATTTGACCTGGTGACCTAGTTATTGACCCCAGATGACCCATATTTATACTTGACCGTTATATCATTAAAACAAACGATTTGACAAAGTTTGGTGAAGATCCAATAATAACTGTGAAATCTACAGTGTTAACATGGTTTTTCATAAGATTTGACCTAGCGACCTAGTTTTTGACCCAAGATGACCCATGTTCGAACTCGTCCAAGATATTATGAAGACAAACATTCTGACAAGGTTTCATGATCATCCAATCAAAACAGTGACTTCTAGAGTGTTCACAAGGTTTTCCAGCAATTTGCCCTAGTGACCTTATTTTACTACAGAAATTACCCATTTTCAAACTTGACCTGTATTATTAAAATAAACATTCTGACAAAGTTTCATGAAGATAAATTCAAAACAGTGATTTCTAAAGTGTTCACAAGGTTTTCCCTTATTTGGCCCTGGTGACCTAGTTTTTGACCCCAAATGGCCCAATATCGAACTCGTCCGAGATTTTGTTGATATTAACGTTCTGACCCAGTTTTGCAAAAATTGAGCCAAAAATGTGGCCCCTAGTGTGGTCACAACATAAAGTTTGACGATATGAATTGGACACATTGTCTCAGGACTATGAACATTTCTGCAAAGTTCATTTAAAATCTATGAAGGAGTGATAAAGTTACAGAGTGGAAATAGAAAAAATAGACCCCATTACCTTTTACCTCTAAGCATGACCTTGACGGAACGGACCTGGGTCTAGTGCACAACACATATAATTTTCTCATGACTATGAACATAGCTGCCTAATTAATATGAAATCTGTGAAGGGGTGATAAAGTAACAGACCAGAAACAAAAATCCGGACAGTGTGACTACTATATGCCCCTCCATCTATGGCATAAAAAATGTTAATATAATGTTTAATTATTTTGCTCAAGTCAATATCATTACCTATATATATATAACTATACAGATATGCATTGATACAGATATTAAGTAGTTTGTATTTAAATCAGAAAGCCAATACTGTGGAAACTCCCTAACCTGGAACGTTAAATTGTGCAGTGGGAAAAAAATCATGATGTTGTTGAAGGGAGGTTATTGCTCAAGAAAGGGCCACTCAGAAGAGGCTGCAGTGTATACAATTCTTACTTTTCTTTATCCCCAGCTGAATGATTCGAGTGATTTGATCCAGGTGAACTATGACGGCTTGTTGGTCGTATTTCCTCCGGTATAGGTGGCGCTCCATTACGCATCGGCATCGGTAAACCACTCTTCTTAGGATTCCCAGGGTTATACTGTACCTACAATATTGAATGAATATCAACTGCGTAACCACCTCTTGACAATGTCAGAAATCCGTCTCAATAAGTGTCCTAAGGTTGCTAACCAGGATTGTACCTTATTAATTGACGGTGAAGATGTTAGAAATGTCTGGATTTGGAATTCACACATTAACCACAAAACCGCAATATATTAAGTAAACAGTTCAGGCTTAGATTGATTAATTAACTTGATTCAAATAATGAACAGAAACTTAGTACTTTCTAATTTGCAGCATCTTCAGTAACAAGATCATTTAGTTCTAAAACTAAGCATCAACTGAAAATGTATGACGACTACACTTCTATTTTTGCAGTATTTCTAAACCAACAAAAAATTAACTGTATTACTAATGCGAATTGCCATATAAAAATACATAAATAACTTTACAGATGTTTATAATTGCCAATAATAAAAAAACATAAGTAATTTCAAACAATACCAATTGCATACAGAGGCTGAGAACTGGTAAAATGATGCTATTTTGTTAAAATGTTACATATATGGAATAATTAGGTTACAGACTTCAAGACTTCTTTTTCATGTTGTTTGCATACCTAGCTAAATAGAGACAGTGCTAAGTCAATGGACATTGTCTCCATGGCATCATACTCTTAGACCCGCTGTGACAATTTAGTCAAAGGCATGATGTCTGAGGTCATTCATACCATCATTTCACATTGGGAAGTTGGCAGCTACTTACGGAGAACAAGGTTATTACTGATACAGAATCCAAGAACAAGGTTATTACTGATACAGAATCCAAGAACAAGGTTATTACTGATACAGAATCCAAGAACAATGTTATTACTGATACAGAATCCAAGAACAAGGTTATTACTGATACAGAATCCAAGAACAAGGTTATTACTGATACAGAATCCAAGAACAAGGTTATTACTGATACAGAATCCAAGAACAATGATTAGGTGACAGTATATCACTTCCTGACAGTAAATAACAGAAAACAAGCCTTTAACATGTACACACAATATATACAATCAAACCTGTGAATAAAGGCCACCCTTGATAATGATGATTTTAAAAGAATGCCCTTTATTCACAGGGTGGCCTTTATTTGGAGGTGGCCACTAATACAGATATGACTGTAAATGCAAATTTGGCTTATTCATACCTGAGGTTGTTTATATTGGTTGGGATACGTTCTTGGAATACCGACACCTACCCCTCTGTCACCATTCACTTGATTAGATACATGGCTTGAACCATAACTTGATGTACTATAATTATGCTGAGAATAAAACGTTTAACATGTAAGTATACAAAATCATGTAACCCAAGCTTTTTGCATACAAAGAGAAAAACGTGCTGTTTCAGATAAAAAAGTAACACTTTAAAAATAAAAATTACTTAAATCTTTGAAGGAGCTTTCTCTGTCATTATCATTGTCACATAAAGTGGCATTTGAAAAGAAGTATGCATGAAAAATAGACCAAACTTGGTCATGAGTTTTACTTAACTTACTTAAACAATTCTAGCCTTCAAAACAAGAGTTAACGCATGAACAATGTAATAGTTTTATTTTTCATTGATAACTCACCAGCCCTCCACCTGTGGGTCTAAAGTTACTTGTTGACCCAGGCATCTCAAATGTACCAACTCTATGATGCTGTAACTGTGTCTCATTAATTTGTTTATTCAACCATTGAATTACTGTAAGTATATACAATAAACATATAAAATAATGATCAATACTGGTAAAGACACATACTTTCAATGATGGTAAGTCCACAAACAATTTTTACAATAACTGTAAAATGTTCTTGATTAAAAAAAGTTCTTGTTCAATTAAAGAGACATGCCCTGGAACTGAAGCATCTTGAATAGCAATCTAGTTGGTATCATTTTAATGCCTTAATCAATTAATGAAAGTCTTGTAAAATAGTTACGAAATATCCCACTAGTTTACTCAAAAAACACATTTCAAGATTTACCAACCTGCCGATTTCGGCTTCAGAAAAACAGAAAGTATTTGTCATTTTCGTAACTCTCTGTCAAAACCGCAAAACATCGCAGAAAAATGTTAACAAACAGTGAAGTGGTTAGTATTGCTCATGCTATTTTATCCTATCAATCAATTATAAGTACGTAAATATCAATAATCATGCATTTGGGAGGCAATTAGTTTCTGTTTCCCTGCTTTAAAAGACAGTGCACATGCTCAGTAAATTCTAGGACAAATAAAAACATCATTGTCGTCAATAAAAGGCTGGCAGCCTTTAATTCAAATCGACACACAAATACCGACGCGTGCATTATAGTCATTTTTAACACTTATTATTCTTTGACTTTTTGGTAATAATTGGTCTTATAAGTGATAAACGCATTTTTGGCGTATGAATACCAAGACACATCAGTTCCAGGGTAACTATGCCTCTTTAATCAGTACTGTATAATTTCAACTTAAAACAATGAACCAACTCACAAACCACAGAGCACTGATTCAACAATTTTATTAATGTTATCAACATCTGAAATGTAAGAGTCTAGGCCTTGAATGATAGTGGACTTCAATATCAAACATACTCAGTGATTTTTTTCATCTTTTTGGGAATGGGCTGAGGTCCATATTGGAAGTCGTGACAACTAGGTTATTGGGAAATTTTAATAATAGACAATGCCAAATATATCTAGTTCTCTGGTTTCATTGCACTAGTATACTATACTTCTTGTCAAAAAATGGTCATAACTTTGTCATTTAATGTCCAATTTTGAAATTCTTTTTTTTAAATGTTCATAGGGAACTTCTCCATTTTATTTGGAAGGGTTTGTTTACCAGACAAAAACAAAGAAGGAAAGAATCAATGAAACTGGTATAAAATAAGTACAAACCATTTTCATTTGTCTTCAACAATTCTCTGCATTCTTCCAGTTTTTGTACAGTCGTCTCATAATTTTCTTTCAATGATTTGCTCTACAGAAATAAATAATATCGTTAGTTAATGACAGGAAATTATTTATATGTACTGGTATTAAGAAATAGGAAGTTATTTTGAGAAAACAGCCACAAAAATATATGGAAATAAGAAAATCTAAAAGGATACAGATGGCTAGAACTAAAGTACATGTACATTAATTATTTTCTAGTCATGGAAAATTTCAAAAACTGCCACAGATATTCTGGATATAAATCTATGACGCCATGGTGATTTCTTTCTTATGTATTTACAGTATAACAAAAGAACATTAATAAACCTTTACTGAACTGTTTAGTGAAAAAAGGGATTTCAATGTTTTTTGAGATTGCTCCAAAAATAAACATACAGGGCGTCATTTCAGACACACATTTCTGACTTTCATATTTAGATTTTTTCTAAGCTACTCAATCTGTGATCAATGATCTATTGAACAACTGAATATTGACTATGTGATCTATGTTTTTCTGTATAATACAACAGAATAAATCAGAATGTACATAGTCAGGGATATGATTGAGATTTGGGGGCCATTTGGTATGTAGTTGTCTTGTTAAAGTTTGAAGGCAGTATAATGGAATGCCTGGATGCAAAGATCTTGAAAGAGTTGTTTTGAATGGAACAGCGGGAGAGATTATTAAATCAGAGGAGCTGATATATACATACGCTTAACGTGTGGATTTTCCACCCAAAAGGGCTGGAACGCAGGAGAAAATTTGCACTTAATCCTAATCGAAGGACCCCTCAAAATCAGATCAGATCTATATGATTTAGGAAAGACCCCGGAAAAATCACATCAAGACAGTGTCTTGACTCTGGAACCAAAGACCAATACATTAATAGTCCAATACATATGATATAAAGGGCTGACCATGCTTAATTATTACTGTTCACAGTCTTAGATGGTGCTTCATGGTTCAAGGACAATCTATATTAGTATATGAGAGAAAAACAGAACTTACTTGTTCTGAGGTACGATTATAATCATCTTTGGTTGTAGCAAGTTCTTGACGTGTTCTCTCTAATTCTTGTTCTTTCTCATTCAGTAGCTTCTCTTGTTCTGTAGCTATCTGTGTTCTTAACTTTATCTATAATTTATATGTTATACATGTATTAATAAGTCAATAAATGGTGATTAACTGAATGGAGTTGGTTTTATATAGGTTCTACACAATGAATTGCAAAACCAGTACTAAGATCAGATTTTCTGTGATGATACTACATACAATATTCAGGGCTTTCATTTGACCCTCAAAATATTAAAATAAGGATTCCAACACTTGGACATTTCTACCAATGGGTCAAATTTGTTATTAAGACACTAAGAAATTTTACTAATTCTTTAAATCATAATCTGCCAAGTGTCATATTTAACCCTCAACTTCTGAAAATTTCTAATCAGAACCCTGAACATTCATCTCAAAACTATGATTCATGTCTTCAGTTACAAAATGTACTTGCTAAGATTGGGATAAAAATGCTAGCTTCACACTGACATACTGTACACAATCAGACTTTGTTCAGAAATAGTGTAAAATACACAAAAACAAACAGAACTAGTTTTAAATCAAGAATATATCCCAAAGCTTTTGAAGAAAAAATATAACATAGCAAATGTCTACAGTCAAACCTGTGAACAAAAGCTGCACATGGAAAAGATGAAATGTGGCCGTTTTGACAGGTGGCCTTTATATGGAGGTCGTTTTGTTCTTAATAATCAATAATGGTTTTAAAAGAATGACCTTTATTCACAGGGTGACCTTTATTTGGGAGTGGCTGCTAGCACAGATTTGACTGTATAATGTTTCATTACATAGACCTACCTTTCCATGGTAATTTTTTATTTCACTCTGTAGTTTCTTTATAATTTCATTGCCTTTCATGAGTTCTTCTGACATTGCTTTCATTTTGTTGTTCAATCTACTGATATCTTTCTTCTGACCATCAATATCATCCTCATAGCGTCTCTAAAATAACATAAATAAACTTATAAAAAATAAGCTATCAAAATGGAAACTGGGCAAGTACTGAAAGTTTATATATAAACTTAATTTGCTTTCCGTCATCAAATTAAAAATATTAAACACAAGAAGCATATTCACAAATTTGTCTACTTACTTTTAAAATGAAAACGTGATAATGATCTTAAAGAAATAATTTGAACAGAACAAAATGCATGATTAAGTATAATTGTACCTTAATTGTTCTGACAAGTCCATTGGCAACTCTGATATTTTTGACACAATGAAAACCATGATAACAAAATAAGGCATAATGTTTATTTACATGATATTTCTAATTGATTTAATATAAAGGCATGATAGAAATAGTAGTGTTATTGGTTACATGACCAAAAAAATAGGGTAGGTAGGTTGTAACACTATCTTTTCCCTTAGCATAACCTTCATACAGGGTGTCCCAAAAGAAAGGTAACACTTTCATACATGTTTAATTTCCCTTTAAATTGCAGATGAATACATTATATTTATATAGATATGTAGATCAAAGATGTAAGTTTTTTGTGTCAGAGAACCTTATGAATATATTCAGTATTTGCATTTTTATTCAAATTTGAGAACATCATTCATCATTGACGTCAATTGAGTACTTTAAGACGTTTTTGATGTGACGACTTTTCATTCTCTTCACTTATCATACATGCACAATGAAATGTTCAATCACTTAAATACACATTTCTTTGTTGGACTTTCTTTACTTTGCATTTGATTTGTTTCAATCACTGAAAGACATGGTATCTTCAAAGATAAACGGTCCAATTATACCATGGCACGACATTGCACACCGCAAGTTTCTCACTGTGTAGTGGTCTCTCCGCATTAGAATTAGGTCGCTTTTGAAAAGCAAGTTTGTTAATGTGTTCAAAAAGAAGTCTCCTATCTTACAAAACACGTGGTTCATATAGGACGATGGTACGGCACATACATACCAATTATTGTACTATACTTTCTACACAATTTGTTCGGCGATTGAGTAGTATTCAGACGATATCCGGAGGTGAAATATTGCGGAATATCTTGACCCGTGTGTGTATGGTAAGTAAAGAGGATGACAGGTCGTCACATCAGAAACGTCATAAATTACTAAAACAACGTCAAGGGTGAAAAATGCACTTTTGTTTTCAAATTTGTATTAAATTGTAAATTCTGAAGATATTTACAAGGTTCTCTGACACAAAAAAACTTACATATTTGATCTACATATCTATATAAATATTATGTATTCATCTGCCATTTAAAGGGACAATAAACATGCATGAAAGTGTTACCTTTCTTTTGGGACACCCTTAACTTAAAAGGTGTGAATCTTTCCAAAAATATTTTTAATAATACCAAGACTCAGGAAAAGGGGAAGACGCTGGGTGCTAGTAAAAGGGGAAAGTTTACATCAAAGAGGCAAATTTGGGGAATATTTATAATGCAAATAGTGGAAATAAATATTGCAAAATAGAAATTTTTAGGGAAAAATTCTGAAGGTAGACGCTTTGTCAATTTCTTATTAAAAAAACTGTGTAATTTGTTGAAACTTTTGGGATTTTACAGTTGGAAACTTCAGGGTGAGCACCAAAGATTAGGGTAGGTCAGGTATCCAGAAAAACAACCATAGTTTCTGCCCTATGAATTACCTTTTTATCTTGTTCAGCACCCAACAAGTCTGAGGATTTAGATAATACTTGTTCCTTATCTTTTATTTCTTGTTCAAGAACCGCAACTCTCATCCGTAACTGATTAATTATCTTCTCTTGTTCATGATAATCTGAATCTAAGATATTATTAAAAGAAATGTATTCATTTCTTGTGTCATGCAGAGCTAGATAAAAATTTTGCTGGCATATAAAACTATATTTTTCTGTTAATTAAATGTTTTTACATAAATGTAACTAGCAGTAATAAAACAACACATATCCAGCAGTCACTTTCCCTACTCTAACCAAATGTAAAGACTATATTTTCTTTGAATAAGAATGGTACATAACATTAATTAGATAAGACAATTATTTGGACAGGTAATTCTTGAAATATCATGGTTCATAAACAGCTGAGACAACTTGGTCATAGAATTATTGAGACAACTTGGTCATAGAATTATTGAGACAACTTGGTCACAGAATTATTAAGACATCTTGGTCACAGAATTATTGAGACATCTTGGTCATAGAATTATTGAGACAACTTGGTCACATTGAGACATTTTGGTCATAGAATTATTGAGACAACTTGGTCACAGAATTATTGAGACAACTTGGTCACAGAATTATTAAGACATCTTGGTCATAGAATTATTGAGACATCTTGGTCATAGAATTATTGAGACAACTTGGTCACATTGAGACATCTTGGTCATAGAATTATTGAGACAACTTGGTCACATTGAGACATCTTGGTCATAGAATTATTGAGACAACTTGGTCACAGAATTATTGAGACAACTTGGTCACAGAATTATTAAGACATCTTGGTCATAGAATTATTGAGACAACTTGGTCATAGAATTATTAAGACATCTTGGTCACAGAATTATTAAGACATCTTGGTCACAGAATTATTGAGACAACTTGGTCATAAAATTATTGAGACATCTTGGTCACAGAATTATTGAGACAACTTGGTCATAGAATTATTGAGACATCTTGGTCAAAGAATTATTAAGACATCTTGGTCACAGAATTATTCAGACATCTTGGTCAAAGAATTATTAAGACATCTTGGTCATAGAATTATTGAGACAACATGGTCACATTGAGACATCTTGGTCATAGAATTATTGAGACAACTTGGTCATAGAATTATTGAGACAACTTGGTCATAGAATTATTGAGACATCTTGGTCAAAGAATTATTAAGACATCTTGGTCACAGAATTATTCAGACATCTTGGTCAAAGAATTATTAAGACATCTTGGTCATAGAATTATTGAGACAACATGGTCACATTGAGACATCTTGGTCATAGAATTATTGAGACAACTTGGTCATAGAATTATTAAGACATCTTGGTCACAGAATTATTAAGACATCTTGGTCACAGAATTATTGAGACAACTTGGTCATAGAATTATTGAGACATCTTGGTCACAGAATTATTGAGACAACTTGGTCATAGAATTATTGAGACATCTTGGTCAAAGAATTATTAAGACATCTTGGTCACAGAATTATTCAGACATCTTGGTCAAAGAATTATTAAGACATCTTGGTCACAGAATTATTCAGACATCTTGGTCAAAGAATTATTAAGACATCTTGGTCATAGAATTATTGAGACATCTTGGTCACAGAATTATTGAGACAACATGGTCACATTGAGACATCTTGGTCATAGAATTATTGAGACAACTTGGTTATAGAATTATTGAGACATCTTGGTCATAGAATTATTGAGACAACTTGGTCATAGAATTATTGAGACAACTTGGTCACAGAATTATTGAGACAACATGGTCACAGAATTATTGAGACATCTTGGTCACAGAATTATTGAGACAACTTGGTCATAGAATTATTGAGACATCTTGGTCAAAGAATTATTAAGACATCTTGGTCACAGAATTATTCAGACATCTTGGTCAAAGAATTATTAAGACATCTTGGTCATAGAATTATTGAGACAACATGGTCACATTGAGACATCTTGGTCATAGAATTATTGAGACAACTTGGTCATAGAATTATTGAGACATCTTGGTCAAAGAATTATTAAGACATCTTGGTCACAGAATTATTCAGACATCTTGGTCAAAGAATTATTAAGACATCTTGGTCATAGAATTATTGAGACAACATGGTCACATTGAGACATCTTGGTCATAGAATTATTGAGACAACTTGGTCATAGAATTATTAAGACATCTTGGTCACAGAATTATTAAGACATCTTGGTCACAGAATTATTGAGACAACTTGGTCATAGAATTATTGAGACATCTTGGTCACAGAATTATTGAGACAACTTGGTCATAGAATTATTGAGACATCTTGGTCAAAGAATTATTAAGACATCTTGGTCACAGAATTATTCAGACATCTTGGTCAAAGAATTATTAAGACATCTTGGTCACAGAATTATTCAGACATCTTGGTCAAAGAATTATTAAGACATCTTGGTCATAGAATTATTGAGACATCTTGGTCACAGAATTATTGAGACAACATGGTCACATTGAGACATCTTGGTCATAGAATTATTGAGACAACTTGGTTATAGAATTATTGAGACATCTTGGTCATAGAATTATTGAGACAACTTGGTCATAGAATTATTGAGACAACTTGGTCACAGAATTATTGAGACAACATGGTCACAGAATTATTGAGACTATCATACCAGTTTCATGTCATAGAACTAATTGTATTCACAATACGATGAAGAATACAGTCAAACCTGTGAACAAAGGCCACCCAAAATGTGGCCTTTATTCACAGGTCATTTTGTTCTAAATAATCACTGACTGTTTTTAAAAGAATGGCTTTTATTCACAGGGTGGACTTTATACCTATGTGGCTGCTACAACAGGCTTGACTGTATATATATAATATAAATATTATGATAGTCAATATATATTAATAGAATATTTAAAGATAGTGCATTTTTAATTCTTAAACACTAAGACCCTTACCTAAGGATGCATTCTGTTTCCGTAAATTTTGGACATCTTGTTTCATATGTACATTTTCTTCTTCTAAAGATGCAAACTTTGATTTCAAATCTCTAATATTTCCTTCATTTTTGTATCGTCTTTCAGTTAAATCCTACAAAAAATAAAACACATAAAATCACAAAGAAAAAATTATCATATTGGCAACACCTACCTATCATAGAACCCCCCCCCCCCCCCCCCCAAAAAAATCTAAAAGGAATTTGTTTTGTTATTTCAATTTTAAGTGCAGGGCACAGGTAGCACTAACAGACCTGTGATAATACAATTGTTATCAAAATGATTTGAAACACCCTGATTTAACTCAAACAATTATATTTAACTCCTTTTATTTACGTTTCGGCTATTGCCTTTATCAAAAACAGATATTCCTTACAAACTACATGATCTCAGTACATTAATATAAACGTAAATAAAAGGAGTATTATACTGAGAAGTTCTTAAAATATTGTATCCATTCGGATACTCCACAGAGTTATAATCATATTAAGATCAATTTTGGGTTGAATTCATATTTCTATAGGGTATTATACAATCATTCTGAAGAAAAGTTTCCTATATCGGGTCCAATACAACTGCTTCTGTCATAAAGATTTGCTGAAATTTATTGAAATAGATATAACACATATATAAAGGTGAAATGAATACCTTATTAACAGTTTCCAGGTCATACAATCTACTCTCTAACTGTTGTACCATCTTACTATGCTGCTGATCTTGTTCTCGTCTCTCCTGTTCCTGTCTTTGTTGACTTGTAGATTGTAACTGTATGAATTAAAATTATTTCATCTTTAGACTTAGTTCCCCAGCAACAGTTTGAATGTATATAGGACAGTCATATTCAGATTTTTGCCAATTTGCCTAGATCTTGAAGAGTTTTATGTTAATTGTTTTGTTTGTTTCATTTAGTTTTATGCCCCTTTTCAACAGTCAGAGTGATATATGAGGCGGACAGTTCACCTATTATATCATAGTTCCTGCCAGGTTTTAATGCTTTGTTTTGTTCTGCATTATGACAAAATATGAAAACCAGTACTAGACTCCCATCCTCCTTAAGCAACTGTCTACTTTCTCATATAAAGAGACATGGTTGGTAGCTGGGCTTGAATCAACGACCCTCTATCAGTGACAGATTACAGTGATTTGAAGTAAATAACCTTAACCACTCGACCACAAGCGGAGATCAAACATCTGTGCTACATAATGAGTGTTGATATGTGCTCTAAAAGTAATAACCAGAGATTGTTCACTTCGAGCTTGTGCTACATTACTCTGACATTACCTTAACAGTGTAGATAGGTTAATTGCCATTTTCCATAACCACAGTATGGTCTACTATGGAGAAGGATTTCCACAACTCATACTTACATGCAGCTAAGATAGAAGGAATACAATAACAAAACGTAAGTATACCTGATAAGATCTTTCCTTTTCAATAGCAATTTCTTGTTTATGCTTAGCCATTTGGTCATTTAATTTAGCAGTCCATTCAGCTTTCAAATGATCTAACTCTATTGTTTTCGAGTTCAACATCTGAAAGATGGAGTAAAAATGTGAAAATCATGTAAGAAACTTTCTATCAAATTCTGACTTTATAACGAATCTTAAAGATATGAACAAACCCTTGACAGTAATTGTATTCAAAATGAATGGCATCAAAACAGTTTATGTATGTTATCTGCTATAACCAGAGTCAGACTATAGATTAAAAGCAGCAAGAGATAATTTAACAGTATAAACTTCACTTTCAAATTTTATAATTTGATATTATCAATTAAACATGTGCTTTAATGGATTTTGAAGAACCAAATATGTTATACCTCCTGCGTATTTTTCAATCTGTGGTTAAGATCAGCATCTGTGTGTTCTAATCTCTGCTGAAGTAAACTGTTAGTCTCCTGCAGAAAACAATGAATATATTTAACAAGAAGACAAGGGTTTCTTAATATCAAGTTGCGCACAAATTGGATGATCCCATAATGGAAGCTAAGTAGGAACATTATCTACTGGTACGCTATATTTTTTGGAATTAAGTTTATGAAAGTAACTCAATGTTAAAAAGAAAGAGGGTCGAAGGCTGGCCGGAAGCTTGTAAAATCTAAATTCTAATAAGGTGAAGTTTAGCAGCAACTGTAAGTCTATAATCAGGTGAATACATGTAAATGTAAACACATTCTTTATAATATATATGCAATCCAAAAGAAACATCCCTAAGATGTCAATATTTTCAGTGCTTAGTATTCAAATTTAAACCAACACAAATTTGACTCAGCAACATTCAATATTAATGGATCTGGTATAAATTAATTAAATTTATATATATTGTTACCTTGAATTGTTTTAGACAGTCAGCAAGATATTTCTTAACATCAGCATCTGAGCCAGGTACAAATTTTAATGAAAGATGATTCAAATGTTTAAATGGATTTGTCTCCACAATATTTAAAGTTGCTGTAGATCTATCACCATTAAAATTGCCTTGGCTCATTATATGCAACACAAATCTGAAATATTGACATGAATTTATCAATTACAATGATCTTCTTTCAATTCTATGATTTTCTCTAGTGCCTAACATCACACGAACAATCAGGGTCCATAGGAGACTATTCTAGCTTTAATGATGCAGGAAGACCCCAATCATACACCTGTAGAGGACCCTTGAATTTCCATAGGCCAGCTGGACAGGCGGTTTCCTCATCTGTGATTTTTTTTTCTGGTCCCTGGCTGGGACAACAGTGAGGGGCTAGTGTTTTTACTCTGAGACCAGAACAAAACATAGGGATAAGCTACCTGCTGCTAATGAAAGGGTAAGGAAGTACTGGTTTGAAGAGTCCTGAAAACTGGCTAGGTGAACTAGCCATCATAGGTAACTGAAATATTCTTAAAAACATATTAAACCCACTGAAACAAACAAATAACTGAAGTGCATGATAAGTACTGTATATATAAGCAAACTCATACTTTGGTATATCTTTGTGTTCTTCCTTTAAACACATTTCCAGAAGATCAATAAATTTCTGTGGGAATGCTCCAAAATCAACTAGTAAACCTTGCTGCATTTTCAAACTGAAACAAAATAAACAGTTTCTTGTAATTATACATGCAATATGAAATCAAGATATTCTTAATGCAGATTTTACAGAACGGTATTTATTAAAATATCAATTCTTCAATAGGAATATCCAGACAAGTTTTTTCTTTGGAAGTCTGGATTATGATCAACTTTCATGAACATTCAGCTGCATTTAGTTCAACACACAAAAAAAGAATTTTAAAAAATTGATTTAAAAAATTTGAATGCAGCCAAATTTCAAAACTTGATGTGTCATTAAATTGATTAATTTTGCCACAATAGAATCATGAAACCGAAGGGCAATCTTGAGTAAAAACTGAAAAATTTCACATCAATTAATAAATGTTTGGTTCACTGTACCTTTGAAAATCTTCTTCTCCTAGCCTTAATGTATACAAGAAGAATAAGTCTTTTTCATCAGTGAGCCTGACAACTAATTCCTGTAATAAAAAATAATAGATAATTTAGAAATCTGATCATTGTATTAATCAACCTTCTCAAATTGATTCATTTTAACTTTAATACTGATTAAAAAAGCAGAAAAACTAGGAGGGAAAATGTGATGTTCAATTGTTAAACATTAAAGTAAATGGTATGAATTTTTCACTAATGACTACTTAAGGCTAAAAAATCAATTTACATGCTAGTTAAAAACTTCTTTGCTCTTGAAAGCATTAGGAAATGTAAAAAGAGGTTGCATCATTACTCAGACCCATAATAACAAGTTTAGGGCCACAGGTAAAAGTTAGGTACAATATATTGTGTACAGTACTGCACTAGTCTTTGTATTTGATATTTGCGTAACATGTAATGATATATACCTTTCTTGTGGTAGGTGTTGTCACAGTAGTCATCTCCATTTTGATAGACACTGATGCTCGCCTGTAAATAATGTCAAATACCATTGAAATTTTACACACCAGAATTTGCACTTATTTTATGAGCAGAGTTACGTTCCCACAATCTAGAAGATGGCCCACTGGATTTCGAATGAGGATAAAACTTAAGTTAAATGAATAAATTCGACCAATACAATTAGTATTTTAGTAATACATAGCTAAAGGTTTGAAATAGGTAGAAAAGCCATGAACCCCATGCAGGGCTACCTCAGGTTTGCATGTCAGATGCTCTATCGACTGACTTAGTGAGCTGATTAGACTGGTTAAACTTTAATATCACCAAGGACTTACATACATTGTAGTTTTTTGTACCTACATGGATTTGCAACGTCCATATTTTAATTTTTTTTATTTACAGTTAGAAGTAATCAAACCCAGCAGAAGCGACATGAATCAACAGGATTTCAAGCTCATGTTTACAACAACAAATAGAGCTGTGATGATCCAAATGTATACAACAGTGAAAGTATCCAAAGACTACAAATGATACTAATTATTTTTAATGTAACTAAATATCAGCCATGTTGGAAGTTGAATTGACAGATTTCCTTATTTGAAATTTTTTATGCTCGATTGATGTCTTTTTTTTAACATGTGTGTCTTTTCAGTTTATCTTCACGAAGCTTGTTGCATCCCAACCAATTTCCTGAGCCCAACTGCCAGAGTTTTCTAGTATTTTAATTTTGTTAACACACGATTACAGCTGTGGGAAATAATCGAGTATCAAAATGGATTGTGTGATGTTCTCAATCGATTCATTATAGCTATTTATAGCAGTTGCGAATCCATGTATGTAAGTCCTTGATATCACAGCCTATTTATTTACACAAATACTACATTGACATTTCAAATACAATACAGGTAGCGGTACTGGTTACAAAGCTTTACAAGTTTCTGACATAATAATGTCACATTGTTTTTATGTATATACCATAAGTTAGTAGCATGACAGACGCTTGGTTTCACAAGCTCATGTAATTAGAGCAGTAATTCTCTGTACTACATATAAGCCAAGCGCCTTTGGAGTACACCAAACTCTATCCTAAGCAGAAAGCAAGGCTCAAAAGCCAAATTAAGACGTCAAGTCCTTCCAGACTTCTGTTCTAAATTTTTAACTGAAAATATACAACTGATGTCTGATACAAACCTATCCTCACGGTCCTGTGATTTGAACATAACAGGTATTCTCTTAGTATACAATTCATCAGCCATTTCGTTTGATGATGGGCGGCTGCTGGACAGAATCAAGATTATTATTCACTTGTCTTGTTTATCAAGAGTCAATATGACTCACTTGAAACAAAAGTGGTAAGCTAGAATCCGCAAAATGTCAACACATATATCGTTGTTTTCTTTCAATTACAGTTAAGCAAACAAAAGTGACATTCTTCGCTCACTAGCGAAGAGCTTCCAAAGACTCACAGACCAATAAAATATTTGTTTTGAACGCAAGTTTTGACAGGTTGTTATTTTAAACAGTCCCGCTCGTCACAGAATGATAAGAAATCATTCCGAACGAAGTTAAACTGCTTAATGTCAATTGATTTTAACGGTTCTTTTGGAATTAAAATATAACAAAACTTATTTTGTTGGTATGTCGTAGTAAAGTGATAAATCTGATCAGTGCTGATGACATAAAAAAACACAAACTGGTGAATTTGTATAAAAATATTTCGTTGGTCTACTTCTATTTTTTACGCTACTTACAAATTCTCCATTTAATTTAAATTACTTACATTCTTTATGATGTAAACTCCTGTCAGTGCATTCAAAACCCAATGAAATATGTAATAACATCTACTTCATGGTCCAGTAAATAACCATGTAATCTTTGTGAGTTAAATGGATAGAAACATCTTTTGTCTCCAGATTTCGCGATATTGTTTACGTATCGAATATATTTCGGACATGCATATTCGGATAAA
Source organism: Lutraria lutraria (assembly GCA_964023205.1). NCBI lineage: Eukaryota > Metazoa > Mollusca > Bivalvia > Venerida > Mactridae > Lutraria > Lutraria lutraria. Next base: position 24,990,089 of record OZ026838.1, read on the forward strand.
AAAGCAAGGAATGTGACACGTTCTTAAAAAATTATAATTATTGATCACAGTCATATACAAGGTCCCGTATCATTCAAATTATTTAACTTATCTGTGTAATACAATACAGAATACTCGCAAGCAAATGTTGCCCAAATCACCAAGGCTAGCTATAGCTTATGTATTGGAACCAGGGATAGCATCCCTGTTGGAACTGAGGGTTGACCGATCTAAGACGAACTATACCTCGGGTACCCCTATAACTCTACACTAATGTTCTTTGACGCATACATTGTCAACAAATCTATTTTGTTGCTCTGAAAGCGTTGAAATTACTAGTATTACGTATATTTTTAACATACAACTTACCTGGATACTACACCTTGGAATAGTCGGCTTGAGAACAGTTCATGAGCTCAAGTCTCAAATTCATTCTCGTAGAACTCCGAATGAAAAATAACTGTCTGTGTAATGCGTTAGATACACATTCAGACTCTCGGAATAATTATTTTATTATATGGAATATATGGGGCTATATTGGATTCACGTTTGTCGGTCTGTAGACACAATTTTCGGACAATTTCTCAGCAACTACTTACAGGAGTTCAATGAAACTTCACAGAAGTGATCAGTAGTAAGCCTAATTGAGCATGATTAAATCATTTTCTGTTTGGATTAATGTTCAATGAATTATTGTCCTTTGTTTTTTATACAGTATATACAATAGGCAAAGTTTTACCTGGCTATTTCTCATTACTGACTACCTGCAGGAATTCAATTTTTATTTTCAATATTATATACTTTATTTACAGATCGGCAAATACCTGCCTATGGTACACAAAAGCAATACAATGAAACTTCACAGAAGTGATCAGTAGTAAGCTTAGTTGAGCATGCTGCAACCATTTTATGTTTGGATTAATTTTCACTGAGTTATAGCTTTTTTCTTTTATAAAGTGTATACAGTTTGCAAATTAAATTTTCACTGAGTTATGGCCCTTTGTTGTTTTTATATATACAATATCTCAATAACTGCTGTCAAAGTTATAAAAAGTAAGCCAATTTGTGCATGCAATAACCAGGTTTTGTTTGGATTAATTTTCACTGAGTTATGGCCCTTTAATTGTTTTTCACAATTGGTAAATTTTGTCCAAACTATTTCTCAGCAACTATACATGCAGGAATTCAGTGAAACTTCTTAGAAGTGATAAGTTGTTTGCCAAGTTGTGCATGTCCACAATAGGTTTTATCCAAGTAAATTATGACCCTTTGTTATTTTTTGTATAATGAATATTTAGAAATTGGTCAGAATATTTCTAAGCAACAATTTGCAGATATTAAAAAATGAAAATGTGTAACATTTCCCTTTGTAAAATGTAACAATAACTGTGCCAAGGTGGCATCAGGGGGCATTCATCACCTTTAGTCGGATAGTTCTAGTTAATATCATTTTAGTTTACCTAGTTAACTTAATAAACCAGGGACCAACAAACTGTGATTTGAGCTAGGAGACTGATCTCAAGTCACAGTACCTTGGACCAAGGACTTCGCATTTTCCAAATAACCTGTGAAAATATCGATATTTTGAACCGATTTTTAAAAATAAATTCAACAAATTGGTCTATAATTAGCGATATTGTAATTACTGATTACTGATATAGTTTTAAGGACCAGGAAGTATAAATATAAAATGCGTTACACTTATACATAAGTTTTGAATTTTATCAGGTAAGTGAACGTATAGTTTTGCGACAAAAGTCAAAACAATGTGTATGATTACTAAATATCATACATGTATTAACCCACTAGCGATTGCTAAAATAAACACTAAGTCAAATAAACACTGCATGTGACCAGGTTTAGTTGTATCTAAATACAACTAACTGATGTGACGTAGCTATAGTTTCGATTCTTCGAAAAACACACCTTGCTTAAAAGAAAGAGGAAGTAAATTAGAGATTATAGAAGTGGCTGAATGTTAATCGAACTCGTAAGTAACTTATATTACAAGACTATGTGTTTAATAGTAAAACGTTTTCATGATATACGGCAGTTAGCGAACGTGATGTTTAAAAAATATAATTTGATATTGTTTGAGTTTTGGCGGATGCGCGAGAATTGCTTACTTAAATATCCCTGAGTTTTCTGTTGATAAATAAGGTTTTGTCGGTAGGTTGATAATGGGTTAGTGCATGGACATGGTTTAATTACCGTATGTAACAATATGAAACAGCGCCTTCGAAACGTGGATGATTGGAAACTAGGATAGAGCCTTTTGTTTGTGAGTCCGAGGACGGGAACACACTGTCTTAACTATTTTTTTAGTGATATTAATGAGAAAAAATAAGTAGGTGTATGAAAAGTGAAGTATACCGTCTTTAAACTCATTTAGTGTCACCGCTTAAACTGAATAACTTTCTAATAAACATATAATCTAATTATCGGCAGTATTTTAGCCCAACGCGAAAGAGGAAGTTTATTATCGCTTGAATGGATATCATAATTTATACGTGTGAATTTTTGCTGTAAAGAACAACCAACCGGCACATCGATTACTTAAACAACTTGCCATAAAATGTAACTATTTAATCAATAAACAGACTGCACTTGTGCATACGTCTAATGTGTAAAATCAGCTTTTAAAACTGTGGTAAATAAATTGATATAACATGTCGATCAGCAAAAAGGGAGATAATCTTGTTTATTGCTTAGAACGTTTATTAAGTATATAATGTAACGAAACGATATAGAATTGTTCGTAGTGAAGTTGTCTAAATATATACCCTTTTTAGTGTTATACATTGTCAGACAAATAGGCTACCAAAAGCCTTAATTATTACGAATAACTGTTTCTAAAAGTCTACATTTTGCTTTATTACAGTAATCATGTATCAAACCGAAACAATGTCAAGAAATTCGTTTATTGTTGCCGCCATCGATTTTGGCACGACATACTCTGGTTATGCCTTTTCTACTAAAGATGAATTTACACGGGACCCGTTAAGAGTTAATGCCAGTAACTGGACGACCGGATCTCAGGTTTCAATATCTCTGAAAACGTCTTCCTGTATTTTATTCCGTCCTGACCGTCAGTTTCATTCATTCGGATTTGATGCCGAAGACAAGTATGTCGATTTGACGCTGGACAACGAGCATCATGATTGGTTCTTTTATAAAAGATTCAAGATGATGTTGTATGCAGCTAAGGTAAGTAATGTTCAATTATACAATCACCAAACTTCTGTGCATGTAATTTTCTTTCACGCTGTCTAACTATAGTACTTTAATTAAACAGTAATTGCTTTAGTTGTGTTCCATGATTTAGTATTACTTGAGTACCCTTCAAATGATTCGTTGTTTTGTATACATTTAGCCATTTTAGGCTAGATAGTTTATAACTACAAGCAAAAGGTTATAAACCGGGTTCACATGTACGCGTCCCACCAGTCATAATTTAAAAAAATAAAATGCAGTCTTGACACTTTTCAAAAGGAAAATTGAACTCCTTCAAAACGGGTTATCATTATTCAATGACACTAAAATTTATTTAAATTTGAGACCAAAAGCGATTTAATAATTTTGCTGTTACTCAGGATATTATTATTATTGTTAGAATGTGCACAGAACGTCAATGATAAAAGATGAGACAGGAAAGGAAATGCCGGCTATGGGCGTGTTTGCTGCCGCTATCAACTACCTAAAGGACCACTTGTTAGATTCATGTAACCAAACATTGAATGGAATTCAAGTTGATGATGTGAAGTGGGTGCTTACCGTTCCTGCAATTTGGGATGATGGGGCCAAACAATTCATGAGAGAAGCAGCCAAACAGGTAAATAAAATTATGTTAAAAGTCGTCTCTACGTCAAGCAGATATATCTTGTTGCATTGCCAGCTTTCAGAGCTTATCAGTTGGCTTATCGGGAAAGTTGTCCCCCTTGAAAATCGACTTTTTTGCGATATCGATGACATGGCGGTGACAGGTGCTTTATATAGAGTTATAGAGGAAGTATTTATTTAACTTGTAATAACTTTATTAATAATAAAGGCACAACATTTTCCCTGTTATGTGCACAATTTTGCATCTTTCTTCTTTATAATTATATCAATTTTAATTATGTTATATTTTATCTTTTTGCTTCCCTGATCGTTACAAAATTGTCCCTGTCGGTCTAGATTTTTTATATGAACAAAGAAGGAAATTTCTAAAATTAAGCAAAAGTGGGAATTTCAAACACCTAGAAAGACATTTTGTAGTATAAGCACAACATTTTCCCTGTTATGTGCACAATTTTACATCTTTCTTCTTTAAAATGATATAAATTTCAATTATGTTGTATTCTATCTTCTTGCTTCCCTGATCGTTACAAAATTATCCCTGTCGGTCAAAATTTCTAAAAACATTGTGTATTAACATACAAGAAAATTCCTAAAACTATGCAAGATGGCGGAATTCAAGCACCGAGAAAGTCATTTTGCAATATAAGTACAATATTTTCCCAGCTATGTGCACAATTTTGCATCTTTCTTCTTTATAATGATATAAATTTCAATTATGTTGTATTTTATCTTCTTGATTCCCTGATCTTTACAAAAGTATCCTTGTCGGTCTAGATTTTTAAAAACATTAAAGGAAATTCCTAAAACTGGGCAAGATGGCGGAATTCAAGCACCGAGAAAGTCATTTTGCAATATACATTTAAGTACAATATTTTCCCAGTTATGTGCACAATTTTGCATCTTTCTTCTTTATAATGATAATGATATAAATTTCAACTATGTTGTATCCTATCTTATTGCTTCCTTGATCGTTACAAATTTAAGTTATCCTTCCCGGTCCAGATTATAAATACATTGTGAATTAACATACAAAGAAATTTCTGTAACTAGACATAATAGCGGATATTCAAACACCACGATAGCCATGTTGTAATTTCAGCATCACATTTTCCGAGTTACGTGCACAAGCTAGATTCTTTGCTGATTCATATTGAATATTAATGTCTTAATATTTCTAACATTTTCTTGCTTCCATGTGCGATCTGAATTGACCAGTTTTGGAAACGTGTTGTTTCTCGTAATAAGGTACCTACATGATAATTATAGTTATTTGTATATTCCCGTAACCAGGTAGCATGGCTTTAGAGATAAAATCAGTATGCGGATATATACAGTATATGTATAGCTTAGATGTTAGTGTCAGATTGTGAATCAACATTTTTACTGTTTAATATAATCAGGGATGCTATATTACAGGGATACGCAACGGACGGAAACTGGCTGAAAAACAGTGCCTAGGGATATTCGCGCGAGAGCGCATGCGCACGCATTTACCGTTAATGTCGGTATCTAGCAGATAAAATATGGGTCAAATATTCTCTTCAATCGGCTTAAATAAATGCTGTTTTTGCATAGAGTTTTTTATATATTGATCTTAAAGTGTTAAATATTTTACAGATGTTGTAATTTTGTTTCTAAATATTAGTGGTTCTAAAGATTTCCAAGTTTTTGTGACCGTTCGAAAATAAAACTGACGTGATAATTTGACCGAAATGGTCGCACAATAGAAAATGTCAGTTTTTTGCGACAGCTTTAGTACATGAAGATATTCTTAATTTCACGATATTTTGCCGTGATTGAAGTGTGACATACTTCTATATTGGCTGCATAACTATATTTTCATGTTTTATTTTGTTATAATACATAATTTCGCGATCGATTATGACCCAGTTTTTACAATTTACAAAATGGAGGCCTGATCTGACGAGGAAAATATTGCACTTTTTGCGACATCATTTGTTTGTGAAGATATACTCTATATCAAAATTTTCTTCCATAGTTTGACACTTATACACGTCGATATTGGCGGCATGATAATATTTTCATGCTTACTATTGTAAAAGAACACAATTTCGCGGATGATTATGACCCCATTTTTACGATTCAATTCAATGGCGGCCTGATCTGACGAGGAAAATATTTCACTTTTTGCAACACCATTTGTATGTGAAGGTATACTAAACATGAAAATTTTCTTCCATATTTTGAGACTGACATACGTCTGTATGAACGGCATAACATTAATTTCAAGAATTATTTTGCTGTAGTACCTTATTTCGCTCTCGATAATGATCCATTTTTATCAGTGCATAGCAAAACGAAAAAGCATCATATAAGCACTAAATTACATAGATTTTAGCGCAAACCAGAAACGGTGTAACCCGAATATATTATTTGGTATGCACATATTTTCACACCTATTATTCGAAATCGTCAATTCATAACAATGGCTGGTTGAGAATCAACTGGCATGTGACAAACAATATATGTACATCAATTCCTACACGAAGCGTGTCAACAGTTTAATTTTACAGATTGAGTAAAGTCAAACAGTTTATTCATGACTCGTAGAACATTATGTACATACATAATATGAAAACATAGAATACGTGTATACATGCCTTTCCATACGGAAATATAAGATACAGATCAATTCTTTAAATATCTACTACATTTAGTCAAAGACTTGAAATAATGACGGTATATTACGTACATTATAATGCTAACAGAATTCCTTGAAGTTATTCTATATCTGTTTATAATGAAGAGAGCAATGAAGAAACATTACTTTAATCTTATTCAATATTTATCTGGTAATGTACATCTTTAATGCTGGGTTAGTTGTAAGGTCGACCAAATTATGGTTTTATGCTAATCGCCACGAATATTTCACTGTGATCTCAGGTACTTGACTTGTTTTTGTATTTGCTAAAATAATATCAGTTTTTCAACAATGATTAATTACTGTCATGATCAATATGATGTGAATATGTTGGTTTAAATTATGACATTAGATTTTATTGGTGGAACCCTGTTGTTTCCAATTAATGCTCACACACCGTGACCTAATGCATTCAAATGACATATGCGCAGCTGTGAAAACAATGTAGATTTATGAAACATAGACTACCCCATACTGTTTTCCATCCGGATTTATTGATTGCTTCCTTGTAATCAGTAAAGATCGTCACCGAGATTATGATTATGACTATACGAGGGCATATCGTACACCATTTTGGCGGAAGATTAAAAGTTACAGATTAAGTCTTTGGCTAATAAAATTGATACGCTATAATAGAGACATACATTATGAAAAACAAAGATAAAGTTATACGAATCAAAATTACAAATAACAAACTTTTCACCATAAAATGTATAACATACGTACATTTCTTTCGCACAAAACATTCATGATATATAGCATTTCTTTAAATAAAAGTTTAACCATGAACATTTCTTCTTCAGCTGATAAATAGAAAAACGTTCCACGATACAAAATTAAATTTGGTCTTGAGTTGATAAATCGAACAAAACTTTCATGATATAAATATTTGTTATACAAATTTAATTAAAATGTTTAGCATTCGATCGTACATTTTTTTCATACTATATAAAAGTTTCTTTCACGAATTTAAAGTCAAATTTTAGCATTCTATCGTACATTTGTTGTCATGATATAACTTTTCTTTCACAAGTTTATTCCGTGAAAATTTCGCCTTCAGCTGATAATTCGAAAACAAGTTTCACGATATAAAATTTAATTGTACAAAACTTTCATAATGTAATATGCTACATGTATTTCAATTTTTCATACATATTTTCATGATATAATCGTTTCTTTTAAAAATTCAATTTAAATAAAAAAAATAGCAGTGAAAATTAATTTCGTCTTGAGCCAGGTGTAGCATCACTGCTTGAGCTCATAAATCGAACAAAACTTTCATAATGTAAACATTTCTTTCCTACAAAATTTGCATAATATAAGCATTTCTTTCTCAAATTTAATTTAGAAAAATAAGTTGTGAAAATTAATAACAAACAAATAAAAACTATGAGGAACTTGAGTCGATCATAGCCCACTAATGTTACTTTTTGTCAATTATCGATTCTTTGTGTCATTTTCATGGTAATTTCGGTAGTTTTGATACCTTTGCTTTCATTAACTAGCCTAGGCACTGATAATCTATACTTGATCAGTGGATGATAAGCGGTTGCACATCCCTGTAATATAGCATCCCTGATATAATGGAACTACTAATTCAAGCATAATTTATCATTTTTTTCAATTTATAACTAAAGATCATTAATCTTGATTAAGATGTATTTTGTTCATTTTGTGATCTTTAAAAACATAATTCCTGGGACCAATATACACATATAGATAATTTTAACAAAACAAAGTGCGAAAAGATAAGCATCAGAATTAAAGTATAGAAACATAATGAATGCATTTAAATTAGCTGTTGAGCACAACCCTGTCATAAAAATATAAAATAATTAAATTTGTTTCCATATAGTAAGACGGATCAACATTTATAGATGAATGCAGATTACATCGCCAATTAACGTGATTATCAATATACATGTGTATAATGGTCCCAGTTAATACTGACCGTAAGTGCAATATATATAATTAGCTCACTGAACCATGACCTGTATTGGATTTTATTTCTACATGCTATTTAAATTGGTAAAAAATGATGCGAATTATGCCAGGCACATGTATTATATGTAGACATGTCATATTTTACTATGATAATTAACATTGAACTTATTTTAAGCCAAAAAATGATTGTTAGACTTAGTGGTTTGATCAGAGACTTTTTTACAGTTTATTTATCTAAAAGGGATGTTATATATATCCAAGGACTTATATACATACATGTATGTATATAAGTCCTTGATATATCTGAATTTATACTCGATAAAATATAACTAGTTATTTAACTCAAGCGAATTCAGCCCCCCCCCCCCCACCTCCTAAAGAAATGAAAAATCATTCAATGAAATAGCATACTTTCCAAAATATTATGCCCCTGAAATCCTGGATCTGATGCTGTTTAAAGTAACATTTGTCGATAAAAATCAGAATAAATGAAACAGAATGGATTTTAAAATCTATTTATCTACATATTAACAAAATTAGAATTAACTAAATTTTCACCTTGTCAAAGAAAACTTGTTATTAGCAGAATAAATATAATAAAGCGTACATCAATGGTTATTTTATTATAAAACATGTTAAGCTTGGCTGTAGTTACCCAACAACTAACAAATAACGTTAAATAATACAAGTATAAGTCAAGTTCTTCATGATATCATTTTCTGTCATTGTTTTACTGTATTTGATGAACCACTGATAAGATCATGCCTGCGGGCGCAATGCGCGTCTTGCTTAATGAACCGTGATTCTACTGATTTCAGTGCTATCTAGGGTCTTAAATGGTTTATCTAGGGACCTTATCTAAGGGACATAATCGAAATTTGATCACAAGCTTCCCTTCGACCGAAAATCAAGGGAGGCTACTTTGTAAATTAGGCCTTGAAAGCTGGCAATGAATAAAATCATTAAAATACATGTAGTATATGCTTTTGGTAACTTTTCTCCGTCATCATCATACTTTTTGATGCACAAGTCAGTCCCGTAGGAAGCCGTTTTAGACTGGGGTGTAATTTTAGATTTTGTCGAACAACGAAATTATTATTGGCAGGGCCCAGGGGGGCTAAGCCCTCCCCTAGATTCCCGGTTCCTACGACAAGATAATACATGTATTTATCGCTGCGCACATCGCATGACACGGCGTCATTTATTCGGGCTTGAAATCTTGTCCGTCTGTCGACAAATTGAAGGAGTAAGTGCAAGAAAGGATTTTGTCACAGAAGGAAACAAGTATCTTTATTGCACTGACCCCTTCAGTTGTGTTGGATTGCGAAGCGATCCGAAATAAAGTTTGCCCTTTGCTTATCATTGTTCATCATTCAAGACTTGCCAGGATGTTAGTGGAGTGGACTCGTCTTAGCTCGTAAATTAAAATTAGTATTGATATCTAAATACATTTTGCATCAGCTGCGTACATTTATGAAATTTGGTAAAATCACTGAGTTTAAGGTTTATATTGTTGTTCGTATTTTAGGCAGGTTTACGAGACGACCGTTTAATCCTGGCCCTTGAACCGGAAGCAGCGTCCATGTTTTGTAAATATCTTCCTGTCGAGCGGTTGCTTGGCGCCAGTGAACAGAAAATATCCTGTTTCCAGCCGAAGTCAAAATACCTTGTACTTGATGCTGGAGGTAACATTGTTCACATTGATAATTAAGTTTTAAGTTTAAGATTCTAAGAATTAAATTGACTCATAATATCATATTTTCTTTCTAGATGAAATTGATTTTTTTTCCAGTCCACCGGCCGAATTTGTTTCTATATTTTGGAAGCTGTGTAAACATGTATGTTGTAAAATTAAACAACAACGTCTCTGACGGTACAATGTACATTTGATGTGTATAGCGTAAACTTTTTATCTGTCAATATTTCGCTCTGATATTTGGCATGATTGTATTTTTGGCGTAAACATTTTTTACTGGTCTCATTAATAACATTGTCCACGAACTTTACGGATGACCCTCGTATTTATATATTATGATAAACAGCTTGTATTATTGACTTGATGTCATGACCAGCATTAACACATAGGGTTGTTGAAAAAGTAAGACCATATCAGAAAAAAGACAAATTCATTGCCATTGATAGAAACAATTCGTACTGCATTGATGTGTTGTTTACACGGTACAATCAGAACGAAGATGTCGTTTCATACAAACTTCTCAGCTGAAGCAGCTAATTCAAACAGTCGTACACTTTGATAGACGAGAACATTTCAGTCATTAACCCCTAAAGGTTGTCCAAATGACTCGAGACAAATTGGCAGAATTTTTATATATTTTTACAAACAACGGAAGGCAAACATTTTTTAGTTCAACATAATGTTGTTATTAACGAATTTATAACATACACGTGGTTTCTTGTTTAAAATTACACAGGTGGAACTGTTGATATAACAGTACATGAAGTTTTACCGAATGGAAAACTCAAGGAGCTCCATAAAGCCAATGGTGGTCCATGGGGTGGCACTACCATTGACCAGGCATTCGTTGAGTTTGTAGAGAAACTTATTGAGAAAGAATTGATGGAAAAATTTCAGAAAGACTACAAGGATGACTACCTGGATATGCTCCGTGAGTTTGAGGTCAAGAAGCGGAACGTGACACCAAACATGGACTCAAAGATGACATTTCGGATGTCTATAAATCTGTTTGAGATATATCGAGAGCGGGAAAATAAGGAACTCCGAGATGCCATTAGAGAGAAACCAGAGCTCTCTGGAAAAGTTACACTCGCTGGCGATAAGATGAGGGTAGACCCTGAAATTGTCAAATCATTTTTCGAAAACACCTGCAATGCAATCACCAAGCATCTCAAAGATATATTCATGACCCCAATTGCTAGGGATACAACGGCGATCCTAATGGTAGGTGGATTTTCAGAGTCGCCAATGCTGCAAGACGCAGTAAGGAGAGCTTTCGTTGACAAGAGAGTTATTATACCAAATGAAGCTGGCCTAGCAGTTTTAAAAGGAGCTGTCATATTTGGACATGATAGCTCGGTCATAACCTCCAGAATTGCAAAATACACGTATGGATTAAAGACGTATGAACAGTTTGATCCAGCCATACATCCGAATGAAAGAAAGATTAGAATGGATGGCAAATGGAAGATCCGTGGTGGTTTTAGTAAGCTTGTTGAAATTGGCCAGCCCGTGTCAGTGGACGAAAATAGAGAGAGAAAACAGTTCAGTCCAACAGACGGCAATGCCAGTTTCGCTATAAAACTCTTCGCTTCTACAGATAAAAATCCGATTTTCGTAGACGACCCAAGTTGCCAACAAATAGGGGAAGTAAGTGTCAATTGTCGAGATAAACGTGGAAAAGTTGGTGTTGCAGAAGTTTGGCTTGTTTTCGGTGGAACAGAACTTGAAGTGCACGCCGAAAACGAACAGGGTGAAAAGACGCAAGCGTCTTTTGACTTTCTTGAGTAACCGGTAGATTTGTAAACATTCTGCGTTTTATATTTCATATAGACACAAAGATTTGTTGTTGTTGTTTTTAGAATCATGTTTGCGTACATTGATACAGAACAGAACAGAATTTTATTTACAACTTGTACATCCTGTACATTGTTACAATACATCACATATAACAACTTGAAAATATTTGAAATGTATACACATATTACACATATTACATAAAACATATTAAAGTACAGCTTTTATTTTCTTGTACTTTTTTAATTGTCATTCAATGTATTTCTATCCACACCGAATAAGTACACACTATTGTTGAATATACTACTATATATGTTCATTTTTTTATTTCATTGCTCAACTGTTATTGATAGTTTTATTTACGTATCATTTGTTTGGTGTTCTATTAGAATATTGTATCTTTAATATGTTTCCAAACTACCCTTCTCCATTCCCCGAATGTACTTCCGGTATATATGATTTGGATTAATTAACAAACTCAAGTAACGGCATGCTTTTTTTTATTCACTGCTACAAACAAGTCGAAAATCATCAACACATTCCATATTTCTTTTAAATCGTTTCCGCCGTATTTAACTGAAAAATCGTTGAAAGCGGCGTTAAACTCAAATAAATAAATGAAATGAAATCGTGTTGATTTATGAGAAATAATTAATGTCCTCTCATCGTTCAGAATTGTTTTTATTGTAAAATTATTTCCTATTTCATTTCAAATTTCATATTTTGTTTCATATACCTCGATCTTATCTTTTTCAAAAGATGTTTTATGTATAAATATTAATTTTCTTGAAATAGTAAAAAGTCTGAAACCTTTAAAGTCATGATCGTTATAGTAAGTATGTTTGTTACAGTATTATATTAGAACCGACTATAATGATCTTTATACGTAACAGCTCTCTGTTACAATTCTAATGCTAGCTATAGTCAGTTTATAAATGATCGCCTTTCAATACACATGCTTTAGTTTTTAATAAGTGTTGGATTTAGAAATAAATAGTGTCTATACACATTTGTGTTTGTCGTTTGACTTGTAGACATTTATTCTTCATACCAACACACACAACAAAAGTACAACATGTTGTATATTAGTTGGGTTTAAATATTTTTTTGATATATATCAAGTTTGAATTTGAATCAGTTTGACTTTCAACCCCTGTTAAATGTTAAACATTAATTAACATAGTTGATCAGTTATTTTGTCTGTTTTTATTCACCGACAAAGATCTATAATAGGTCTACATAGATAGCGTTCACGAAGCGAGTTGACGACTTCTAATTCTTCTTAATCGGACCAATGCACCTTTTGTTCATTTTACTTTCCACAATTTCGCGGTAAGGTTTATAAATAAAACATTATACATAGTGAACCCGTTAAGAGAATTCATGTGTTGGTGATATACATAGTTATGATAAAATAAACTCTTTTCGTGTCATTGTGAACTATACTTCTGCATCGTCACATCTGCTATGTAGTATGATTAAACGTGTAACAATTAACAATACTTAAACGGATATAATTAATGTATGCCGCTCAAATTGTCTTAAGTTTAACTCAGATATATAGTCGAATGGAATACTATTGAACGATCGATTTATTTGTTTACAATGACTCACGTTTATAAGGATATAATCTATGCCAATATAGAGGGCGTTGATCAATACAATTGCTATTTAGATCTGTATTTGCCTGACGGTGAAAACAACACGGATTTGTATGGTAAACTTGAACAGTTTTCGGATAGAACGTTCGTCGAAAGCGAAAGTGCGAGTATTCCTTGTCAAGACGATAATAAATCTCGACAATTTCTAAATAACGATCTAGAATTAGAAACGGAAAAGAAAGGCACAGATGTATTTCAGAGCGAAAAAGAAGAAAATGAGACAAATGTTGATCTCGAAAGTAAACTTCCCTTTGTGTTATTCCTCCATGGCGGCGGTTGGAGAAGGGGCGGCAGAACGGCGTGGAAACATTATCTGTTCTTTGACGTGAACTTCTTAGTGGCCTTTCTTCAGTATTTTATTGGAACATATGACAATATTGGACGAACTTTGGCTAATAACAACATACCATGTGCCGTAGTGTCTTACCCGCTCACAGAAGCTAGTTGGTATGTGCTCCTGGCAGAGATATTGATATCGTACATACAATGTATTGTCTCTGTTTTCATTCTATGTGTACCAGTGGTGGGTTCAATATCTTTATACAGACGTGTCACACACGATGGGTCCTCCGGCTCTTGGAATATGTTAGTCGAAGAAGATGCTGATAACATCCGTTTAGTCAAAGCATTATTTATTCTGATAGTTGTTCTTACCAATGTGATAACTTCCGTTTTATTTCTTGTTAAGCGGCTGGAATTTGGGTTTAGCTCCACTTACGTGTTCTATTACTTTGCTCTGTTTGCAGCTTTTATATCACTTACACTGATGTCTAGTTTGTCTCTAGCAAATCTTGCTTTTATTACATTCATTTTAAATCAGTCTATGATATTCGAGATCCGTTATCGACGGTCTGGTTCGAGTTACGAATCGCAAGTTAAAGCAGTCGCTGAAGTTGTACGTTGGGCCAAATGTTTTAGTCAGAAGTTTGGTTTGACGGACAAACGAAAATTGTTTCTAATGGGACATTCTGCTGGAGGTCACCTAGCAACACTATCTGTCCTAAATGATTCTATACTGACGTCAGTTTGTTGTACAACCGGTGATCTGAAGGTACTAGTAGTTCTTATTCTCTATCTGAAAATATTGTGAAAAATATACCTATATTCTCCTCTTTCAAAATGTTCTTGAGTGTTTTTGTCAAATATTTGCATAGCACACTATTTAAACTGCTTGCAGACGCTCATTAATTTAGATGAACATGGTAATTATTAATGTACTGAATGACTAAATGTTATTTCGTACAGCCAACTGTGTTTAATTTGTGGTAAGGTAACTCTGTTCTGTCGTAGATCTATGTTTCTCTTTCGCAATAACTGACGCTACAATAATGCAACCAAGGTATGTCGGTGAGTGTACGACCTACAGTACATGGTAGTGTTATAATATCCGGACATTAGTGATAAAAGCTTTGTTCGTATCAGTGATTGATCTTGACATAATTTATAAATTTAACTGTTTGAACACTATCAGTGATTTAATTCGACCGACCTGCATTTATCTAAGTCGTATAATTAAGTCACCTTCGTCTCATTATGATTAGGTGTGCGCCACAAAGATATAGTACATTAATAATTTCATCCTGAATCTGTTTTCTTTAATCTTTTACAGCATTGGTTAAACATATTGAGTGCTGATTTGATTAGAAACGCATTTCTAAAGTAAACATTGTAGAAGCGAATTTTATTACAAAATGAAGTAACTGTGAACATGTTTGTTATTTTGTTTTCAATGTTTATTGAGTCAAAAATCAATATTTAGGTTATTTGTACAATAAGTAACAAAACTTATCCTTATTTCAGGGAATCATATCATTATCCGGGGTATATGATCTTCTGTGTCTTAATAAACTATTCCTGAGACCAGCTTATCTTTATCCAACGTTTGGACATAACTCGGTAGGATGGGAGGACGCTTCTCCTGAACACAGAGCGAAGAAAATCAAGAATTCAAGTTGTTTGCCGAAGTTTCTCCTTATGTGCGCCGAAAAAGACTTTTTTCTTAAGCCCCAAAGTTACCAGTTCTTCCAGACGCTTGATAAATTAAATTTAGATTGCAAGCACGTTGAGATACCGGGAACCAACCATTTTACGATCATAACGGGTAATAGAACTAATGATGGTTCCCCATTGTCATACGTGCTCGATTTTGTTAATAAATAGCTAATTCGAAGTGTCTCAGCTTATAATTGTGGTACCGGTCTGCAGAAGAGAACATATCAATATTGTTTGTGTTTAAAATGATCTTACAATATCTCCCATCCTTATATTTATATGGGTGAAATATTTTAGGGAACTATGATTTTAAATTTTAGGATCAAAATAATGTATTATAATCAAATCCAGTCTGTCGTATGTACACACGAAACTGAATTTTGAATCAGTGATAGGAGTAACCGTGAGTACAATTACACGAGGAGGTCACTCCGTTGATGTATCACAGTACTATAGTATATACACTGAGATGTTACATAAACTATGTATTTTATTTATTTATTATTTAATATGTTGTCTAAGGGCCTATTTGACAGCTATGGTCATTTCAATGTCGTCACACACAGGGGAGATAAAACACAGGAGAACCGGGCATTTCTTATCCCTTCTCTTTTCGAATAGTCTTTCCTGGTTCTGCTTTAATTATCGTGTAAAACACCGATACCTTTCTCGCCCTTGTACCTGTGATTTTCTAGACACAGTACTTGACTCGGCAGTTGGGATGGGACACTGTAAAATCGTCTCTGAGAAATGCGGAAGGCTGAGCAGAGAGACGAACCCACGTCCGTTTGTTCAGTAATCCAAAGCATTACCACTAGACCAGCGAGCATCCCCGTAACATAAACTGAGGATGAATGTCACACAAAACATGTGGAGCCTGTATCACACTTAATAAGTAAAAATGTAGACTTTAGTTCTTAAACAGTTTACTTGATTGTACCTATATAATGTACTAAACTGGTTCCCGTAGACTCTGTCCGTACAACTTGAGACCTTTGGTGCTTTGCCACATGGCACATACAGTAGGTCACACACAGATTTCTTTTACGGAACTAAGTATACAGATTATATAGAACATCGACGTTATTCAGTTAAATCATAATTTCAACCAAGTAAATTTATGTACCTTTTGTTTATAATTTCATGGCCCCTAGCTAGGTAATAAAACTTATTAATAGTCACAAGATATGAGATTTGACCTCGGAGACCAATAATAAGTTTTGTAACTTCGGGATCAACTTTTTATTTTTAAAAAGTATGGATGCAAATGTATATCCAAATTATAATTGTGTCATAAAATGTATAATTTTACAAAAAAAATATCAATTATAAAGTCACAAACAAATGTATTTATCTAATGCGACGTTCTATACAAAATGTACACTGACGGATTTTGACTGCAGCGCAACACTGGAGCATGTTAATTTTTGCCATAAAATCGAATTCATTATTTGAAGTGTAAATATTAATGAAAACATCGCTTGATGAAATATAAACAAACACGAATATTTGTTCATGATATTCTTTCTTATAATGTTGTTGAAGGCAATTTCATTGGACACCCCATGCAAAAACTCATCTTCGTTCCATAATTGACGTGAAGATTGAGATGCGACTTGAAGCAACTACCTAAGCAATTTTTATCAATTTCAAACTAGTATTTTGGTATCAAAATGAAGATACATTGAATTGCATTATACGATAGAATTCAAAATCGACATATCACACGTGCGTAAATCTACATTGCAAATGAGAACATTGCACACTCATTTATATACATTTGTATATTGGCTGAACAGTGAATTAATTGAGGATAATACAAACGATTTCCGTGACGCCGGAAAACAATAGCCGCCGAACGTATACCTGAATATATTATTAACAAGAGTTGAACGTTTTTGTATGCACATAGTTATAAAGTAAATGCCAGTGTGGCCGTTTCTCGTTTTGTTTTGATTTTTCACGCTTCAAAATTTGTTCAAATGTTTGGAAGTAATATTTAATAAATGAAGTAGATTATCACAAACTTAATCAGAGAATTGGATGTAATATGATGAATGGCATAACGAGAAGGTAGGTCTACTTACTGTGTCTAAAATCCTTACTAGACCCTTAAACTAAAGTTATGGTTGGTATCTAGACTAGTTATTTAGACATTAATAGTTACAGGGTTGGTAACTAACCCGATACGGGAGTATACGTTTCTGCGGAAAACCTTATGGGGCGAGACCGAAGGTCTCCATTTCAGACCCAATATTTAAAATAAATGTCTCCATTACAGACCCAATATATTCTGGTAACCTGATGTAGCATATATTAGGTCACTACGTGACCTCAAAACATCCAATGGCAGAAGAGTATTGTGTAGTTGGTGTGATATATGTAAATATTTAGCACACACACTTTTCCTTTGTAATTATGGAATATGTATCCAATTTTGCAATCACACATCGATATTGAGAATAACACCTAAGCAAATTAAATTATCAAGTACGTTGCGAAACCTTTATAGTTTATGGAATCTGGATGATTTCGATAGCCGTCACTCGATGCTCGTCACTCGACCAGTTTTCGATGCTCACAGAATCTAAAGCTGTAGCAGAATCTAAAAATAGCTTTTATGGTTTCCCCTGTCACAACCAAAAAAAATAATTCCAAGGAGAAGACGGTATTCGGTCATATCTGGTTCACACCGTCCATATAAAACGACTTGGGTGTAAAGATTACATGTAATACATGTTGCTTAATGAATGGCATCAAATGAAATACGTTAAAATAAAAGTCGTACATGATGAGATTACTGTGCAGCTGAACTATTGACAGTCGGTTAATTCAAATGTATATGAAAAACGAACTCCATTTTGGCATGGTGATTAACTACTAGTGGCCCAGCGGTAAGGATACTCGACTACGGAATGAGAAGTCCTAGATTGGATACTCAGTTGAATAATATTTTTTTTAAATTTATATATAATTATATATTTTTCAAGTAATTAGCTAAGACATCAAAGAGAAAGTATAGTTGTGTTAAAATAAATGTATTTCAATGAAATAAAAAACAAATCTACATAAAAGTCTAAATCATAATTATATGCAGTTTTCATGAAACATTGATAAAAACAATATCAATAATCAACAAACTGCCTAATACATGTAAATAAATGACTATTATTTTCAGTGATAAATATGATATCGGACCTATGTGGGACCGGTATCATAATTTCGTGGCAGCTTCTGCATGGGTTCGTGTGTTTTGTACAACATCGGACTGACCGAAACAATACATACGTGCATCATCTAGATATCGGGCCTGTTTTAAAGGTTCATATGAAAACTAAGCACAGTAGTAACAAGGTATATGTAGTACATACTTGTTAAGAATTGATAACTATGTATTCATTGAAAAGAAATCTGGGTTCGATACCCGGATTGCCGGGTTACAAATCCAGGCACTAACCACTGGACCACGGTCGTGGTTGTGTTTGTGACACTCTGTGGCTGATAATACAACTGTCTAACCTCAAGACCAAACCCTGTTCTTCCAGCGCTATCAGCGCTTTGATTTCTACATCCACCTTGTTAAACTAGTTCCCGCAGTTCCATGCTGTCTTTAAGTTCAGTTTCCATGAGTACTTTTAGTACTTTGATCTGTTTTGCGTGTTCTCAGAAGAAATACTTCCGAATGAAATGATTTAATCACTTTATTTAATATGAAATTATGCATATTTAAAATTCATATAACTGAAAGCTTTATGCAATGAAAATGGTACCAAACGTAAGTATGTATAAAACTTTGCAGACAAAGCTTACGTAAGAAAGTTTATTATTCTTATGACAAATCAATGTGTTATTTTCTATCAACTACAAACCAAGAATATGGTAGTGGTCACTGTTAAATCATCGACCATCAATCACATGTCATTCCTGAAACAATAAATTCACACAAAGTGTTTTGTGCTCATAACAATTTATTTGCACGCGGTATGAGCGAAGTATTACTCGTCCTATGCACTAATTCGGATAGCCCGAGGACAAGAGACGTCACAGGTCGACCAATTTTTGTAGTTACAGGTTAATACAAGATCATTATTACTAATGAAGTGATTTTGTCCCATTGTGATCTATTGCAGAAAATTGACTGGTCGTTTTGTGAATATTTGTGAATCTTTTTTTAATATTTCGGAATTTTGTATCTGTTTTGACGACGATTCTATTACAGTATCTTCAACATAATCTACCTGTATAATAAAGGTAAGTTTATTATATCAATTAATATATGAAAATACAAATCAGGTTTTTGGATAAAATTACAAATTTATTGGATTGTGTGCGTCCGTCTTCTTTTTACTTTTTCGCGTTGATTTTTGAAGACTTCACAATTCAGCAATATAGAAAATAGTAAAGCAATGTATGTTTGGCAGATTTTTCAGCCATATAGTTTTTCTACAATAAAAGCCATATTACGACATTGTCTGTTATATTTTTTAAAGCTACACGCTTCTCCAGTCTCCATCACCACGACACAAATAAAGTATAATATACCATTTCAGTTTTTACTGATATAGATAAATCCATTTTTTAAAATTCTCTCTCACAAAGTATTGTGATATTATGTTGTTATTTAAGCCTTAAACTGTCGTCAAAAGTATTAGTTTGATTCTCTCGAATCTTGACGCATGACTTTGTTTGTATACTTGTCCATAATTGAACACTTTTAGTTCGAAAAGGTAAAAAAACTATATGCGAACGAAATAGCATATATTCAAACGCTCAAGAAATAAAGCCAGTTAAAACAATGTGTCGAAAATAAAGAATTAATGAGAATTTGGAATGTTTCTCTATGTTTATTCGATATCTTATTAAAACATCGTATTTTTGTTGGATAAAGTACAAAACGAAGAAAAATAGGATCTTAACTGAACAATGATATTGATCTCCATTTTGGAAGCTAATTAAACGTTGACAGACATAAGCTTTTACAATCTGTTCGTATGGATCATTGTTAAAAACTTTTTCTAAATATAGAACTGTATTATTCTGTTCTGTTATATAAAAAAGCATGAATCGTACATATTTCGTAACTGTTTAAAAACTCGATGTATTCATTTTAGATGCTACACGTATTAAGATATATTTAAATGTATGTATATACTCTAGGCATACATGCATCTTATAAGCATATATCCAGTTCGCTAAATAATTCAACTAAAGTCGCCGCCAGCGAATGAAGTAATATTTTAGAATGATCAGGTACTGATATTACGGATGTGACATAGCATTAGTTCTCACATCTTTTTATTAATAATAAAAAATAATAAAACAAATCTGATAGCCGTAAACAAAATTAGAACAATTATTTTATGTGTGTTATCTCCCCGAGTTACTTCTTGTTCTAACGATGTATAAAATGGTATATAACACGTGCTAGAAGTTTTTTTTTTCAACAAGTTTGAAATTTATGAAATCAGAATTAGATATCTCGGGATCCAGCCCATATTTTATTTGTAGACCCCACCCACAGAAGTCTCGTTATATTAGGGTAATCATAAGTTCGAATTACGATTCGTAAAAGATTGATCGGAAATATATGTATGAGTCATACCGCGCTTGCTGACCATTGGTCAACAACAGGGCGTGTATAAAACACGTGTGTCCGATTCGATAGACTTGTCATACATACTCTTACATGGTTAATATACTCACATATATTCTATCATAAATGTAGTGATCATTACTTAGCACTCATAAACTCATAAATGTCCTTTAGTGATTGATAACTTATTCCAGATACATTTAATACAAAGGTTTTCTTACAATCATTTAGTTAACGTACAATATATAAATAAGGTATCTCCATTTCTCGCTATCAATTGTATAACTATTGATTCTTTTTTTAAAGCACTTTCTTTAACTCAATAGACTTTTCTCAACTGAGTCAGGAACATTATTTACAAAACCGATTGAATAGTTTGTTATTAGATTACTCATGTGTCTATCTATACATTAACGCGAAAATATTACAAATGACAAATCATATTCATTATTTAGATGCTTCAATTAAAAATCATTCTAATTTGATATCTTGTTATATTCAAAGAAATCAACCAGCCGACATGTGTTGATATGTTTAAGAAAATTGAGGGCTGATATAAATGAATTGCCCGCCAGGCACTTGAGCCTAAGCTCAAGCAAATGGCAACATACTTGTAACTTAATTGACATGTACCAGTTAATTAAAATAAATGTAACAAGATTATTACAGTAAATTACAGTACAATAATATCAATGAGACAAACTAACACAATATGTTGTCATTTATTGACATCTATGATTAGTAATTACGTAAAAGATATCATACTTAAAACATGACAACCCAATTAGTGTCGCAGGTATACCCGACTTGTTCAGTCTGACAATCTACGCGTGCCTTGTCCATTCACAACCATAAACCATACTTATTTTATAAGACTGTTTATTAAATTTCTCTCTGGGAGACATTGACAAAAGTTCTTCTCGATAAAGGTTATTTAAAAAATAGCTAAATAGTAATAAAAACCGTTATTAAACTTCTTTTTTTTCTTCTGTTATGTATAGACAATGCAGAGAATTTTTTTTTTTGGTAGAGCCAATCTAGATTCCGTATTAAAATGATATTAACCACCTTAAGCGGACACATTCAACTGTTTAGAATTAGATTTCAAAATACAGATATTTCTGCCAGCTCAGCTATCAAATTAACTAGTATCTATAACCGCAAGTTAACAAATTATGTCTCAGTGCGAGTCATTTAACACGGTATTATCAATTTCTTGAATTATTTTAAAAGTTTTCGATGTGTGAAGCAAAGTTTGTCAAACCTATAATGATATGTATATGTACTGCCGAAGCAGTGTATGATAATTATGTACACTTTTAAGTGTCTATTTAGTGGCAACCATAAGTGTGGATCCCCATCTATGTGCTCTGTTATCTATATCGCTTGTAATAAGTCCTGGTCGTCTTCTCTGACTTCCCTTCATTCCTTCCAATCCCGCTTCTATCAGAACTCGTTAGTAGCCATTCATTCTAAAATTCTATCATTGTAAATTAGTCTTACAGCCTCATGTTTAATTTGTTGTTTGATTCGTTAACATAAATGAATCTGATGTTGTTTCTTTATTACTGTGTACTATACATGGACATCATGTAAGCACGCAGTGTTGATTTATGATACAAACATACTAACAACAACATGAACATCTATAAAAATGGAAATATTGTTGATGTGTTCATGTACTTGTTGTTTATGTTAAGCGGACATACATTTGGATGGACAATAAGGGTCATTAATTAATACATTTTCTATAGTTTTAAAGTATAAAGTACTTGATCTATATCTTTTCTTTTCATGATACTCATGCACGAAAAATTAATATTTATCAAAATGTGTCCCTGTTAACAAACCAGACAATTAATTCGACCAGGATTAGAGTAAAACATACTTTTAGTGGAGAATCTCTTAGAACTCCCCGTTCGATGTATGACTTTGTAGTGATATGAAATCTAATCTATGTACAGTGCTACCTCTCCAGAGTGGCCCTCTCTTGAGCAGCAATCTCCCTTCAATAACAGTATGCTTTTTTCCACTTTACGATTTAACTATTAATTTAACATCTCTAGAGCAACAACCTCTCAACAACAACATATTATTGCTTCTCCCTAAGGGTGTTGCTTTGGGGAAGTTGCACTGTATTACATTATTTGGAAGGGGTCACAATAAAGCCGCTTACTAAAGAGTATAAAACTTTATATAATTATTGCAGGGTGGTCAGAATGACGAATATCGCCGTCCCGGCACTCATCTTCGTTTGCTGTTTGGTAGTTCATCCAACATGGACGTACAGAACGGGAGCCCCTACTCGAGCATGTGGGGACATGACCCCTCAACACGGAAGTCCCATAAACACAGACCCAGCACCCTTCTTGGTGGAAGTGTCGAAAACAAAATATGCACCAAATGAAAGAATATATGGTAATGTGGATATTTTTACCTGTTGTTATTTATTAGCTCAATGTCTAGTGCGCTCAGCAAAGTCACGCTTTGCAATTCAATTAATGCCATTTTAGAATAGAATTTCCAATTCATATATTTTCATTTCGTCTCTTGTATATCGATGCTAACAATATAACATGATTTCAACATGTTAATTTGATATGTATAGTTGACACTATCTATGAGTACGTACACAATAAATGAGGCAACCTAACCCTTACTGGTGAAGGTCCACTGCAAAATGATGCGATAAATTGTCTGCATAATTGAATAAATTCAAAATACTCATCATTGTTATAATTGAATTAACGAAAGCGGCTCTAAATTGGTGTATACATGAACAAATCACCGATTACTTCATAATGTTGTTTCAAAGTTAATGATCAACATAATTTATCCTTTTCTATTAAGAAAAACAATTGTTGGCTATGACATTTAGATGCCTTAAGCAACATAAGATAAACGGCTTATCACTTTATGATTAACATAAACAAGTATAAACGAGTGATCCAACAAAAGTTTTAATAATAATTATTATTATCATCTATATGTATGAATAAGTCAAGTACAGTGAACCTCTCCAAAGCAGCACCCATTGGGAGTAGGAAAAGTATGTTGTTATTGAGAGGTTGTTTTCTGGAGAGGTTAAATTATTAATTAAAATGTGCTTGTTAAAGGGAGGTTGTTGCTCAAAAGAGGGCCACTCTGGAGAGGTTGTACCGTTGTACTAAGAGATAATGATGAGAAAAATACATCTCTTTTTATAAAATATCATAATAAACAAATATAGTGAAGCAATTGACATGGATCATAAAAGAGGTGACCGCCAAGTAACGTGTCTCATCAATTAACATCGATCCTGAGGTGTATTCCGGTATATGACAATTATGTCCGCCTTATTGGTGACGCCTTGATGACTTGATGGCTATGTACAACGACAGAGAGATTTTACGTTTTTGTGCTGTGCTTTCCATCAGCTAAATACTTATCATTAACAACTTGCTTTTAGGAATTGAAGAATACTTAAGTATATACACCATTATTGGCCTTCTCATTTTGTTCAGTGATGTATATTTCACAAAATTGTAAATAGGTTAGTTTTCTTTGCAAAATATTATTTCATACCAACAAAAGCTGGATTTTGGGACCGGTGGAGGTTGTATCGCTGACGGAACTCAAAAACCACGACCTCTAGATCAAATATCTAATTTTCTGATTTGGTTTCACAAGACTGAAATGATTTAGGATAATGAACGAAATTACTGCAAATGATCTGGAAAATAATATGAATGCACTCAGCCATAGTTATTTCTAAAAAAAATACCACTACAGAATGTGAATAAGTATTTATAAAGAGGCTGAAAAAATTCAGGATTCATCGTATAAACTGACATAATACTGTTTGGTTGACTATGAAGGAACTCATGTGAATATAAGGGCACACTACGGAGACAGTTTGAGATTTAAAAATTCTGAATTGTATAATTTCTGGCACAATGTTCAATGAGTCTTGTATAACGGCCCTCATTAAGCTATTTAGATGTCTCTAAGACCAGAAAAATAGTCCTTTCTATGGCTACCAGACTGGCCCTTTTAAGACTGACCCTTTTAAGCACCGACGCTAAATTTGTCAAAAGCAAAATCCTATGTAAGAATTCTCATTAATGATATTTAGAAAAAAAAGGTTTTTGACCTAACTTTCCCAAATCGTGTGGGCCTGGTAACGCTTAAACATGACTCTTTTTACTAGCCTAACGACGTTATTGAAATATGACCAGATCATAAAAATTTCCTGTACATATTGTTCATTACATAAAACAATGTCGCATAAAGGTGAGACACATATCTTAGTAAATTTACAAACGCCTACATCATATCATGTTTATGACAGGGGAATGTCTAGTGGTCAATTACGATCTGATATATATTATCGTTGTTGAAAATCGAAATATTTTTGCCAAAAAATTATTTTTAGCCATTGCAATTGAGATAACATTTATTGTTAAAATCATTAATTAGTTTTATAATTATTCACTGATTCTTACACTTCATGCCACACTCCTGTTGTGAAACCATTGATCCTATTTTCCATTACAGTAAGGATAAGGGGCTGTGGAACAGCGAAATTTAAAGGTTTTATTATACAGCCTCGGTCAGCCATGTATCCAGATCGCCCAGCGTTCCTTGGAGCATTTTTACGGGTACGAGGTACAAGATACGAATGTGTCAGATCAGGGGTAAGTTGCTGCTTGGCTTTTCAGCATATCTGTTTAAACGTTCTGTTATATTCCAAAGGTGTTATTTACATAATCGCAGCGTGGTCTATGTCTGTGTTTTCTAACCGAAGTGGCGTTGACTATGTTCGTATTATATACGTTGTGCGAGTACTTATATTTTTTATGAGTTCGTTTTTTATTTAACCCACAAATTGAAAATATTACGAACAATAAGTGAATACATGTATTTTAAAATAAAAAAGTATTAATTTTCAGCTAAACTTTAAAAAAAAATTAAACAACCAGATTAGTCAGTCAACTAAAACATCCACAAAATCTGTTTTAATTCATGTTCACTTTTGTCACCATTTAGGCTGTGCTAACACACAGTAGTCCAGATGAAAAAAGTTCTGTTACTCTAACATGGATAGCGCCACCTGGGGCTGCGGGACATGTTGTGTTCAGGTAAACTTTGGATTATAAAAGTTATGTAATAAAACAATGTTATAATACAAAATATCGCCATTATTCAAAATCCATTTAAATCATAATTATAAATCCTCCTCTCTTAGAAGGATATTTCATTGACTAGTCACGTGTTAATTGAGTCGTCATGACCATGTTATTTAAATAAACTTTAGGAAGAATGAAGGCATAAAAGCATTTATAGAAATTCCTACATATGACGCGTAAACAAGCAATTAATCAGAGGGAACTACTGAATTAATAAACAAATAGTATCAAGTGCCAAATAAAGGATATTAAAATCGATTACAACAACAACAACAAAAAAATATTTTTATTTTTTTAATATTTATTTCAGGGTGACATTCGTGCAGTCATACACTAACTATTGGGTAGGCATAAACTCACCAGTTATCTATGATGGAACGTCACGTGATCTATCCATAATGCATGCATTCAGTCTTCAGTCAGCTACCGACCAGTCGTGCCTACCAACTCGAACCTCGACCACCACCACAACCCCGAGAACAACAACAACAACTACGACAACAACAACACCAAAACTAGTTCCAACAACAGTATATTTTCCTCCAACAGCCCCATACACCACTACTGAATATAACCCACCAACAACGACAACAACGACAACGACTACAACGACGACAACCACAACACCAAGACCAACCACAACAACAACTACAACACCAAGACCAACAACAACAAGACGACCAACAACAACAAGGCGAACGACGACAACTACGTTACCACCACCAACCACACGTCGTTCAACAACAACAGAACGAAAGGTACCGACAACAGTCGCTCCAAAAATGACAACAGCTGATCCGTATTATTATGATTACCTTTTCGAACAATCTACCGAGACTAAAAAGGCACCAGAAACAACAACACAGAGGGCACGACTGGATAGAACAACATCAAGTTACATTCCCACAACAACCATGAAGTTTTATGAACCTACAACGACTACATCAAGGCCTACGACGACAAGTACAAAAGCAACAACAACGACGACAACAACACCGAAACCCACCACCACAGTCGCAACAACAACAGAGAAAGCAACAACGACTGTAGCACCATCGATAGTAACACTTTATCCAACAGTGACAGAAGATGTTTGGACGACAACAATGTCTAAACAGGCAGAACTCACCACTAAGCAAGAATTGACTAGACAGGAAATAATAACATATCCCCCCGTAGTTGAACCTGTGCCGAGTACGCCGAAACAACTTCCGGTAACAGGGAGACAGACGACAATAAAACATGTTAAGCCGTCGACGGCAAAGTTAAATGAAATTAATTCTATTACGGATCTGTTTGTGCAGGAAACTAACATGGTTGTAACTTCGACTTTATCTCCCAAAATGTCAACGGAAGATCCATTACCCCCAACTACATATTTTTACGACTATGATGTTAATGCAAACTCCTTGGACAAACAGAATATTCCAGCAGGAGGACAAAAAGGCACACCGAATCCACTGCTGAACCAACAATACATCCCAACTATTACAAACCTTACACAGTTGTTGCCAAATGCGTTTGATACAATTAAAGATGGGGTTGTTAATAGTGATACTAATATACAAGAAAATAATCAAAATGTTAATGTTCCGAATGAAAGCCATGTACACGAGTCTCTTCCTCATTCACAATTATCTGGTCACAATCATGCCCATGATAATGTTGGCCATTCTCATTTGTCCAATAGTGATATTTCACACGAAAACATCCCACACTCGCATTTACATAACAATGTCATTGCAGCAGAAAATGTTCCACATTCCCATTCTACAAATGAAATAAACAGAAACACTCACAACAATCCGACAGAGACGCCGGTCCGAGAATACATTCCAACTACACAACCTCCATTGTACATACCAACTTATCCTTCAACTGTTTACCCAAAACTTGACCCAAAGGCCAAACCAGATGCATTTTTAACGTTTCCACCTCAGACTTACTCCACAGATTCTGCCCCAGTGTCCTCCACCGTAAGAATAAACCCAGATCAAGCATTTGATAATGTCCAGCCGACCAAATTCACACCACAAGAGGTACCCATGACGACGTTACTACCAGAAGAAAATCTGTATAAAGATTTGGAATGTGGAATGACCAAGGGATGTTTTGATGACTGTAAAAACGGCCTTTGTAGCTACATTGTATCTTGGAAACCAGAAAAGGAATCTGTTAAGTTCGAGATAAGGGCCAAACCACTCACAAAGGGATCTTACTGGGCAGCCGTTGGATTCAGTGACGATAAAATGATGGTAGGTGAAATGTAACTTGTTATTGAGCAAATTATTTGTGTCGATCATTTTGTAAATTTACAGCAAGAAGAAAGAGAAGACTTGTCAAGAAACAATTTTGTGCATGTTTTTGGTTGGTCAACAGACATGTTTATATTTTTCACTTGTCCTAACCAGATCACCTTAGTCTCGATATAATTAATGCTGCAGTAAATCGGCTGACATTTTCAATCATGGAAAGTTCAGCCAAAAGAATTTGAAATTATGTACATGATTAAAAAAATTGAGAGTTTTCCAATGCTTCGTTATAATCACAATTTAATGCAAGTTATATTATTTGTTGTACAGGGCTTGGACAGTGTCACGGAATGCATTCTAGAAAATGACAAAGTAGAAGTTTATCAATCATATAATCTAGATTACTACAGAAATATGCGACTCCTTACGGTAAATGATTTACAATTATATATAGGGTTACAAAAGCAAGTAAACGCCAGCGTCAAGAACCAGTTAAAGTCATATACAGTTCAGCTGTAAACACCATATTGATCCGTTCCATTTTCAAAATTCTGAATGTTTTTTTAAATTATTATGATAATTCATCAATACGTATAGTAAAATGTTTAAATATCGTCTTTAATCACAAAATCGATACATTTGCGTTGAACAATAATTAATTCTATTCTTTATTCGGCTGTAAAGTAATGTAAAAAAGAATTTTTAATTGGTAACCACTATTCTTTACTTATAACTTTTCTACTCCTTACTGACATTCAGTGTATATGTTATTGCAGCCCAAACTTGGAATCCTAAATGAGATAGGATCCTTTGTGAATGGTATATTCAGCTGTAGTTTTACTAGGAAGAATTTTGTTGATGGAGAGAAAGACGTCTTCGATCTCAACAAAGATTGGTTCATGATGTTTGCTGAGGGTCCAGCTGTCAATGGTTAGTGTCTCATTATTAAAAATGGAACTTTTCAAAGTCTTCTATTAATAGTAATAGAAACGCATTGTGTCGAACTTTTTTTAATTTGTATAAAGATATAAATATGAACTTAAAAATGGAATTTCAGGATAACGTTGCTACAAATCAATAATCACAACACACAATCAGCTGCATTATTGATCGCCCTTAAGAAGACCGAACATAATAGACTGACGTTTTGCATATTATTGAAACTTGTTTTAAATATTATTATACCCACAGGAGTAAAGATACCTCATCGATACGACAGGGTACCACCAGTCTCTACGGACAGGATGGATTTACAACGTTATCCACCTATGCATGAAACCTATGATTATTTAGCTTCTAGAAAAGATACCCCAAAACTATTAGACGGGAGCATGGACCCACCACTTACCTCAATACGGGTACAAACTCTTACATACTGTAATTCTGATTTATAGTGTGCTTAATCGTGTATATAATGCGTTTAATTATTGAAAACATTTGTGAAATTTCATGCGTTGCCATACAGTAAATAATGATGTCAGCTGTTTTGCGACCAAGCCATACATTGAAAATGTTTATAAATTATCCCATCAAAATTCTTTATTTCAAAGAGTATGCAAATGTTTGATTACAAATATGGCGAATCATGTTGAAAATATTATCGAATATTATGTATAAGTATATG
Source organism: Lutraria lutraria (assembly GCA_964023205.1). Lineage (NCBI taxonomy): Eukaryota > Metazoa > Mollusca > Bivalvia > Venerida > Mactridae > Lutraria > Lutraria lutraria. Next base: position 25,020,297 of record OZ026838.1, read on the forward strand.
TAACAATTTAAATTATGTTTAAGTCTTGTAATCATGTACAATATATATATTTACTTTCAGCAAAAGAGTATTGCCACAGACCCAGCTTGTGGTTCCACAAAATCGTGTTTCCAGGATTGCACACCTGAAGGCTGTAGATTTATTGTATCATGGGAAGGTTTAAGTGATCATGTGATGTTTAGCATTCGTGCAGTCTTAAACAATACTTTGAATCAATGGATCGCAATTGCCTTCTCAGAGGATGGTAAAATGGTAAAATAATAAAATTGTTATGTTGTTATACATTATATAACATATTCTGATATGAATAAGACAATGGATTCACAAATGAAATCAGGAATTGCTAGGAAGGTCTGAGAAAACGTGAGACATTCTTTAAAAACTTAGTATCAATGAACTGATACATATTCAAAATCGTGGTTAGTGAAGTTACTGCAGTCGATTTATCATTATTGTTTGAAACATCAAATTGCGCTACAAGAAACTATAAATATCTCAAATGTTGTAGTCAAATGTTGTTTGCTTTTCATTAATATTCCGAAACCATCAACGAGAAATTGTCATGGCAGGTGCTTTATTGTTTGATATTACGAGGTCACGTATCCGTATGTACGGTCACAACCCATAATGTTGTCATGTTTTTTGCGAAAAAGCAATAAAAAACAGAAACCATTACGCTTAGTCACAACACTCAATTAAAATTCATTATACTGTGTGTATTGACAAGCGATAGTTATGCTTCAATATCGTTCTTTGATCTGATAAATACACGCTTTTTATAACAAATCTTCATGTCAATGATGGATTGGTGTGTTGATGTTTTTTAACAATCATGAACAATAATTGAATTTTGCGACCCGTATTTTCCATCATTGTTTTAAGACATAAATCACTTACAATTAATTAGCATGAAATTATACTTTATGAAGATATTTTTCTAAATTACGGAAATTATGACACGAACTTACGCTGTATGTTAATACAGGTATAATACATAGTCCAAACACGTGGCTTAAAAGCGCTTTGTATTTTTAGACCTTTAGCAAATGTATTTTTCTTTATACTTATCGTACTGGCGATGTTCGTTCGTTTACATAATATGTTTAATAATTTTGGTTGAGTATTTTGATATACTAATATCTACATTTCGTCACATTTGGGTTAAAAGTGTTGACATGCCCTTTTAATTCTAAGGTGACGATCGCGATCTATCATTTAAATACAACTTTGATCATTCCAGGGAGATGACAGTGTTATCCAGTGTGTGTCCAAAGATGATGGTTCGATTGATATCAGACACTCCTTCAATAATGGCAAAAACAACATGAAAATAGAAAATGTAAATACGTTTATTAATTCAATTATATGTTATGACCTAGAACCTAAATCACTGCGTTATATTATTTCATTAATTGCTCTATAGTTTTAGCCCAGATTCGGGGGGGGGGGGCAATGCAGTGTAGAGAGTTATTCACTTGTATATTTCCAAAAAATGGATGTTAAAATCATAAAAAATGATAAGAATGCGCTATTATACTAATTTCAAAGGTATTGCTTTAAGCATTCAATCCAAAGGTACTGCTTAACATAATATTTTATCCATGCAGTGAAAGTTCTGTAAATATTTTAGTCCCATTTTCAGACAGAGTAGATGTTCATTTACTTTGACTCATATTTCAGGCCGACTTGGGTTTATCAAACAAGTCAGCACGATTTGTGGACGGCATATTTGAATGCTCATTCGTCAGAGATCGCTATGTTGAAGACGAGAATGTATATGACCTTGATCGAAACTGGGCAATGTTGTTTGCTTATGGTAAATCTAAAAATGGTATGTGATATATATTGACGTTGATGACTTTATAACCTAACTATGCCTACCAGACTTTGTTAACCTAAATACGGCAGACCTTCTTGGAGTACGACCATGCTTGGGAAACCCGTCAATTAACTATCAACATAATTAATTTGCAATATTTTATTAGATATAGATATTAAACACTGCCAAAGGTAGAGAAGAAACATTGCTTTCATACATCCATTCAGAAGTTTATTTGTCCATTACTTCAATTATAAGTGTTTGCTAAAATATGGCAGATGATCACAAGAGAACATTATAAACAGGTGATTAGTATCTCTGGTTGTATTGTATGATAATGTTATTGTCATATGAGATAACAAACGTGAAACATCACCAATAGTCTTTGTGACATCGTTTCAACGCAAACACAGAACAAAGCGATACAGATAATGCTTTCATCCATGTACAAATGTAATGATTCAACGCATGCTTTTGTTCTAGGTATTATGTTGCCACATACACTAGCTGAGAAGCCCCATGTTTCAGACAACGATGTTGACTTTTCACGAAGCGCTCCTAGTTTGATCAGTGCCAGCAATTTCTTCATTAAGATTCACGGTGTGTGGTCTGGTTTTGTTTTATCAAGATTTTCATTCATAGCACCATGTCATTGGAACGTTTGTTTATATAAATATGGTCTCATTCTGACCATTTCAATCGACAAACAAATTCTTTAAATATCTACGTTTGATAAATAATTCCTTGACAAAATAGTTTTCTTAAGTTTGAAGTTTCAATTATGTTAAATTACTAGCATTGAGAAAAAATGATTTAGTCAAGTGCAGATAATGTTTTCAAATAATGATACACTCCACAAAAGCTTCTTCGAGGGCATATACCACTTCTAGCAGCACCTTCTGTTGAATATATGCATATAATTCACAATTCACAGATTAGGTAATCAATGGCAGATTTATCATTCATTTCTCCATTTTACTCGTAATAAAAGTTTAATTCTTATTTCAGCCGCTTTAATGGTATTTGCATGGATATTATGTGCTTCTGTAGCTAGCGTGATTGGACGTTATTTCCAACCGTACTGGTGGGGTGAGAAAATGTTTGGTAGTAAAGCATGGGTCAAGGTATGCTTTTTTATCTTATTTTTATTATTTCTCATGCGTATGATATTTATTTATGTTCAAATGCCATGCAATATATTCATTTAAAACAATTACTAAAGACAAATAATCCGGTATTCTTTATCCGTTTTGTTTAAACGCACTTTATCTAAACCGCTCTTGTTCACATTTTTTGTTTTAGTTTTAAGAATCTTAAAGATAACATTTGTTTGTGTGAGTATAATTTCTCATTATATAATACTATTAATATTGTGAATCGATGGATATTGTTAACTTTAAGCTAATACTGGTTCGCTGATTATTTCTAGGTACACTGGTTGTTTGTGTTGATCACGTGTGCTATTGTCATTGCTGGCTTTGCTGTGATTTTTGTGGGCGTTGGAGGAATCAGTAAATTATACGAGGTAGGCTTTTGGTCATTGATATGTTGATTTATTTGAAATGATAATTTTGCTCGTGGACGTAAATATTACGAAATGATCATTGATACGTTTGGACTGTAGGCACTAACCCGCCTTTACGGAGAAGGTGTACTAGATATTGAATTAGCAATTGTCTTGTATTATGTCATAATGTTATGTTATAATCACATAGTCCATTATTTCAAATAACACATGATGTGTTATCTTTTCTTTATGCATGTCACATGATCTTGGGGCCGATATATATCCTTCCTTATCAAAGGCTTTGTTCATCACATATTTCATCTTGCTAGGAGGAATTGTTGTTTTCTAGAATATTTACTTCATGTGTAACTGATGGTGTTCTGAAATTTCAGTACCCAACATACAGTTTCAATGGAGCACATCCAATTATGGGACTAGTGGTGTCCCTTTTAGCACTGCTCAACGTAAGTCCTCTATCTTTTGAATTATCTCCCTTGGGTCTTTGTTAATTACGAGGAGATCGAAGAAGAAGGTCTAACTAAAACTAAACCATGCACATAAATAGGTCTGACGAATGCCACATTCTGACTAAATAATCATTTATTTGTCACAGTAAACACTATACTTATTTTCTTTAAGTATGAATCTTATCATTTATAATTCGTTTAATTAAATAGCAAATTTCATCCGGATCGGTCAGTTTGTCGCCATTTCTGAAATTCTGTTCACATATATGTGTCTTTTTATGATTTTGTTCATTAATGTATGAGGTTTTTGTACACTTTTTTCCATTTAAATATTTCATGTTATGCCTCAATAACTAAGTTATTATACATGGAAATAAACGTGTCGAATACTTTTAATTATGTAGGAACAGGTGTTTTCATTGTCTATTGTCTCATTTTCTAGCCATTACTGTTATGTTTGAGACCATCTGAGGATTCTTCAAGTCGAGCTTTCTTCAATTGTTTGTACTGGTTAGTGGAGATCGGTGCTCACGTTCTTGCTGGTAATATTTTTATTTGTACATAAGTATCATTAATACAATGTTTAAATCTTTTAATTTAATTGTTTAATATTAAGACTTACACCATAACATTAAAGTTTTAATGATATCATTAAAACAGTACTACATAATGTGTATTTGGTGATGTTGTTGTTTACATGACATTGAGCAAGTTACACTTAAATCAAATATAATCTGTTTATAGCGTATCCAAATTGTTTTCCAAGTTTTGATTATGGAGATGAATAAAACTAGATATAGAGTTATATTGTATATGTATGGAGTCATTAACTTATTTGTAATGCAATCACAAATATGGCACCCAATACTAACATGTTTATTCTCCTTTTTAGTTGTTACAATATATGCAGGCTTTGGATTGGCCAGTTTTCTCGTACCTTCGTTCTTCACGTTTCTTATCATCGGTTTTACCGTCTATCAGATACTTATCCTGTTGTTCATGGAAGCTTTGAAGAGCTACGATGCCAAGAAAAGTAAGTTGTTTGAGTTTTCTGAACATGTAATACCTATACATGAATCGTATGTAACCATCATTATGCTTGTTTAAAGGAGCCACGGTCGTAGTCTGGTATTGCCCTTTGTGCGAAAGAACATAATACATGTATAATTAATCTCTGAAAAAAACTGATATGTTCTCTGTGTTTTAATGTTTTAGTTCATGATTTTAACCAAGTATTGACACGATTGGCAATTTTATTACTATATTTCTTTTTATTTTGTCTATATACAAACAAATCTGAAATTGTATATAAAATATCAAGTGTCTTTCCTTCACGCGATTTTTTTACTTCAATTTGTTTACGTTCAAATTCAAAGTATTTATATATGGACAATCAAAAACAAGAAAAAAGCATTGTAATTGTGTATTTTTCCAGCCATTGAGAGAAAGAAAGTATTCTTGTATGAGATGCAAATACGACCATGGAACTCAAGGAAGAACAACAGTATAGCTGCCTACCTTGATCTAAACCATACAGTAAGTGAAAACTTCATGAAACATTTGCATTCATGTGATACTAAGTGTGCAGTGTATTATACCCAATAGCTTCAATGAACTTTTTTTGTTTAATTGGGTATTGCCTTTAATTAATGCATTTGTATTTGAGCTCAACAGTTGTAATCCGGGGCAAACCCCTATTTGATTTGTAATAAAAAAAGACTGCCTACATTATGTAATAAGCTGCTTGTGTCTATTTTCAGAGCAAGGGACTTAAACAGACAGTTCTAGCGGCTCATCTGATCTTACTGTCAGCACTGACCACAACCATGATCGTACTCATCATCATCCACGATAAATTCAGCGACTAATTGGTTAGCTTAAAGACAGACATACTATTATTGTACATACTTAAGATGCAACAGTGTTGGGCCTTTATATGACGTCTTGATCTGAGGCCCTTGAAAAATATAATAGTATGGTTTTGCTGGTTTTAGATACACTGTATGCTTGAATGTATTGTGTTTGTGATCAAATATTTATGTATGTTTTTCAACATCTCTTATTTAATGTTTCCCTACCTGTCTCTCTCCCAAGTCCGATCAAAAAAGCTTATCGCCATATTGTTGAAAATGTCAAGGAAATGAATGATAGTTTTCACACTCACTTAACTTACATTGTCATCACGAGGATTTACATCCCATTTTTATTTTCATTTTTTTTTTTGTATTCTAGATGGCACCATCTTATTTTACAGAGGATATTATATATTCAATATAAACTTATGTCATTGGATGCGTTTTTAGTTTTTTCGTTGATACTTTAAAATGGACCATGTTTTGATATTCGAATATTCATATCATTCATATTTCTTTGTAATATATTCATAACATTTTATTCACGTTATTATTATGATCATACAACATGTGTGTATGTTTGTCGCTTTATAGTGCTTAAATATTGACGCAGGGTAAAGCAAACATTTCGGCGTCTAGTGTCTGTCTTTGACATACAATCATTGTTATAACATGTATTACTTGACCGTATGTCGCTAAAGAAGGCAGTGTATATGTATTTTTATGTTATTTGAATCTATTGATCTTTTGAACTTTTGTACATAACTGCTTAATAATATATTATTGAATAAAAGAATGATAAGTATTTTGTTAATTGGCATTATTTAACACTGTTTGCGACCAGCGTATTTCATGATCAGCTAACTGACTGATGCGACTGATTTTCCACTGGCGTTGGGTCAATACTAAGGTAAGTGTGGGACTATGGAGGCAGAAGGAACACTGAAATAATGGTGGGGCTAGGGAGGCAGAAGCAACACTGGAGTAAGGGTGGGGCTAGGGAGCCAGGAACCTCACTGGAGTAAGGGTGGGGCTAGGGAGGCAGGATCAACACTGGAGTAAGGGTGGGGCTAGGGAGGCAGGAACCTCACTGGAGTAAGGGTGGGGCTAGGGAGGCAGGATCAACACTGGAGTAAGGGTGGGGCTAGGGAGGCAGGAACCTCACTGGAGTAAGGGTGGGGCTAGGGAGGCAGGATCAACACTGGAGTAAGGATGGCACTAGGGAGCCAGGAACCTCACTGGAGTAAGGGTGGCACTAGGGAGGCAGGATCAACACTGGAGTAAGGGTGGGGCTAGGGAGGCAGGAACCTCACTGGAGTAAGGGTGGGGCTAGGGAGGCAGGATCAACACTGGAGTAAGGGTGGGGCTAGGGAGGCAGGAACTTCACTGGAGTAAGGGTGGCACTAGGGAGCCAGGAACCTCACTGGAGTAAGGGTGGGGCTAGGGAGGCAGGAACCTCACTGGAGTAAGGGTGGCACTAGGGAGGCAGGATCAACACTGGAGTAAGGGTGGGGCTAGGGAGGCAGGATCAACACTGGAGTAAGGGTGGGGCTAGGGAGGCAGGATCAACACTGGAGTAAGGGTGGGGCTAGGGAGGCAGGATCAACACTGGAGTAAGGGTGGGGCTAGGGAGGCAGGATCAACACTGAAGTGTGAGTGGGGCTAGGGAGGCAGGATCAACACTGGGGTAAGGGTGGGGCTAGGGAGGCAGGATCAACACTGAAGTAAGGGTGTGGCTAGGGAGACAGGAACCTCACTGGAGTAAGGGTGGGGCTAGGGAGGCAGGATCAACACTGGAGTAAGGATGGCACTAGGGAGCCAGGAACCTCACTGGAGTAAGGGTGGCACTAGGGAGGCAGGATCAACACTGGAGTAAGGGTGGGGCTAGGGAGGCAGGATCAACACTGGAGTAAGGGTGGGGCTAGGGAGGCAGGATCAACACTGGAGTAAGGGTGGGGCTAGGGAGGCAGGATCAACACTGGAGTAAGGGTGGGGCTAGGGAGGCAGGATCAACACTGAAGTGTGAGTGGGGCTAGGGAGGCAGGATCAACACTGGGGTAAGGGTGGGGCTAGGGAGGCAGGATCAACACTGAAGTAAGGGTGTGGCTAGGGAGGCAGGATCAACACTGAAGTGTGAGTGGGTCTAGGGAGGCAGGATCAACACTGGGGTAAGGGTGGGGCTAGGGAGGCAGGATCAACACTGGAGTAAGGGTGGGGCTAGGGCGGCAGGATCAACACTGATGTGTGAGTGGGGCTAGGGAGGCAGGATCAACACTGGAGTAAGGGTGGGGCTAGGGCGGCAGGGTCAACACTGATGTGTGAGTGGGGCTAGGGAGGCAGGATCAACACTGGAGTAAGGGTGGGGCTAGGGAGGCAGGATCAACACTGGAGTAAGGGTGTGACTAGGGAGGCAGGATCAACACTGATGTGTGAATGGGGCTAGGGAGGCAGGATCAACACTGACGTGTGAGTGGGGCTAGGGAGGCAGGATCAACACTGGAGTAAGGGTGGGGCTAGGGAGGCAGGATCAACACTGAAGTAAGGGTGGGGCTAGGGAAGCAGGATCAACACTGAAGTGTGAGTGGGGCTAGGGTGGCAGGATCAACACTGGAGTAAGGGTGGGGCTAGGGAGGCAGGATCAACACTGAAGTAAGGATGGGGCTAGGGAAGCAGGATCAACACTGAAGTGTGAGTGGGGCTAGGGAGCCAAGAACAACACTGAAGTAAGGGCAGGGCAGAAGGACTACTCGAGTTGAGTTGGGCTAGGGAGGCGATTCTAGTGGGGCTGGGCTAGGGAGGCGATTCTAGTGGGGCTGGGCTAGGGAGGCGATTCTAGTTGGGTTGGGCTAGGGAGGCAGGAGGACTTCTCGAGTTGGATTGGGGCTAGATGGGCAGAAGGACTACTCGAGTTGATTGATGCTAGGGAGGCACGAGCAACACTTGAGTAAGGGTGACAAAGAGATCAACAATGATATTAATAGTGGTAGTTTAAATTATTTTCATTTTGTATGCTATGATACATGTTCTAAGCGCATACATAGCTTATAAAGCTGGTCATTGAAGATTTTGGCGCGAAAATAAACTTGTAATAAGTTGAATAACCATTTAATGAAAAGCATCTGTTACATGTTCAACCGGAAGTCAAACTAGCTGCGCAGTCATTATCATTTACATAATCTCCTACACAAGATGCGTAAGCCATCACATGAGCGATTGTACTTTCCTCGTTGACACCGGTCAAAAGATGAGCCATTGGTCCACGCGCATATATACCTACGTCATCACCAGCGTGTGTTGCAATTGACATTGGAACAGCGGCTTGTTGATGGTAATGCTTGTCGGCTTAAAACAAAACCATAGGACATACTTTGGACATTGCTTACAACATTAGAGACATTTACGATATAGTATCGGTCGCCGCTGAAGTGAAGTGGATAGCGAACGAACGGAAATCACTATGCCATACTTGAATTTGAATAATGTTTTGAAACAGATCCTTCTTGTCGTGTCATAATGTATTATTTCTTTCGTTGAATATTGGGTAAATATGGCGATTATACAATGACAAAATCAAATAATATTTGTTTTGAAAATAAAAATGCCAGCGTGACCTTGACCTTTGACCTACTGAGAATGCACATGTCATGTTGGAGAGTTGTGGAGCCAACGTAACGAAGTTCGAAGATTGTGAGTAGAAGCGTTCTGATTTTATAGGCAATGTTAAAGACATACAGACAGGCCAAAAACAATATGAAAACTAGAAAATTATGAAATATGAAACTACTTAGCGATATATATTTGTGTATAAGAGCATACATACTTGTATCTACATGTGAGATATCTGTGCGGTGACTGCCGAACACGGAGAATCCAGGACCATCGCCATACAACAGTGTAGTATAAGGATGTCCATCTCCAGCCTTAGACGTGTCAACTTTCGCTAGAGAGAATGGTATTGTAAAGCTTATTTGTTTACTTTTAAGTAAATTATTCTTACTATAATGTAAAAATGAATACGTACTTTTTTGTTGTTTCGTGCAATATCTGGTACGGTTTATTTATTTTTAGAACAATTATGTATCCTTATATATCTTAAAAGCGCTTTACCTCTGGTAATATTAATGTCCGTACCACAAGTATAAGTGATAAGTTTGAACGGTGATGCATTTCGTTATATATGTATTAAAAATGAATTCTTCCATAAACGTTTAAAATACCTAGAATGTCATTTCCTCGGGATGGGTAACCTGCTATTGACATTGTATGAGAGTGGTCGGCTGTGACAACTATCAGTGTATCGTTTTCGGATGTAGTATGATCAGCATTCTCCACCGCATCTTGGAATGCTACAAGATCATATAGTGACAACTTGGCTCTACCTTCATGATGGGCATGGTCAATTCGACCTCCTGCGATAACAAAAATCTGATTTGTTCAATTATTTTTGCTGGAGTAAGAGGGTTTTTTAAATTAAATAATTCATGAGTTTATCATTTATGTATGAACTGTTATAGAACATAACCTCAGTTATCAAATAAATGTTAATGAATATCATAGAAACAACATCCGATGAATTATTTGAAACATTTTCGACATTTCCAGACAAACTACCTATCCATCACATACATTCATAAATGATGTAAATATTCAGACGTATTTTACTACTATTATTCACCTTCTACAAGTAAGAAATATCCGTTTGGATTTTTGTCTAGAATTTGTATAGCCTTTTCAGTCATTTCTGCAAGTGATGGTTCGCCGGCTTTCTCGTGGTTTGGATCATTGCGTTCCAGCTCATATTGCATGTGTGAATACTCGAATAATCCTGAATGATAAACACGTAAAATCACATAATATTAATTATTTGTGTAATTTTGATAGCACATGCTTCGTCCTTGTTATTTTTCATCATATCAATTATGAACGAGAACTATTAGCTGACGATAGGCACTATTATATTTTGGCTTTGAGTCTACCGATCACATTGCCTTTAAATTTTAGTCTATCATTCCCTTTAGCCTTGACGTAGCTGACCACAATACTTTAATTGAAATTATGAAGTCAACATAAAACGAAACATATTTCATAGAGAGTCTACTGAAAAGAACGCCCGCAATTTACATACTATTAAAATTTTACTCTTCAGGTTTGACTTCCACAGATTGAAGTTACGATTTGAACCTTATGATGCTGATAGTTTAGATGTTAAAGCGCAATCCAATTTCCAATTAATGAATGTACTACCTAGTACTGAGTCAGTATTATCTGTGTCTATGTTGTCGAAAGATGTTTGGTTCCAAACGTATGAATAATTTCTCCCAAGTCCATGTTGTCCATCTTTCCATTCCTGAAATGAACCCAGAAATTATCATTACTTAAATAACACAATGAATTTGAACTCAAAATGCGTAAATTGCGAATTTGGATTATACCATTGATACAAATATTAAACATCTATCTTAAACTGAAAGTTTTCTCAATAGCAGCCAAATGTACCTGTACAAGATCACGATTATCTCTGCGTCCATAGTGAGCATTGGATCCATGTTCGGGGTCGGGTTGATCAAACCTCCTAAAGTATCGACGCCCACCGCCCATAATTACCTGAAATAGTTGGGTATCTTCTAACAAAATATTCTCAATGATGTAGTTTATTATCTTGCGTTATTTGTCTAGTACGTTCATGTGTACATACATATTAAACCTTTCCATATTATACTGTGCTAACTTCTTCAAACCAAAGTTTATTACCGAAAAATGCTTAAGATCACATATGTTATACTTTCTGCAATATAGAAAATGAAGAGGTCTAGCACTTTAAATTTAGGCTTTTCATTACTAGTATTTGAATTATTCGCTAGCAAAGAGATATCAATTTTGATACATTGTACCTAAATCAATTGTAGTCATTCGAGAATCAGACTGGCAAATACCTGGACATTTTTGTAGTCATCAATTAGTTGGGCAGCGATATCTTTACATCCTCCAGACAATGAATGAGTGTTATAATCTCCTTCCCAGTTTCTGTCTGCAACGTTAGCATACAGACCAGCAGGTGTCGCGTGAGTAACACGTGTAGTCGTTACCATGCCAACCGATTTCCCTGAAAGCGTGGCGAAATCAATATTAAAATTAATGTGTGTTTTGCTACGACATTACATTTTTAAAGATATTGGACCAGAAATGCTAGTCATATGATTTATGGACCAGTCGTCCTCTATGCATATTCCGGGGGGAGGGTCGGGGTTTACAAAACAGACAGGGTCATTGACAGACTAGTCTCTGCTTACATAATCAATTTCTATATGCTTAAGTTAGTCATAAACTAATTATCACTAAATCAACCAAATTTATGACCTTATCCTTTTACTAGGTGTCAACTCTACAGACATTAAGATGACCGTGACCAGACAGGATAGGACTGATAAGCGGCAATAAAACAAGATACAATGTATTAGACCTCCAGTGGTTTTACGGGGGGGGGGGTTAGTGTTAAGTGTTTTGTTATATTAGCCTAAATTTGGCTTTTCAAACTTTATCCTGTTGACTTATGTGTATAAACCTGCTAATATGTCCGTCTAGATAGTCTAGATATTAGGTCTTTACAATTTTGTTCAGAGGCATTACTATGTCTTGTAAAAGTGAAACAATATCGTTCAATACCAGGTTTTTATATATGTTAATTGGTTGATATACTTCTGTAAATTTGACTGTTACAATTATATGCAGAAAGTTAAGTTTAGTGAAAAAACTGATTTGTTACACATGTATTTACCTGCAGCGATTGACCAATCAAGAATTGAAGTAACTTCGGCTCCATGTTGACTGATACAATCTCCTCTTGTTGCACTAGCATCCAATCCTATTGTTCCAATATTAGCTTTGACACCACACAAATAGGCAGTGGCTGATGATGCTGAATCTGTGACTTGTGAATCTTGGCAGTATGTCTTAATACAAAGTTTAAAAGTCATACAAATTATATTAAATACTTGAAATATATATAAGCAGCGAGAATATCAATGAGAATGGAAAACCAAAAGCAAAAAGTAAACGCGCCATAATAGGCAAAACTACATAAAACACATGCCATCCTATGGAATCTAAAATACTGACCCATACCACTGAAAGGTTTGGAAATATTCTAAAACATTAATGAACGCAGAATATGCCATGACTCAACGCAGAAACTGAAAGTTGTTTACGTAATGATTTTGTCGCTCAAACAAAGAAAGGAAAACAACAGTCGTTAACCAAATGTTGTAACAGACAAAATCTCCTGGCTTTGCATAAAGTGCTAACCAATTATAGAGATTCACCTTGGAAAGTCCTGTAAATGGGAAAGCATCAAAGCTGAGAACAGTTTCCTCTCCAGTGTTTCCAGCCAGTTGACCTTTCAGAATACGTCCTGCTGTTACCGTGGGAATGCTCATGCCATCTCCAAGGAACAGTATCACATTCTTAGCTTTACCAACATTGAGGGTCGCCTTTGCTTTCTTAAGAATTGTGTTCTTGGCAAGATTTCGCCAATGTGTCGGAGCTTAAGCACGAAATAAAATCAATCGATTTATCACACGAAATGTAAGTGTTGTGCGTATCTATGGAAATGTATACTGCTCATTTATACATGCACATCCCGTCGATTGTATATGTATTTAGTATTTACGTATAAACCAAATCAGTCGGATTTCATTGTTCATAAATATCATACATGTATACATTTTATTAAGGAAGAGTTCGGAGAGCATCGATCTGCTATACAAAACATCATTTCGAAATGTGAAAGGTTAATTAGTACAAATAGATTGGTCCAATATTCTTATCTCAATAAGAACGGCTAAACTTGGTTTCACAACCTAGACACGTCTGAGACATGTAGTTATCTCTTTTTAGACAGGGTCACAAGTGGTACTCATTAACACACCACCTATATAGAGTTCTTTTATAACATTTAAGTAAATTGGCAATAACGCTGCTATTAATGCGGAAATGTTCATGACATGTCAAGGGGTTCCTTTAAACCATCCTTGCTATAAAACTAGGATCAAACACTTGTTATAATAAATTACAGAACTCACAAGATGGGAGCTCATGCCATTTGCTACTGGAAAATGATTGAAATATGAATCACTGGCAAGTTTTTTTAATACAAAGATGTTATCTTAGCTAAAGCACTAAACGACACTCAGGACCTCAGAAAGGTATAGCATTAAAGTAAATAAAAATCCATGATATGAAATAATTCAAACAACGAACATGGTTTCTTTAAAATAAGATGGATATTGTAGTAATTTACTTACATTCTCCGTTACCGGAGTAGTGTTTATTATCAACAATAAACCCCAGTGTACACGAGAACAGAATACAGAGCAGACTTAAGCCAACAAAACTATCCATATTCTCTGGTCAGTTCCTTTAACCTATACTGAAAGGTCGTCTCATAGATAAATTCATTACGAAAAGTTACCTGCTGTTATGTACATAATTGTCTTGAGTGTGTACTTATCGTGTTATTATATGATATTTGTGAAGGAAATAATTATGCTCTTACTGAATACTATGGCATATGGCATTTGAAAAGAGCATGCACTCATGCTTGAAATTGTGTGCGAAATTGCCTTTTTCTTTGTGCCGTGATACAAAATACTATTTACATTACTTTTGTTCTTGTTATAATAAGGTTTGTGACACGTAATTGCGAGTACATTCATATAATCGAAAACTACCCTTGGGTGTTCTTGTCTATAAAGCCAGTAATCATTAACGAATTGTTCCATTTGGAGAAATGCATGGTCATATCCTGTCCATAATTTCAAATGATTTCTGGTTTGTACAACTGTAAAATTGTCAACCAATATTTATGAATGTATTGGTATTAGGACTGTGTCAAGACTAATAGTGTGCCTATCTAATATTTGTTGAACTCATATTAAGCAGATGTTCAAGATGCGCCACGAGTAACCTTTGTCCTTTGACAGCTAGTTCTCTACGAGAACCTTAGTTGACACTCACACTGATAATACGCATAACTGGTTTCAAATGCTTTGATAATAAGATTGATTTAAAATTTCGGATGTCCCACAACAGTATGGGCTGTGTTAACCCTGTGGGGATAACGAGGTGTCCATCAAAGTAACCGATTAGTATTTTATGCAAGTGACAACATCAATTAATAATACGTTCTAAACATAAGTGAAACATATCCAAAAGTGTTCTTTATTTAAAATGCATATTCATGATATGATCAACCGGAAGTCAAACTGGCTGCGCAGTCATTATCATTTACATAATCTCCTACACAAGATGCGTAAGCCATCACATGAGCGATTGTACTTTCTTCGTGAACACCGGTTAAAACGTGTGCCATTGGTCCTCGTGCAAATATACCTACATCATCACCACCATGTGTCTCCGCAGCCATTGGAACTGCTGCTTGTTGATGGTAGTGTTTATCCGCTGAAACATGCATTGTTTATATAGCATGCGTTGGTGACAGAGATTGAACAATTACACAAATATAGTTGAACAATAATACCTTATCATTCAGCCCAACAGTCAGCATAGCAAAACTTTACTACAAGAATTTTCTTTACTTAAAAATGAAGTAATTCGTCTTTAATGAATTGTTGGAAAAAAGTATGTTTATGTGGAACTATACTTTATTTATTTAGCACTGACTAGTACGTACAAAACGAATGAGCTAAAAAATAATAATTGACTAATAATTAATCTGCTAAAATCAAATATTCAATATCATTAACGTATCGCCGATGAGAAAAGTTTGCTTTTGGTGAAACCCGTTTACTTCTCAATTTGATTGTTTACTCGTATGGATCATAGCAGCTCCAAATAATGTCATATTAGATTAGTGCATACAGATTGACTTACTTGTATCAACATGTGAGATATCAGAACGATGGCTGCCATCCAAAGAAAAACCAGGACCATCGGCATATAACAAAGTGGTGTATGGATGTCCATCGCCGGCTGAAGTTGTATCAACTTTTGCTACAAGAAAAAAGGTTCGTTCGAAGTACATTTGGATTGGATACAAGTGCAACTAAAGGTGATTGTATTAGCAAGCATAGAACTGAAGTAGATCATGTTCATGAGGAATATATTTCTTTTACATAATATGTAGCGCATTGCTAGCTAGTTGTGTATTATGGTGCACTTGTTACATGTAAATTTTATCGACTGATAAATACTTATGATAAAAATAACTTGTTTCATAGCATTTATGCATTAAACACGACAATATTGATCGGTAGAATTTTAATGTTGTATACAAACTTGCCCCTATTGATGGCAAGAATGTAATGATCCTCATTAGTTAATGAAGTTTCCATTTTTTCGCGAAGGTGTCTAATCTCACTTTTGACCTATATTTCTTGGCATGACGTATTAATTATTCAGAAGAAATTCCTCATTCTATTGGATGATTCAGAGAAAACCCTTCCTTCCATTGGGTGAAATCTACAAGCGTAGAAAAATTAAGACCACGCTAACTTATAGCGAATCTGCAACTGTTTAATGTGTACTTCTTGTGGATGTAAAATTTGTAAAGTAAAAATGGTTTCAACAGTGTAAACAACATTGAAGAAACTTCATGACTGTCTTTTTAAAGACATTTCTTGTTTGTATTGTATCAGTATCTGCATAATTATAGCAAACATTTCGTAATGGTCTATCAACCATTAGCATGGGCTCTGCATTAGAATTACATACCAAAAATGTCATTTCCTCTAGACGGATAACCTGCAATAGACATGGTATGGGCGTGGTCGGCAGTAACAACAATCAATGTATCACTCTCTGGAGTAGTTTGATCAGCCTGTTCCACGGCATCTTGAAATGCTACCAGGTCATATAGCGCCATTTTTGCTCTACCTTCATGGTGACCATGATCAATTCTACCACCTATAAAACACACAATTACTTATTTTATACCACTGATATATAGTGATACACAAACAATCGAGCGATGTAAATGTTCATGCAAGAAACGTTCAGTGCCTCCTGAATAAGCACTTGCATCAACATTAATAATTTCGTAACATTACAATTCATAACAAAAGTCGTTCATGCACTTACACAAGACACAATCGGTATTATCAACGTAATTGAAAGAAAGATAAATTATTGGAAGGGATTTAACAAGTGATATTAAGCACGATAAAATACCTTCTACCAGTAAGAAATATCCGTTCGGGTTCTTGCTAAGAATTTTAATAGCCTTGTCTGTCATTTCTGCAAGTGATGGTTCGCCGGCTTTCTCGTGGTTTGGATCTTTTCGTTCCAGCTCATATTGCATGTGTGAATACTCGAATAATCCTGTAAGAAAAATATACGTTGTGTGCTGATAGGGAATTCAAAATGGATGAGTTAACGATGGTATTAACATAAATGTAATTACGAGGAGTCTTCCAAACTTCATACTCCTTGTAGATGTGTATTAAGTAGTGCATAACGTGGATTAGGCCAAGTTCTTATAGCATTAAAGAAAATAACAAACACCTTTTCGGATGTTTTTCTTAAATTAACGTTACAATAATGGTGTACCTAAGATTGAGTCAGTGGTTGCTGGATCTACATTGTCAAAAGCAGTTTGGTTCCAAACGTACGAATGTGTTCTACCAAGACCATGTTGTCCATCTTTCCATTCCTAACATGAAACCAAAATTAATCATTTTCAAAACAGATCGGCTCACTTTTTTATTATTTTATTTGGTATTGGCTTTAATATTGATGTGATCTGCTGATTCAGATATAGAAATACAAATCGTCGCCTGATTCTTATAGTGCTCTATCTCCATTTTTCCCCAAAATGATATTTGTATATCACCATGTTCGTCTCGCCTTGCTCTACATGTTCGTGATAAAAATACGAATTATGACGTCATTGAAAAAGATCCCACCTAACATTTTGCTTCGTCTCCTCTTGCTTGTAAAACGTTTGGATTTTAGAAAATGGTGGTAAGACATCGCTGCACTGAGGCGACGTAGTGTGCTTTGATATTTCATTCAGGTTAGTTAAAGTTTTTATCGACGAAGTACCTGTATAAGATCACGGTTATCTCTCCGTCCATAGTGAGCATTGGACCCATGTTCTGGGTCTGGTTGATCAAAACGTCGGAAAAATCTACGTCCTCCACCCATTATTACCTGCAATGTATTTACATGTCAAACATGTACGTTATCGTATGTTCGCCTGAGAATGTGTACTTCAGCACCAGGTCATAATTTTTTATATCTTGTGATGTTCTATTGTGATAGAATAAAACTCACAGAACATGCTCATCGATTGTAACGTTTATAACATTAGCAGTTTTTTTTCTTTTGGGCTATTAGTATTGGTCCATTGAAATATTATCATTTAAATAAGGAAATTCGAAAGAGGCGTCTGTCTTGGTTAAAATTGAACAAATCATTCTTCTCGACAAACTTGCTTAATGTCTGTAAACTAATATGCTGCAGCAATAAAACGTAGAATTCAAAAGAAACTTAAGGACTTAGTACTTGTATTTGTTTGTAGTCATCAATTAGTTGTGCTGCGATATCTTTACATCCTCCAGATAAGGAGTGAGTATAATAATCGCCTTCCCAATTTCGATCAGCTGAGTTAGCATACAAACCAGCTGGTGTAGCATGAGTTACACGAGTTGTGGTTACTAAGCCGACAGATTTACCTACAAAGAACGCTCAGTATAATTTGTGTTATTCCCACCTAACATACGTTTTTACTATTTCGAATAAAATGACTTCATTTAGAACTAGTACGATACACACAGTGTTTTACTGTCATCTTCTTGTCTGATAACTGTCTGATAACTGTCTGAATGACATGTGCAGCTTCTAGTTTGCAAACACTTGTACCAAATGAAAGACCCGGTTTACAAAAATATGGCTTTCTATTTCATATCTATGAATATGTACAAACTGGTAAGCATCGGATAAACGCGTATGCTACAAGTCCTAAATAAGAAGACAAGCAGCCTTAGTAACTAAACCGTAACTGTCAAGTGCATTAAAGTAAACATGACGAATGATAGCATATACCTGCAGCCAATGACCAATCAAGGATTGAAGTTACTTCAGCCCCATGCTGGCTATTACAATCTCCTCTGGTTGCACTTGCATCTATTCCCACTGTACCTAAATTTGCCTTCACTCCACATAAGTACGCTGTGGCAGAGGACGCTGAATCTGTTACTTGCGTATTTTGACAATATGTCTGAAGTTTGAAAGGTATATTTACCGGATTATAGCAATCCATAGGTTTTTAGCAGGGTACAACATACAACCCAATACTCTCGGTAAAACTTGAATATTACTCGGATACATACTACACTGATATAGAAACGTATTATTTCGGACAAGACTTTAAGAATTTAAGAAATTACAAAATCGCAGTATAGGAAACACGAGTACACTAAAGTTACTCTAGGTCTTACATAGTACCTTTGAAAGTCCTGTAAATGGGAAAGCATCAAAGCTGAGAACAGTTTCCTCTCCAGTGTTACCAGCCAGTTGACCTTTCAAAATACGTCCTGCTGTTACTGTGGGAATGCTCATACCATCTCCGAGAAACAGTATCACATTCTTAGCCTTGCCAACATTGAGGGTCGCCTTTGCTTTCTTGAGAATTGTGTTCTTTGCAAGATTTCGCCAATGTGATGGAACTGACATTAGAATCAATAATTTCTGCTTCATTAATCCATGTGAAAGTTTAAAGGGTCAGCATGGATCAAATTTTCTTCCTTGTGTGAAATTATTTGTACTTCTGTTCTTCGTATAACAACTACACTTCTAAATTAAACTATGTTCGATAATGTTCGCATCATACAATAGTTATACAAATGGTCTTTCTGCTATCCGTTTTAGCCTCAATGTCAATATTTCTTATGTATTTGTTGTGCTGTATGTATTATATTAACAACAAATAAATATTGGTGGTACCAGGGTCATTATTTTTTTAATTTTAAAAAGTAATCAAATATTCTGACCAAAAAAGCTAATTATTTCCTTCTTTAAAACATACGAATGTGCCTCTTTTCTAAATAAATAAGATCTTTTCTAATATAATAATAACAGTACTTAAATTTAGATAAACCTTACTTCATAATCTAAATGAAAAAAAAATAGAATCAGCAAATTATTAAATTAGTTCGGAAGTTGATATATAATGGGTGATGTGTTAACAATTCCCACAACATATACGGCTCTTTGTTAGCTTTTACTTACGCTCTCCATTGCCAGAGTAGTGTTTATTGTCCAAAATAAATCCGAAGGTGTTTGACAAGAACACGTATAAAAGACCTAAGACAAAAACACGATCCATTTTTCACGCTTCTGTTCTTTAGACTAACTAACACGTCTGCAAAGATGATGTTATCACTACTAGGGGAAGGTTGTGATGACTGAGCGTGATCTGCAAGTGCAATTTGGGTCACTATCGACAGCTTATCTCGAAAAGGAATTAAGACCTATAAGCACTAAGCACATGCATGCTTATAAGTTTCCATTGTTCAATATAAAAAGCTATCTATCATTGTTAAAAGACGCACGTCGAATTCTTGTAATGGTAATTATTATTATGTCATAAATACTTGCAGTTTTTACATGTGCCTTTTATAATATAATACACCCAATTTTCGTAATATACCGTGCACACGGACTTTGAAATTTTAAGGCATTGGTATAGTAGTATACAAAATATATTTTAAATCATACTCCGGCAAATTCATAACATTAATTAAGTCTGAGCTTTATCGTTGTCATATCATGTGATATACGAGCTGTATAAAGTCATTGCGTATATAAAAGTCACAGTTTTATTTGTATAACAAAAGTCTATGTTTTATTATGCAAATTAGATATTTCTTTGTGATTACATCGGCATTATCAACTAGAGCAATGCAAACATCATCAGTGTTTGTCCGACATTTTGAGACAATCAGCAAAAATAATTTTCTTCTTGATGTTCATTTGTGGTTGACCTGTTAAATAGCAATGGGCGGGGAAACACCACTCGATTATGTGAATTTATTCCGAAGAATTTTGTAATAAGCTCTAACTTCTACATGTACATTACACTTCCTGGTATGTAAGTGCATATGATTCTGCTTTTAGTACCGGTGTTGATATCAAAGTTCAGTGATGTACAGTGATGTATATCTATATCTTATGTCTTTCATATCCCAAAGTCTGTACTTCAACGGTATCAACATAATTATGAACAATAAATTTATATCAAGGATGCGAGTATGCCACTAAATGACCGTGCATGGATATTGGAAGAAGAAGAAGAAAAACATCGCTAATACATGACTTTGTGTCGTAATTGTTTATGTACTTTCTATTTGTATAGTCTTGTATGTTGCGTGTCATTTTGGAAAATGAAGTAGCATGACGTTCATGGAGGAATAATTGTGAAACATTAAATTTTGTCGCACTAGCAATCAAGAGCACGGCCATATCTGGAGAATATTTAAAAAAAACGAAATCAATAGTGAAATTGTTTTTGTCGATTATTTCGAAACATAACAATTGTATTGATTCAACCATGTCACAACGAGGCCGCACAGTCGGCATTGTTGGTATAGTCTCCGACGCATGAAGCATACGCCATAGCATGAGCAATGTCATTTTGTTCGTGAGTTCCTGAAAGAATGTGTGCCATCGGTCCACGGGTGAATATTGCAACGTCATCGCCACCATGTGTCTCTGTTGTCTTATACACAGCTGCTTGCTGTTGATAGTGTTTGTCGGCTGTAATTAAACAGACATAAATGGTAAGAGAATGCTAAAGTACCTCAAGACAAGCAGACAATTAAGGTTCGGAACAGTGTGTATCACTCATATAGTTTTATAAGGTGGAAACTTCCCTGTCTGACTGGGATACGGACGGCGATATATTTGTGGTGATGAAGGGGAAATGCATCTTTTTCGGAATGGAATACATCAGTATACTAGTATCTAAATGATAAAGCGGCATAGAAAATCAAAATGATCACATTTATGACATAATGAGAAAGTGAATAAATATAGGCTTATTATTGATATAATCAAAAGGTGTTTACAGTCTAGAAATAGATTATACATACTTGTATCAACATGTGTAATGTCTGGACGATGGTTTCCGCTTGCGTGGTAGCCGGGACCATCTCCATACAACAACGTAGTGTACGGCAGATTATCGGATGCTTTACTAAGCGCTCCTGGTCCATTGTCCACTTTGCCTGCAAGATACAAAATAAAATTTGCATTTTTTTTTCCTTAATGAGAATGTGTTGAAGACATGTGTGGCTTGTTTACTCTTATTCCATTCATTATTAAACATATCTAACCACTAGATTGTAACAGCAAGCGAACAAACAACTAATGATGGAGAGCTTGTCAATATGTCAATATGTCAACATTGTAAATGAAACATTTCATAGCCACTAATTACGAAATGTTATGGAGTCCATATGGATGCCGAACCAGCATCAATATAGCTACAGTTTTATGCTTTAAAATAGCATTAATTTATCAATGCATACCCCAAAAATGGTCGCGCAAATAACTTCGTGGCATAAATTAAATTGATGAATGTGGCTCAGTATGAGACAAGTTAAGTAAAGTAAAACCATTAATAACTCAATACCAAGTATGTCGTTTCCTCGAGATGGATATCCAGCTATTGTCATCGTGTGGGCGTGGTCAGCTGTTACAACAATCAATGTATCATTAGCTGACGTCAGCGAATCTCCCTTAGCGACTGCGTCCTGGAAAGCTAATGTGTCATAAAGTGCCATCTTGGCTCTCCCTGCATGATGACCGTGATCAATGTTTCCTCCTGAAATTGCAGATAATATACTGTTCCGATCGGTTCATAGTGTTTTACCGGGTAGAAACTCAGTAACAATTAACCATTAAAACATATTAGATATGATATGGTCATGTTTTATTAATATGAATGATAGTTACTAACCTTCGACAAGAAGAAAGAAACCTTTAGGATTTTTGTCTAGAATTTGAATAGCCTTTTCAGTCATTTCTGCTAGTGATGGTTCGCCGGCTTTCTCGTGGTTTGGATCATTGCGTTCAAGCTCATATTGCATGTGCGAATACTCGAATAATCCTGCAATATTAAAATATACCAGATACAAATTATACATTTATACTGACCTGTCAAAACGAACCATTATAATTTTCTTAAAAATGAATATGCCGTTTTGAAGCAGTTTACAAATTAATCATATTGAGGCAAGAATTATATGATTTTTTTAAAATGTCAATTTTATTATAATGGTTGTAAGAATGGTATTGTTTATCAGATAAGGCTATAAATGTACATGTATACTCCTACATGTCGTAAATGAGTTTATTTTCAATAACACGTTTCTGCTAATAACATGTGTAGTCTGCGTGAAAATTGGGAATAATTCATTTTAAACATACAAATGGTATATACACCCGAAGGTGTTGCTAGTGTAGATGATATGATAAAATTACGGTCTTTTTACCTAAGATTGAATCAGTAGTTGCAGGGTTGACACTATTAAAGTCAGAAGCATTCCAAACATATCGATGTGTACGTCCAAGACTTTGTTGGCCATCCTTCCATTCCTGTTTATGAGTGGATATTTATTTAAAGAAGTGTGTGCATGTACTTGTTTTTTAATATCGTTATTCTTCGTAAATCGTCATTTTATTATTATTAACACTATTATTAACACTATTAAAACTCTTTGAATTGCTAATATTCTGAATTACAAAAATATTTTTTTATATGCAATATATTGTTTATGTGCCATTTTTGGCTTGAGCTGTTTGAAAGAGGCCAAGTAAGCCGTTGTTGAACGCTTGGAATGAATTAGACAGTACCTGAATAAGGTCACGACCGTCTCGGCGTCCATAATGAGCATTAGAACCATGCTCGGGATCTGGTTGATTATATTTCCTGAAGAATCTACGTCCTCCGCCCATAATTACCTAAAAGAATAAACAAAGAGCACTTGAGTAAAAATATTGTTTCTGTTACGCGATGCACCAAAAAATGTTTTATAATGACAATCAAATGATTATAAGTGTCTATTCATACGCGTGATTGGCTTGTTTTGCAACTTTTTTTGTGTTAAGTCATTCTTCAGAATCTTAATGCTGGACTATTATACACGACAACATGGAATTTTGCTAAATTAATAGCCAGTCACTATAGTAACTATTATTTTATTGTAGTCAGGCCAAAAGGTCCAAAGGTAGAAATATTCATTTAGAGCATGCATGTAACGGGAATGTAATGGTTTACCCATATATCGATAAATTGAAAAAAGATTGAGTGAGTGTCACCGCACAGATTTTTACGTTTTTTTCAATGATTATACGGATTTGTGTGATTGCCACAAAACCACGGCAACATTCTTATACATTTCGTCCTAATTATATCTTTAAATTGTTAAATATTTATACAAATTTATACCCATCCATTTTTGTATATAATAGATGATACAGTTGTATAGCATATCATACAATAATATTCACAATGCAAATGCTGTCGTATTGTTACAACCTGTAAATTTGCAATGACAATCGTCCACAATCAAAGTGGCGTTGACATTTTCATATGAAATCACTACATTGTCACTAATGATATTTTATATTGTCCTGATACTGGAGCATACATATATCTTATCTTTGCCATTGATCATGATGGTCACTAAATGTGTCTGGGTCAAAATGATTTTAAGATGTCCTACATAATTATACATGCAGTGTAACCTCTACAAAGCAACACTCTTTGGGAGTAGCAAAATTATGTTGTTGTTGAAAGGTTGTTGCCCTACGGAGATTAAATTAATAGTTTAATCGTGTAGTGGGAAAATTGAGCTGTTGTTGAAGGAAAGTTGTTGCTCAAGAGAGGGCCGCTCTGGAGAGGTTGTATTGTACCTTCATCAAATTCATAACAATGTGAAAAATTGTGATCATGGATAGCACTCAAACATTACCACTACAAGGACCGAAAATGTTATTATTCCTATGTAGAATTTCATAAAAGAATATAGTAATCATACATTGGGACTGGCATTTTCAATTCTATGAAACGAATAAAAGAATGAAATTGTGTTCCTATGAAATCTAGACAATAATAAAAGTCACTTTATACAACATGGGAAACAATTTCAAACATAATTGATCACATATGCAGAAATAAAATAATAAAATTGCCAATGGATGACAACAGTACTAAACAATTCTATAAGTACCTGAATATTCTTGTAGTCATCAATAAGTTGAGCAGCGATGTCTTTACAACCACCAGTAAGACCAGCAGTGTAATGGTCACCTTCCCAGCTTCGTGAGGCAACATTGGCATATAAACCAGCAGGCGTTGCGTGAGTTACACGTGTGGTAGTAACAAAACCAACAGATTTTCCTGAATTAAAGTGTAACTAGTATACAATTCCAACGACTATCGTGAATATTTATTAATTCTTAAGTTAATTTCCGTTTAGTTTGAAACAAAATATAAACATGCCGTAAAGTAATGTGACCTTTTCCGGTAAGGACCTGTGGTAGAGTCGTTATGTTCTCTGGCTCGTAATCACTAGCACATCATCTCTGTGACAAAGTTTTAATTTAAGGAAGCTGTCCAGCTACCTTACGGAGGTTCGATGGTTCCACCTAGGTGTAGGCCCGATCTAATGATGTGTTCTTCTAATGGTATTTATATTGAAATGGCTTCTCTAAGTTACGTTTTTTACTACAAATGTTTTGTAAGAACATAATTGTTTACTAACCAGCTGCCATTGACCAATCCAGTATTGATGTTAGTTCGGCGCCTTTCTGACTGTTGCAGTTTCCATTGTGTGCACTAGCATCTACTCCTATTGTACCTATGTTAGTTTTTACACCACACAAGTAAGCTGTGGCAGACGATGCCGAGTCTGTCACTTGTCTGTCTTGGCAGTATGTCTGCAAAAACTCATTTCATTAGACCCCATTTTTATAAAAGAAACATCATATCTTTTTCTTTTATTTATTGTTTTGTATTTATTTTATGTGTTTATATGTAAAGTATTTTTTAAAGAATTGGTTTTTGCAATACCTTTGTTTGTATTGTTGAGTCGGTTTTTAACAAAACTCAGAAATATTGTTAAATCTGGATGTAGCAGCGCCACTGTCTCGTACTTACAGTTCAATCAATTTATGTTGAAACAAGCCAACAAACGGGGCCTTTATGTGTGGAAAGATAGACACATGCTCAAATGATGATTTAATAATATTGCTGAACCTCTCATAGAAAAAAATAACTGAATATGTTAGTATGTGTACATATGAAGATGCACCTTTCAGTTACATAATGAATATTCAATTTCATAGTTCAAACTTTTATCACCTTTGACAGTCCAGAATACGGAAAATTCTCAAAGCTGAGAAAGGATTCTTCTCCGGTATGACCTTGGAGTTGACCTTTAAGAATTCTGGAGGCAGTAAGTGTTGGAATACTCATTCCATCACCGAGAAAAATCATAACATTTTTCGCTTTACCAACTATCTGTTGCGTCATGGCCTTCTTCAAAATGGCGGCCTTGGCATGGTTCCTCCAGAAAGTAGGGGCTAGGCGAAATAAAGACAATTATCAATTGTAAACCAATCAATATGGTTCCAAAACATAACTGCGGAGTTTTTAGTTACTAGTATTGCATACAAACATTTTACATGAAATTGAAAATTATCGAGATAAACGTAGGTAATCTAAATCGTATATAAACGACATCAAACTATTAGAAATGTTTATACACAATAAACGGTAACTATAAATATTATTATTATTAAAACTCAGAATAAAATCAATAAAGCACTAACCAGATGCTGAAGATTCTATCAAAAGAAAGTAACAGAAGTATTAATCAGAATTAACATACATTCGCCATTTCCCGAATAATGCTTAGGATCTAGAAGAAAACCAGACGCAGTCGATATGAGCAAGGCGCACAAAAAAATTAAAGTCATCGCAACAGATTCAGACTTCCAGCTCGAACTACTGCACGGCAACGAGTGACAAGTGGAGATAACAAGCTGGTGGCTTATCTTTGTTTTACCATGCCAAAGGAGGTGGTACACATATATATATTGCAAGACAGGCGTCGGCAGTATTGTTCTACTTTCGCTACTGATATCATCAGACAGTGCTTTACAGATTTACATGAGTTCACTTAATAAACAGATTTTTAGCGAATTTTGTTCATACGGCAGACCATATAATTATTCTATTACTATTTGGGACCCTAATCAGTATTGTCAATTTCAAGCCATAGAACAGGTACATAAAAGGCCAGTCCTTTTTTTCTTCCAATTATTGTTGCACCAATACCCCATGCAGGATGTACCGGTGTGAGAATGTTACAGTACCCCAACTGGGAGTCTCTAGCTATTAGGGGCCACAATGGAAATAAGGGTTTGCCCTTTTTTACGGTATCCCAGGTGTTGGTGTCCATGTTAAGGTGATTATGCTCATGGTGTGCTATGTTATGTTTCACTATACATGTTGTTATCTTGAGTCATTGACCATGCATGTACCTTATACCAAAACAAATCTAATCTTATTTACAAGAGCGTCGAAGATAGAACAAGCTGTACATAACGTACAACAGTCAAAACAGTTGCCTTTGATAGTCATAATGTAATCTAACCAGGTCAAATAAGTACCAGGGAGCAGCATATATAAGATTTATCAGCAGTGCATAACAGATTATAAGTGGAGTCTACTTCTTAATATGGTTGTTAAAATATATATGTACAGCCAACTTGCTCAAATCTGCGTGAATGTAAAATGAAATCTAGTTGTGCTTTTTTCTTCACCTGTGTTTAATTTGTACATATTTTTGATACTTTTTGGTGCCCCAACTTGTTTTATATTTACATGCTAACAATATTGGAGGGTGCTATGGAGAAGGCCTTGACCCCATAACACCTATGACAAGGCAAATAAATGGGCTATAGAAAAAAACATATCTATGTAATAGATTCTGACAGATTCTAATAGAAACTGAAAACTGAAACTATAATAGAGCTGGTCACGCACTAACAAATGCATGTATAAGCTACAATTCAGTTTAAATTTAGCTATACTCGTTTAATATAATCATCAAATAAATTATTATGAACAAAATTATTTATTTATTTATTTATTTATTAATGACCATTTACCTTAAAAATAATTTTCATTAGTTTCTAACGATTGTCTGAAGATCGAAAATAAGTCCCTTAATTGGTAATTGTGATAACTGAGAATATTAAGTAACTCAAACGTTTATACCGTGAATGTATAGAGGTGTGCAAAGATAAGACTAAGTGCAAAGAATATAAATTGTGCTTTTTTCTGCACAGAAGATTTTTAGTTAATTATTAAAAATTTGCCTCAGAACTTATCAAAGGGGTGTAACTGTGTTGACGTCTTGTCTAAAAATGAATCGCAGTTACTTCCCTTAGATAAATATTGTACCAGTTTCAGCATGTTAGTGTTCTGTGAATAAAAAACCTTTGTTATACTATGTATAGTAATTAGTATGGTCTTTGATCATGTTTACGCGAATTGTTTATTTTTAACGTAAACCATTTCCGTGGTGTCTGTTTATACTAAAGAGCATAGGACATAATTTATATTTACCCTGAATATCCAACACTGTCGTTTATAAAATAGAATCTATATTTAAACATTTTTAATACAAGGTAATAAATAAGAACGTCGTGTAATTAAATATAGAATCGAAAAAGAAACAACGATAGATAATTTATTATTCATACAATCTACAATTCAAGTTGGTAATATAACAGCGACTTCACAGTTTCAGTTCGAGGACTTATGGTAAATCCCTGCAATTTCGCTATTTTTTTCAAAAATCAAGATTCGTCCATACATATGATGATTAGAATACAAATATAGACATGCTAATCTATTTCAATGAATTTTTCTAGCTTTGTATTCGAAGAAAACAACGATAATAAAAATGACGCTTCCCTCCTACGAATAACGGGCCCCTTCAAGCAATATTATCCCATCAACAGCCTCACGCGCACTTGTTGGTCACGTGACAAAAGAGGAGACAATTCCACGTGACCTCAAGGTTATTTTAAAGATAACAACATACAACAAGGCAATCACTGTGTAAAAAATACAGTTTATTATTTTAAAACATATCCATACATATAGATAATATCAGTTCCATGCACAAAACTTTGCAACACGATAGTACACCTAATAAAATTCCGCAGTTGTCAAGACGCTATGCGAAATCAGTCGCCATTTTGTCTTTCAACTAGTTCGTGTCGTATCACGTTTTGTTGTATGATTAGGTTGAAAATAGTTCTACTTTTTTCACAATTTCTTATTGAATGTGAATAAAGTATTAAATCAATTTCATTCCATTCGTTTATCAATTTACAAAAGGTTTCATTTTTATTGAACGTTTTTATGTATTATGCTTTTAATTACAGATGAAAAAGCCAGTTCCGGTTGCGGTGTTGCGTATGAATACAAAATTTAGTGACGCGAGAGTCTGGCAACTGTTGCCCTAGGAATAAACGCCATAGACACGGTAGCTGTGACGACTGTTACCCACCAACGTTACAGGTGATTTTTATTTCATTTTGTATGTAGTATCGTGTATCATGTCACCAGCATCACTTTTACTGATGTTTCTTTTCGTATTTTCCCACTACTCCCCTAAAATGTTGGTCGTTTTAATCGGCCATAATCCGACTTGGTTTGTTGACAGAAAATGGCGAGGCCTTCGTTTCCACTGTACCAAAATTTTGAGTGAAAATAATCGAATTTGGCGGTAGTTTTGAAATCATCGTTTAATATGGATGGATAATTAAGCTAATGAGTGCGGAAACAATCATGGATGCTATGTGTAATTGTTTTAATGATAATATTTGTGCTCGTAATGCAGCGTTTGTGTTGGAATTGGGGCATTCAAAATGGTTGATCAAAGCGTCCAAATACCATGGATGCGTAGACGCTACCAGGGAAAAAGTCGGGTTGCTAAGAGATGCTAAAGATGTGCTAGATAATGTTGATGGGCGGGGGAAATGAGCTAAATATGTTGGTGTTATCATTTTAAGCATTTTTATCTCTATTCATACTCACATTAGGCTTAAATAGTGAAATAAAGAGAAATTCTATTTTTAGATTTCATGATTTAACAAGAAGCAACTTGCTTGTGTTAGCAACTATTTTTTTTCGAAATAATATCACTTTGTTAAAATTATGATAAAATAATTAGGTAGAATTAAATTTTCAAAGGATGCTTTGATTTTAATGCATGTATTCTTTGTACAATTTGGGTCAGTGACACCAAATCTAATAATACTTTGATTTTGAGTTCAACTTAGACCCTAGTATTTCATTTCTGACAGTATATTGTTAGTCTACTAGGTTAGTTACTTGGTTCAAGCTAGTGAATGTCCATTGTTTTCACCGTTTTGTGAAAGTATAATATTAAATGTTGATCTATTTAAGAACATCCCAATTCAATTAATTTAAGGGGATATTACTATTCAATAATATATTGTCATCCATATTATAGGTTATAACTAGATGTGCCTATCATGTTTGATTTACTGTAGTAATTTTGGAAGAAATGTCTGTTTTTTTGTTTATTCAATTATTGGTTGAATAATTGCTTTATAGACAGTTGTGAAAATTTTCTTTTCATTATTTACACTTAGGCCTTTTCTTATCTAGGCACTTACTTATTTTTACCTCCTCAACATGGTATTCACTTTTATTTTGATTCAACCATTTTGATTGTTTCAATTAAAGTTGTATGTTGAATTGTTTGATTGATTGGGCTCTCCTAGTTTTCTGTTTGATCTGAAAATACAAACGTAATTTTTGCAGACATGTCACATTAGGCAATAATATGCATGCGCAAGTCACACACTGTAAATTGATGTTAGAAACGATGTTCTCGATTTCATTTTAAAAGTAATTTTATCAAATTTCAATTTTATAACTATAGATTATTGTATATAGTAGATGTATAAGTTTTGTCATCATGTATAATGTTGACTAGATAAGAATTAAGATATTGTGGGAAAATTATAACTTTATCATTGGCAAGATTTAAAAGCTTATATTGCATTTAAATAGGATTGAATACTAGAGTGACTGTGTGGCAAACTATTACATAATTACAAGCTGGATATAGGGTCATAACAAGTAGATTTCTTGTCTATCTGGCCATTTTAGGTTATTATTTTTATTGTAATACGGTAAATACCTACTGATTGTGCATGTATCCATCCTTCATCAGTTCATGTGAATAATAAGTAAGTTCATTGGAAAGTGATTCACTTTCTTTTTCTGAATGGAATAAATGCTTGAATATTTCGGTCAAATTTATTTGTTTGTACAAAGTAGAGATATTACATGTTACAACTAACTATTACCTGTTCATTTAGTTGATTCGGATGAAGAGATTGAGGACATTGACTTAATGGCCACACAGACCTTCGTGACCGACCTACAAGCAATGAATCCCACAGTTGTACAAGTGCATCAGGTGAACCAGGTAAGAACTACTCTCTTCACTAAGTAACTTAATGGCATTTAAAAATTTGTACTTTTGAAACAACAATTTTATTTTCTGTGTTAAGCAGTAATTCATGTGTGGGGTTACAATATTTCCTTGTATAGCATATATATCATAATAAGATATAAGAAAAAAAAATTATTATTATATACTGTCTGTTTACAAACTTTATTTTGTATGATTAAGTCATTAAAATAGTGTTTGATTTTAATCTCAGAACTCCAAGTCACCGGTGTCATCACAAGCCAGTCAAAGTCAGAAGACCGCTGCTATCATACAGCCTGCACAAGCTCATTCTGGCCAACAACAGTTTATTGTTACAAGTAAGATCATTTGATAAAATGTAAAACGTACCCAAGTTATCTAGATAGAGATGTAGCCTTTTAGGCAGATTTCAGATATTAAAAGTAATTCCTTCATAAAAACATGGTACACATAACCGAATTCTAAATTCGAGCTTTTATTGTAATTTATTCTGTCAATGCAAACATTCTGTTTACGTAAGAATTAAGATAGTAACAGGAAGGGTATGATTGATCATTCTAGTATGGAATATAAATTAAACAAAGAATAATTTGTGTAGCATTGTGAGCTGGGAAAAAAGCAATGATCAGAGACTGTGTAGTGGAGCGTAGGTTATTGATAATATTGCGTTAAACAATACTTCCTTGTTTATCGTATGAACTCAGGTGATTGTCATTGTATATGTCTATTACCTTCAGAAAAATCATTTATTAAGTTTTGAACTGTTTTTATCTCTCAACAGCATCTGTAGCTGAAGCATTGACAGAACAAAACCAGAGTAACCAAGAGAATATCGCCATACATCCAGGAGGCCAGACTATCTACCCAGCTCATGTTCAGTATGTAGAAGGCAATGATCCAAGTATCTACGCATCTACAAACGGTCAAATGTATGAACTAACATGTACTAGACGTGATGGTGCTCAGTTTGACATTGTGGTGCTGTCAGTCTAGCATGGCTTTTTATGCTCTGTGTATAATAAATACACTCTGCAGCCTGTGAATGAAGTGTTGTGTTTTCCAAATCTCACTAACAATTTGGAGCACATCAAGATGTGTAGTAAGCCACAGTCAATATAAAACTGTATTTTGATCACTAATTTAAATGACACTTGAAGTTAATTCATAAGTAGCAATAAAACTTGTTTGGCATTCTTTTTTCAACTGTTCAAGTTAACTTTGCTATTGTCTGGTATGTTTTCTGTGCTGGAAATTATTATTTAGATTTTCCTTAGAAGTATTGTATAATAAACACTGATTAGTATTCACTCAGTATATATCATTATTTTTTAATAATTGTAAAATGAATTGAAAAATATTTGAATACTTATTCTATGTGTCCCTGAATTCATTATATATATTAAGTGATTTAATTAGTTGAAGTAACTGTGTGCTTTATTACACATCTTGATTCACCCATCTAGGCCATCATCATTGTGACAAAATAAGTCACGCTGGTGTACAAAATCTTTGTAACACAAATTTGACTGTTTGTATGACATCAACAGATAACTTGAATTATTACTTCAACTATATATCAAGTTGATGCTTATAATTTAAGTTTAAGAATTTTTTATTTTATTATTTGGGAGTATTTTTTTTTCACTTAGTGCCAATGTATGTTGTTTTTCCTTTGGTGTTGTGAGTGTACTAATTCTTATTATTGGTTTGATGTGTCTGAAAAGAGGAAATATACTTGTTTATTGATGTTTGCATGTTATTAAAATATGGTTTTCTTTATAAATGCACCAGATTTTGTATTTCTTAAGTTTAATTTAAGTTCCAATGTTTATTTGTTAGTAGTCCTTAGACGTAATAATTACATTAGTTTGAGTGGCTTAGTTTTTGTTATTACAATCAATTTAAGATAATTATTGGATACAAAAAATAGCTGCAGTTTGATTTGTTTTGCATTTTCATTTTTTTGTGAACCTGTACTGGATTATATTGTCGAGATTTTGGAAATTACCTCAAGTTTGTAGTTCACAAAAATTTTGCACAATTTTGTTTGATTGCATGTGTAGGCTTTAATATTTTGTGTTAATTTGACAGGGTTCGCTGGAATAATGAAGATGGGTAAATGGATTTTGTTGTGAATTGTGTTGTTGCTGTTCTATAATTGAGTTAGTGTAATGATATCGAATGAATGGTTACTGTCTACAGCATTGAAAGCATAATACCATATTTAGGTGTCATTGTGACTTGCAAGACTTTTTTGGGTACATCATTTCCAAATTTTGTCTTCCTGGCTATAGTAATAATAGTATAAGAAACACGCATAGCTGAGGATTTGTTGCATTCTGATTGTAGTTGTCTGTCAGTGTTATGTATGAAGTAATTTCTTGGCATTGAAACTTATTCTTTTATTTCAAATTATGACAGTATTGTTATTGTGGGATGTTTTAGGGGATTATAGTTATTACACTTCCTTGTTGGAAAAATAATGTCATGTTTGTGTGTGTGTGTGGTTTGCACGGTTTTTCATTTAATAGTTTTGTCTATGTATTATGTGGATTTTGATGTGATAATTTCATGTTGTTTATTTTTTATTCATTTTGCATAAATTTTTGTGTGAGCTAACAACATACTTGGATCATTTCCCTTTTTCTCATTTTTTTAAAGTTTTCCATTCTATTTAATTCATTTGTATTTACCTTATATTTTACAATTTACTTAATTACTAGTTTATTTTTATGTTAATTTTATTTCTTTAATTTCCATTCTTAGATATAATAAATAATTATTTTTTGTTGTTTATCTGATAATATAGTGAATTATGTTATTTCAGACAACAATACAGTGGTGATTATGGACAGACTACTGTATATAACACGTCATCTGGAACTTATTACCAGACAGGCAGTGGACAGGTTAGAAGTTTGCTTTTCTTTATCTGACTCTATGTTTTCTGTTTAGTATGTATACACAGCAGTTACAGTGAAGTGTCTCTCTACTACAGTTATACTGTTTAATACTTAAATGCCCTAGGAGATTGATCATTCTAAACTTCATGGAACTTTTAATACTTCACCACTTCCAGATATGTTATCATATTTTGTTATTTTATTGAAATTTGTACATGAAATCAGTGCTAATTTGTTTTGTAAATTTCCTGATGATTAATATTCAACCTTTGGATTATAGTAAAATAAGTCTTATCATAACAATTTACCATTTGAAGTATTTCAACAGACTTGTTATGTTTTTGAAAGGACTTAAAGGTTATGCTTTTTTCCTGATTTTATTTTAGGTTACACAAGGTATTCCCAGTATGGGAGCCACAATACAGACCATGCAAGGTCATATACTTACACAACAGGGTGGTAACACTTACCTGATTCAGGGAGGTACCATGGATGGAGAAGGTACTCCCCTCACACATACTACAAGAGCTTCACCTGCCACGGTAAGTGATCCATTTTTATCGACACTGGATTTTTACCATCAGTGGCAACAGATGTGTCATTTTTACTGAAGAATAAGTTTTTTCTGTTTTGAGCGTTTGCGATAACTAAAACACTTAAATCTTTGTTGATTACTAGTATATTCAATTATTTTCTTAGACACATCTGATGTTTTGGATGGTAAAATACCTTATTTGCTGTCTCTTACATGTATATAAGACTACCAACACATAGTGTGCAGTTTTCCTTTCTCAGCCTGGCACTCTACTATTATTATTAGATGCAATTTTTTGCCAGAGAGATCTTAAGATCAAGACAATGTCCGAGTATCCTCTAAATTCTGTTAGATTGTCACTCTAACTTTATATAACATGTTTCATTTACTTTACCACATCCTTTGTATACTCAGGACAGTCTGTGACTTTTGATCGACTTAACTTTCATTCATTTATTGAGTTTGGTATCTACTGATGTGTTGATTTGATGTGTCAAGGTGAGGGGGAGTTTCCAGTGTGTTTATAGGGATTGTCCCTCATCACTATTTCATCTGCTCTGAAAATGTCTGTGAACTTGGTTTTTGCTTTAGATATGACATAAATACTCTTTATTTTTAAAATTTCAGTTGCTGAAGTATTTCTTTTCAAACTTTGTGTTTTTATCTCTGGTTTACTAAAGATGAAAACTGCGCCCCAAAATGTTCAAATATCTGCAAAATGAATATAATTATGCGTCATGTTACATATCAATGGTTTCAAAAATGCCCAATTATGTTGTAGTTTAGTCATTAATGGTCTTATTTTGTCATTTCTAACCAATCTCATTATTTCATCATTCAATCATTTATTCAATCATTTCACAAGTCATCATACTTCACAAAGAACTAACACAGGATACCTTGTCTGATGAATAGAGGAAAAATCTAGGCATGCCTTCTGTTACATGCAGCAGTTCATATATAAGGTTTATATGTTTCCAATTTGCTAGGTTTCAATCATTATATCTTTGTAGGACGAGTTGTACAATCGCAGTCAAGAAGTAAGTACTGTATCTTACATAGTGCACTTTCATTATCCTTTAAGATATGGTTCCTGTAGATGATATTGTGGAATTGTATCTTTGTGAATTGCCAGCCAACTAATTAAACTGAATAATCCAATATCAATATATATTATTAATGCATGCATATTCACCTTTACAAGTCTTTAAATATAAGCTAATATATGTACAGTAATGTGCATTAAATTCTACCATTTCATAATGTATCTCTATTGATTATTTCCTAATTCATTCTTTCGGTACTGTCTATCATTGAAGTCAGTAACAGGATATGTTACCATGGCTGGTGCTGGATATCATGCATGCTTCAATATTGTGATTTCAATGCTTTGTGTTGATATAATGCCAAAAGACTTACACGTGGCATAAGTTACTTAAACAATGATTTTCTTTACAAAAGATCGCCCCATTGGTGCTTTAACTTGTTTTGGTCTTCACCTTGAATAATAAGTAAACTTCGCAAAAGCTTCTCTTCTGTAAAAGAATAAAAAAATAAATAGTTTATACTGCTAATAATAATGTTACACTTATATATTTGTGGTATGTATGTGTCTATATTTTGATGTTGTATTTGTGTATTTGTTCAACATCAGATAAGGTATCCTCTGTTTTATAAGGCATCAATGGGAGATCTTGTCTTTACTCTTTCTCATTTCTTATATAATACATGGAAAAATTGACTTCATCTCTAGTAGCTCTGACTTGCTAAAACATAGTATCAGTCAACAACAGCAGCAATAATTGACCTGCTATATCTGCTTCTCATTTATAGCACTTCATTAAAAAAAAAATTCTGTGATCTCACGATTTTCTTGTTTGTTACTGTATAAACTCACGTTTATTTGTTACTATTCTTCACTCTACCAGCTGCTGTTTATGTTGTTGATTGATTGAAATTTATTGTAGACTTAAGTTTTTCTGTATATGATTTCATTGTTTACAGAGCTATTCCTTTACTGCTTTTTGTAGATTGAAATTGACAAGATTTTCCATACAACTAAAGCTTCCATTTTGATGATTTCTTGTAGTTTTAAGGCTGTAACAGTTATGAATTTCCATTAATCAATGTTTCAAATTTTGCAAACAAACTAGATATTAAACTAGTTTGCTGACATTGTATCCTTCTTACATTTTTGCATGCTAAAATCTCTATTACTGTTGTGACCGTGTGTATCTGTAATTGAATGAATGTATACAAATGACTTGTCAATGACAAGAGTTTGTATAAATATGAGTCAACTAGTTTTTGATGTATGTTTTGCCTTTCTCATTGTTACAGCAGTCAGCTCTGGCTAGATATGCCAGCAGTTTCGAGGGTAAGGGTAGCTCTGTAAACCTTGACGTTCCATCACTCAAGAGTGGGGTAATCCAACATGATTATTATATACTTAAAAACTGGATGAAAATGAATGTGGATTGCAAATAACCTCACATTATAGTTACTGATTTCTTTGTTAAATTAACTTCTACATTAGAAATATTGTATCAAATATTGCCTGTTGTACTAGTTTTTCTGCTAAAAGCTGGGAGTTTTTGTACAGATTACTATAGTTTACACTTTTTAAGTCTTACAGTAGTTTTATAATAGACAAGATCTATTCTAAATTCAAATGTTGTTCAGTTTCATGTTATTTCAAGAAATTTTGAAATTATTTCAGTTGACTCCAAGCGTGTATACCAGTCTTCATCTAATTAACTGGTTCAAATGTTATTTAAAAATGACCTCTATAGTCCATTATAATTACCTGACTGATAGGAAGATACATAGTAACTCGAGTTCAGTATCTGCCACTCACTTCATTTTTATCCGGATGAATGTACTGTATATTGTTGCCCTGTTCCTAGGCTGCATGACAGGGTAAGGGATGGCCTTATTTGTGGACCCTTGCTTTTAGGAAGGCATGCTACTCTCGTATATATTGGTGGTTGGGTATTCCTTAGTCTCGAGAATAAAAAGCACATGAACGATTTTTGCAGAAGTTTTAAGTTATAATATAATTATAATGTATTTGAAATGTTAAAGACATAAGAACTTTTTATTGTACTTATAAGTTCTCAAGTTATTGTAAACACCTAACCTGTGATAAAATCACATGTTATTCACATAAACCATTATTTTTTATAGTTTTATATTGCTTTTGTTCCTGATTTATCCAAATTTTTCATGTGCTTTTACTAAATTCAAGATTTAGATTGTATATTAACTTATTTCATATGTGGTATCTTTACCAAATGTTAAACAAAGTGTATATATTCTTTTTGTTCAGTTCAGTACATGTGATATTTGAAATAAAAGCATGTTTGAAGTTTGTTTGATGCTTATTTTCAGTTCTTTTTCATACCACTTGTGACAGGTTTCCTACAGAATTTGTTTGTTTATTTTTTACACTAATTATATTCATTTCCATAGCTATGACATGCATAACACAATTTTTAGTTCTTTTCCAAGTATATTTTGTATAACAGATATGAAACCATGATGTAGATTGTATGCTGTTAAATTTTGTACTATATTGCAATGCATGATATTTTTTTTGGAATGTGTTATATTTCTAAAATATAATTTAATTTGATAAACATGTTTCTTCTTCACTTCATTTTTATGTGTAAAATAAGTAATATTCATTACATTTTCAAGGTAATAGATCAATTATATTTGATAAAGTTATAGATAGACAGGTGTATTCATATCTGTTGTATTTGAGTAGTTTTTCTTAAAGAAGTTGAGCTGTTCAGTAAATCCTTTCCTTTCTCCAAAAGTATTAAGTTAGTTCATTGTTTGAATTTGTGTATGAAACATCAGCAATTATATAGAATGATGATATATTTGTAAGTTTTTGTTTCTACAGGTACAATGGTTGATTGATAATTATGAGACAGCTGATGGTGTCAGTTTGCCTAGAAGCACACTTTATAACCATTATCTTCGACATTGTCAGGAACAAAACTTAGATCCAATGAACCCGGCTTCATTTGGTAAACTTATCAGATCTGTGTTCCTGGGTCTAAGAACACGAAGATTAGGCACAAGGTATATAGTGTGTCCTTTATGATTAAATCTCATCCTTGAACAACTACTTAGAAAGTCGCCAATTAAATTTGTATTCAATTTTTGGCAGAAAAGTCACCATGTTAAAATTTTATTCAAGTTTTGGCAGTTATATTTCCTGAATAGTAGAGCAAAAATCACTCTTAAGCAATCTGTATATTAAGTATGTTTGAATGTAATACTACATTACCAAATCAAGGCATATATATTTCTTAACATACTGTATTTTATTAAGTAACTAAACACAAAATATGAATCATGATCTTGTATCGAATGTTATTTTCTTGCAGAGGTAACTCAAAGTACCATTACTATGGTATTAGAATCAAGGCTAATTCTCCACTCAACCAATTCACTGATGATCAAACAATGGCCATGAGACAACAGCCTCTGTACCAGGGCAAAAAGTAAGTGTATAGTTTTGCTCTTACATCTTTAGCTCTTGTACGTTTTTCTCTATTTGATAAACATAAAGTAGACATATTGTTGAGCTACATACAATTACTGTAGGTCAGTTATTGTATATCTAGTTGATGCATACATTATAGTGATCATTTACAACGATAAAAGACGTGGAATAATGTTGCTAATAGCTAAAAACTTGCTATGCTACATATGTAAAGAGCGAGATAAGAATCTCATTGAACTGAAGGAATGATACATGTGGGTTTTATTTTTGTTACTGGATTTGATATTTGGGTTTACGAATAACTGATTTGGTGTTTGTTTCAGATTCAGACCTAAATCTGAAGGTGGAGAAGGGGGCTATGGAGGGTCTGAGAGTCAGGCACAACCTGAAGGCCCAACTACTCAACAACAACAACATCAACAATTCCTTGGTGATGCATCAGGGGCAATACCAAATTTTGGTGACATTGATTTATCTACACAGCCTCTTCCTGATGGAATCACTCCTGATCATGTACATATCTTTCAAAAAATGTACAGAGAACATGCTGAGGTATATATTTATAATTGAATTTTTCTCAATGTTGTCAGATTTGGATTAATAAGCTCCTATCACCCAACTAGCCTATCTACCAAATGAATCTCAGACCTTCCTCTGATCAAATGATATTTAATTGTAATTTGTAGATGTTTGCTACAGTTTGTGTCCTAAGTTTTCTTTTGTAATTTCTTGAATTTTACACAATGAATTTTGCCCCCTTTCCCTTCTCAAACAAGTAAATAATTTCTGGATTAATGTATTTCTGTGCCCCTGGCGTCAAATGATGATGAGGGGGCATTATGCCGCATATTGTGATTGCCTTGTCCATCTGGACAAGGTTAAGTAAGTCAAGCTGCATTTCAGAGAGAATTATAGCTTGGAGCAGTGAATTATGTATGAAGTATGACCGGTATTGATAATTCTTTACTTGTTGTGTCTTTCATGTTTCATTGACTTTGTCTCTTAATGATTTACTTTAACTTTACCTGAGTAGTTAAATTTATTGATATTTACTTTCAGGCTATTGTTGATGTTGTTGTCAACTTACAGTTTTCTTTGATTGAAGCTTTATGGCAAGGATTCTGGAGGAACACATCAATAGATCACAGGTATTTAATTCTGCTAATTGTACATTGTAACTAGAGTTCAGTCAACACAGACTACTGACATATCCAGTGTTTTTTAAGTCGTAAATCATGCTATGAACTTATTGACTGAGTTTACAAAGAGTGATTGTTGTCTTAAAATTAACCCCATGTCTAGAAGCCTTGGGATATTGATTTTGATAAGCATAAAAGAATTAATAATAACCTTAACACATAAGCAACCTGCTTTGAAAATAATTCTTAGACCGTATTACGTTTGTTGTATTTTCAGTTCTGACAATGATTATGAGAGAAGGTTACCCAGGGATAAATTATATACAATGTGCAGGTATGAACCAGTCCAAAATTATGTCCGCAAGTCAGATTACATGTTTTATCAAGCTCTTGTTGAAGTCCTCATCCCAGATGTCCTGAGACCTATTCCAAGTAAGTATTTTGTAAATTCTTTGTGCTAGTTAATCTGTATGTCTTATAACTGTATACTTTTCATTAGTTATTAGATATTTCTGCATAAGCTATTTTATTGAAAATGTTTGTTTATTAATGGATCCCTTGAAAACTTTAAAACTCTTGCATAATGAACTTATGTACAAAAAAGGAAAACACGTAAGTCAATGATTTGATGCATCAATTATAAAATACTGAGCTGTTAATAACATAATGTGTCAGTGTGCTATTTCATTAAATGGATTTTAATATTTTAGGTTCATTAACTCAAGCCATTAGAAACTTTGCCAAAAGTTTAGAGAATTGGCTTAAAGGAGCCATGACCAATGTGCCTGATGACATGATGAAAACTAAGGTAGGAACTATCAAACAACTATAGTTAATCCATTAATATAAGATTAAGCATGTTCTCTGATTGACGCTGTGTAAGATGATGTTCAAGATTTTCAGTGATGAAGTGACCTACATCACTATTAAATTTGAAAATATTTGACTCTCAGAGATTTATATTTTAATCCTTTAATTCTAACTTGGTGTAAATATTGAGTTCTTATTAGATTCTTATAATTTCAAATAATTCTTTGATAATTGCTGGCATAGAAATAAGCTTAAATTTTCAAACAGGATTTCACATTTAGCCTTATGGATCAGATATGTTTACCACAGTCTTTTTGGTATTGTAAGCAAATCAGCAATTTTGTTATATATACACAAGGGAGATAAAAAAGATTCAGTATGTTAAATGTAGCATTCTATATATGGCAATATAAACTATTGCAACCATTGTTAGTAATTGGTTTAATATTATTCATAGCTTGGAGCAGTGAGTGCCTTTGCCCAGACACTTAGAAGATACACATCTCTTAACCATCTTGCTCAAGCTGCTAGGGCAGTACTTCAGAATACCTCACAGATTAATCAGATGTTGACTGATTTAAATAGAGTGGACTTCGCAAATGTCCAGGTAATGGAAAAAAAGACAAATTTGATATCTTATACTTTTATATTGTAATTGATTAACATGATTGATAAACATTAGTGCTCATTTAAATCTGTGTAACAATTTAAATTAGCTTTGTATTTTTTAAAAATTCACTGAACTATTTTGCTTGGCACTGATGATTAATTTGTTGATAATCTTAATTCTTTTAGGAGCAGGCTAGTTGGGTATGTCAATGTGATGATAGTATGGTACAGCAACTTGAACAAGATTTCAAGAAGACATTACAAGCTCAAAATTCCCTGGAACAATGGGCTATATGGCTGGAAGGAGTAGTCAATCAGGTCCTTAAACAACACGAAGGAAATCCAAATTTTCCTAAGGCTGCTCGACAATTTCTACTCAAGTGGTCTTTCTATAGGTAAGATACATTATATCGTAGTTTATAATGATTTACATTCTATTGATAAATTATGAAATTTTCCCATTGAAATTGAATTAAAGGTTTTTCATGGTTGGAGCTTGCATATCAGGAAATTTATTACAGAATACTGTTGCTGTGCTTACAGAATAAATGAATTTAAGTTGTTTTTATTTGTAGCTCAATGGTTATTCGAGATCTTACATTGAGAAGTGCAGCTAGTTTTGGTTCTTTTCATCTGATTCGTCTACTGTATGATGAATATATGTTTTATCTTGTGGAACACAAAGTCGCCTCAGCAACTGGTGAAACTCCGATTGCTGTAATGGGAGAGGTGAGTTATAAATGCTTCTCATGTAGAATTTGATCTCCATAATTTTTGAAATGATGATACTTCCCCATCAGAATTGTTAAAGCCCCATTAGTTTTTTGCTGTAGAAAAATATATGCAAAAACATGTAATTGTTGATATTATCCCAATATAATTATTACCGATGAGACAAGCCCTTTTTTGTCTGAAAACACTCATTTCACTGTGATTTTTGCTTTTGTAAACTTAAAATATGTAGAGCGCGTGACGTCACTTTACTACGTGTGCATAGCATGATTGCGGGAAAACTTAGGTGTTCTATAAATAGTATTTATTTCAATGATATTGAAAAAAATACGATAGTGGTTTTGGAAACATTTTTTCTTTTTATAAAGTAGGCACGGGAGGAAAACACACCGGATTCCTCTGTTATAGAACAAACAGAAACTATTAAGACCAATACATTTATAAGCTTATGGGACTTTAAATACAATGTAATTTTTAACCTAAAGAATTAAGTTAGGAAATAATTGATGTTCCTTGTTGAATCCAAACAAAATTGGGTTGTGTTGAAGACTTGGTTTGCAAACAATCATTCATGATGTCCTTTCAATTGTAGTTTGTGGATCTCAGCAGTGCAGTAGCGATGAGTTTCTCTGAGCCTGACATTGAGAAACCTACACTACCTTCTCTCAACAAAACAACAAGCACCATTGTCACCAAACCTACGCTCATTCAGGCTCCAATGAACAAAGCCACATCACTCATCACAAGAACAACAGCAGACAATATTGGAGGTAATTCTGGAGCTACTACTCTCATGGTACTTGCCACCACCACTGCTGGTACTGCAAACCATAATGGTGCAGTAGGTATGGTATCCTCTGGCAACACAGGAACTCTAGCAGTGAAGACTGCCACTACAACTGGGGCCATGGGAGGTGCAAAGACAATTGTTGTAATGCCAGTCTCAAACAATTTCGCGGCTGGAGATGGAACAACAGCCAAAAGATTCAAAATAGAATAGCCTTATGTAGGTTTCAAATGTTTGCGAGAATCCCACTGAAATTTGGTTTATCAGACACCTGAACATTGAAATATCAATCCAATGATTCCCCCCA
The DNA here is from genome assembly GCA_964023205.1 of Lutraria lutraria. Classification (NCBI taxonomy): domain Eukaryota; kingdom Metazoa; phylum Mollusca; class Bivalvia; order Venerida; family Mactridae; genus Lutraria; species Lutraria lutraria. Next base: position 25,063,855 of record OZ026838.1, read on the forward strand.
GCAATGGTTCTCTAGGATAATGATAAAAACAGGAAGTGTTTATCAATGCTATATATAGTGTGATAGTTTACCTGGAGCTGCTGGTGTTATATTGACATATGGATACAGTTACAACTTTCTGTTGTCTTGTTGTTGTTTGGTTTTATTACTTGTTTTATGTTAATGGTTTTATTGATTTTATGGCAGTTACTCGGAATGAACAATGATTTGTTTGGATGATCATACAATTAAAGAAACTGGCACATGGTTTATTGTGTTGGCATACATTTATTGGCAAATTAGTTATGCTGAAAAATGATGTGTTTTAATTTGCAACAGTTGTTTGATTAAGTCATACCATATTTGAATATCATTCTGTTTTTTATTCAGATGTGCTTTCTTGTTGCATTTTATTCATAAGTTTTCTTGCAATGTGCTATGTTATATCACGTTTTTACTTGTTTGTTTAAGTATCGACTCAAGAAAAAACAAAACATATAACTTCATTGAGTCGATTTACCATCAATAATCTTGAAGATAAAACCTGTTAGGAAGTAAACAATATCAGATCTTAGATGTAATCTTTGATTATTCATCTTGACCGAGTGCTTGTTTACAGGCGTCTTGCCAAATTCAATGTTGAAATATTCCCATCATCAGTTTTATGTATTAAAGATTTAATTATATTGATAACTTTGTGTTCAACCATTTTTTCCATTTTGTGTGTTAGTAGTTAATTTGTTCTTTGTGCATGCATCCCTTCATTGTATTGTGTTTATGTTCAACGTTTTCTACACATTCTCCAAATGTATATAGTTTAAACGTTTTGTAAATATAATTATATATTTATATACATTTGTAATATTTTCTGTATGATGATTCTCTCGGAGGACATAACAGTCTGCACAATATGATAAGTGATATTAGTTTGGATTTTATGTGGGAATGTGTGATGTGAGCGTAAATTGTGCGTTGGAAATTTATTAGTATTCAGAGAATAGCTAGTCTGTACAGGGTATGTGTATATAGAAATAGGATTGATTTATTGCAAATTTATCATTGTTTATTGATTTGCAGAGTTTTTATGGGGCCTTGAATTTTATCTTTCACCGAAATATGATTTCAAAAATAAATACCTTTGTATATTCTGTTTTTGTACTTGGTGTAGTGATTACTAATTGTTAAACTGTTTTTGTCTATAATTTCACTTGTTTAAAAGCACTTAAAAATCAAATTTTATTACTCAAACAGCTAAAAATATTTATTTGGTAGTATGAGAATATGTGATAAGTTTGTATCTTGTAACATTTATTGTGAAGACAGTTTCAATTTGATTCTTGGGTAAGCCCTTTTTGCCGAAATGATAAACCGTTTAATATAGTCCTGAGTTCTATAAGACTAGGATGTGTGAAAATGAGATTCGATAATTAGGTGAATCAAAAGTAGCTAAAAGAATTAGAATATTCATTTACCAAGTTGCTTGGGTCCATATTCCTTGTATAGTCCAATAGTCATTAAGATGGAAATGTGTATTCAAGAAAAAGTTCTGCTTTAGTATATCCACCTCCAGAATTTAGACTATTCTATTCTCTTTAGACTAGTGTTCTAAAGCTAAACATTGCTGACCAATCTGAAAATTTATTAATCCTAAAAGTTTAAAATTTCCTATGAAAAATGTATATGGGTCCAAGCTGAATAGTTTACATTTTGTTCCGATTTATCTTGCTCAGAAATGGCCCATTAATTTAAAATGATGTTTATTTCAAATATAATTTGGCATTGTTGCTGTGAAGATATCATTATTTTTTATGAACAGAATTCCTTTATATGAGTTTCTTAGCTTTTTGCATTGTATGTTTCTGCATGCTTGTAGTCATATTTATTTGTGAATCTTATCTTGGAAGTATGCCATATTTTATTTATGTATATGATTGTTATATTCCTATTTATTTCATGATTTTATGTCGGGCTAAAGATGTGTTCAGTTTGTCCCTGTATTGATTTAATATGTTAACTTAGGTGTGACAGAAGACTTTTAATCTAGCTGGCATGCTTATTATATCATTTGGTTCTATTTCTTTTTTAATGTTTACAGACTTTTTTAAATTCTTACATGTTTTATCTTGATTGCACGACTGGTTTAAGATTAAGTTAGCTAAAACCTAAACTGATACAAAAATTAGTTTTTCGTGCTAGTAATTTGAATCTACATCAGTAGTTAAAATGGATAACTATTCCAAATGAAGATAGTTTTCTGCATTCATTAATCATCAGCTCATGTTTGTATACATCATATGATTTGTTCTCCTTTATGTTGATGTTTATGAAATGCGTTTGAAAAAAATAATATAAAAGAATCATATAGCATTTTATATGATAGACTTCACAGGATTAGTTTCTGTGTATAGTGCTATAATTGCAGGCTTTGTGAAGATGGTACACCAATATCTATTGTGAGTTTTCCAGTAAATTAGGTGATAAAAGTAGAATTTTGTCGAGACTTATCTGGTTTATTTCTTTGAAAGTTAGATTTATGAGATTCACTTACATTCTGTGAATATTATAGTTTATTTTATATACAAGCCTTTAGTTGCTGCTAGATTATTTTTATGTTTACGTCAATATGGTTCCACATATCCTGTTCTTAGACAATGTGTGTTATAATTATAGAACATAGCTAATTGTCTCTTAAGCTTCTTAGGTATTGTTAATCTGATTGTTCGATTGGGTGGAAAAAAGAATATTTTTATGTGAACAAATGATTGTATATTTAGGCCTTTTTATTTTTCTCTTTTTTTAAAGTACTCAGATAGAGAATGGAACAGATTTAATTTTGAACATTTTTTCTTCTTTATTTAACTGGACAGGTACCTCAGGACATCATTTTAACAAATGAACAAATGGTATTTGATTTCTAATTATAGAGGCCATACATAATGGTATGTTGTCATGATTATTAATGATTTTCCTTATAATGCCTGTACATGGAATCATTTTTTAAACAGATTTTCTTTGATGGTATGAAATATTCTTCTTCATACAGACACCAGACTTTATTTGTCTGATTATTTTCTTTGTGTAACTTTGATTTTTTCCCAAAAAGCTGAAAATTTGATTACTGATCTCACTATCTGTGAACATTATTCAGTATTATCTTGTTATAATATGCAACTGCAGCTTAGAGAAGTCTGTTTATCTATCGGGAGACAATGTTAAAAAGCCCATGCCTTTATTTTTTTTACTTAATGCAATTCTGTATTTTATGAATCAAAAGAAATCGTACCATTAAATGATCCAATGTGTACAAAACAAGTGTTTGTTTTTCTTCATGAATTATTTGCATACAGTGTGTGTGATGTTGACTGTTAACTTCGAAACAGTGTTCTGATTTTTTAGCTTGCTATACCATAGCACTACTGTAGTTTTAAGAAATCTATGAAGATGAAATCAATGGGTGCAGCTAAATGATAATAAACAAGTATACAGATATGACCAAGAAAGTTTGAGATCTCCCAGTCATCAAAGGGAGAGAATAGAGACGTCAATTTCCTGATTATCACTGTATATATTACCGAAACATATGAGTTCTCAAGGTTCAAAGTTGTTTATTTTAACCAATATACCAATTCAGATTAAGAGAAAACAGATATTGTGCTCATTGTCACATAGCAATAAACATTAAACAAAAACAAGGTAAATTGCAAAGCAAGATTTATTGAAAAATTTTACATCACAATTTGCAGAATTTAACAGATTCCTAACAAACCAACATGCCATATCAAGAATATCACAAATCAGTCATTCAAATGTTAGTTTTGCAGATAAGAAAAGAATTGAAGTAATGTATTATAGTTCAAATTGTTAAATAATTGGCCAAGACCTCAGTTAAACAGAGCTGAGAAGAAGAATTTTTCAAGGTAAGATACATAGTCAACATACTGTCAAATACAGTTAAACCTTACATACTAGCCACCTATTAATAATGGTCACATGTAAAAAATAACCACCAGAGAAAAATGCCTTTGTTTAGCCCACATTTATTGATATGATGGATCAAATAAACTTCTGAATAAAAATCCAGTCCATGCCACTTCTCCCTCTGGTGACCTGTAGCCACAAGATTGACTATATGAACACGGCTGCAAGGTATGTTTAAATTAATTGTGGCAAAAACATTTTGCAGTATCATATTACCTTGAGTATTGTAGAGGTGAAAACTGAATAATGACCTATGAATATATTACCAACTCCAGCAAGGAGGTGGTAATTTAAAAGACCATTTTAACATTTATTGCATTAGTTACCCAACATGATAAGCTGAACACAGACTAAAACTATCTGTGAATGGAGAACTCCATTCTATAAAGATCAAACATTCATTTCTAATTTGCAATATTTCTAAGCCTCTGAATAAATGATTGAGCTCATTTAAATGTGTGATACACCTGATGTTGATAAAGTTCTTAATCTCATAATCTTGTTCATTATAATCAGGTAATTAAACATACTTTACCGACAAAACAATACAGAAATATAATCCATCAAACAGAAACACACAAAACTTTGGCACATTATTTCGACATTATAAAGATTATCATTGCTACCACAACAAATAATTGATCAGTAATTACAATAAATAATTAATAATAAACTCTTAGAGGAATGAAAATATTTTGTTACATACAAAATAAATAAGCCATTAGCCGACAAGGAAGAACAACCCTGTGTCTGTAATTACAAAGTTGCATTTTTCTTGCGTTAAAATATAAAAAATTATCATGCTTGTCTGGGGGACATATATCTACCAACTTCTGGAATCTATCTAGAACTCTAACTCTATTAGGATTAAATCAATGTCAAATTGATACACAATAAACCTCACATGGTAACCACTTCAATATTAAGACTATTTTAGGGTCCAAAATGCAGTCTTGATATCTTATGTCTTATTGAATACATACTGAAAGCATGCCTATAAAAGTGAGTAATTTAAGATTATAAGATTAAGTTTTAAAAAATTGTTATTTGTAACACTATCATAGTTATACAATGTATACTAAAGTGACAATTTTGAATTTTTCCAGTGCAATGAATACATGTCCCAGGCATTCAGTAAGTCAATTAAGATGCAGGCTGCTAAGCAAGAATTGAGATTTTGATATACAAATAAAGCAAATAATGATATAGATGGCAAACAAACTGTGGTAATGAATGAATAAACATTCAGATAAACTTATAATAAAATATTGCACAACACCTAATTTATATAATACCAAACCCTTTCAGTTCTACATCAGTAACAATAAAATTACAATAATGTACATAAAATTATCACATACCAATAATATCATCATTTGAATATTAACAGTACAGTCAAACCTGTGTTAATGGCCACCTCCTAATAAAGGCCATTTTATGAATAAAGCCATCTTATGAATAAAGGCCACATCCTATGAATAAAGGCCATTCTTTTGAAAACCGTCATTGATTATTAAGAACAAAATAACATCCTAATAAAGGCCACCTGTCTTTAAAAGTCACATTATGTCTTTCCCTAGGGTGGCCTTTGTTCAACGGTTTGACTATCATAAACATATGATTAGCCTAGAGACTTAACAAATAATCTGCTAGGTGAACACCAGATTCCAAACTTTTTTAAGAATTCGAACAGCTACATTATATATACATTGCATTTGTTTTACTTATAATTTTTCTTAGGAACTACTACAGCAAAATTGGAACACCATTGTAAAGTACATGGAATATATTACAAATAACTAAGAGGAGATAATAAGAACCAGAGATTACAAAAATAGCAGCCTGGAATCACGATCATTATATAAATCAGGACTAAGCCCTATTCTTGAAATCCCTTGCCCACATATTGTCATACTGTTTGAGTAAGAAGGATAAATACACATTAGAATCTCATTAAATCCCCCCCCCCCCCCCTCTCCATCTGATCTAGAAATTACCCAAGCCCAGTCTGTAGAAACCATGAAATCTTTTTATCAGTATCTTTAAAAAAATCTATAATTTTGTGATCAAATAAAGCAGTTCTGTTCTAGAACCTTTAAATTAAGGGCTTTTATCCAGATAAAATAGGGTCCACTGTATGTTAAACCACACATGTACATTTGTATTAAAATCTCAGACCTGATTGTATAGCCATGATAAGAAGTGTGCATGCTATTATTGAATACTGTTATCAGCTCCTGAAATATATTGGAAATAGACAAATATATAAAAATGCCATATTGGGGTATTTTACATAAGTTCTGATATATTACTGGCACTGAAACCATGAACTTTATATTCAAAATCAAATAAACAGAAAACAACCTACAATACATTTATAAGCATAAAGTGTAAAACAATAAAAAACATTTAGCTTAAAAGAATTCAATCACTAACAGTATTAAAAGCAGGTACACATTAAACAGACCTCTTAACTAATGTGATAATCATATACATGGTACAAGTAATGAATAGTATTAATTTAGTAATGTCATCCTAAGCAACAACACATTCACTATGAATGCAGATTCATGAAAAATATTAATATCCATAAAACTTCTTTACTCAAGAATTATCGATTGTAATGAGAAATTAGTTAGGTGTAAAATAATAATAATTTGTTTCATGTTACCTGATCACCCTAATTTTTCCAAGGAACTGTAAAACCACTCTCATTTTTTTACCTTCCTACACGCTTTCAAGAGCAAAAAAAGTGAGAAATAGGAAAAAGAGCCCAGATCTACCAACCCTTTTTTAGTGAGCATGTAACCAGAAACAATTTATTTCTTTACACCTAAGTACATGTAAAACAATGAAAAAACAACTTTTATAGTGAAGGCTGTGCTTTTACCTGGTGCAAATTAATACATGAATACATAGATACACTTGATTCACTATACATGTACTTTGAACTACATAGTTAATGGACAATATCATATTATGTGCATAAAAAGTTCTCTATCGAAGTAAAAATCACACATATTTATCTTGGGATTGTATTTTTTACACAATTGCAATGAATAAAAGAATAAAAAGGTGAAGCGAAATAAAAAAAACTCCCATGCATTTAATCTCGCAATATCACATGACTGACAACTACACTTAAAATTGTTAAGTTCAGCTACACAAAAAAGATTTTTTCATATAATACATACACCCTAATTCAGATATAAAGTCACATGAATAGAAATGATACTAGTCAATGATAAGTGAAGAATGTATGTACAATTTTTGTGTTTCTACATAGCCCGTTTTCACTTATTTTGATCCCATGGTATAAAGATGAGATAAAATGCAAAATCTCTAAAGAAATATGATGAAACAAGATGCTGGCCCACATTGGCATGATTGGCAATAGATGTTGATCTACATGAGCTCAATGTGTATAAAAGTAGAACCTAAGGCCATCCTTAAAAAATGTTTGTTTGCTGTAACACACCCAGAAAATTTTCAGTGGGTAGGTAGGATTTTTTTTTACTATTCATTTTTTATATTTAACCCAAAATTCATGTCAGAATACTATTTTTAATGAAAAAAATCCTTAGAGGCCAAGAAAGTTGGGCAGGGGACTTTTTTGGTGGGTAGGTAGGGTTACAGCAAACAATTTTTTTAAGTATGGCCTAAGTTACAAAAATACATAATTAGCCTGTATATTTCATGTAGGAAAATAACAAAGACCAATTAGTGTTCCAAAAACATGTGATAACAACCAAAATCAATACAGGTAAGGGCAGTTTGTGCTAGACATAATGGTAAAATTTACTTTATCACGAAATAGCAATTGATGCTAGATGAAAGGGTATAATCTAGTTAACATAGAAGTAACCCATTTACAATTTTGTACATCTGATTAAGGTCAAGGTCAATTGAAGTATTGGACAAAATTGGTGGATTGCGAATAGTATAAATAGCAACAACTGTACACCGGTAAGTATAAGAGTATTTAAGTAAATGATGTATGTGCTAGACGAACAGTAAAATATAGTTAACCAAGAAAAAGTCCATTTAGGCTTAAATTAAAATTAAGTTTGTTTGCCCTTTACTGACCGACCCAAAAAATCATGCCGACTGAAAAAAATTTATTGCAAAATCTGGGAGAATTTTTTATACTTGGGAAAATAAACATGTACTCAGTGCTTTCGATAAACATTTAAACTAATGAAGGAAAACAATCATGTGTGTCAAGGCACTGAGTACATGTTATGGTTGATTAAAGCACACAATAAATGGTTGTATGGTAGCAGAACACATAAAATGACTATAGAATGCTTCTAGATAGAATTGTAATTTCATGATAGGTAAAGGTCAAATTCAGAAATAAAATATTTTTCCTACCTACCGACCCTCTTCTAAAATTCTGGGTGGGTAAAGGGCAAACAAACATATTTCTAATTTAGGCCTTATAACTCCAAATCTGGTCAAGGTCAGAGTGCAATTGGATGATACGGGTGGATTGGTAAAATCTTGTATGGATGAAAGGATGGACAAACCAGTCAATCACTGCATGTCCTCAACTCAGAAGTTAACAGGGGCATAAAAAAGCATGGCACATACAACCAAATGTTAATGGTTTAGACAGTCCAAGTACTAAAACTTTATACATAGTGTTGATTAGAACAAATATTGAGGGTTGTTACAACATTAAATTACAATAATGTACAAATAATGAACCAAGAAAAACATGTCTTATGATTTCAAGGAATTACAAGTTTTGATAACATTTACCGTAACAATATTACTGGTACACATTTTTAATAATACTATAAACATGTGACTTAGAATCTATAATACAGTGAAGAGTAATTAAATGCCAAACTGTTTATATTTGACTAATAGTTTTAGAAAATGAATAGAAAAGATAACTCTATACCAAGTAAATCAAACAATTAACTGTACAAAGATGTTGCAAGATGTCATAACGTCTTTTTTGCACACATCACGCCATAATCAGTAAAATTCACATGAATTACCGTTTACATAGATCATAAGCATGATAAAATAACAAATGCCAAGTTACAGTTAAGCCTTACATGAAATATGTTCATCAGTGTAAAATACATGCAAAATGCAGTAATCTCCAAAAAATGAGTAGTGTTTATACAACTTATTTGATCAAATTAGGTTAACCGGGAACAATGAACAAGGAAGTAATTTAATATTTAAGTGTTATGTGTTCTGATTATTTGGGAAATCCTATAAAACATGTGCACCTCTAACCTATTCCATCGTACACTCTGTGGTTGGTATCACCATTCACAAGAATTTCTTTCTCCTCATAATCATCATCCACAAGGGATCCATAGGGTTCATTGTGTCTGTACAAGCCATAGTGCTGGATGATGAATACTATATCAAATAATATAGAGAAAAACCCAAGTCCAAACTTGGTAGGGTCCCCGAATATCGATCCCCAGTCATCTGAAAGTAAGAGAATGTTTAATTATAAAATAAAATGTATACACATGTGTTGTGAGGCAATTAATTGGCAGACATTCTCTTATGACTCTACTTCTAAAAGAATCTGAGCAAATGAATGCTTGATAAACATTACATCATTTCAGATTTCTTTATTCAAATTTTCACTACAAATTGTAGCAGACCTGTTTAGCCCCAAATTTTTTATTCGTAGTCTGACACTGTTTCAAGTATTTTAGTATCTATAAGGAGTACCTTTCTGAGACACATTAAGACAAGGCTAGAGCTCATTCTTCTGAGAGCTTTTCTTTTGTGAATTAGACTTTTTATAGAACACTTGACTAGTATTTGGTAAGCCATAATTTATTAACAATAAAACAAAGGCCATCATGATAAGTCATATTTTACAACATATCCTAATAAAATTCAGAACTTAGCGACTAGTTCATAATGGTTAAAAACAAAAAAATATCCAACAAAATGATTGAACAATTACAGAGACACTCCTGGCAAATTCAGTACTTGAGGTATAATAAAAAAGTAAAAATAATAAAATCAAACATACCACTGTTGTAGGATAACATAAACATTTGTAGCAGGCTAAGAGACCCACCAGTGAAATCTAACAATACATTTCCTATACTCCAACCTGCAGTACTTTTTCTTTTAAAATTCATCCATGCCTGTAATAGAGGCATTTATAAGAAAACAACAATAATTCATATTTATCAATTAATTCAATTACTTTATCAGCAAATACCGGTACGGTAAAACTTATTATTTTTGTCCAGTGATGCTTGGTAATCTTAAGGTTTTGTCCTCAATGTGTGGGAGGCATTAAGAATGGAGATATAAGAATTATGAAGTTAGAGAATTTAGGGATCAGCAAAGTATAAACATGTCTGCTGGTAATCCACACCATCAAGAAAATGTCAATTTGTAGAAACTGAGCTAAACACAAAAGCTAAACATATTTTAACTAAAAAAATAAGGCAATAGTACCTGTATTTTTACCAGACAGGCTAAAAATGCAAGAATCATGATTTTAAAACCATTTACCTGAGGCATATATTTGATCAGTGTAACTCCAAGTTTAATGTAGGAGAAATAATACAGATATGTTAACCATGTAATCTTATGTAGAAGAGTGACAACCAATGATACACTTGCAAAAAGCCACGACCCAATCACCAGAAACAGACACACCTTTGACAGCTTCTGACCTCCTCTCTAAAAATACACAAAAATCAACTTAAAAACCAACTATGAACACTTTGACATAGACAACAGAACAAATATATAAAAGTGAATTAAAAACATATACCAGTATTAACACTTTTATTACAAATATTCTATACAGTATTTCTAATTTAAAAAAAAAACATATCAATAGACTTGCACAAAACTACTGCAGCTGCTTTGGTGCTGAAATAAAGTCTTTTATCACTTTAATACCAGCATGTGATTAGGCTTTTGAAATTAGTTGTCTATGACATCCAACAAGTATATTAAGCTGTTGACTGTCACATGATGCATCACTCCATTCAAAAGTTGAAATACATTAAAATAAGGTGTTGAATTTTTTTGTTTGTTTCCGGTTACATGCTCATTATAAAAAGGGTAGGTAGGCAGACATTTTTCATTGTTCTTAAGAGCGTGCAGAAAGGTAAAAAGGTGAGGGAGTGGATATAACTCTCCTCAGGCCTCATTAAAGTCTAGGGTCACGGGGGATATTAGGGTAGGTCAGGTAACCATAAACAAATATTTATTTTTATATGCCTAATGTATATACATGTCTACAGCACAACCCTTCAATATGTTAAACTGGATTAGCCAAAGGAACAAAGTACCAGATTTGACACGAAGTAAGTAGCAAAAATAGCTTGAATTGCTAAAAAACAAAACTGTACATACCTGATAAATAAAACATTGGACTATTGTAATCAAAGTTACAAAAATAGCATGTAGAGTAAATATGACATCATTCAGTTGTACAGGATTTATCCCCCTTGGATGGTCATTATGATACTCGGCCTGAAATAAGGAATATATCTCTGTATCAGAAATAAGTGATATCTGTAATACTGTACAAAGAAGAAAAATTATCAATGGCAAAGTTCAGTTTTAAAATCATACATAGAATTGTATCAAATATAATTTGAGAAAATTTCATCTTTACAGGGTTCTCAATAACAGCAGGCTGCATGCCAATTTAGCCGCTTAGAAAGGTGTTTGGGCATGTTAGGAATCTCCAAAGCTTATAAAATATTGTTCGAAAATGCCTGGAACCCGCCTAGCAGGCCTAGTCTAGCTTTTGGGCATGTTGGCCACAAACTTATTGAGAACCCTGTCTTTATAAAACAAGTAAAACCAGAAGTGTTATTACATTCAATTTTTTTTAAACATTTTACTTTTTGTATTTGTGCACTAACTTATGTGCACTTATGACATCACACAATCATCAACAATACCATTCTCCGTTTATGTTTCAAAAATTTTACTAACTTTCACAGATGGGACCCAAAACATTCCTATGTTGAAGAATCCATAAGCAAGAAATCCGGTGATGTTGTAAAGCAAGAAATCAAAGTTTAAACCAATGACACTGAAATAAATATAAAAATTTAGAACAAAAATCTATGAATACACGGCTAAGTCATAAGTTACCACAGTACCAATGTAATAAACTTGTTTGTTAAGTTCAGACAACAGTAAATAGCATCACACTATGTCGATCATATACAATCAAACACCAGATCATTCATAGGAATTAAAGAAACAAAGTTAACAAGACAATACTGTAGTATTCACCAGAGGTAGCATGCTACTAAAGTATGATTCACTTGTAATATCAAATCTTGGTAAGAGCTTCAATATATTAAATTTACCTTTTTCTCCTAAAGTTTTCAAACACTTGAGGATAGAATGAAATTGACCAGGCAACAAAATAGACCCAACCAATTACAGCATTGATTGTGACCAGGATTTTACTGTTGACAAGATCAACTCGAACAAATACATCTTTGAGACTGAAAACAAGTATAATACATGTAAGACTTATAATACCAAAAACCAGGGCACCCAAAAACCGACAATTTGCCGGTCCAGACCGAATTTCAACGCCTCAGACCGATTTGAGCAGCAGAAAAGTGTTAAAAAATCGGTCTATAAATGAGCTATAAATGTTTCATAAATTTCATGAAATTCGGTCCATATCGCATTGTACGCGCAAAATGTCACAAACCTTCCTGTATATTGTTCGCACCATTCTAATGACCCCCAATAAACACGTCAAGATGCCTGCAGCGATCTTTTGTTAATCCAATCAATAGGGGGTCGATGGTAATTAGTCCAAACACGTGGTCACATGTAAACTGGTTCTCATTGACTTGTATGCACTTCGGTGCACAGCAACATGGAACGGGAACCAGTTTATGTTTACATGCAGACGATTTTACTCGTTTAACTCTAGAACAGTTCTGAAAGTTAATCGAACGCGCAAGAGATTTATTTACGTGAACACCGGCTGCATGGAGTTGTCTCCCGCGACGATCTTCAAATCTGTACTGATTGTTGACATTTAAAACATTGACATTACGATAGTCAGAAAGCCTTGCCCGATCATGAAGTAAAGTAAACATTAGATGTGAATGAATTTAATTCGCTCGATTTACTCTAGAACAGTCCTGCATGTTCATCGAACGTATACGGTTCCGTAATACATTTTCGCGACCCTTACTGAATTTAGAAATTGTTCTTCGTAGCTCGTGTTTTGGGTCTAATAATACATAATGGAGCATATTAATTTGTTTCTAATAATTTAAAGTTAGACTGTCACTCATATATTACGATAAACCGCGATGCTGCATGTTTTCAATGGTGACAACTTACGTATAGGTAACGTACGGGGGGGGGGGGGGTACATTTTCGCCTAAAATGGGGGGGGGGGCGACTCTGGACCGATTTTGATTTCAACTTTTTAGATGCCCTGCCAAAAACATATGGTAACATCCAGAGGATATCATAATAGTACATTTGTACAGTCTAAGAAGTATTTACCGTAATATCACTGCTCAAATAAAAAGAAGGGTACATTTAACATTAAAATTGTTTTATCTCTGGGTATAAGGATTAATCAAAAATTTATTCTTCAAGTTTAGATTTTAAGACACTGAACCAACCAATCATGTTTCTGTTTTCGAAATATTTTGGTATCATTTAGCTAACAAAATATCATGAGAACAGTCAAAACACTAGGATGTAAGCATGACCATAAATTAGCCAATCAATCTGTACATGAAAAATGCAACCTTTGCAAACTATAATTATAGTATAACAGTAGTCTCCCAATTCAGTTCTACCTCTGACTCTGTATGTAACTGTACAACTATTTAGACAGAAGGCACTGGACACTCTTAAACTGTGTCTTTAAAGGTTGTAAAACCAAGAAATTATGATCCTTCCCCATGGTGCAAACGTTTTTGAAATTATCAGGTGGCTGAAAAATATTTTGGCCCAGTGAAAACCGTGAATAATCATGAACATTTATTTGACTCTTACTCTTCTATTTCAGTAGATTCACTCAACAAGCCAATTATAAGATGTCCTGGAGTGACACCATCCATAGTAACCACCTGATTCACAACAGTGTTAGCAGGAATAGTTATGTTATGTAATGGTTTCACATAACTGTCAGAACCTTGACTGGTTTCAGCATCTCCATTCCCTATCTGGTAGGTGAACTGTAGCACAGTCTCATTTTGAAGTGGACCACTGTATAAAAAAATATACAAATAATATAAAATACCACATTCACAGACCTTGCACAAAAATTATAGAATTAAACATGGAAAATAAACTAAAATGAAGAGAGAAAACATTAATAGAAACATGAATTCCATAATTATAAAGTCAACAATGATTTATACTAACTACTTGAATTATACATACATACAAATTTTATTTAGAGTCAGTAAAGACATAACATGTAAACAACATTAGCGATGTATCGCTATTGACCGACATGCAAGGATAAGTAACAACAGATCAAACATAAATTATGGAATTCAACCTTACTCGTTTACATGAAATTTGTATTTCAAATAATCATACTTTTTTAAAGCTATTTTCAAAATTAAACCTGTTTTTAGAAAGCTCTGTTTGGAAAGGTATTGTTTTTATCTTGAACAAGATGGTTAAAAAAGGACCTTAATTGGATGCTTTAAATTAGGCATGAAAAATGGTTTGTTTCATATCATGTTACCTGACCTACTCCAACATTTTTTCCCTGCAACTCTAGCCTTTTTATTAGTACACTTTCTCACATTTTTTAACCTTTCTGGACTCTTTCAAGAGCAAAGCAAAATGCCCCAACCAACATACCCTAATAATAAAGGCTATTTTTAATGGGCATGTAGCCATAAACAAACATTTTTTAGGCCTCATGATAAGTTAATAAATGAATGTATACAGTCAGGCAAAATGCACTAAATGAAGCATTCTTGTCCATTTGACCCTTAATTGTACCTGAAACATTTATATATATCATATTCAGTAAGTAAAACACAATCTTAATACCTTGATGTTAGTCTCAGAGTAGAAGACTTATCTACAACAATCTGGATGTCATTTTCAGAAAACTGTAACCTCACACATGAAACTGAAATTAGACATGTATGTGTTATTTGGTACATTATATTTTCCTCCTACTATTGAATTAGTTCAGACTTCGCAAAAGGTGCTGGACCAGCGGACTTGTCCGATAGATTGTGTGTTGAACCGATAAATAATCTTATCTCATCGGACCGGCTGTCCGGCGACTTATTTACCTGCGATGTCTACTAACTTATACCTGTTTACTTTTTAAGACCAAATGTCTGGCAGATTTTATTGTGAAGTCTGCTATGGCAATGACATGTTTCCATTGGTGTCGCCTTTTGCTGCCAGTGTTACTATCCATACAGAGATGAAAACCTCACGTTAATTTTGTAATGAGGAGGTTACCATGCAGTAGTTATAAATGTAGATAAATTCAGAAATTGGGACAATTGTCAACTCAAAGTCAGCTATTGATGTCAATTAAAACTTTATAATTAAAAACTTTTATGAACAGGTAAGTTACAAACCTGTTGATATATACAAAATTACGATTGATAAATGGTAGAGTTCCATTTTGTCATGCCACCATTCTTTGTTTACTGATATTTCATTATAGTCACATGATAGATCACGTGATTTAACCTTTTTAATTGATATAAGCGAAATACTAGGATATCGTTGATTATACTTGTTCTTGATCTAAAAAACAATTCGAATAAACATAAATAAACAAATTCCATGCTTTTCACGCTTAGCCTTTGATATAGGGATTTTTATGTTTTAAGTTGTTACATTAATTTACATAAGCGACAAAATGGCTTCCATCGTAGGACTTACAAGGTGATGCCAATCTACGACATCTTAATTTGTCAAACCGATCCAATATTTTTCTTTGAATTCCTATATTTCCTTTAAGAGATAAAGGAGCAATCGTAGCAATATTTAATGTCATTCAAACGAAGTAAAAATGGAGTAAATTTTTATATGTCATACGATTTCGCGATGTAATTAATTGCCAATTAGTGAATGGATCGAAATACTGGAAAAAATCTAACGAAAAACAGCTATATTTTCTTGTCATGTATTAATTAAAACCACTATTAAACCTTGAAAGTTACATTTAAAACATTTTTTTCTAAATAAAGTAGGAGTAAAAAATTGTTAGTTTCTGTAATCTGTAACGTTTTCCAACTTCTCTCTGCGACCTTATTTTTCATTGGGCGGATGGATCAGTACATTCATTTTCTCACTTTTAACCTTTCCACACATGTCTAAAAAGAAGAAATTAGTCCATATTTTCAACTGTTTAAATGAGCATGTAACCTGAAACAAATATTTTTTAAACCTTTGGAGTGAGAAAAATTCATGGTCTTCATCTGGGATCGAACCCATGACCCTTAATTACTACCTCCCCAAATCTGAAATTACTTCCTACAGACTTACACTAAGTTTCATCTGTTTAAATTAAATAAAGCTATGTACTATTTCCTTGCAATATTATCATATTATTATCTTGAAATTTGAGTTTCTTGAGAATTATCTTATCATAATTATGTAAAACAATTATGTTAGCAATATGCATAAAATTATTTCTATTATTTCTTTTGCATGAATACTAGGCTAAACATTTTACCAAGTGCCAAATTTATGACTGGACAAGTAACATGTGCATGCAGCCAGCGACATAACTCCAACAGAGCGTCCATTACAAGAGTAAAGCAGGCATATCATTTACTAAAATATGATTCAATACTGGTCCACAATGATGGTTCATCCGTTAGGATTAAATATGAGAAACCAAGGCTGCTCTTGAAGGTTTGTCTTAATTCATTATATACAGTATAACCTCTGTAGAGCAACACCTTGTGGGAACTGCAAATATTGGCTTTTGTATAGAGGTTGTTGCTCTACAGAGGTTGAATTTACAGAAAATATCAAATTAGGGAAATTTTGAAGGTGTTGTTATTAAGAGGTTGCTTTACAGAGAGCCGCTCTGGAGAGGATTTATTGTACATGGTAGTGGCTATCTATCCCTTCGAAATAAGATGGAGTACAAAAATATAATGCAACACTTACTCTGTTTAATATCGCATTAGTATAGCATTAGAAAAAAGGAATTCCAAAAGTAACATGTCACTAAGGCAAGTGCTGCACCTATTCCATGCTTGATTTGCATACAATGTACCAATACGAAGATGATTAAAATACACTAAATGCTAAATTGTTTAATCTGTACTAATGCTATACATTGTAAAATTATACTTTATTTGTGTAGAAGTATGGTCAGTATTCACCGAATAGCATTATTACAAAATTGGCAGCACAGTACAGAATTAATACCTCAATTCAGATAAAAAATATCATGTTTCTTTTTCGGAATCACAGAGGAATTTGGTATGACTCACTGTTACCCATTCCCATATCTGTGGTATTTTAAACATATTTTGTAAGTAAACAGTCCTTTATGATATGATAAATTTATGTCAATTATAAATTACCGTATGTAAATGCTATTTGCAGCTGCCTGTAAACAAAGCTGATCTCTCTCAAGAAGAAAAGATAGCTAGAACTAGACATTTTAATCCTCCAAAGAAATTGGAAGTTAAAGAAGATATGGTAGATGATTATGACGTAAGCTCATACACTAAAATGATGAAGAAGAGGAGGTGATCAGCTGATTTGAGTTGATTATTGATAATGCACTTCTCAATGTATTCTTCCAGGGGGGGGGGGGGGGGGGTATATAGGGGAATTAGACATTTTTGAAATTTGGCTGTCAGATATTCCTATCTAATCTCTTGGGTGTGTGGTTGTTTTGAGGTCAAATATCCCTATGATATTTTTTCATTACAGGTGCTTGAAAATAACACAACATGAAAATAGGAGACAGTCTTAATTCCTGCTGCACCAGTCCATAAAATATAGACCAAGTCTTATTTCTCACCACATGTAACGGTGGTATTCTCCAAATTCCCATATATTGGATAGGTCTTGCTGTCTTATTCCCCATGTATCCCTCTGCCCCCACCCCTCAGTGGGGGGAAACATTGATAAGTGCATAAAGATAAAAAAAGAAAAATATCAAATGAATTGTGATATATTACGTGTTTAATTCTATAAATATTAGTGGTGTAAATATACAATAATTGCTTTATTATTTCGGTATATTGTGATACAGTTTAACTTATAAATATCAAACACCCATCAAACCTGTAGAAAAGAACAAGAAAGTTGAAGACCTTATCTAGCATGAGTGTTCTTGTCAAATAACAATACCTTTATTTGAGCATACCAAGTACATGTACTACTTACTTATTTTCAATTGTCTCCCTTTATTTGTTTTTTTTCTGTGCATTTCTGTTTGATCTGTAACTATTATTTCTGGATTTTAAAGATACTTGGCTTACATTATCAGTAAGTCGTGACAGTGTGTCACTCATACAAATATAGTCTCCTACCCTTTTTTATTAGCTCTCATTATTGAATTTTTTATTTCGGAGACTAACATTGAAAGTTGCTCTAGCTTACACATTATTTGGGTTCTCTCCCTTTATCTAGTTTCTCTATGTCTTAGTAGAGAGCATTTGGAGGGAATTGTCACAAATTCTTATACTGTTGAAGGATATAGAGTTAAAGTGCACATAGTATGAATCATTACTGTTGTTACTTTTAAGCCCCTTTTAGGGGTAGGTAAACAGGATTTTTTGTCCATCTATTTAATTATTTGTTGCATATTTTACTTTCTCTGTATATTGGATGAATTTGAAAGAATAAATGATATACCAGTAAATAAAAGTGTGTTTCATTTTTAAACAATACTCAAAAACAGATCTTTGTATACACATGCTGTTATTTTCATTGCTTTTATAACACATAAAAACGACTACACACCTCATAATTTGAATTTATTTGAATTTATATACTAAACAAATCTTCCAAGCACTGTTGAATATAATGATCAATGTTTTAGTCAATATTATTATTAAATAAATGATATTTTACATACATGTCACATAACCATCTGTTAACAGTTTGCATAAGTAAAACTTAACGAAAACTTAACCGACAACGTATCGTATCCAATTTAGGTCAGTCACCTGTGATTTATAAAGTCATATTTTTCCACAAATTCTGTAAATATCTGGTATAACCACCGACCACAATTAAACAAGAGTGAGACAACGTCTCCTCATTGACCAAATAAGGCGTCGTCGGATAGAATGCATAGGAACAGTGATCAATTCCTGCTGAATCGCTATGGTGATTTCCTGTACTTTTCTTGGCTGTATTCTAGCCTGGAGTAGACCAATCGCACATGCGCTGAGGCTGATTCTTGGCATAATTACGATCAAGTGGTAACAAAATCAGTTGCTAAAGTGATAAATAAACGTTAAACGGGTGAGTTTATATCAATTTTAATTTATCGAATTGCACGTGCAAATCGTGCACGCACTCGAGCGTTTAACAGCTTATTGGCGATTAGCTGCGTAATTATGTGACAAATTTTGTCAATGCACATTGTTTTGATTAGATTGCTTGTTGTGTAACATTTTCTGCAACTTTTGTTTGAATTAAATGATAAATGAAGAAAATATCAAGAAATACAGAAATGCGTTGGAAGATTTGTTTAGTATATATGGTGGCCGACTCACTTGACAAATTTCCCTGGGCAGTGTTTTAACCATTACCTACTTATCCTTTTGGCTATATCAATATTGTTGTCAAATATTCATGGAAAGGGAACAACCTAGCTGCTGGAATGGAACCCATTTCGGTTGGTCCACATTCATGGCTTCACAATTTCAAGCCGGTTATATTCAGCCTTTAACATTTTTCACATAGACATAATAGGCAAAATGAAAACTGAACAATATATTTTTTTTAAACTTTGCATGATCGTAGCACATGATAACAGAAACATTTTAAGAGAGAAAAAATTGGGGTCTGAAATTTTCTTAATGCAATAAATCAAATTCAAGGGCAGATAACTCAAAAAAGAGATCAGTGAATGCCCTTTTTTTATTAATTAAAATTCATGCTCGTTCGGTTTCCATAACTCAGCCCAATATCTCACTCTACAAAGAAATTCAACCTTGACTACTATGTACATTGTAGTTCCGAACAACAGCAGAATATCTTAAGACATTTTATTAATTTCAGGGATAACGTATACCCTTTTTCTGAAAGCTGAGAGCTTTGACTTTATATAATGATATTATAAATGATATGTTGTAGAAATTCAACAAATCGAATAAATCGCGATCCCTATATATTGCCGTGGTATTCAAACTCAATACTTTCATATAGAAAAGAGCGAATATTAAGAGAGTCCTTATGTCGTAAACATTGTCGGAGATTAGAATTAGCCATTACCGTCCTATGTACACAGAATTGTCCCAGGAACTCCATCCACTTTCAATGAATATGTCCAATTTCAATTTGATGTCAATTTCCACGGTTGGTTTTCTACTCATAGAAAAGTTAAAAATAAATTATGTTTAAAAAGTACACGTACGTGTCTTAATTAGTGCAGACAGACGGCTTTCTTGTATACAGGTGGACTTTTCTTGGTACTTAGGGCTTTCTTTTGAGACATTAAATTGGCTATACCAGGACAGCATTACACGGTCGCTGATACCTGGGATTACATTGGTTCGTGTTATGATTAACGGATTGTTCGTCATGAACGTATCTAGGATGTGGTTTTCACAGGTTAGATCATGGACTACTTGTGTTAGGCTACCATCATAAAGAATGTTGATGAATTCTCTATAGTAAGACTGATATCTGCAGTCTTTGGTCGGGGCAATCCATTGACCAATCCATTTTAGGCATATTTAGGTCTCGATCCCCACCCACATGACATTGAACATTAATGCCATGGAGGGTGATTTGCTGAACGCTTCTAGGCTTTGAGGGTTATATTCTTTGGGTTTATAGTAGGCGCAAAAGAGAAGGAGCTTTAATTGATCCTGCTATTTCAATTTAAGCCACATAATATTATGTTTACAGTCTGTTTTGAGATGTGGGTTGTCTCACATGCAATCAATCAATTTTGACTGCTGTAAAGACACCATCCCCGAAACTTATCATGCACATAATTATGATCGTGACTTGACGTACAAGGGGCCAGTTAGCCGTTTACCTCTCAGTTCTGCGTTCTGATTGGTTGATTTGACCTGTCAATCAAAATCAGTCGTAATTCAGGTCAGTTTAATTAATTTTTTACCAAAAATGCTTTCAAGCAAAATGAAATGCATGTACATGTACTTCTGAAAGTTGTTTAATGAATTTAGCGGGAAAAGCATACATTACAGACTTAGGAATGGGGCCCAAATCAGTTCCCAAAAAAACACTGCCCACATTGGTGATGAGGCACGAAGTAGGGGAAATGTAGAAGAATTATATACTGGTTCCATATAACATGTATTTCATTGTCAAGAGTACGTGCATGATGCACACTTAATTGCCATTCATCCTCTATATAGCAAGTAATGATCGAAATACATTTCATATTATCGTTATATCAATTAAACAATCTTGCCTAAATCATATTAAAATGATAATTAGCCTTTAAACCCCGTCGGTTGCCTCAACTAGTTTTGACATATTGTATAAATATGACGTCATCTCCGCGCGTCAATTAACAGTATCATAAACAAACATACATTCCCTAACAATGAAATTAATCGAATTTTACAGTTACAATGAAAAAAAAACAGGCGAAATTGCAGAAAAACAATGAGGTGTTCGAATGGTTATAGGTACCACCTAATAGCATGTCAATTTTACATAAGCGACAAAATGGCGTCCGTTGTAAGACTTGCAAGGTGATTTAACTTATTTGATCTTAATCAAGTTGCCAAACCAATTCGATACTTTTTTAAATATATAAATGCCATTTGAAGATAATTTAACAATTGTTGATATAATTTAAGCTGCTTTATCGGAGACCAAATGAAGTAGTCACGAATATGTACGCTGATGTTTAAAATGCACATGATGTCATTGCCGTTGAACGCATTGATTATGAACTCATTTTTGGAGTTTATATTGTTATAGGGTCCTACTTCTCTCATGCCATGTATTCAGATAGTTTTGTTCACACAGTCACGTAAAATTCATGACGTCATAGACAAATGAATTGAAATTTAGCGGGAAAATACTTAATATTTTGACATTTATTTACGCACACGATCTCCGAAACGTATATTGCACACTTATTACGCAGCATTTCGATTGTCAGGCAGATTTTCCTGGTTATAAAGTCATCACAGGATGTGTATTAATTAATCATTAATTAGCGCGTGGGGTATTAATTTGTACACGTATACAACGAAACAGAAAGTTATTGGCAATGCCAGTCTGTTTTATGTGGAATGTTTTATTTAAATTTATTTAATATACAGTCAAACCAGCGAACAAAGGCCATCCTTAATAAGGACATAATATGTCCTATATTGACAGGTGGTCCTTATTTGGAAGTCATTTTGTTCTAAATCTTCAGTGACGGTTTATTAACAAAATTATCTTTATTTACGTACTTGCCTTTATTCAGAGGTGGTTGCTTACGCAGGATTGACAGTACATGTTTTGTACTCCCAGTAAATTCTCCTACTCTGATTCACACATTCCTGGCAATGTTGTCCCCTCAAGGTCACTATTGAAAACATTGTTGACTCTGAGATTTTACTATTTGAATTCAGCCACGCAGTTTATCATCACCTTAATATATAATCTTATTGTTTGACCCTCTCGAAATTTGGAATAATTTTTTGAGTAATTCAATATTAATGTATCGTTTCTTTTGCATGTGTGTACCAGGCTAAACATACCATGCACCAAATTTATAACTGGGCAAGTAACATGTATGCACAGTCAGCGACATTACTCCAACAGAGCATCCATTAAAAGATCTAAAGAAGAATATCATTTGCGAACTTATGAATCAGTTCTGGTCCACCCTGATGGTTCATCTGTAAGAATAAAATTTGAGGAACCAAGATTGCTCTTGAAGGTTTGTCTTTAACATAATAATATGTGGTTTAGGTATTAGTTGCATTAGCTTAAAATTTTGTATTGTGTAGTACAAATGTACTTACGTAATAATATTTAATAGACCTAATTATTAAATGTACATTGTACCGTAATGATTGTGGTGAAAAATTGGGTTGTCTTTTTAGTTGGTTTTAGGTCTAGATAATGATTGCGGTGCAATATGAATGTTATCGGGAAATGGGGTCTTTATTGAATTTACTATCTATGAAATATAGGAATATGTTCGACTTGCGTAATATCTGGTATTGGCAGTATATCAGCCCTTATGTACAGCCTGTCTGTGTCTTATTATACATGCAATAGGGTTCATAATGGGTCTTTGTATGACATTGTTCCATTCATGGGCTAATGCTACACCAAGTACCTGTGCACTGATTGACTCGATCAGCTAAAATTGCAGGCAGTAAGTTAACTAATATTAAGATTCATGTCCAGAGACCTTGTCGGCTCAATCAGGCCCTGTCTAGATACTCCTGACCTCGTAGCCATGGGCGTTGTCATCAATAAAACTCATCTGACACTACACAAGTCTGCAAACAACCTCATATGGACATCTAGAATATTTTCTATGTACCACTGGCCAGTGAGAGTACCGCCGTGAAAGACATACTATACTAGATGAAGCCACCCAAGATCATCACAGTGCCTTTATCATAACATATGTGTTTAGCTATGTTGATCAAGTGGAAACGCTCTCCCAAAACATTGGTCCTTCAGTCCTATCTGGTCTAGCCAAGGTAGTCTGTAACACATTCATACAGCGCCCTGCATTGATTTTGAGCAAACGGGATGTGAATACAGTACAACCTCTCTAGAGTGGCCCTATCTTGAGCTGAAGTTGAGCAACAGTCAGAGCATGATCTTTCCCACTGTACAATTTAACCATATATTTAACCTCTCTAGAGCAACAACAGAATAATTTTGCTACTTCTAAAGCATGTTGATTTGAAGAGGTTGCACTGTACATGGTCTTTTCAGTAGATCAACTTATATGCAGACCTGAACAGAGAAACATTGACCCCCCCACAGGCATTTGAAGGTCACTAAGTAGTTGGGTTGCCATTGTATCCTAACTTCTTGAACCATGACCAGGCTGAGGGTCCGTATTCACTACTGGTGATATCTGTACATGTCTACACAAACCTTAGCATCGAACCTGCCCCACATTATTGGCTTCAGACAGATGCCTTCTTACATTTTTATTCCTAATGTACTGACAACCAAAGGTTTTGCATCTAAAATGACTGTCAAATACATGTCAAGGACATGTAGACAATACCCTTCAAAATCATGAACTTTCCATGGCTACTATGCAAATTCTATGTGTCCAAGCAGCCTTAGTAACCCCGAGGTATTATATATCTTGTTACACTCTGACATAATACATGTACATCGTATGTATCTTACAAACACCTTGCATTAAAACGTGTTACATTTTTTATGTTTAGCAAACGTTTTGCACCTGTCAATATTTTGCCCGCCTAGGGGGCAGCGGACCGACCCAAGGGAATTTGACATTTCTAAATTTTGCTGTCTAAATCCCCACACTAGAGACAACTGTATTCTTCTAAATCCCCACCCTAGAGCCGACTTGGTCCAACAAATGCGACATGGATGTAAAACCCGGCCAGGCGGGTAAAATATTGACAGATCTGTGCATTAGTTTAATTTTGTACTTTTAAATTAACATTAAGAAGCATGTCTTTCAGTAAACGATTTTCTTATAAAAAAATGTGTCTATCATTTTCTTATAGACTTCAGGTTTTCTTGTTTGAAATATCATTTAGTAATTAGATAAATTTCTTTCTTATTCTAGTCTCATTTTAGTAGTATCACATTACACATAACAATTTTTGTCAGAATGCCCAGTGGTCTTAATACATGTACTAGAACTTAACTGTACTATCAAATCATAATACGATAAATTTACGCAAATTGTTAATTATGTTAACTGCTATTTACAGATACCTGCCCACACAACTTATCTCACTAGAATAGAAAAGATACAAAGACTAAGAGGTCTTGGTCAGGCAAAGAAAATAGAAATTAACCATGACGTGATAGATGATTACGATGTAAGTTCATATTCTAAAATGATGAAGGACAAGAGCGGATCATCTGACTAGAAATTTTCATTATCAGAACTTGAATCGACTTGATAGTTTACAGTGAAAAAATACTTCTCTAATAAAAATTGATTTGATTTTCCTATTAGTGATGCAATCAAATCATTGTTTAATGATGATTTTGTGTTGAGATAAACTTCTGAATATCAAAGACTCATTAATTAGAACAGCAGAAAAATATGTTGTTTTTAAGTATTTAGGAATCAGTCTTTTATAAGCATTCTTATCAAATGTCAGTACAAATCTTCCGAAGATAAAGTCATGTCAGAATTGGATGGTAATTCAGTACAATATTGTAAAATGTATAATACAAAGTTTTATTGTTCAGGAACACATTCTGTAAAGTACACTCGATGGAAAGTGTCAGGTTCAAGCAATTATAAAGCTTGTTGGACAAGAACATCCAAATTCAACTTGAAATAAAATACCAGTATATAAAATCTTAAACAAGAGGGCCAAGATCAAATTCATTCCAAATATGATTAGGATCAGTGAATAAATGAAGGTGATAGAGTGTAAACAAGCTAAAATATAGCAAATTTTCTATGTCAAGGGCCCATAACTCTTGAAGTTCTGGTCCGATTCCGCCCATAATCGAACTTGTCCAAGATCTTTTGGTTATACACATTTACTGAAAATATGATTAGAATTGGTGAATAAATGAAGGCGCTAGAGTGTAAACAAGCTAAATATAGCAAATTTTGTAATTCAAGGGCCCATAACTCTAGAAGTTATTGTCCGATTTTGCCCATAATCAAACTTAGCCGTTATATTGTGACCATATACATTGTGAGCAAGTTTGATCCCGATTTGTTAAGAGCTGTGGATGCTAGAGTGTCAACAAACTAATTGTGGACGGCAATGGAGGCCGGACATTCATCGATCCTAAAAGCTCACCTGATGAATCAAGTGAGCTAAAAATGTGAGAAATCCATCTTCAGTTTCTTTATATTGTAATACTATGATGTAAAAAGACTCATCTTGAAATTATGTATAGGTCAATTTTATTGAGCCTTTAAATGCAGAAATAACAAACATTGATTTTTTGTCCACACACAAAAAAATAGAACACATTCAAATATTCAGCTAAATCCAATCTGATCAACATGCCTTCTAAGTGAAAACATTCAGACAGAAAAAATGAAACATTATTTGATGGAATTATGCCTGTAATGATTGGCTTTATTTTAGTCCCTTAACAATCAATATGAATTTATTTCCTGAAAGACATTATGTATGGATATTTAAAATGAATTTACAAACCAAACATATTAACATAACAATGTGTCAATGATCTATTCATTTGAAAGTCTGTAACCTCTCAAAAAGTAAGTCAAATTTCACAAACTAGGTCTTTGTTGTCTTTCAACATATAAATGAATCTTCTGCATGGAATGTGAGATCAGCACCTGTACAAGCACAAAAAGGAGAGATTAATCTGCAATTTATGAGAGCAACTTATACAAAAAATCTTACACAGGACTATAAACAGAACTTGGGTATTTAGTCGATAACAATAAGTACATAAATATCAATAAATAGAAAATATGAGTATCAATGAATACTGCCATTTCAATTAGACACTGAGTAACATAGGGAATATATAGCATAACCATAGCAACTTAAAACATGCATTCTTGAAAATGCATAAAATTTTATCTTGTCTTGTTTTGTTTTATCAAAATTAGATATCTAAAACAATATGTTTGAAGGCACTTCAAAATAATGAAACTGATACAGTTAAATTATATTCACAATTAATGCATATGCATGCTACAATAAAAATTATTTGCTTGAACTCTTTAAAATATAAAATTTGGTGACTTGGAAACATAATAATGACATCATACAAGTAAACCAATCATACAAATCTAATACATAATGTTTTTTCGCTTGGTTTGATATCGCACCAACAGCAGGTTTACTTGATGAGTTTTCCAGCTTGAACAGTAGAGGAGGACCACAGGCTAGCACCTGGGTAGATTCACTGACCAGTTGGACAGCTTCCTTACATGTGATTTTTTTAATGCCACGTAGGATTACACAAAAATAGCATTGAAGGTATAGTGAATAGTACTGTCTATACTTAACATAAACACCAAACAGATGAAAAATAAAAAGAACAATAATAAGAAAAAAGCTACATCTAAAAAATAAACCTCACATACATGAAAATCACAGAACAAGTCCAAGAAATGATAACCACCTTAAGTTGGACATTACACAAAAAGAACAAAAGTATACATACAATGAATGGAAACGAATTAAGTTCATATAAAAAAGAACAAAGAAACAAAATATTTAAACAGAACCCTAAAGAACTTCACCAAAGTTGGCCCCGATTCAGAAATATTGTTCTTAAAAGAACTGATTGTCATAACAATTAGTTTCCAAGCATTACCAGTAATATGGCACTTTAAAATTGACTAATTCAACCTCCAAAAGAATACAATAAACAAAATTACTTCCATGGAAAATTGGAAAATTTTATTTAGGCCTAAAAATATTGTTTATTTCTGGTTACATGCTCTGACATTAAAAATATGGTAGGTAGGTCAATGTTTTTTGCTCTTGAAAGCATGCAGAAAGGTTAAAGAGTGAGAAGGTGGATCTACCATTCCTCGGGCCTAATAAGTCTAGGGTCACGGAAGAAATAAGGGTAGGTCAGGTAACCAGAAACTAACAATTTATTTTTAGGCCTTAATGATCTTAGTTTGTTAGGTACGATGATAGATGATGAAATAAATCAGTGACATGAAGAATTCCATAAAACTAAAGGCCAAAAAGATCCATGTTTCCACATACATTCCTCTGACCTCAGATATATTGGGTCAGTGGGACAGTTTTAAAAAAAATTCAAGTTCAGAGAATGACACAGTTCATAGTACAGTTCATAGAAAATGAAAATATCACGAGATAATCGACTAAGACCAAAAACGTCTTGGGTTAGCAGTAGAGCTGGGACGGGTAGACATTTTGTACCCGGGTACCCGGGACCATATTACCCGCGAGTACCCGAGTACTCGCTATTTTTCTAGAACGAGCCATCATTCCTGCATCCTGGTACTTAATATTGTTTAAATAAAATGGCAAACAACCAAACTGCACAAAAAGCCAAGTTTTGGCAAGCAATACATTGTATTTCACGATTCTTAGCGATTGGGTTAAATAACGGTAAATATACTTGTACGTGTGGTCATTTTACTTGCAGTATTAAAACTGCTAGTTACATAAATACTGATGAAGTGAGTTAACAATAATAAATGGATGAAAACATATCGGTGTTAATATTTTGACCATTATAACGATACTTCAAACTCTTCGGAGCTGCTAAACACAGGATTTGTATTCGTTGGTAAGTTAAATTTTATATGGAAATCGGCCATATTGTCGTAAAATAGTGCCCAGTAAGGTAGACAAAAAATCATAAATATGTCTGATCAATGTATGATTTATTTGATAAAAAATCAAAACGAGTTTAATATGGAGTGTTCTATATCAAGGGTACCCGGGTAGTAATTTTGTACCCGGGTAGTAGCATTACTCGACCCGATACCCGAGTACTCGTCCCAGCTCTAGTTAGCAGAAAAATGGAGACTGTCAGATTAGTCGAAAACATGATTTTTTCTTAAGCTTACTTGATTGGTCAACCAGTATTTGATAAAAAAGAAACACAAAAATTTAAAGATTCAATCAAAAATGAGTTGAGAATGTACTTTTTGTATATGATTCTAATTATGGCATGATTATATGCTTACAATGATGAATAATGTTTAAAAGATCAATTGAATATTATGAACACAACCTAGTGGATTTCATATAAAGCTGCCTTAATTAGTGATTCAAATGAAAAATGATAATTACTACCATAACTTAGGCACTAGACCCAGAAGGACCATGGTGGTGTTACAATGCTCTAGAGAGAAGCACCTAATAATACTGATAATGTTTTCATTATACAAAATTTATGTACCACACAAAACATACAGAGAAAATATCTTAAACAGAGATGATAATCGAAAATTTCTCTTCAAAATATTTTTAACAATATATCTTAAATTAGAACAGATGCCACAGCTTCATTCTATTAATACAAACATGCATCTTAAATAATACAAAAATAACTCTTAACACAAATGTTTTCCTTTGAACAAATCACTGAGAAGATAGAATAGCGTCTTCATCAAAGGCGGTAATCTTGTGGTTGTACCCAATCTTCTCTTTTTCATCATCAGATATTGACATCTGTGACAACTTCTGGTTTTCCTGACTATTTTCATCTACAATCATTGGACTGGACTGTAGATGATCTTGTTCCATTTTCATGAGTTTGAGTCTATCCTCCACATTTGAAGAACCATCTCCAATTGACCTGAGTTTCATAAAATGCATTAAACAATAAATCACTTTATAAAGCAACAGGCGAATTTCATTTTTATTTATCTTACTCTAGGTGTAAGACCTATAAATTAATTTCCAAAAAAATATACAAACTACATGTATAGGTATAAATGGAAGATAAGAAGTAATGCAAGCTGCTAAGTAAAATACAAGATTGAAATTTACTGAAATAAAGCACTACTCAGTGTGATAGAAGCATGCATATTGTAATACAGTATGTCAGGACGGCAGAAATCTTGACAAAAAAGAAATGAATGAACTATCCATTTCATATTGCATTCTTGCTTTTTTAATTTCATGCAAAGGTGAATTTTTAAAAAGTCATTTAATGACTTCATCACCAATCTCTGATTGTGTAATGACGTGTATACTATTACATGTACTTCTTGTACAGTAAGGATGAAGAAAGAAGCTGGATGGGGAACATGCTGGTTACATGGTTGCACTGGGTGAATCTATAATATTGACAGCCATGCCAGACTCCTAACACTTTGATGAAGAGCATAAAACATGACACAAGAAAGCAAATACTTTTATTTTACCTGGTTTCAAAGCTGGTACCTGTGTTGACTTTCAATTCTTTTAAAGCAGTAAACCCAGCTGAACTGCTACAAGTTTCCCTTTCATAGCCAACTTTAACACTTGTAACTTCATTGTCTAAAATAAAATAGAATCATAAAATAATTTCTTCTGGATAGATTCTTCATTGTTAATAACATTCTTTTGAAGGTCAGAATTTTTACAGTGTACTGTGTAGCCAATTAAGAGAACATTTCAGTACAAGAAATTTACTCAAATACATGACTGTTTTTCGTGTTGATTGTTGATTTTATTTTCACATGAAGAGTTAAGATCAAGAATAACACAAGACCCCATAAATAATGCTTACAGTATGAATTGTCAGCAACTGCATAAACATGCAGTCATTATATATACTGTGATTATAATCAAAATGTATAAAAGACCACTCCCTTCAATATCTTAAAATACACATTCACATTTTCATAAAATTTGCATAATAATGCAATCACTAACATCAGTAGATCCACAATATAAATTAATGACAGCTAAGATTTTTACTTACCTTTCTTTTTATGTAATCTTTCATGAAACTTAGTAATTTTGTTCACCAAGTCTTTTCTGCAACACTTAATCAAAAGCTGTTCCAAAAATTTAGTGTCAGTTATTGACACATGCTCAGTATTATAAAGGTATAACATCACTTCAGCTGCATTCTTCAGAGAACTAAGATCTCTTTTTGTAATACATTTATCAACGGCTAGTGCTAGTTTGAATTTGGATACTTCTTCATCAGTCAGAGAAGAAGAAACATCTATCAATAAGGAGGCAAATGGACTCGACTGTTTCAGAAGACGTTTTCCAGACCTCCCTATTATGGCTCCTGTTGAGTTCATTCTTCCGGCTAAAGTGACATAAAATGTGTCCATCAATACTTATTCATACTAGTATGAATTTTTGTTACGATATGTTTGAACTGTCAAGACTTCACGAAAGGCAAAAAATCTGCTGGACATTTGGTCTGACAATTTTGAAAATTCTGTCAGACCGAGAAATCTGTAAGACCGAAAGTAGTAAACAATTAAGTATAAATGTGTATATATACATTAAGTAAATAAGTTGCCAGACAGCCGGACCAATGAGATAAAATTCTTTATCGGACGGCAGGGCTTTTTATCTTTCTATAGCAGCGTTAACTGGTGTCTTCCCCTCAGGAAAATTCTTTAAAATGATGCAGTTTTCCCCTAAAACTCAATTTACATCAAGTTTTTTCTTCCTCTTTTGCAAAAATCATGTGTTATTTTCCCCCAAATTTAAGGAAAAGACCCCTTCCCCAACCTGAGAAAAAAGCCCTGGACAGTCTGACCAAGACACAATCTAGCAGACAAGTCCATCAGTCCTTTCGCAAAGTCTGCTATCAACAAATAAAAAAAATAAAACAAAGTTACTCTTTAGTGATTTAGCAAATTGTATTGCTAAATTTTCCTTGTACTGCAAATAAAGCAAACTATCAATAGAAATGAATTTTTGCAAGAGCAATGTATCATTGCTGAGATCATGCATAGAGAAATGTCAACTCAAAGGCCTATACTTTCAAGTTTCAATAGTCTAAGATAGACTAGAGAATTCAATGATAAATTAATTATAAAGTGACATTAGTGCAATATGCACATTCCAATGTACGAAAGGACTTTATCATAATGATAACCTGCAAACGAAGTTTGAGCGGGGGTAAATTGGAGTCACTCTGTCGATCGGTCGGTCCGTCCGCATGCAAGTTTGTGGAGCAAACTACTTCAACATTCTTCAAGCGATTGCAATGAAACTTGAAATTTGTTATCACTATGAAGCGTAGATGTGCAAGACACAATTTCCATGCCCAGCAATTCACTCATTGCAGAGTTATGTCCCCTTGAACATAGCCTTATAGCATACTATTGAATTCTTAGTGTCAAAGCGGCAGTGGGGGTATTCTCTGTCTCTGTTCACAGTCTCCTCTGTGACAGCTCTAGTTTAGATTTCAAACAAAAATGATGAGTTTAACTTATTTGGACAATACAGTTGCAATCCTCATAAATACACGTTTAATGATACAAATCAGTACAGTATGAATAAGGAATGCAAGTCAAGTCTCAAGGCAGCACAATTCCATGACAGTCAAATCTGATTCTGAAATGGTCAGATCCCAGATCCATGAATGGCCCAATTTTATTTGTACGAAGTAATCTGTTCGAATGTGTGATTAAAGACATAACAAGAATTAGTCGAAGGCCTTTGACTATGATACGTATGCATTACATTGCAGTTCATCGTCAAAGCCACATGTTCTTTAAAAGCTAACAGGTAAACGACTTAAACTGAGTCGCGTTCGTTTTCCTATTTAACACACAAATTTCACAAAACTTGTGTACAGTTCAATAGATTATACTAGTATAATCTATCAACATGACCTAAAACATGCCGATGTTTCGTACTACCCTAAGTTTCAAAATTTTACTCATTAATCATTAATGCTTTGGATTCAATCCGTAACGTTCCAGAAAGAATGCAAAATGATCTGCTTCAATAGACGCATGTTAATTGACTTTGAAAGAGGACAATTCCATCAGTACCATCACTAAAATGGGTACAAGTCAAACCGGCCTCAAGTCAAACCGTCATCTAACCAAACCGGCCACAAAAAAGTCAAACCGGCCACACTTAAACTTTTTTTTTGGTCAAACCGGCCACAAACCGGCCACACTTTTTAAAGCATGTTTATTCGTAATTATTTATAGATTTATGGAAGTTGTTGAGTAATATATAGTTATGTTTATAATCAATCTATGCTTGATTTAATTGGATATACTATTTGAAACAAATGCTAGTTAGACATGGAAAGATATATCATTTTATCACCATTTGTCCTGTATACTGGACGTTATGGAATGAACAGAATTGATCAAAATCAGGATGTTGTTTAATATGTAATAGTAGATATCTAGAAGATGAGTTGCTTTTTATATTTATCTGTCCAGCCTACAATGTGAATTGTAAAAACTGTTTAAAGAAATACGTTTTACGTGATATAATTTAAGTAAATAATAGTATACAGGACAACTGATATTAAAATGATACTAAAATATATTAATCGTCTTGCAATAGCATTTTTTAAGCAGGGAAACATAAAATAAATTAACATTGTCATACCCGTGTTGCACGTGCGATGTTGCCATTTATCGCAAGTGTCACAGGTGACTGCTTGCTGTAGCTCACAAACCTGAAGACCGCATTCTATACAGGTGTCTGTCATTGTCAAAAACACAGAAATAATCCAAAACACTCACAAAATTATTACACTAACAAATGTCTGGATAAAGAAATATTCTCAAAACACTCACAAAATTATCAGATAACAATCAAATCCATGAACACACTTAAAGATAATATCCAATAATTTCACATTTATAATAACGACAAAATTAATAAACGCTGAGACCAATGCATATGCAGTAACGTGAAAATAGTATGAAATATCAGAATTCTTACAAAAATATTTATACATACCAAAATATACTCGCATCGCAATTGTTTGTCGCAATTCGTCACAAATTATCGTTCTCCATAAAATAGCTGGAATTTTTTACTACCTTAATTTAAGGAGTCAAACAATGACTTCAAAGGATTCACAACATTAATTACAAACATTTGCACGTGTACGTGTTAAAACAACACTATTTGCAACTTTTAATGAATGGGTTTCAACAATATTTTTAACACAATTATCAAAAAAAAAATGTTTAATTTGAATTGACATTGTTTTGAACAATGATTTCATACATTAATAACATATTTTATTAAAACATATGATAAATGTACGATCGAGTGTATATTCATTTTCGGTGGTAATTCTATTTTGTGTATGGCCGGTTTGACTATTTTGTGGCCGGTTTGACTGAATAAAAATATAGTGTGGCCGGTTTGACCAAAATGTGAGGCCGCTTTAACTTTTTTGTGGCCGGTTTGGCTAGATGACGGTTTGACTTGAGGCCGGTTTGACTGTATTCCACTAAAATGGTCAACAAGGCAAAATAAAAAAAGACCAATTTAGTTATGGTACCCATGCACAACTAAACAAGAATATATCTATACAATATGAATATATCATGTGTAAATTCTAAGATAGAAGGTTAAAAGGATGGTTTAATAATGTGCCATCCATTTGGTTGATAAAATAGGTCGCGAATTCATATGATAATGACTTCTGCGGTTTATTTTTATGTAGACCACTTGCATCGTGAACAAATGGCCTCACAGACTCAATATTTTACCAGGGAAATATTCTTAAAATATTTCGAATAATTATAATATCAATCAATACTAACCAGCTTAAAATTTCAGCGTGTTTCTTTGCGTTGGCGATGTTATTGTTTGTGACTTGAGGTCAAGGTCATCTCACGAACAAGAACTTATACGATCGGAGCAGAATGCTGTATGGAACGCCTTAACTGTCTTATATTAGCAAACATCTCGATATAATGCCAATATCGTATGTATACATAGATTTGTCTACATAGACCCGAGGCGCTTTATCAGGAACAAGAACAGCATTAACAAAACGTTATAGTTAGACGAATTACAAGAAGCATTGGTTTTTTGTATGAACGAAGTTGCTTTTATTCATTAATTCCTCCATTATGGAGAGTATAACATATTTACAAGTTATAGATACATGTTATACACTTCACATATTTTGACAATCATGAGTATTTGACAAATGAATACATTCATGTATATAGTTCACATGTGCATGGTTTTACCATACCATACATCAATGGAATAAAGTACACCCTAAATACTACCAAATCCACCATAGTCTGATACGATACAACCACGTTAAACTTGCATCTAATGATGTTCCCGATATTATGCCACGTTAACATCATAGAACGATGCCTACATTACTTATTTGCGTTTCAACAACAGAGCAGACGAACAGATTCAGTCAAACATGGCAGGTAACGCGACGAATAGCCGGTCCAATGATTGACCAATCAAAAATGACCGAAATCACCATTAGCCAATCAAATGGCCAGGATTAGCCAAACTAGTAATAGACAATACAGTAAGTACTCGCAAACAGCTATAATAAACAAATACTCGTAGGGATAATTCGTCTAGAAAACACTGTTAATTTACTGTGTTAAATGCTTGTGTTAAAAGATATAAGTATCAGACGTACGTACTATAGTCTGGCTGGGATGGGAGACAGTTCTAATACCGTATAGCTTTTGGGAAGAAGGAATTTGATAATGAGTGCGGGACTGGGGTATGAAGAAGTTCATTTTCTGGTCCGTACAATTAAGATGATTGTGATCAACGTAGGCAAGATTATGCTGGATTTTATATAAAAAAATACTGAAGCTTGTAATCTACATTGCTATAAAGTCATCCAACCAAGATGTGACACTACTTTGGTAGTCATAATTATTAATTACATATCGCGCACATGTGCAACTCTCTGAACTCTTTCTACCTGCATATGCAAGATGTTTCCACCAAGGGTGCCGTATGTAATAGAGCAATGATTTAAGTTAATGTCTCACGTATGTTTTATATGCAGCTTCTTTGACTTGTCTATTCTGGGTTTTGATGTTTCTTTGAATAAATCTCGAAGTATTTTGAGCCTTAGAGTTTATGTTGTTGATATAGCTAGGGTACGTGTCCAATTTAGGTCATTTGAAATGGTAATTCCGAAATATATTTGGCTGTGTCTGCTTTTTTACAATACATAAAAGTTTACACCCAAGCGTTTAATTTGTGGAGTAATTTGTGATGGTTGACTTCGTCGAATGCCTTTGAAAAATCCAGCTAGTCTGTTGACCATAAAAGAGTCATTAAGTTTGAGACTATAGTGTGTTCCATCAACTTTGAAACTATAAATGTGAGCGATATTGGTCTGTAGTTGCTTGGTTTAGACTTTTTATACACCGAGTGTATGTATTAGCTTTTTTCCAATCTCCAGGGATGTGTCCAGTTTCAAGAAATAACCTAAAGATTTCAGAGATTTTTGGGGATATTTCACTGTGGAGTTATTTGGAGGGGCCTGGGCCCTTGGTGATACTTGATCAGGGCCGTAGGCCTTATTGAGGTTCGACCTTCAATTAAGGAGCTTGTTAATACCATCGATCGTGATTGAAATAGGGGGCATTTTGTTAGATGGAAGATTCGATATACTCCTACACATCTGTTGGAGACTGAACGGTTGAGGTCGTTAACAAACTGATTCAAATTGTCTGTTGAGAATATCATAATTAGACTTGAACAGGGTCGGTATAATTTAAGTGATACCATCATATTTAAGGGGTACAACTCTACAGCTCTCAGTTTTAATGTGTTTTACAAAATTGCAGATTTTCTTATTTTGACCTGATTGGGAATTAATCTGCATTAAATATGATACAGTCTTTAGAAGTATGACCAGTACGAATTTCGAACTCTTTTGGAATGGTCGCACTGAGTGTCCTAAATTCGGGGATAAGATATATTATTTTAAGTTTAGGCTACAATTAGTTCCGTTTGCGTAATTGTCGTATGTCCGGTGTCCCAAGCCTTTATTTGGTAATTTCGCTGGGGATAAAATTGTCATTGAGCGTAATAGGAGTTCTTGTCTTAAGTCAGCCCAGTGTTATTCATGATCTGTATGTTTACGATCACTGAGATTAAGATAAAAAATCTTCAACTCAGACATAATTTTTATTAGTTGGCTTTCTTGTAGTTTATACGGGATCTTTCCTCCTGCAACATACCTTCCTCGAGATATATTCTTCTTCCAATTATGTCCACATTTAACTTATTGAATATACACTGACAGTGGTTTGCGCAAGAAGAAACAGAGTAAACAAGAAATCTCTTTTAAAGAAGATATAATTGGCGTGTTTACAGTAGAAAATTAGTACTTAGAAAACTAACACAGCAGATTATCTCATGTATTCAAATAGGCTGAAAACTAAAACAAAGTGTTTTTAAAATGTCTAAAGACACCAGAATAAGATAAAATGGTGTACACTTTAAAAATGGGATCATCCGTTTACGTACATTGCTGACCTAAAATTTAACAATATATGTGACCCTCTCCAGCATACTAACAGTTAATTAATGCTATAAACAAACAATCTTGAGTTTAATGCTAAAAGTTTACTAGTATTTCTCATTAAATTAGATTATATGTATAATACATTTATCTTAATTATTTAATGAATAATAATTCCACATAGAGTAATTTTTTCATGGTTTAAACGTTTTGATATTTAATGTGTGGTTGTATTGATGTTTTTTTATATTATTATTGCATTATTTTTAGATGCAGTAAAACAAATAATTATGGATTTTTGCCCTAAAAATGTGTAACAAGATAGCCTTTATAACCAATGAATAAAATATAAACTCATGGCCTACTTCAGCTGAAGATTTTGTATCAAACATATTTATTGGTTACAAATATAGGTCAAAAGCAATTTTAACACATCTCTCGCCGAAAAAGGCGGGAGTGTATACAATGAAGATACAACTTTAAAAACAGAAAGAGTTTATAGATCGAGAACGTGAGTGGCTATAGGTAGCTGAGCTTTCAAGGCGTCAACTGAGCCGACTGACTAAATTCAGTTCATGGTGAATAATATCATGCTACAGAGTTTACCAGTTGGCCAATAAATATACACCAATCCTTTCGCCCAGATTATACTCAAAACGGAAGAAATGTGTAATTTTTACGTAATTTCTACCTAAAATGAATTTAACGTTTGTCAACGTTTTGATGAGTAGTGTTTTAGACCTTATAAGGATCAATTGAATTTATTGTATTTCTACGGATTATATAGGAGAATATTGCTAGACAAAACGACATTAATTAATTTTATACCATATGATATAGAGAGACCATTATCTGGTAAAATCCGAGGAAAGGTAATATGACGCCGTTATGATACGAAACAAATGCTCGAAATGTTTTAGTACGAACCAATTAATCCAACTTCCGGAATTTCAGATTTGTGGGTAATATGGTCGCCATTTTGTTGGAGGGAATTGAAAATATTGGAAATAGAACACATAAACGCAATATTCTGCATGTTGTGGTCGTGTCATCGTTAATAAAGCACTTATGAAGCATTGAAATACATAGAACGATCAAATACGCGTGTCTTGAAATAGCAAACGCGGATATCTAGCGGAAAATTTAACTCTGAAAATGTGACCTTTTTACCACACCGCGTTTTTCTGAGATGTGAACCATAACATGTCTTTAAATTCATTATTCTTTCAAATGTTTGTCGATTTTACTACGCGTTATACAATAAATTGTGATTTCTTAAGTCTTCAACATCAAGAAATGACTGTCTCACTATCACAATGATTGTTGTATGAAGTTGTGAGCCCTAGCAGTGGGAACAGTATAAACAGTAGATGCATGTTTAAGTTTACATTTAGCTTGAACACACGAACATGGAGGAAGATATTTTGTAGCATTTAGCTAGGTTTGCAAGCACTTGTTGCTTTGCAAGAGACATCTTTTAAATACATTTTCCTGCTACACACTATTGACAGCTGAAAGAGTTCATACTCGGAGTAGTGGTGCTAGAACTTGATTCTCAGGACTTATCATATATGTATTAGTTTGTCAGTGCTCAGCTATTAGTGGAAAAGTGCCTTAATTTGTTGATAATTTTACTAGTGGTGGAGTACTTGATGGTAATTACCATTAACTAAGAGTTGGTTTTACTCTTCAATTTTATTCTGGAATCACATTGAACTGTGTAGTATAGACTGATTGGATAAATCACGATCTGTCCTTGGTAAGTGTTTAAATCTTTCTAGACAATTCATTTGAACTACCCAACTTTAAAGATGTATAGGTAAACATTATTCTAATGTTTATGATTACAATTTATCATTTGATTCTTTGATAGTCTAATAATAAGACTCATATCTATTCCAGCATTCAATGTTTATGAAATAACATTTTATGGTACAAGTTTTAAGTTTGTCTTATAAATTTCATACTGCCAGTGCTTTTTTATTCTGTATTATTATTCTTTTTGTGAGATTTCTTATGAAATATTCTGTATAGGCATTTCTCATTTTAGTGTATAAATAGAAAAATAGTGAGAATATTGATAATGTTAAGATTTCTCTTTAATACAGGCCTGGCTATGGCTATGGTTTAGGATGGCAACCAACAACGCTCCAAAGCATGATTTTGCTCCGGCTTGGTTGAAAATTCCTAACTCTGACAATTCCGTGAGTATAGCATCATTTATGGTTATCTCATACAATTTAGTAAGAATTCTTGAGGATCATTGATTACTTTTCAATATGCATTTTGTTCATTTGTGTGAATACACATACATGTCCTTTTTCTCTTGTTATTATCATAATTGTCCATCCAAATTTATATATTTAAATTACTTTCTAGAAAATTACACAGTTGGTGATAAATTTCTGACTCAGGCATTGATAGCTACAATACCTACTTGATAAATTATTGTCTTTTCTTCTCATTTCAGAAGCCACCTGGCAATAAACAAGGTGAGACTGGCGCTGATGATAGAATCAGTCATAGCTATTATAAGGAAGACAAAGGTCCATATGACTATAGTAGGCTGTATCGACATCACTCATTAGAACAAAGTAGTGATGGAAGTAAGAGCAGTGCATATCTACAGAGTAGCTGCCTCGCTCTACCTTCTTATAAGCACCTGGAGCTGACATGTACACATCTATGATGTAGTTGTGCTGTGGTCTCATGCTGTTCTATATTGTCTGGTCACCCCTCCTTCACAAATACATCACACTTGTGCTTTAAGCCAAGCATTTGAATGCTGATATGAATGCCAGCCTGATTTAATTTCAATTCAGTGAATGAATTTAATAAGTTCTATATGTCATATGTCTATATGTAATTATTAAATGAACTTATTTTCAAATCTACTGATTTATAAACTACTTAGAACCATCTGTTTGCTTTCCACATAAAGTTGAAAAATTTATGATTAGATATTTAGTGCATCCTTCTAATAATTTCTTTTCTTTGAAGCTGATATATTTGTCAGAAGAGATTGCATGGCTTTACTATTTCATTGTGACATAGAAATATATCTTTATCCGATATGTACTTGTGTTCCTTTACCAAAAACAGTCTGCTTTCATTATTGAATGTATATATTCTTTCTCACAGCTTTCATGCTCCTTGATTCACTTGATCTCGTAAATGGTACAGTTGACCTTGTGTACATTTTATCTTCTGTTGGTATAACTAGATCATAATAGATGTGATTCATTAGATATTGTTCATTTACTCCTGTTTACCTTCTTACATCTAGTTGCAATTCAATTTAGTTTGATAAATCTATCTAAGTAATTCTAAGTAATAGTTGTTTGATGGTTAAGTGAAAATATTTCCT
Source organism: Lutraria lutraria (assembly GCA_964023205.1). Lineage (NCBI taxonomy): Eukaryota > Metazoa > Mollusca > Bivalvia > Venerida > Mactridae > Lutraria > Lutraria lutraria. Next base: position 25,104,407 of record OZ026838.1, read on the forward strand.
AGAAGTAGAACTTCATTTATATTCAGGCAGTCAACCTGTTTGTATATTTTCCTACATTGTATCTTTTTTAAATGAATCCTTTCTTTCTGAGAATTTAAATATATTCTCTTTGTTCAGTTACTTATTAATACTAGTTAAAACGCTTTAGAAACCCACATAAAAGATTAACAGTTTGTTGTATCTTTTCTTGAAGTTGTGTAAAGCAATAAGTTTTGTACTTCTTGTCAAAACATGGTTGGCTGTCAGTGATTTCAGGTGTATCGTCAGATGTTTGTTTTAAGCTTAGTAAAAAATTATATTTGTTAATGTTTAAGGTAATAATTGGTAATTTGTATTCTCTATATCCTACATGAAACAGAAAACAAATATCACTAGATGCATTAAATATTTGGATATGAAATTTAGGTTTGATGTGTTAACAGTTGTTTTTATTGAACAAGTGCCTGTTTGTGATACATTTCATATTAAAAAAAAAGGTTTTATTTTGACACTACAAACTGGTTATTTCCAGGTAAACGTTTTCCACCAACCAACAACAAGTTTCGACATCATTCTGTCGATGATGATTACTACGCATATAATTATGGGCCATATGGTTATTATAATGGCTATGGTTACCATGACAAATATGGAATGCATTACAGCTCACAACCCTCTTTGTTGCGATCAGGTGGACAGAGAGACAGCAAGTACCAACATCCGCATGCTAGATACGGAGCAGGACAGGTAAAAAGTTACTTAACGGACATAATAAAAATATTTTGCACTGACACCTATTTCTGAGTCAGTCGTTTTCATTATTTTGTTATGTAGTACAATAAAAAGCATTGTAAACCATTTTAAGGGATAGAAATTACTGCAGAGAGAGCAATGTGTTGGCATGTTTAAGCTTCAACATGCTTTACTTTTATTCTTCTAAGCAGAATTATTTAATGTTTATTTTCTTCAGTTACATAGTTAAGGTTTCTTCCATTGGAAGAGTGATAAAAATAGATACAGTTTTGGTTTTGTTTATGAATTGATTTTATTCCTATTGCAGGGTATGAATGTAGGTTACCCGCCATACTATGACTTCCTACCACCATACGAATACTATGGGAATGACCCCTATTATAACTACCCTCAAGGAAGGGGAAGTTCTAAAAGGACTTATCATGAGAAAGATGGACGCAGCAATTCAAAGGAAAGCAAGGATAAGGAAGAGAAGAAAGATAAAGACACGGAAAAGAAACCATTTAATGAAGATTTTGTAAGTTGATTGTTTGACTGATCAGATATGTCGTAGATAACAATTTGTTTTGCGCTTCAGCATTACATACTCCATGTTGATTTAGTTGTCTGAATGATTTCCTTGAAGTTCTTAATATTGTAATCAAGATCTAATGAATTCAATATTCTGTTTCAACTTTTAATTTAGAAGAGAGTATTGAATGACCTTTTGTCAGTTCCTTACTTAAAGTGTATTATTGTCAGAGATAAGTCACTCGGGTGGAGCAGGATATTAGTTCTATTCAGTGCTAATGGCAAATGTATTAAAGGGAAGTAATTGATTGGTCCACTTTGGCCACTCCTGGTTGAAATATGTTACACAGGTAATATTTAGCAAAAACTTAATTTTGTATTTTCATTGATTTCAGCCGTCATTGAATGGTGATGAGAAGCCTGCTTCTAAAAGTGGACAACAAGTTAATGGAACTGGTGTTTGGGGTATGTATGTTTACTCTTTCAAAGAAATGGGGGTATATTGCTTTACACATGTCAGTCTGTCTGTAACCAAACCTTGCCTGACCAATAACTAGAGAACAATTTGACCTTAGGTCCTCAAGATTTTGGAGGGAGGTTGGTCATTGCATGTAGATGACCCCTATTGATATTAAGTTCAATAAGACGAGGGCTTACTATCCAGTTGCCCCGTCCGTATTTCACAAACACAAATATAAGTGACAGTCCAGATATCTCTATTGATAACAGATCAGTAAAGTAATATTGTAGGGATACTGATATTGGACTATAGATCATAATTCATATATGAGCCTAAATTAAGGCACTGCAAAGTTTTCCATCGAGCAGGTTTGTTTCAATCCATGTTTCAGTTTCTTTCAAAGCATCACCATCTTTCTTACTTTTGTGAAACTGCATTGTACACTTCCATTGTAGAACTTGGTAGACATTTTATTCTGACATTGATTAACAGGTCGAAGATATTATTACACTGTGTGCACTATTGATCGTGAAGGTTACTTGACACTGCTGATGTCAATTGTATTTTGAAAATGTATTGTTTGTATTCGAACCCTTCTATGTTGTGTCTGATACAAGTATCACTTGTATCTCATTTGTTGTCAAAACTTGTACTGAGAATTGCATAGAAATTTCAGAATAGCTTCTTGTTTCTTTAAGCATTAAAGTGATCATGTCACACCTTAGGGATGCTCTTTATTGAAAGGTCTATTTCACAATTGTTACAGTTCTAAAGCCATATATCTTTCATTGTTGCAATGTTCAAGTGATGAATAATTTACCATGTTCAATTGTCAATGTGTCGTATTTTGATATCAGTGAACAGATGCAATTTGTCTCATTCATATTTAATGCTGCCATACACAAAAGCTATTCAGACTGTGATGAACAGTTGAGAAAGTAAATGTCAGCAGAGTTCACAAAAGACACCAGTTAACCTAATCTGACAGATAGAATTGATTTGGTATGGTAAATTAGTCAAGAATATATAATTCAGCAATGTGGTAGGGTTTTTTCATCAAATACATGGAAGCAAGTTTTTCTGTAATTGTCCATACTCTACCTGTGAAACTTTTGTCCCTATTTAAGAATAAGAGCAAAGCTGAAAACATTTTGTTGACATGTTCGAGTAAAATTATATTTTAATAATTAATAACATGCCAACAGAATGCAGGTCATTACTTGTTCCGGAATATACAAGTTCTGGGATCATTTTATAAGTTGCATGTTTTAAGTGTTTATGTATTACTGTGTTTGTAGAAAATCCACCAATTGGCAAAACCGGGGGAACTGGTCGACCAGGTGAAGATTCAAATGATTCTAGTCAATCAAAAGTGCTAAGAGACACCAATATGTACAACAAACTTGTACCAAGCAAGGTAATTTTATCATAGTTCTGTTGTATACACCTAAATAGCAATGTTAGCAATTATTGCAATGTATGCCTAAAGTAAAAATTTACATGTTGGTCACCTCAACTTTACATATGCATATTCATTTGAGATTCCTAAGTATTTCTGTTCAAGGGTATTTATTGATCTTCTACCTACCTAAAAAAGACAGGATTTTCCTGTCAACAGGTCCATATCTCAATTATTTAGGTCGGTAGTATTTGTCAAAGCCATTCAATAGGTTATGATCATAAAGGAAATCTTTTTCACAATTTATTGTTATTGTAAATGTGCTTTTTTACTCATTTTGCGTTGTGTTCTTAGCTTCTTTGTGTGAAAACAACTAACTATAGAGATAAGAAAGTTTGTTTCTGCTGAATTCATATGCTCTGACAAGCTTCTAATAATTTGTTCTTTACCTGATATATATTTCACTTGCATATATTCTTGACAGAGTTTGACTGTTTTTTCCCAATTAGAAGATACTGTATCCATATTTAAGCACCAAACAAATCAAAGTTGTTCTGTAAAGTTACTATTGTCTAGACATTTTGGTGTGAGAATTGTTTACGAGTCATTCAAACTTATGTTGGATTTAAAGTATTTATTTTATTATTATGCTGTCTGAAGGTGTGATATTATGTCCTGATATAAATTATACTTAAGATAATGCTAGGCATGAATATTAGAATCAATTTTGTGAAGCTTTTTTGTATGCTTGCTAGAAATTCGCATGATAGAAATCTTCCTTTTGATACATAATACATGCTGAAGGATTATAACATATAATAAAGTATATTATATCTTGTGTTGTCTTGTCAATTAAGACTTAAACTCGTTGTATCGTGACTTTAATGCATGCTTTGTCCTTTTAAAGACTACTAGAAGACCAACCCGACTGAATGGCAGCATACCACGTGACACAGGCCCCATCTCGAGTATCAAACCAATAACTCCCACCAGTAGTAGTAATAGTAGTCCAGGATCTATTAAAGAGGTATAGCACTCATATTCATTTAAATGATTGATTGTCTGAGAAAACTTTTATTAAGTTTTTCAACTGTTAACTTGTGTGTGGGGGGATGGGGGTGGGTGAGATGCGGGCGAATGGGTGAATTGCATGAAGCCATGAACATTGGTTCTGTTCATTCCCTTTTTCTTGACTTAACACTTGTCATCAACCCTTGGATACTTCATTAGAACTTCTTATTAGCTGTTTATGTAGAAAAATGTATATCTATGACTAAAGTTTCACATTTTTAATTAAAAAAAACAAGAACATGACAATATTATTTTTTTTATTGTTTTCTTCAATTTTCTGTTTACTAATGAACAGTGTATTATTTCTTTGAGGTAGTTTGAAAGGTTTCTAAGAAATCAATGTATGAAAACTTGATTTCTGTTTGTCTGTATTATATATTTGCTAATTGTTAGCTTTAGGCTTTTACCAGTATTGCATGGCTTCCATATATATGTTCTGTCTCTTTCTTTTGTTGCAAAAAATCAAATCAAAATAATGAACGCTGAATATTTCATTCTTTACTTGTTTGTAATTGATACATAGATACAAACATAGATTTTTAAGAATTCCTATATACAAATTGCATACATACAAATATTTTTGGATAATTTTTCAGATTTGAATACTTAATAGTTTATATTAACCCAATATTCAGGTATAAACTTTAGTAATTGATTTAAAAGCCATTTCGAAGATTGAAGCTACATAAATGTCATTTATATGATTGACCCTGTTTCTCAGTTTGCACTTTTATTGATGGTCATCTTGACTGTACAATTTATATTGTTATTGCATACCGCATTGACAATCATATCTCATTAAGATTAATTCTCCATCTTGAAGTATGACTATTCATTTGACTGTCTACTTCATGTCTGGTGTGATTTTAACTTAGTTTAAAATACCATTGTAAAGCATTGATATAACTTTTCATTTTTGTTTTGGTACAAATTTTAAATTCCTGTTTATTGTTTTAATGACCCACTTGAGAATCTGAAGAGATTTTATAACATAAAAGAATGGGTTGTTTAATCTATGCTTTTGTTAGATTGTGTTTATTATATATGTATAGATGTCAGATGATTGTATTTCTTATTTAGATTTCTTGAAGATACTGGTAATGTTGGTTATATAATTTTTTAGCATTGGAAATATTTTGCAAACATGTACTTAATATTGAATAATGATATTGTAATGAATAATAGATACAGGTATTTCAAATGTTCTTTCAGTTAACCCAACCATCTACACCACCAGTAGACATACACAATACGAGATTTGTAACCCAACCAAAAACCTTGTCAGATAAGAAAAGCCATTTCCTGAAAACACTACGGCAAGAAGATGAGAAAAAAGGAGTAAGTGTTATATTACAGGTTAATGACAGTGTGTATGTGTGTGAAAAAAAATGAAGTATGGTATTATAACTAATAATTGTAGTGTGTATGAAAATCATGTAATGATCAGCATACAAAGTGTAGATGAGTTTTGCTTTTTGTATGGTACAGTGTCCTTTCATAATTGCTGTAGTGTGGTAACTTCACCTTATAAACATCTTGTTCATGTAAAATTATTCTTATCCATATAATCTTTTATTTCCTGGTGCGGAATCGGACCACATCTTCAAGAGTTATGGGCCCTTGACTTAGCAAATTTGCTATATTTTAGCTTGTTTACACTCTAGCGCCTTCATTTATTCACCGATCCTAATCATATTTACAATGAATGTGTATGACCTTATGGTTTTGGACAAGTTAAGTTATGGGTGGAATCGGACCACAACTTCAAGAGTTATGGGCCCTTGGATTAGAAAATTTGCTACATTTTAGCTTGTTTAACAGTATTATACCTTCATTGTTGGTTTTGATCTCAAAATCTACGTAAAAATGAGTTTTACGAGATGGAAACTATATTACCTGGTCATTGATTATTGGCCTTTGTTCTCAGGTGAGCGATAAAGGGCCAATGTGGCCCTCTTGTTTATTTTTATTACATTGATTTTCACATTTAAGGTACATCGATCAAGTGAGACAGATGATTTATTGAATGGGGTTGATAATATGGATCTCCATGATACAAGTGGTTTACTGTCTAGTTCCTTAGAGGCAGAACAGAGGTAAAATATGTGTTTTATCCATTTAGACTAAAGTCTGATTTCAGTTGATACATAATAACATGAGTTTTTCATTATCTTGTTGGAAATTGAATAAGTATGTCAGTTTTGTGAAAGCAAATCATTTTTGAAAAAATTGTTTGAGGTAGTGTTTAAAAGCTGGGAGCAAAATTCAGTAAGTGATGCTTTATGTGCTGGAATATCTATTTTAACGTAGATCCATGATATATAGAACATTTCTGCCACACAAATTTCCATTATTGTTTTTCAAAATTTACAACTAACCTATGAAACCTTTTTTGTTATTATTGAAAAGGGAGATAACAATGACAAACCAAGATGGTGTTTTTATCACTCCTAAAAAAACCAGTCTAACCTGATGTTTGCAAAATTAATTAAAGTTGGAAATAAGTGAATTTGGATTAAAATCCAGATATATTTATATTGTCAAAAAATTTGAATGTCCCAGGATGTGTCACTACTTGCTGATTAACTCTCTGTTTGTAAACAGAGACACATGGGAAGCCAGGTTCATACACTTCGGAGAAGACCATGCTTTCTCTGTAACAGTACAGTGGTCAGTTGATGACTCGCCCTTTCTTGTGCTATTTTAAACAACAGAGTGTTTAACAGACAGGTAGTTTTAGGCATATCAGTTTACAACCCACAAATACTTGCTGGTATACCAGCGAAAGTAGCCCCTTTAAAGTTAATATGTATTTGTAATGAAATGCGGTTTATTCCTTCTCTGTGCATGAGCATCGGTTTATTCCTTCTCTGTGCATGAGCATTTTTGTGTGGTACCTTTAATTTGTATAAGGTGTTGTTTTTCAAATAAATCACATGGTATACAGAGAATATTTATTGACAGATTGTTACGTGAAATGGGCTGGAATGAAGCAGATGAAGAGGAATATGAAATCACTGAAGATGATATGAAAGCATTTGAGGACTTAACCAAACAAGTGCAGCAACAGAATGGTCCCAGAAATGGAACTGCAAAATCGATTCCCAAAATATGGAGCCCAAAGCATATCCCTGTGTATCAACCCAACGCACAGGAATTGAACGATACACTTTCTTCCTCGGAGTCAGATTCAGATGATGCTGACAATTGAATGGCAATGTTTCACTGCTGTAACCATTCTTAGTGTGTGAAAACTTTAACTGATGGATATGTTTGTCCAGTACATTGTGTTTAATGGTCCTTGACATTGCTGAAAAAAATATATAGAAGCATTCTATTATCACTTTGACTATTTGCTCATTGTTCGTTGCGTGGTGGAGATTCTCCTGATGCGATATTCCTTGCTTGTGTGTCCATTTATTGAATGTGTTAACTAAACTGCCCAGTCAAATAGTTTAAGTGAAGATGTGTTGTCTCACACATATTCTACTGGATAAAATCGTTCATCCAGTATACACACGCAGCTCAAAGTTTTTAAAAGTCATGTGACATATTTGTGTGCTGTCATGTGATACTATTCAGAGAGGAATGTAAACGCTTAACGCACCATTATCATTGAATCGTGTGCTGCCATTATGCATAAACATCATCATGAGATGTACTCTTATACTGACTTGTGTATCATTTGTGTCTTACCAGTGTACAGTTTATTGATAATCGTGATAAATCGTGGGAAAATGTGTTCTAAGATCTTCAGGAGTTTATAAAAAGACGTTATCACCATTATAATTCTCCAAAGTATTATTTTTCTGTGTCAGATCAATGTTATTTGTCTAATGTGTTTTTTTCCTGTAAGATAAATTTATATGAAATGATGGCATATTTTATTATGGACTAGTTTTGTTATGGTCTCAATATTGTATTTTGTAAATGAAACCATTTTTATTGTGAGACCTTATATTGAAACTCGAAATCACTTTGATTTCTACTTCTAGTGTCTACTATTCAGTTTTGATCATATGCATCAAGTACCAAGAATAATTCACAACTGTTGTTTTTTATACACATTCCTTTGAAAATATTGTGCCTACATAAATAATTATCTTCAGACTTCAATTTTATGTAAGTATTCAGATTAATAGCCAGTCCTTGTTCAATAACTGAATGTGTTGCATATTCATTGACTTATACCATTGTATTTACCCTTCATTACATCTTACTGGTAAAAGCGGTATTTCATGTTAACCTATTAAAATATGATGTACATCTTAGATTTTCGTGTTATGGTACTATTTAATCATACAGGTAAAGTATTTGTCTTACTCTAGTTTGAAAGAGAGAAAAATTAATTAGAATATATTATTAAGTGTGGTAGATTCCTTTTTGTTACCTATTTACATGTTCAGTGCAAATTTTTTGCATAAATTGATAAATTAATTCTTTGTATGAACTGAATTAAGGAATTCCAAATTATTATTTTTGCAGGAAAATGTACTGGCTTGTTAATTGGTACTGTTTATGGGAGATTTCAATTAAAACTTATCTGATTATTTTAATGAAAACAATCATGGTGAAAAGTCTTGTACTTTGATTATAGACATCAGTGACATTACACTATAAAGGTAATTTATTCCATGAAGGCATTCAGGTGCCTGTAAAGATGTTAAAAGTCAATTTGTTTAACATGTCTCTTCAAAACCCCATGTGATTCTCAATATGTGTGATATCATGTATTTGAATAATTGAAGATGTATGTATGAATGTATAGAACTGGCTTAAATTGATAGGAAAGCATGTCTTTTCACGAAATCTCAAAGTGCTTTGAATTTTCATTGTGTCAATGACTAGAGAAGCTTCTGATTTCTTTCATTGCTTCTTTTTCACTGGTTGAATATTTGTTGGTTCAGTTGCTTTCTTTTAAATCTTGATATATGTTTTACTCACAATCACAAGTTGTTAGGCACCTGCATTTAGTTATAGAATGCCTGTCCCTTATGTGTACATTCTTGGATCAACATGACATTCAATTGAAAATTAAGTGTTTTTTCATCATTTGAAATGAGAAATAACTGTCTAGTGAACAGCACCAATATCTTTATGCAATAGGTTGGTTGTTTTGATGATGTTTTAGGAATGAATTTATCACTCTGAAGATTCTACTATTTTAGAATTTATTCAGCTGTGCTGCAGGTATGATGTTTTAGATAAGTATGCATCTGTAGCAGTAATGGAATTATGTTAAGACTTCTCTGTAATTGCATTAATTGAGCATTAACTGACATGAATTCTGTGGGAGGCTGAATTGCATTGGTTTGGTTTGTTTGTGCAATTATTAACCGTATCATTCTTTGAAAACTTTCTCTATTAAAATACATTTGTATCTGCATTGTATTTAGTTTGTTTGCTTTGATCTCATAAAAGTTTAGCTTATGTAGTTTATTCAGGATGCACAGTTCTAGCATATTGTGTCGTTGCTAGCAAGTAAGAGTAAAAATTATTACTATTTTTATCCAAAATTCATCAAATCATCAGAACAATGCTTGTGTTGGCGCTGTTTTTTTATGTGAAAACATTCAAAGCCCTGTGCTACGAACACCTCCGTATCGATGCTTCAGACATGTCCGTCCAGAAAAGTTAAGACATATTTCATTAATGATCCTAAGTTCATTACAAACATTTTTCATAAATTTCTGTTGACAGCTTTTACATATAATTATAATAAATGAAATTTTAGAAATTGTATCCTTGTGGATCTATTCTTTTATGTGTTATAATTGAGTGACACTTCCATAAAACATTTAGTGAATGTGAGTTATTTTTAGTCATGATTTTCATGATCTAGATTGATAATGCTGTCTCATAGTATGAGGATAAAATTGGAACTGTTAACTCCTGTATTGTTTTTCAAAATCATTGTTTTGGTCTTTGAAAACTGTGTCAACCTAGAGCTACAGATTATTATCTACCAAACTAATCTTACCTATCTAGTCCATTGAGAATTCCAAAATTGATTTGAAAATGACAGTACCGGTATTTCAAAGATGTACATTTTGTGTTGTTTAAAAATGTTTTTTTTTTTTAGTTTTAGACTTGGGAATTAATTAGATTATTCTGATTATTTTGATGTTGAAGGTATCACAAGAAGAAAAAACCTTGTTCATATTATTGAAACCAATTTAATTATCATTCAACACTTATCATCATCATCAACATTTGTGCAATGTAAAATGGTTTTATTATCACAGTGTAATATAGTAAAAACGTAATTAAGGCATCTGTCATGATTTTAGCCAAATTACTTATGGCAATTAATCATTAGAAGTCACATATATATTTGATATGAATGTACAAATGTTAGCCATTAGGTCATGTGACTTCACATTATTGCTGACCTTTTTTCTCTGAAAGAAGACATTCAATTTGGCCATATTATTATTTTAAAGCTATATTTTGCTTGCTTATCGGTTGTTACTAAATTTTGTGCCCCTCACTCAGTGATTTTCTGTCATCCTATTATGTGAATATATCTATATGTTTGTATAACAGGGATACATATTTATTTCATCTCATTCACAAGGATGTGCACATTCTGTTTCATGCCCTGGTCTTCACTGATGCTAAACATTAAAATATCAGTGATTTAATTTGATATTCCTTCATTTAAAATTTGAAATTGGTTGTGACATTCATGTTTAATCAGTTTCATAGCATTGAAACCTTCACCCTTTTTCATTGAAACTCAATTGATTATATTATTTCTTTTTTTATATAAAAGATTTGCGAAACAAAAAACAACAATAGGGTTACTAGATTATCTCTGTCTGTTTTCCTATTTTTTTGTCGATATCTTATTGCCCATAGTTACTTACCAGTGACTGTAAATCTTATATTGTAATGATCAGTTGTCAAACAATTTGTGCATATCCAAATACTCGCCATTTGCCTCATATATACCATAAGCATCACCTTATTTATAAACTGGCTTGTCTGTTTTATGTATACAAGTTGCTTTTAACGACAAAGCTGCCCTTTGCAGGCTAGGAATTTGTATCCAATTAAACCCAATACTTAAATAATATCCACAGGATCCAGTTTATGAAGAGATTAGCATTGCTGTATGTATTAAACTCTGCCCTGTTCCGAAGTGTAGTTATACAATATTTTTCCAATTTTAAATTCATATCAATTTCATTGTTGCTTTTCAATTTTATACAAAACATTTGGTTAAATAGTGGCTGATGAGATTTGTACATTTGAAAACTTAGTCCTCCGAGTTGATATGTTCCTTGAATCTACGGAGCAACTAATATTCATTAATATATTAGATTTTCTTCTTAAAATGCCAAAATTTCAAAAATTTACAAATTATGGTAAAGGGATAATTGTCCTATGATTAATGTTTCTTTCCGGCAGAATTAATGATTTAGACTACTGATCAAATGCCAACTGTCTCTTAACTTAAACAGAATTATTCCTGTTTTTACATATCTACTTTGAGGCATTCATTGTGCATTGAGTCTATCAAGAAAGTGGAATAACAAACTATGGGGGAAATGTCACAAATTGATTTTAGTACAGTTTTACATGTGTTTCTTTGTGTCAAGTTGAATTCTTGTTCTTGTTTTTAATTACTGCTGTTATGTGCTAACAACAGATCTGTCTATTAAGTGTTAGATTCTTGAGAAAATAACCAATCACTATGGTGTCCCCAAGTAATTTGACCTATTTTACATAGCATCTGTATTTGCTTGGCGCGCAAGTCAAATTTTTCAACAGTTGAGAGTTCACACTTTGAATACCTTGTGTGTTTTAAATATTACCATGGCAATTTCAATGTGTAACAGTTTTATGGAATCATTGTATTTATTGTTTTAATAAATGATTGATTTTGCACAGCTATGCACTTGCACATTTATTTTGATCGTGTAATGTTCCTTCTACATTAGGATTTTGTTGAACTTGTTCTATATTAAAATTAGACTCACTTAAAACTGTTTTACTGCTTAAGAGTTCACGAAGAAGTCCATATCATGTTGAATAATTTCTCAATTATACAGAATAATCAGGTGTTGGGTGTTGATATGGGGAGAGGCAGCTGTCGATGTCAGATGTTTTTATTGTAATAAGTTTAGATTGCCATCAATGAAACAGATGAGGGTTAGTGTTAAATCTTAATTATGCCTTGACGAGATTGTGTTAATTGGCTCTAATTATTTACCAATTATTTGATTGTACTGATTATGTACTGCATTGAAGTGCATCATGGACTATATATTTATATTTTATAGCTATGATTTATTGATTCTTTTGTCTTTTTTCAATTAAACAGCTGCTTTGTAGTAATAATGTCATTTGAATATCATTGTTGAAATACAAATGTTTATTTTTGTAATTACTGTAGAATAATAATTAAATGTGACTGAAATAGTGTTAATATTTCCAAATAGGATACACCTTTATCCATTGGTATACAAGAGTATTGGTTTATTGTTATAAAATCATCGGAAGTTGTAACTTCATATTTTGCAGAACAGATCTTTATTTCTTGAATGATGATAAACTGCATTTTGCAAAAATTATCCGTGTTTGTTGTTACTTCTTCTTATGTCTTGTCCAGACGACATAAAGTCCAATATCTGTTTTGTTTGTGATTGCACACAAATAAACACTGTACCATTGGAAAGAAGGTACTAATAGTCATTTATAGGTACAGTAATTTTTACCCCAATTGTACAAAACTTTTCCCCTTAGTATATGTAAAGTTATTATTTTTGGATGCAAATATTTAATTGTACCAGAAATTCTAGTGTATCAGTCTGAATAGAAAATTCTACGAGGCAAGACAAAGATAAGGTCTCTTAATGCTGACACTTGGATTCATAATCTTTTTGAAATCTAAACAATTTAACATGAATTAATTCTGATAAGACAAAAATTTGGAATTATATACATGTACATTGTAGGTGCATCCTGTGCTGGGTGATTTGTATACAAACTATGTGCATCCTGTGCTGGGTGATTTGTATACAAACTATGTGCATCCTGTGCTGGGTGATTTGTATACAAACTATGTGCATCCTGTGCTGGGTGATTTGTATACAAACTATGTGCATCCTGTGCTGGGTGATTTGTATACAAACTATGTGCATCCTGTGCTGGGTGATTTGTATACAAACTATGTGCATCCTGTGCTGGGTGATTTGTATACAAACTATGTGCATCCTGTGCTGTGTGATTTGTATACAAACTATGTGCATCCTGTGCTGGGTGATTTGTATACAAACTATGTGCATCCTGTGCTGGGTGATTTGTATACAAACTATGTGCATCCTGTGCTGGGTGATTTGTATACAAACTATGTGCATCCTGTGCTGGGTGATTTGTATACAAATTATGTGCATCCTGTGCTGGGTGATTTGTATACAAACTATGTGCATCCTGTGCTGGGTGATTTGTATACAAACTATGTGCATCCTGTGCTGGGTGATTTGTATACAAACTATGTGCATCCTGTGCTGGGTGATTTGTATACAAACTATGTGCATCCTGTGCTGGGTGATTTGTATACAAACTATGTGCATCCTGTGCTGGGTGATTTGTATACAAACTATGTGCATCCTGTGCTGGGTGATTTGTATACAAACTATGTGCATCCTGTGCTGGGTGATTTGTATACAAACTATGTGCATCCTGTGCTGGGTGATTTGTATACAAACTATGTGCATCCTGTGCTGTGTGATTTGTATACAAACTATGTGCATCCTGTGCTGGGTGATTTGTATACAAACTATGTGCATCCTGTGCTGTGTGATTTGTATACAAACTATGTGCATCCTGTGCTGGGTGATTTGTATACAAACTATGTGCATCCTGTGCTGGGTGATTTGTATACAAACTATGTGCATAGACGAGCAAAGAAACAAATTAGAGTGCATCTTTATTCCACAATAATCATGAAATATATACTAGTATCAAGTACATGTAAATATTATTCCATGTACAGAAGTGTTAAAACAACATTTGAAATACTTCCTTAACAACCAACTGAAACTAAGTCACATAAATACATGTTGTATGTATAATGTAGTATGAAAAGAATATGTTAACAATTGTTCAAAGGAAATGCTGATAATTGTCACAGACACAGCATAGAAAATGAGTGGACCCTTTAAACAACATAATTTTAATACTTCGAGCTTACTCATTGAAAATGAGATCACAGTCTGAGTCTGTATTTATTTATAATTTAGTCTTCATAAAAACAGCACTTGAACGTATATATGTTATACAGTAACCTTTTTATTCAAACAGAGTTAAATAATCAGAAAAAGAACAATAAAACAATTTAGTTTACAGGGATACCTATCAGTCAAACAGTACAACTAGGGGAATTACAGCTTACATGTAAATAAGGTCCACACAAAACTCATGAATACTAATCTCACTAACCCTTGGTTAATGTCCTGCATTTCAAACCAATCAGATCTATGTCTTACATTTTCAGACCAATCAGAGGTCTTACAATTCAAGCCAATCAGATATCTTATAGATCAAGCCAATCATATGTCTTACATTTCAAGCCAATCATATGTCTTACATTTCAAGCCAATCATATGTCTTACATTTCAAGCCAATCATATGTCTTACATTTCAAGCCAATCATATGTCTTACATTTCAAGCCAATCATATGTCTTACATTTCAAGCCAATCATATGTCTAAGACTCTTTTTGCTGTTCAAGACAGAGATGACATGAAGTGTTCATGATTTTCATATTATTCAGTGATAAAAGAAAAATTTACAGTGGAAATTACAGGTTAAAGCTTATGACAAACATGAAATAAAGAGTAAATAACAAAATCTTCAATTTATGTTAGCTGTTTATGATAGAGTATGACATCCCTGTAAGTAATCAAATCCTAATGCAATTAATTCATAAACTCACATCTATTGAGCATCGTTAAGGTATGTTCATAACTCGTCCATAGCAAAAACAATCGTTAAATTTATTCTGAAATTCTAACAGAGCTAAACTGGATGTATCGTCATCTATTACTACTCTCAGATTTGTTATGTTCAAGTTCTGTTTCAGCTCTTAAAGTCAACAGTACATCTTGAATTTTATCTGTGATGTATTTACGAATTTCTTCCTGAAAACAAAAAACAACTATTTGACCTATCTAAACAGCACAGAGCCATGTAATATAAACATATCCACTAATCACACAATTACTACCTTAATACGACAGTGTTATCTATCTGAAAGATTCTTATAGGAAACAAGTTGATTTTAAGACAGAAAATTGTGATAAAAATTCTAGAAGGCAGCTTTGACTATATTTCAATTATTCAAACTTAAAGATTTGATTATATACAAATTGTGACAGAGATGGACAAAGTTCTCTTCTTTTACCGATGATGTAAATTCATGATAGTATGAATATTACATGACACTAATCAATTTGTATTATTAATTTATTATAGAGATACATGTATAGTTGGTAGTTGGTACTTTCTATACTTACATTGGTTTTATTTTGTTCCCGTAGCATTTTCAGATCATTTTCAAAATCCAATGGACTGCCAAAAACAACTGTAATTTTCTGGAAACAAATGAAATCAAAGTTCTGAAAGTACTCATGGAAACTGAACTCACATGGACATGCACTGCAATATGGAACAGGAACTAGTTTATTAATTACATAGCGCATGTAGATAATGTAGAATTCATGCATACTAAGCGAGTGAGAGCTATGGAAAGCTTAACAATTGTTTCAGTCTCCAAAAACCACATTACAAAACATTTCAAGATAATAAATTACTTTTTGATTGCCCTTGTTAACCTAAGATTCTAACAAGCACACATTGATTTATAAATATGCGGCAAAATTGTTAATTTCCTTCCTGATTTCAAAGGACAAAAAGGAAACATACATGTCCAAATCTTGGGTAATATGGTATCTTTGTTGGAAAAAAGTCTTGCATCCCCACATGCCAGTATGGTAAAACAATAGGACTAACTTCACTATCTGCTATAAGTCGACCAATACCTGAAATAAAATCTTAGAATTTTGTATACTAGGATCGACTGGGGAAAAATACTTAGTACATGAAGTAGAGAGTAGAAATTAAATAGTTCAAAACAAGGTATTAGAAATAAAAAATACAACTCAATACAAAGTTCTTCCTCCAATTTGAGAACATGTCGGCTATACCACAGCTACCAGCAGTATAAAATTACATATAAGGTGCAATATGATAACACATGCAGTAACAAAACTAGTTTCTTCATAGGAATCTTAATTAGCAATATTTCATCATTAAAAACACTATCAAAGCAGTACATTGTGCTCTAATGTTGTTATAATCCTTTCAAGACTAGTCATGTCGTCATTGATCAACTTTAGACTGTGTCATACACTCAAATTTTGATTAGACAACTCCTAGACTGTGTCAAGAAAGTACCGGGATGGTCACTGGACAATTTCTAGACTTTTTGTAGGGGGATAAATTCTAGACTGTGTCTGGAAGTTACATTTGTACTATACTTGTGAACTTAGACTGAGATAAAACATTTCTCTGCTGATGGTAAACTTCAAGACTCCATCATAACTTAGATATACAGTCAAACCTGTGTTAGCGGCCACCTCAAAATAAAAGCCACCCTGTGCATTAAGGCCATTCCTTAAACAAACATTGATTATTTAGAACAAATGACTTTAGAATAAAGGCCAACTCTCAATAAAGGCCACATTTAGTATGTCCACAGATGGCCTTTGTTCACAGGTTTAACTGTATATACACGGACTTCAGAATGGCTATATCCATATCAATCTTACCCCATTTTAATCTCATATATTCTGCAGTATCATTCACTTTTCCTTCAGGATATATGTGAACCCATTCCCCTACACTTAACCTATCAACACAGAAATCCATACATGGTTGGTACACCCCATCTCCCCGTACCACTGGTATTACTCGTCCTAGCTGGAAAAATAGCGAGGTTGCAAAACGTCGGCAACAGACATCTTGTGCCCCTGGCAACCATCTTACACTTGGCCTGTTAAATAACCATTTCCATGGCAACATGTCTGTAATATCAATGGATACAAGTAACGATTAATTTATGATATTTACTGATTATTGATATAGTCCAAGTCTTACAGACACAATTATTTGAGTCAATCAGTCTTACAAGTGTCATCTGACAGAAACACAATGTGAGCTTATACTAACAGTTGACAGATGAAAATCAAATCTGCAAGTCGGCGCCAGTCAGCTTAGTATCCCAAAAGTTTAAAAGTGAATTTTCTCATTAATTTCCTAATACCTTACAGAAGCATATTAATTAGTTTTAAGTACATGTACATATGTACGGTGTACCAGCACAATATAATCAATATTTAACAAAGTACAATTCATTCACAAATATAAAGATTATTAAGAGGGTTTACAACAATATCAATAGAAAGCATATTTTACAAACTGTAATATACGCAATATAACACTGCAAGCGTGCATTAAGTAAACTTCCCGAACCACATACATATTTTATCTTTAAATTTCCATTTATAAATGATTCAGTCGAAATCTGACAAAAGTTTGCACATACAAGAAAACAAACATGTTCAAGGTAAATTTACCTTCTTGTTAAAAACATAGTGTCCCTCAGTCCTTCAGTACTAGTATTAAAAAGATCATCTCTTATAGAGACCACTAATTTACAGTAAAATTTACCAGTTTCTAATATTTCCTTAATATTTCAATTTGACAATAAGATCAACTCATTATAATTTTTCTCCAAAAGAACAATTCTTAATACTGTACTATAATGTTAATATTAAAGTAAGTGTTTTCATAATTGTCTAGTTATTGGGCTGATGACTGTCATATTATATGACTGTCTGAGGCCAGTAACAAGGCCCTTATGACAACATTTACTTATTAACAATTTTATTAATTAACAATAGAATATAAAGCCAGTGGTTTCATAATGGCCGAGCTGGACAGCCGATCAGAATGACCGAATCTCATAAAAGCCGTGTTTTTTCATAATGGTCGAGTTTTATGTCCTAATGACTTGATGAACTTCATATCGGCCCTGCATTTGAAGTGAAAACGCGTCTAATATTGAACAGTTAATTAATAATGAGCTATATTTATAATCGCACATAAATGATTTACTCGTACCAAACACTACTTACATGAGATCAGAGTGTCATCTACCATACTGTAATGATTGCTTACAGTGATCAGTGGCTTATGTGCTGGTCGCTTAGCGATACATCTCATAAACGTTTCTTTTCTGTGTATAGTGGGTTTGCTCAGGTAACCTAGTGAAGTTAAAAGTTCTAATTGTTTTCAAGTATTCAACATAACCTAGTCAAATCTAACTTCGGCAACATCAGTAGCCTAAATTGATAAATGCTATTTTATATATCAGAATATTTTTCAAGATTTCAATGATGCTAGTAATGCACATTAAATAAAAATATGCATAAGAAAATCATTCCATAAAAACTGGAATCAATAAATTAACCTTTCAAGTTAAAATAACTATAACCAATTAATACCTAGATCTATATAATAAATGTTCGTTTCTGATTACATTCTCATTAAAAATAAGGTATTTTTTTTTTATTATTCCTTTTAGCATGCAGAAAAGTAATAAAAGTGAGAGAGCAGATGTTTGGTACCAATTTCCTCGGACCAAATAAAAAGTCTTGGGTCACGGGGAAATTTAGGATAGATCAGGTAACGAGAAACATTTAATTTGTTTAACATCATAAAAGACATTGATCAACACAATAGAATATCATATCTACAAGTAATTTAATTCTTACCAAGGAAGACCTTGCTACAAGCAGCCACAAAAAATATAACAGCTGAACTTCCAAACTTCCAAAATCTCGATTCCTTGAGTGGTCTTGGTGTCAACCAGACGTCAGACACCGACATCTCCTTCCCACCAATAAATCTCCTTTCTAGCGAACTGTTCCAAGAGAGAAAAAATGTACAATCAGTCATAGAACTAGAGAAAAGATCACCAAACATATAAATAATTCAGTAACTCTTCAGACTAATTATATTACAGCTGAGAAAAAACATGATACAACTACGAGTCAGACATACGTGTATATAAAACGTAGTCATGCAGTACCTGGTGCAACAACAAAACAATGAATACAATGTCGTTAAATATCCACACACTCCTGCAATTATTAATTTCACTAAAAACATCACTAGTTTTCAACTTTTCATCAATCAAACAATCAATCAATCAATCAAATCAATCAATCATCTTCGCACGGAGTATACGACGACAGAGAAGAGAATCGACCATGATAAAGACAAATTCATTGACTTGATAATTAAACATATTCTGTTTATGTTGTCGAAAAAATTGTAACAAACGATGCATGACGATTGAATGAAAACACACACACGTTACAATTATCACTGACAGCTAAGTTGATTAATATTTCTCCGTATAATGTCACGCGCGTTAATTCGTAATCAAGTTCAGAAACTCCAGACGATACCATATGATAACAAAGTTAATACTCACAACAAAAACAATTTAATAAATTTGAAGTATTAAATTCCTGTTTTCACATAAAACACAGAATAACAAAATATTGTCCACACATACATGTAGAACGTGAAACAGAACGATATTAGGACATGGTACAAATTTATGCGCTGTCACGATTTCAGGCTGAATATTCTCGCGCTATAAGTAATTCCGTGCAACATTAACCTAGATTAATATTTAATGTGTAAAACTAGTGAATGAACGTTGCCACGGTAACAAACTTACCGAACTTTGGTAAATAATTTGACAAATAATCGCTTAAAGGCAGACGACAATCCACTTCCTCCTTGCCGTCATCCGAGTATAACAAGTTAACTAATTTGACCTCAGAAATAAATGTCATGTTCAAATTGATTTTGTTCCAGTAACTGTTGCTAGGGTAAGTTGACAATTTCTCCGCCAATTCCATGAACACTTACTCCGCAGAATGTATCGGTCTTGGCTTAATTACGACTCCAAATCACCCAAAACAAATTTTATTGCTCGAAATGACAAAAGTCACAAAATATATCAAATGTATATACTCGTACATGTATATAAATGCATAAGTTCGGTGAGTAAACAAAACTTGCCTTACCTGCTTATGGACATAAACGGAATGTCATTTTTTTAAAGATGAATTTTCGATAAATATACATACTTATATTGGTATTACTTAAAAGTATGTCGATCCAACCTTTTCAAAGAAAAAGAACGTTTGCTTTCTCCGACCGTAAGTAGTGTACAGAGAAAGTTTTCATTAAATATTTATACTTATACTAAGTAGTATAATCAAACCGGAGACACAGAGAGCAGGAAGTTTTACCAATTAAACCAGAGACGTATAATACAATAATTATATACTATTGTATTAGACGTCTCTTTTTTACTCCAATCTGTCACCTCGGCCCGTTACCTAGGCGTGGACATCTCAAATAACCTATCCTGGTAGGAGCACATAAACAGGTCAACAAAAAAGGGCAAATCAAACATTAGGTTTCTTGCGGAGAAAAATCAAGGTCAAATCCGAAAACCTTAAGGCCAGTGCTTACCAGACATTAGTCAGACCCCAGCTAAAGTATGGACCCGAGGTATGATCCCCCCATATCCAAGCCCATATTGATCAAATTGAATCTGTTAAAAGATGATCAGCTCGAGAGATGCTCAAATCCCTGCAAATGAGGCACCTAGACCTCAGACGCATTGACAGTCGGCTGTCCCTCCTATACAAAATTACGAACCGCTTAGTGGAAATTCACATAATAGGTCACCTTATCCCCATTGCCCGTACCTCTAAACACTCACATCCCCATTGCTTTAGGTTAATCACTGCCACCACAGATTACTACAAGTATTCCGGCGTTTTTCCCTAGAACAGTATTCCACTGGAACAACCTACCGCCAGGCATCCCTACCCTTCCAACGTTCAATACTGCTGTAAGTAGTATTGAACATCTTCCACCATAGTCTCATACCAAGGGGCATCGCTCGGAATCTCAGTGCCGTACCTGATTCGTTGTTAGTGTTAAAGGGTGTGGTTCAAACCCACGAAACGATTTCTACTTGTGAAAAAATGTCATTTTGCACAGAGTTAATTGAGTCATATTACAACACGGTCGTTTTGAGGTACAGAAGTGAAAAAGTATCAACACATGCCGCGGATGTAAGATATGACTAACAGTAATATGAAAAGTATAGCGTGATATATATCCTATACAATATTCAATGAAAAGTAACGCATTTTCACAAGCCTGGCCTGCTTTCGTTTTTCACATACTTAATACAGACAAGAGTAAATTTTTACGTCAGACGTACGTCACGCATAACTTATTTCCGTGCTGAATGAGATGTACAGTAATCAACCTATTTTATAAATATAAATATGAAATTTGCCTTGAATGATTACTACCATAATATTTTCTAAACACGGGATGCGTTACGGAATATCGGATTGACTGGGCGTTAGCGTACGCGTACGACACTGAACATGATAAATGCCGAAACGATATGTGTGTGCAGCAGTAATTGAAATCGCTGTCAATTACATTCATTTTAAACATTTTATGCATGTATTTGTTAAATAGTTTTATACAAAAATTACCTTGGACATTTTGTTTTGTTCAAGAACACAGTTAAATACATGTATACTCTATTATCCAGGGATAATCCATACCATGAAAAACACAATAAACATCAGTTTGCCCTTTAACCAAAGAGGGTATGAGAGGCGCTGGTGTAGGTGCCTCACTTAAAATATTTCAGTTCCCTATGTGGTTGGCGTTTTTATACACGTTAGTATTACTCAAATATGTTTTAGACTAAAGAATAAGAAAGGTGTCCCACAGATAAATCAAAGCACCAAGAGAACTGCCTGGTGCTAAATTTAAATGAGTTATAGATACAGCCAAGGACTTAAATATACTACATACATATATACTATCCTTAAAAAATAAAGGCCTGTATACATATAATTATTATGTTATCAATTTTGTTATCATCATTATGAATTACAATTTGAAGGTCAATTACAACATTTAAACCCCGCTCCTGACAGTCACGACTCTCAGGGCTTGAAACAGTCGAAATAACCGAGTTCCATGCCGACCGTTATCTAAGGGAGACAACTCGAAAATCATCGTTCTATATTGATGCAGTCATGTCGGAGCCCTTATAAATATTTTTTTTAAAAATACGTTATTCTCTCTTTGATTCTGAAAAGACAGTTTTGTCATTGCAGTATTAATTAACTATGTTTGAAGGTAAATAATGTACACAGATGGATAATTTGGTCTTATTTCTGCTACAAATGTACTGAGATACAGACCTATGCCATATAGTATTATATCGTAATGTTATCAAAATTAAGTACACCAGAGCAGGAACACTTAATTCATTACATTAAAATACCATAGTGTCTCTGACCAAGGGAAGATCGAGGTGCATCTGTTCAACTTCAGTACATGACGATCCAATCATGATTAAAATCAAAGTAATACAATTGTTCTAAATGCTTATTTCAGGTACATGAAACGACAGTACTACATGGACATGTTGTCATATTTTGATAACGCAAATTAACACAATTTTGGTTGTTCAGACCATATAAATTATGATACTAGTAGTCAGTCGTATCAGGTATGCTATATTACAGCATCCCTGGTCGAATGTTTAATCAAAATGATAAAAATCGAACAAAAAGATATTATGTATATTATTATTATTTTGTTTCATTGAATTTAGGTACGTATATACCTGATCGAATATGATTTTAGAAATATTTCAAATAAATCTAATATATCTGTATTTCAATAGTTGTCATAGCAGATTTCTGTGTTCTGATCAGAGACATAGATAACATAGCAGATAATAGATTGGCAACTTAAGATATCACGCATGACATCATTTTGTAAATTCTGTAGCAAGTAAAACTCAAAAATCAAATACCATACTTATATAAATTATACATTTTCTGAAAAGTTAAACATTTGACTTCGGCTGGAAATAATATTTTGTTATACATGTATTTTCTAAGTTAATTTTAGCTATATCCACTAGAATGTAGTTGACCTGAACAATTGGTACCTGTAGACATTTTTTTAAAAGATGGCATTAGTAGGTATAGTATAAACATGGGTGTAATAAAACTATCAGTCAAAATTGAAATTAAAAAAACTCGGCAGCTGTAGTTTAAATAATAAACTTTCAGAAAATGTAAACTTTATGCATGTGTTATCAGTAGATAAGACGTTTTAATTGCTACAAAATCAGCAGTTTTTTTGGAAAATTAATAGTCACACGTGCTATTACATATTAGAGGTAATATCTTAAGTTGCCAATCTCTGTTATAGATATTGCCTACTAGTATGTCTCTGGTTCTGATAGACGATGGTGGAGGAAGTTGAATTGTCAGCAACAATAATTATAATTAATTAATATATATAATTCCCTGTTCAATCACATGATGTTCAGTGGCGCATTCAAATGAATATATATTCCAATACATATATTGCATGGGTACTATTTATGATCGATCAACATTATTTCGTTCAGGTTGCTTACACTAGCCCTATAACGGTAGAGACCGTCAGCATGTTTCTGTGATTTCAAGGACTTATATGTGTGTACTGTATCCTTGATAATGTTTATAAAAATAGATGACTCGCTATAATTTAGTAAAGAGTATAACAATATATATATAGACACGTGTAATAAGGGACACTGTATTGTAATATGGTATCCCTGATGCAATTTAGAAATACGTGTGCATTTATTAATACCAGAGAGACGTAGATATCTATTTCTCTGATACCAGTACGCACGGAAAATGCTCTGTCAAAATTATATATTTATAAAAGTTCTAAATATCACGAAATCATTTCCATAATTTTTTTATGGAAGACACCAAAACACAATTTAGTGACTTATTCTATAATGGAATGTCTATCACAGAGTGATTTTCTTTCATAGTTTCCATTTAGATATGATATGGAAATAAAACTAGTACCACAGATAACGTGAAAGTGCGCACTCGAATATTTGGCTGACGGGCCTCTATATAGAGTTACGCCCCTTTACTACTCTTCATTTGTATACAATATGGCGGATATGCGAGTTGTTTCTCGCTTTTGTGTCGTAATATTTTGCGTTTTGTCGTTGATGAGTACTGTGTCATCAGCGAAAAGTAACATATTTGATGTTCTTTTATCTCTCTGAATTCGTTTTTGCTAAAAAATGCGCATTCCTTGTGCGGCAAAGTTGAGATTGTCTTTTTTAAGTTGAATAAATGAAATTCCGTAATCGTTACAATAACACGCCAAATATCTTAACACTTTTTATCCTACGTACTCCCATATCTCATTTATATTACTAAAAATTAATAAATAGAACAATATTTCAGTCTGACCCCAATGCATGCTTTTCATATCTGCCTTCACAGGAACAGGTTTTAAATTAGTGATAAATTTGATGATACTCTATAGAAGTGTGGTATAGTGTATCCTCATTTTGAACTCTTATATTGACACCTTTATGTATAGACCTATTTTATTTGGTTCAGTCATTTTCCGACTACCTTTTTGTAATTTGGTAAAAATGGCATCAACTTCTACTCAATTTTGTTGGATGCTCTAAATTAAACTGTGCTTTTATATGAACACTAACTGTCTTAAATATGCAAGGATTTGTTTGCTCTTGGAATTGGTTGTGTTAGAATTGACCTTTATTTTCATCATGAATGATCAAGTTAAGTTTGTATGTATCTTTCAGGCTATGACACGCTGTTGCAAGATTTTCCGTCTTATGTTTTTCAAAGACATATAAAAATATCAAGGCATCAACCTTTTTGTGTAATTTTCCGGAATGAAAGTGAGTCTATACATCTCAAACATATATTCATGGTTTTGAAATCCATTTAGAAATGGATCCACACAGAAATAACCTAGATTTTAAAATTTATACATCTCTTATTTATCTTTTATAAGCTTATTTTTGTATTTAATTTTATTTTTATACTTGCTAAGATAAATAGCTATGGACATAAATTAAGAATATAGTTTATATTGTAAGTGTGAAAATCTTAAGCATTAGAAAATGTTGGTGATGCAAAAAACATTGCACAGATCATGATATTTTACTTGTGTAAAACCACTGTTGATATGTACATGGGTAATGTCCTGGCTTAGACACCGCGGTTTAACCAGGAGTATAACGGAATGAACGGTATATATATATACTCCTGGTTTAAACCCCGTAGTCTGAACAGGGCTCGACACTAACAATGGTCCGTTAGCCAGAGGCTACCTATTTTCTCCAAGGACTACCTAGGTTTCAAAGCTGGGTATCCCGTCAGGCTACCTGATATTTGGGTGTCCTGAATTCTATTACTTCAAGTTCAAATGTAAATTAGAAAATAAGGATGGGATGTGATGTAAACTGTGTAACTTTGTTCAATACATTCGTGAAAATCTGACTTTCATACTTGTTTTGTATTCTGATAAAGTACACTTGATAGGCATTGAAATAAAATGACAAAAATGTTTCTATTTATTAGAATGAGAATTACCTATAATTTGCTAGGACTACCTCATTTTCTTTGCTGGTAGTCCTGCTGACTACCTCCTGAAAAAGTTAGTGTCAAGCCCTGCTAAACCAGGATATTACCTGCACATTTAAATTGATTCTGTTTGATTTGCTTCTAGTATAATGAGTATAATGAGTATATTACAAGTGATAATGATTTTTATAATAGGCAAAGGATCGAGACTTGAAAAGGTTACTTATGACCTATGGCAGAACAAACAAAATGAAGAAAACTTTACTAACTGGAATTTTGGAGCATTCTGTCCTAGCAAGGTATGACTTAAGTACATTGGAATATGTATTATGATGACAAGATAAAGTTCCTTTATTTGACATGTGTAATAAAGAATAGATTTATTAATTATTAGTATAATAATGATGTAATCATAAAATACAGTAAACTTGTTAAGAGATATATAGAGGTGTGGGATAAGGAGGATGTAAGACATTGCTCTATAGTCAGACATTTATTTGGTCTTTTACGTAAATGAATGTGAGTCAAAAAGTGGTCATTGATCACTGATGGCTCTCTATTCAAAAGTTACTTGTTACTAGTGGAATTTAAATCTACAACCTTTAAAGTTGGAATCTGACTCACTATTCCTGAATGCCTGTGTCTACCAATTTGTTTACGTCAGTCATTTGTTTTAATATTATATATTTCAGTATCCTATGCCCCCAAATAATGCTAAGCCAGAGAAGTTACCTGCATTCAGATGTTACCTTGGTGAATTATCATCTTATCAATATCGAGGTAAAACTAAGGAAGCAGAAGTGAAAAAGTGGCTGAGTCAGCTTGTAAGATATAGTGATCATTTTATCTTGTCTGCACATGATTCTTCTGTCTCTTATATTTGTGTTTTATTATTTATTTACACATTGAAGAACACCATGTATACTGTATACGTTTTATTACTATGAATAAATATAAGATAAGGATAAATACAGTGTATATGTCACATATATATATATAGTAAACATATGGACACTATATTGATGAACTGGATCTAAAATTTTAAAAAATGCTGATTGTAAAACTTTTTATGCCTTGACCATAATTCTGTATCAGTCCAGCTTTTGAGTGCCAATTTTTGTCTCCACAAAACAGCAATCGTTCAAAATAAAAAAAATATGTTGCTTAGGCATTTTAGTTGTACAGTAGAAAGGTCTTATTTTAATATTGATGTTATTTTAGGCCAGCCTGTATGCCGAACAAAGTTCAGAGGTTACTCTAGAACGTATCAGTGAAGCTCAAAGAAAATATCACATTTTGTTAATCGCTTTCCCAGACGGTCCCCGGCATCATGAAGTAGAAGACATGATTTATTCTGTTAGTGAATATGAACCTCCTTTCTCGATTTATCTTTTAGATGTTTGGTTCTAATTAAAAAAAAATTAATACCCTCTATTTTTATTAGCACCTAGTATTAAAATGACTTTAATGTCTAGAACAACTTGTTTGTATGCACATATAGAATTGTTATTAAATCCAACATTATACATTTTGCTATGAATTTCCCATTTCATATTTCAGATTTATTACCTTATTTAAACATTATAACATATAATTGTACGCTATATTTTTGTGATTTGTACAGTTAAGGGGTGTTTTGTTTTATCAAAGGTTTGTTGACAATCATAAGTGAAAAATCAAAACTGAACCTGGATCTATTGTTTTTAGATTGCTGATGAAACTGAGTCATGTAAAGCAATGGCTGTACATTTAAATTCACCTCAAGTCAAGTAAGTATGGATAATGCTTATCATTAATATTAAATTATGTCTTATTAAATTGAAGAATGTTATACTTCCACTATTAAGAGTAATAATCGAAGCTTACTCATTTATTTTTTTGTCACACTTATTTAATGATTTAAATGTTTCAATGTAACTAAAGAAATTTAATAGTTCAAGGAATTCTGATTGTATTATCAATCTATCATTGCAGATCTTTGAAGCAGAGGTATGGTGTCACAAAATACCCTGCTGTTGTAATCATGCACAATCATGGTTAGTGATATGCTTTTATATATTTTTTCTATATGTTGTTCTTTTGTAAAATTATTCGTTGTGAAGTGAGTAGAATGTTGGCCAATCTAAATGAATCAGAATCGTTCGTTGATATGCATAACTTTTCATTAACTTACTTCTGAGTAATTGAAAACCATTTAAAGAATTTCCATAACTTTTAAATTTGTTTGTTAAAAATGTTTATGCTTGATTTCTATTGTCTTTATTAACATATATTTGATTGCCTGTTAGATGCTGTCTGTTGGATTTTGTATATATGTCTCTTGAGAAGATATTTGTTAATTAAATGTTAATTGTTTTCCTTTTTGACTGTTTAGTTGTTAATGATACATTGGATGAGGATACAATGGTTCTGGCTGGTCTGGAAGTAAAGAAACACGTGATAGAAGTATTTATGGCAGCTTATAGTGTTGGTGCACCTATACTAGACATGGTATAGTCTAATGTTTATACATAGCTGTATAAATTTTGTAATAATGTGTTTATATATATCTCAAGTGAAAAATGTTATATTAAGTAAGAAATGTAACAATGTGTTGTAATTTAGTTTAGTTATGATACTATCATGTAATTGCTTATTTTTCAGTCTCTGTATCTTTCTTAAGGAAAACATTTCACAAATTAAAAAAACAGCCATAATTACTAAGATACTGTTTACTTTAAATTAGCTCAATTAAATTATCTCTGATAATCACATTTCATGGCAAATTCTTCCATTTTATCATATTGACATTTTTATATTTCTTCTAAATAGGAAGCATTTGAACGTGTACTACACGGAGACAAAAATGATCCTGGCTGGAAGTTTACACCAGCTTTATTATGTTTCTATGCTTATTGGGCAGATGATGTGTTTGGTTATTTACATGCCTATCAAACAACAGTAGAACAATATCAAGCTGACAATGTTAACCTCAGATTTGGACTTATTGATCTTGTCAAAGATCCGTCCAAGAAATGTGAGTTAAACCGTTGATTGTGTTTTTTTCTTAAATTGATAATCTGATCAATTTTGATAGGACAATTTCTGAACAATTTTTTGTCTGCATACAATTATATTTCTATTAGCAGACATTAAATGGACATGAATGATACTATTTGAAAGATTTCAGAATTTGGAAATTGTAATGTTGTGCGTTGCCAAGTTCACGCCATGATTTCAAGTGTAGCTGTATTTAAAATACTATAGTTTTATAGTATCAGTAACACTGATGATGATGATTTTCATCAGTATAGAAATGCTTGTATTACCTGGAAGAGAAAGAGGAGATTGTTTCCTTTTCTACTTTCTTTTGGAAGTCTTGCTGATTGTGATTCAAATGTTCTGGTAAAGTTTTTAAAATGTACTTAGCGATTATAAATTCATACTTTATTTTCAGTGGTAATGAGGCATCTCAGATCTGGAGCCATGAAACAAGTTCCTTTCCTTGCTTTCTTCTACCTTGGTAAATACTTATTTTATGTATTTTACATTATATTTGTATAATTATGTACTGTATACATGTATACTGTAGGAATAGGAATGATCATTGTTCTAGCTGACTACTGAACAAAAGGTTGTGGGTTTGAATATCGGCTTGGCCTTCCAAATTTCTCGGGGATGCTTTTTCAGAAGCCCATCCCAAGTATTGAGTAGTCTAGAAAATCACAGGAAAAAGAGAGATGTGTGTATTAGTGCTTTTCACTGGGTATTATAATGAACCAGGAAAAACTATTCGAAATATGAGTGAGGATACAAATGCTGGTTTTCCTATATCTTCTCTCCCCTCTCTCTGGGACTGCCCTTAAATGACTATAGCTGTCAATTGGGCCTTTTAAGAACAGATAAACAAACAATACTACATGTATTTACAATTCTGAAGAGGTATGCTAGATTACAACATTTGTTGTGCAATTAAGAATCAAGAACATTTTGAAAATATGAGGTGTATAAAATAGATTGTACCGGTACTTAGAATTCAAGCAAGATCAGGGCCCAGTTTCAAAATGCTAAGTTTATAACCTTAAACTTGACAATTTGATACTTCAATAATTCAAACAATTTTCATTTGTGTTTATAAACTTATATATTTAGATGTCAGGTTAATGTTAATGGACTTATATGCAGGTTGTTTTGAAGCAGACAGATGTGATATGACTAGTCATACTTGATTTTCATGTTTTTAGTCGTGACAATCTTATTTATGAAATTGAATTATTCCAGACGATCAAGGCAACTTGAAGTCAGAATATATTCATATGAGACGTCCCTACCCTTGGATGATTTATGATTATATGAGGAAGTTTGATGAGAGAATTCTGGAGGAGATTAGAGTACAACCCTATTTTGAACCATGGGGAGTTCTTTCCATCGATCAGGTATTGATAAATCCCTGTTTGCTTCCAATATATTTTGTATATAGATCAATATATATTACAATGGTATTTCAATATTGCTTGAAATTGTCTTGCATATCAAACATTCCTTGATTTTAATACTTTGATTTATATAGCATTTATTTGTATGGGTAAATGATAAATAATTACTATAAAAACAATATGCTTGTGATTATTACTGTACTTTTGTTTAACTCTAAACGAAGGTCAGACTTTTTATTCCTGTACTTTTGTTTAACAAAGGTCAGTAATTGTATTCCTGTACTTTTACTAAATTCTTAATGAAAGTCTGTGATCTTATAACATTGTATTGTGTTTCTAACAGTACTCTGACATACAAGAAGGACCTAATGGTACATTATGTACACCATGGTCACACAACATGACAGATAATACTCCAGCTATGAAAAAAGTTACAGTTAAGAAAAAAGTACTGAAGAAGCCTATTGAAGTAAAAGTTAATCCTGTGGAACCTGTCAAACTTACCATGCATGAACTGGTAAGTTAATCTTGCTAATTGAAATTTTACATTATATCATTTTAAAGAAATCAAGTTTTGGTTGGTGATCTGTTTATACAATGGCACTGTACATTTGTTTGACATTTGAAGTATTATCTTGCCTAATAATTATTGAATGTCTGTCTATTAGCATTATGTATATTAATGACACCTTCCTGTATCACTTTGAAGTGTTCATTTCAAATTTAACGATTTTTGATTATTGTTAATAATATATAATAATTTATTATGAATTTTAATATTTTTACCTGATGCAGTAAACAAGTTAAAGCATTTCCAGACAGTTAATAACATTGTGATTTAAACATATTAACCAGTGTAGGTTTTTTTGTTAACTACTGCATAAGACAAGATAAGACAATTACTCATGCAAAGCAGTTAGTTTTCATGTATTAGAATGGTTAAGCTTGAATTTACAAAATGATTGAGCTAGAGTTGTACTTAGCAAGTAGGATATTTTCAGTCATCGGCTGTTACCCTTTCATTTATGACTCTGGTCTTTAAACTACATGTATATATTCAGTTTGACACAGATACCATAGAGAGAAAGTTGGAGACCTATAATACTCTACCATTACTGACACAGAAAACATGGACTGATGTTGTAGAGAAATCTCATGCACCTAGACATATCTTTTATAAATCTGGAAAATGGGCAGGGGAGGTAACCAAGGTTTCTCTGGTAGGTGGAAATTTTTTACCTCGTTATGTTTTCATAACAGAAAATTATATAATGGTCTTAAACTTGACATAGAATTAGCAGTGAATGTTATGTAGCTGTTAATATGTAACCTAGATGTTACTTTAATGTAAAGTACTCAATGACTTATATATTATGTAAAGCTCTACTGACAGATAATAGTGACTCGGTAATTAAAGGTTATGTGTGATAATAAAGAATAAAAACAAAAATGAATAAAATAAGATGTTTATATCCCAATTTGCCTTTCAGGTTGTATTTATCATGGCTGATTGTGGAAATTGTCGCCGTAAAAATGAGACATTTAGGGAAATACGAGATTCTGTCTTACATATAGGTGATAGTTTACTTCGTTTTTTTGTTTAAAAAAAATACTTCATATAGTCAAACTTTGCTATTGATAGGTTGTTAAAATCATATATCAATAGGTGACATAGTTTATATTGTATTGTTGTAGACTTGTCTTGCCTTATACAGGAAACCGGTATTAGATAGCTCGCCATATCATTGCTGTCAATTAAATTACTTAATATGAATATTTTTTATGATTTTGTTTGGTATTTATGTTGTTTGAATACTTATTTTCAAAGTTGATTTCCACATTTTAGATGGAGGCTCCACGTATCACGTTAATTGCACAGCTGAGCCAATACTTTGTCGGCACCATAACATCCGAGGGTTTCCAACTATAGCTGCATTTAGAGGTCTTGGTTGGATGGATACAACAGAGTGTTTAAGTAAACAAAGTCAGAAACAGTTTCAGAGATATGTGAGGATGGATTATCATGGAGTTATACTGGTATATCAACTGACATGTGGAGACACATTGTTTCTTATACTACAATCTGTCCATTACTGAATCATGTCTGCTTAATATCTTTTAAAGTAGTGAATGAATCCAACTTACTAGGCACTGATATTTATCATATTATAAAACTTGTACACCAGTCTCTAGTCTTTTAGTTCAAAAGTCTCTCAGTAGTATCAAATATATATCAGACTTGTTGCTGTTTTAACTTAAGATACACCATGTTTTAATTGGCAAACACTTTTTTACCTGATTTTATTTGTTTTAAGAATAGTACAAGTCAGTTAAAAAATAGCAAAAAGTTAGCATTCTCAAACAATAGGCAAATGTAAATATAACTAAGTAAAGAAATGTTTGTTGGGCATATACCACACTGGTTCTGTTCTGAACTAAAAGAAGATGATTTTACATTCATTCTTGTCTATGCATGTGTTGTTTTGACTCAGTGTCTCTCATGTTTTGCTTATTTCTGTTTTCAGACAAAACCTATTCTGGAATGGTTCTCAAGAATATCAGATAACTCTGTTATAAATCTTAACAAAGCCAAGCTATTAAATAAATATCAGGTACTGTAGTAACATTGGTTGAAGCCTTACAAATAGAATCTAAGAATAGAATAGAATTCTAAGACTGCATTATAAGCCAACTAAATGTTCCTGCGTAGAACCAGTCAATAGACTGTGATAAAGACTAGAACCAGTCAATCAGATTCTTTACTTTTTAGACTGGTCTTCTGTCACTGAGTTACAAACTAATTTGAATAATTAAGATATACTTCAGTATGTATGGTATGTAGTAATTATAAATTACTTTCTCTTATATCACATTCATTGGACATTGTCATTACAATGATACTGTCAGGATTATTTTGATGTAAGTTAATATTGAAATGGTTTTGAAATCATACCCTGGAGATTTTGTTTATAATTCTTTTACAGGACAAAGATGTTTGGTTGACCGCTAGTGTAAGTTCTGTCGTTACTACGGATACTGACTCAAGGTCATATTGGAGTTATAAATGTCTCCGTCTGCTTTGTGAACATTTATACAGTGTACTTGATTGTTTTTCGGTTCATACAGAAGATTTACCTGACAATGCTGACGTGATGATTACAAAGGTATGTTGACTTTATATCTTACTTTGACATTTAATTCAAACATAATGAAACAAAATATTTTCAGATTTCATTTCACAGTTCTCTTGTTCTTCTATATGCCATACTGTGTTCTTATGGTACATAGGTTTTATATGAATTGTGTACCCATTTACATTGATTGAAGGTATTGTCTACTTTCAAAATTGCAATAAAAGACTATTTCATGAATTTGAGAAACTCTAGATTTTGAATTATTTTACTGAGCTCTTTTTATCATAAATATTTTTACACACACCATTTGATTTGATCCATTGATTATTTCTTTATTTTGGTTTGATGCTGTTTTTCAACCATTTTTCAGTCATAAACTAGTACATTTGTATATGGCATCCGATTCACCTAGCAAGTTAGAATGCATACATGTGTGATTTTAGCCTTTGTTCACAGGGTTGTCTCACTTGGCTGTGGTTAAAACTGTTCTTTGAAATCTGGTCACTTTGTAAATGAATAAATATATTTATGTATATTGTAGTTAACATTGGAGAGAAAAGATGGTGTTAAGGCTACAGTCATGGAAAGTGGAATTCCTCTTCTAGATACACTAGAAGATCTTGATAATGAACAACTTCATAGATTCCACAAACCTCACAGGTTATTATATATTCACTTACCTGTTTTTTATCATTAAATTGTTTTATTATTTTACTTACTTGTCTTATAAAGCAAAGTATTTATAACATATTTTGCTATGTTAATAAATCATACCAATGTACTTACGTACATGTACATGTAGCATTGGTCATTATAGCATTTCATATCAGTCATAAGCTTGGTGCTTCGATCATATTTACTTATGTCATTGGATCTTTGCACCTGTCACATTTTCCTGTTCTTCATGTTTCTTACAACTGCATAATATTTTCAGATAGTAGATAAGTTTGGGTTAATTCAGTCATTTGCGTTAGTTATGACAAGGGAAGCAACTACTGTGATTATGTTAGTATGTTATAGAGGAGTGTATGAATTATCTCCCTTTGACCATTTTTATATAGTTACAATGTAAGCCCGATTCAGACATGTGAGGATGATGTAGCTGCCTGTGCAGATGTTATTACTGAGTTCATCTTAGACCATAGCAGACTCCCAGTGACACCATTAACCTCAGATATGTTTCATACGTCAACAAGGTGAGTCTTATATCCAAATAAGTCTCATTTTCCCTATTTAATTGGTAGAAGAATTTTAATTTTACATTCCTTGAAAAAACGGTTATGGTGCCAAATATGGAGAAAACACACTTTATAAATGCCTCACAGGGTTTCCTTCTTGTTCTTAATTATTTCATACAACTCCAAAATTTTAAACTGTTTTTAAAATCAACATCAGGTAATATAAGGTCATCATTCATTCTTTTTCTCAAAATATTGTATTAAGGTCATTGAAATTGCTACTTTGAATGTTAAACTTGTTCGGTGAATATTTGTACTTCTAAATGTTTTAATACTGTGTCTTATCTATTACAGTATGATGAAAGATGAAGATCTCCCTATTCTTATAGCCTTAGCTTATCCCGATAATCTGACGGAAACGTCCAAATTTTATCAGGTAAATGTATGGTAAATGACCCATGATATATTGGTATAAAATGTTCTAGTTTGTCCTGAACTGATGTCATTGTGGGTCATTTCTTCAGTAGGTCAACCTATATGACTGAACAGCTGAACTTTTCCTGTAGAACTAGTTTAAATCTGTGATACTTGTTTAAGTTCTACTTTTTTCTATTATCATTCTCTGACCTACATATAATCATTACTTAGTAAACATATGATCTCAATTTAATGAACCCCACACTGTTCTTTAGGGATTTATACATGTTTGAAGGACTGGTATGGATATTGACTGATATCAAAATAGGTTAAGCCCTAGTTTGGCTTAATAATAAACTAAAGCTTAAAGCAGAAACTGTCATACTCATGGTCCAATATTTGTTTATGTATACTAAAGATGGTCCATATGCTCCTCCATTGTTTCACAAATTTTTATTTCACTGAGTTAAACGTTGCACCAACAGCCGTGGTGATTGCACGACTTTCCAGCTTCAAACTTGGGTAGAACCACTTATCATCTGTAAGCTATATAGACAGCCTTGTCACATGTGAAATTTGGTCATGGTAGGATTCAAACTCAAAACGGTGAGAGGCTACATGATAACATGTCAGAGACCATAATCACTTGACCACAGAGGCCCCTCGGCCCTCGTAATCTTTGAATAAGGCTTTAGCACTGGTTTCTAAGCAAGGTAGCAAGTGTCAAGAGTGATTGATATAATTTTTAAAAACTTGTTTCATAATTAATGTATTGAATAAAAGTTAATCCTATACTAGACTTGTGATGTATTTCTACCATACCGGTATATCTACAGTAATGGCTGATAATTACATGTATATCTGCCCTTCACAATGGAGAATTACTGGTAGGACTTCATTTTTTGTCTATTTGTACAAAGTGTCAAAACACACATCTAGTGTTATACCAGAACAGAACAGTGATTATATCGAAGCTGAAAACTGCTGTCCTGATTTGTTTTAATTGTTATGCCAGATATCAGTAGATAGTGTTCTAATTGTGCGGTATAAATGAACATCTTATGTGAACATAATTTGCTACTCGTTTTTGTTGTCTCTGTCATTTCCTTGTATCACAAATCTAAAGGTTCTCTTGACAAAGAAATTGACAATGATGTGAGTCTGTGAAAACATTGCTTTAGTGTAATAAATGAAAATGTTTATTTCATCATAGAACTACATGTAATGCATTTTAATTATATCTAAATGAAACTCTACAATATTTGTGTTATTTTATGTTTTTCATTCTGGACTTCCAATTTTGTATTTTATGTCTGTGTATTACTGTGTACTGAGTGTGTGTCCTTGTGTTACTGTATCTGTGTATTACTGTGTACTGTGTAATACTGTGTCTGTGTGTGACTGTATCGGTGTATTACTGTATCTGTGTATTACTGTGTACTGTGTAATACTGTGTCTGTGTGTGACTGTATCGGTGTATTACTGTGTATGTGTGTGACTGTATCTGTGTATTACTGTGTATGTGTGTGACTGTATCTGTGTATTACTGTGTATGTGTGTGACTATATCTGTGTATTACTGTGTATGTGTACTGTGTAATACTGTGTCTGTGTATTACTGTGTCTTTGTGTGACTGTATCTGTGTATTAGTGTGTCTGTGTGTGACTGTATCTGTGTATTAGTGTGTCTGTGTGTGACTGTATATGTGTATTACTGTGTCTGTGTGTGACTGTATCTGTGTATTACTGTGTATGTGTGTGACTATATCTGTGTATTACTGTGTACTGTGTCTTTGTGTTACTGTGTAAGTGTATTACTGTGTCTGTGTGTGACTGTAAATGTGTATTACTGTGTCTGTGTGTGACTGTATTTGTGTATTACTGTGTACTGTGTTTTTGTGTGTCTGTGTATTACTGTGTCTGTGTGTGACTGTATCTGTGTATTACTGTGTACTGTGTCTGTGTAGTACTGTGTCTGTGTAGTACTGTGCACTGGCTATCAAATTCGTTAAAACACAATACCACATTGATTCAAGCTTAAAGGGGCATACCCTACAACTGACAAACATTCTGTGAAAGTGTAAAAATGTGTTAGATGTATATGTAAAACAATATATAATGGATAATTGCAAGAAGAACTTGGGTCATAAAATTACTAGTTTAGGTACTAGTCGCAAAAATCGTAGCTATGAATAATAAATCACTTCCACCCAAAAATTGTACAACAAATTTCAAAGAGTTTCCGATCTTTTATGGAAACTAATATTTTTT
Source organism: Lutraria lutraria (assembly GCA_964023205.1). Classification (NCBI taxonomy): domain Eukaryota; kingdom Metazoa; phylum Mollusca; class Bivalvia; order Venerida; family Mactridae; genus Lutraria; species Lutraria lutraria. The sequence continues at coordinate 25,141,622 of OZ026838.1, forward strand.
GTGATTTTTTTTAATTGGATGAATTTTTAGCTGAAACTTTCTTCGTCGGCTTTTTTCTTTACAAGCTTCTAATTTATCATCATTTTGCCTTGATTCTAGATGCACCAAGTTGTAGGGTATGCCCCTTTAAATAGAAAGGGATGAAACACTTTGTGCCTCTTATTCCTAGCTTTTGTTATTACTAAAATTAATGTATCTAATATGTCCGTCTGCAATATTTGTGGTAATATCATCACAAATTGTGAAAATTCATAGCACTTATAGCAAAAGCTTTTATATGTATGTAATAGCTTGCTAATACTTGTAATTAATTATATTTGATAATTAAACTATTTATGATGTTACATGGTAATTTACGTTTGTATTAGACAAAACAAATTATATTATTTTAATCAAAATTTACTACTTACAGGATTTGACCTCTGTAGCCTATGACCTTTACAATGACCTTGTGGTGATGACCTTGGATGTCAGGTTATATTCAGCTTGGGCTGCCCAGTTTGTACCAGCATTGTATGGACATACAAGAGCTTGTAAGTAATTTTATGACATAGTTCCTTTTGATTTAGTAACACTGACACATATTAGATAGCACTTTGACCTATATCTGCTTTTGACATTGCACTTTGACCTATATCTGCTTTTGGCCTCATACAGGTTTGTCATTGTTTTTTTCCTGATGTCTGTTTAGAATATATGCTTTCAGTTTGTTCCTTTATGGGGGGTTTAAATCTTCTGATATATTTTAAACCTTTTTTGGGCTGAATTATTTGGGAGGGGGGGTCAATATTACGTGGGACTGATGTTTACATACCATACTGAGTATAATGGTGAATATGCTCGTATATCTTGCTTCAATTTATCATTTCTTTTGGTTCATTGTTATAATTGTGGGTTTTTAATGTTTTCTGTATGAAACTGTTTACTCTTGTGTACTTAAATATAACTGTTAAGCTGATTTGCCTTATGTTAGACTTATAATTATGTTTAATTTAGATTCTGCTCAATACTGTCTAATAATTTCTGTACTCTCATGACTTATGACTGAGGTATGGTAGAAATTTTGGAAGTGTTACTTTAGTATTCTTTCCTCAATATCTTTGATATAGATGTCATATTAAAACCACGAAGTATGATATTTTTTTACTTCTCTCTTTGTGTATATTATCCCATAAAACGGTTTTAACACCTGAACTGTAAAAATATATGATTTAGTTTTATTTGAGTTGATGCATACTTCAGTCATGATCAAAACTAGAGATTTCTTTTTTGTAAAAATATGATTCATTCACTTTGATCATTAAGGTTACATTTATTTCATTCATGTGGCAACTTTTTATGCTCTAGTTTATATTGAGGTTAATTGTACTGACATACTTTGGTTCATACTTTGAGAAACATGTATTGAAAAAAACTGTTTCTGATTAATTTCTTGCAAACACTTGGACTTTGGGTGGACTGCGGGCAGTAAATGACCCCTATTGTAGGGGTATGGCCAAAAGTCTCATTTAAAAATGGTTATTGCATATCGGAGTTTATTTCCATTTTTATTTATTTCCATTTTTATAAGCAATCATACTTAAGCCTTAAAATGCTGGTACCGGAACTGCAAAATATTTAATGCCAGGTAAGTACCTGGTCAGCCTGCAAACACATGCAGTCTGGCTAGACTCTTTACTGTTGAGTGTGACTCACTTCCAAATTTCATAGTTATATACCTTAAATTAATAATGGACTGTCTCATAATTGAAGTTAGACTAGTCCATTCAGGAGATTTAGTGGGTTAAAGGTTAAGGAAAGAATTAACAGATTTCCTTTAGAGTTTGCCGACTCGAATTAATTTCTATGGTTAAAAATGTTGTAATAAAATATTTCAGCCATGCCTGTCAATGCTAATGATTTTAAATGATTCCTATTTTAGTGGATAAAGGTCAAGCCATGTACTTTTACAGTCACTTAGTGATCGACAAACATAGTAACACAGTTATCATGACTTTAATTACGACTCCCACAACTGGGGTCTAAATATCATTTTTATCACGGAATGAAATACTCGGCGCTATCTATAATGCTCATAGTTGTGCAGTAGGCAACTGCTGGGGCGGTCAAGAATGTGGCCATCTTTTCTAGCGACCAATTTGTTATAACAGCTAATCTGTGAGACTTACTGTCTGCTTTCTTATGAGAAATGACTACCATATCCTCTGTGACATTGCTAATTTCAATGATGTCTCCCCCGCAGTCTATAGTATTTAATTGACCTGTTTCCATGGCAACAATTGTGAAATTAGATCACCTTTTCCCATTTTTGAGTTTTTAAATATGATATAAACGCTGTATGAATTATTCTGTACATTCTTAAAATGGTTTTATATAAGTTTTATTTGGCCTCATTTATGTCCATTAAAACTGTGCACATGATAAAATTGCCTTTCATTTTATTGGAGTTTCTACAGATGCAGAAAATTTAAATTATAACAACCCTCTTTAAAATGTATGTCCTAAAAGTTATGAACAGAAAGATTAAGTTTAAATATGTTCATACAGAAATATATTGTCTTCTGTTAAATGAACTGTTTGGTAGCTTCTACAGAATATCATATGATTTGTTATACAGAATTCCACCAGTCTATCTTTTTATTTTACTGAAACATTGAAATGTTCTGTTTTTATTATATTTCATACTTACCACTTAAAAAAGAAATACTTAGTCTACATTTTGTGCTTTTATTTTCATAATTTATTGTATATTTACGAACAACATAGAAATTCCTTCTTTTATTCTTGTTTGCTAATTACCTATATTCTTTGTCATATCAACTCCCGGCGTATAATATTAGAAATAACGCCTCCTCTAGTAATGTGTTCACTGTGCTGGGTACCGGCAGGTCATATTTTATAGGTTTTAGTCTCGGTTATTTATGGCCTTTCACTGTTTGATATGCTTGAAAATGAAATTAAATTTTGATTCAATAAAAATGTCAACAGTAATTATTCAAGCTGGGTAGTATCGTATAGAATTATGTAAGTGTATTACAAACTGTTGGATATCATAATTGAAAACAACTTTTGGGTTGTTTAGCAGTTTATAATCAGATTGGCCTTGCAATAAGCTTTTTTTAAGAAGGTCGTTTATGATGTAAAATGAACAAATTTAGCTCTTGCTTAACACAGAAATGTGTCCCTAGTTAAAGCATTGTTCTCTGTCATTTCACTATGTGGTAATTGTTAAATCAACAATCTGCCATATTATTGTTAATTATCTGCATTTATCACTAATAAAGACACATAAAAACACATGGATGAATGAACAGACAGAAGGACAAACAGACAGACAAACATATAAACAAACAAATCTTGAACAACAGATTGTTATACTTCTTTTTGGAGGGCTGTTCAAAAATATAATCCATAGTATATGTTAAAAGCTATTTGAAACTGCTGTACAAGTAGATATTCTGATTGCTAAATAATTAGGCATTTTCATGTTGTTATATTTTTCGCCAAAAAATAATTTGTTTCTGATTATATGTTAAAGGGAAGATAGGTTGGTTATATTTTTAGTTCATGAAAGCTTGTGGAATGGTAAAAAAGTGAGAAAATGCAGGTACCATTCTTTGGGCCTATTAAAATTTTTTAGATCACGGGGGAAAATTAGGGTAGGTCGAGTAACGAGAAACAAACAATTTTTTTACGCCTTAATAATTGAGATGAATACTTATCCAAGTTTACACTATTCAGATATTATGATACAATTTTTGTATAAATATGAACCATTTTGAATTTCAAATTTGGCATCTTCCAGATGTGGAATAAATATCTGTTACATCGGTCCATTTGTTATGACAATCACCCAATGATGAGACATTAGATGGCAAGTTTTTGTTACCTTGCACCCAGATGCTATTTTGATGAAGAAAAAGGGTTTTATTAGGGGACAAAGCTTGTCACCAGGAAGAAATTACTTTGACCTTTTATAGTGACAGAAATGAACCAATCTTTAACCTTGTGTTATGATGTAGGGATTTTTTTGGTCTAACACTTGTTGTATAATACAGCAATCATCGATTATAAAACAGTAATTTCTAGACTGTAAATGTCATGTACTAATAAGGACACATATCAGCAAATTTTTGCTATAATGACAATTTGCATTTAAAGTTGACATTTCCATTGAAATATCATTAGTTTAGTGCAGTCATTGTTTGTGTTTGTGTAAGTTTCGGTACATTATGCTACTTTATTTTAGCTGTATTGTAATTTAAGTGTTTACGGTAAATATTTCATTTTATTTATTGGCATTTGTTTATTCAGCCTTTGTCCATTTACAAACATAATAATTATGATCAATTCAAAGCAATAAATGTTATATGATAAGGTTTAGTACAGTCAAACCTGTGAACAAAGGCCACCCTAAGGAATGACATCATGCTGTCTTTATTCACAGGATGGCCTTTATTTAGAGGTAATTTTGTTATAATATAAATACCCGGTAATCAATAAAGGTTTTAAAAGAATGGCCTTTATTCACAGCTTTGAGATCAGTTCAAAGTTTAATGACCCTAGACTCTGATGCTCAATGATTGTGGATGGTGAATTATGTTGGTGACTTTCCCTACACATCTTGACTGATAAAATAAGTTTAAACCACTTATAACTACTTCATCAACATGCTGTGTCCCCCGTGGTTTCAATTTTCTTTTTGTTATATTTTTCGCCAACACAATAATTTTGCATATGACGACATTTCATGATTATTGAGGTGATGTTTTTGTTGTTCATTATGTTTTAATTGCCCGTTATGTTATTAAGTGGTATTTTATTTAATAATTTATGTTGGCAGTCGACCTTGCTGGATTTCCTTTGGCTTCCTATCTTTTCGAACAAGCTCAGTCTTTATGCTGCAAATTTTACATAAAATTCAGAAAAGGGGAACGGTTAATTACTCCATGAACATGCAAGGTAGTAAAGATAAGTAATTGGAGAAATTCTACTTACATCAAGGTCTTGAAGCAATGGGAAATAATTTAGGACTTGACTCAGGCTTAAATTGAAATTAAGTTTGCTTGCCTTTTCATAACCAACCGACCGACAAAAATCCCACTGACTCTGGGAGAATTTTTTTTACAGAAAATAGCTGTAGAATGCTTCTAGATAGAACTCTCTCTATATATATGTCATCTTGATATTTTTCTGAAAAAAAAATTAAGAGTTGTTTTTCCAACCTTCTGTATGTTGTTTGCATGGATAAAATACTATTTTAATGGTCAGTTGTCATAGATTCACAATGACTTCATACCTCTGAATGATTTAACTACACAAGTATTTTCTGTTCCAATTTATCTTCACTTTTTACTTAATATTTCTTTTATGTGGTTAAAAAGCTTGTTGTGATGTTTTGCCCGGTAGATATTTATTTCAATTAACACATTTTATTCTGACTTCACATTACTTTAATTGCCATATAACAGATAGTCGTGTGTCATGAAATCTCTTTTAAGTTAGATTTGGAGTTATTTGGACACTTGAAATGAAAGTGGTGCAAGTCAGGTTGCTCTTTGTAACTTGAGAGATTAAGCACATTGTTTGTTGTTATGTTATTGCTCAAAGAAATTGATGACGATGTCTGATTGATAATAATGAAAAATAATTTTTTTTTATGACTGTGGGATAAGGAAAGGCCTGTAACAAGAGATAATTTTATCAACAGAGCGTTTATTAGAGTATATTTGGTAGATTTTTATTATCCCCCCTATCTGGGCGTCATGTAGTGATTGCAGCATTCGTGTTCTTCCATCATGATTTTGTGTTCTGTCTAAATAACTTTGACATCAAGAAGACTATCAGCAAGTGATTACAGTGTGCATGCAGGAGCTACAAATCTATCCCTTGCTGTTTGAATTATCACCCTTTATTAAATTTTCTAATCCTGATAATTACCCTAAAAGTATTGCATACAATGACATAGAGAGGTAATTAAAATTACAAGGACCATGGTGCTATCATACTTATGATATGAGTTATCTCCCTTTATTCAGTTTGCTTCTATAGAGCTAAAGTCTTAGAGTGCTAAAGTGAATTATTGAAAATGGCTTACAAAGCATAAGTTGTTTTTTTTTCTTCATAATTCACAATAATTGATGCTTCTGATGATTGCATGTCATAAATCAGTCATGTGCAGCTTAGCTTATTGTGTTTTTGTCATTTTTGTATTTTTTAATTTGTCCGAAAAAAGTGTAGGTCGTGCCTACGCTGCCTAAAGGAAGCTACATGTACGCCAGTGATATGTCAATTACAAATTTGTTAATTCCCAACATTGGTTTGAATATTAAAAGTATAGCTGACTGAGAAGTATATGCTTATAAATATTCAGTTTAGCCTTTTTTACATTTTAGTTGCTTCGTGTTCCCTCTAATAAATGGTTTAAAAAAGTACAAATCGTATGAAATCAAAACAATAGTCTTATTCTTGTATGAGTATGTTTATGATCGGAAAATTCGTATCAGGTTTTCGTTCGGTTTATCTTCGTGCAATGGAGATGTCAGACCGTTGAGTATCATGGTAAACATGCGGGGGTGTCTCCCCCAACAATTTATTTTGATGTATACTCAAAGCTACTTGTCTTATTTGATGTTTGTTTTCATTTGTTTGTTGTCGCTATGAAAGGCCTGCATTAAGCTCTTGTTATCTTGTCTTTGACATACTGACTGGGTAATCAACTGGCTGTAGGGGCATTTTACGCTTTAAACCTTTGTTAGAGTTGTTATTTATCTGTAAGCTTATTGTAGTAAATTACCTCAGAGTTCCAGAAACTTCACTTTAATACCAGTTCTTTTTGTTGATTTAATTTTATTTATAGCTTAGCTGAGCACAAAGTGCTCATGGTTGAGTTTAAGGTTTGTTTTAATGATTGCCATACATATATAAAAAATTGCAATCTTTATTTACATAACATGCTAACATGGGAGTGAAAAGGCAAGTTTATTTGACCAAATATGGGTGTAATATATTGCAAGAATCATCCCTTTACGTATGACTTTCAACAGGTCATGTTTTTGGATCTTGATGAGTTATCAGTTACCATAGGAGAAATTATCAACAATTGCTGATTGCAAACTTCATGTTGTGACTCTCCTAAGGAACCGACATACAAACAACATAAGCATTTTTTTACTCTCAATCTGTCAGATAAGCACTTTACCTCCTTAGCATTATTGTGCCAATATTTTATGTGTCAAAATCATTCTGTGCAAGCTATATAACTTCAGATGTCCTATAACATCATGTATAGATAAGGTACTGTAGCACCGGGTTCTCCATACATTACAAAAGCAAGTTGTCTAAAATCTGAATGGGAAATTATTCCCCTTATATAACCTGTGTATGCAAATATTTCTGAGTGTTCAGTATAAGTGCTAAGTCAATATTGGTAGTTATTATATATGTTTGTATATAAACTGTTCTTATTGCATAGATACAATATATACAAATACCTGTATAAATATAATATGTGGGTTAGTGGGTTTGTGATACAGAGATACAATGTTTACAGAATAATGTTTGCTTTTTGTATGATATCAGACAGTCTAAGTAAATATAGTTTTTGAGAAAAAATTGAAAATGTTAATTAAAAAATGAAAATCTTGATGTGGAATTTTGGTTCATTAATTTATTTCCTATTTGAATGACCATGTTATGAGATTTAAAATATTAAGTATTGAAATCTCTGATTGGTCAGTTCTGAGTATAGCCTTAAAACAGGCCAATCAGAAAATAATGGTTTTTCGTAAAGAGTGCACCATTGTATGTGTAGTAAACATCAAGGATGGTGATTTGTTGTTTGCCTGAGTTTCTGAAAGTGATCTTTGTGACTTAGTCTCAGATTGCTTTTAAAAAAAGTAGAGCTGATTTTATCCATTTAGAGTCCTGGAAGAATGGGATTGTGTTCTACTCCTATATGTATACGTATTTGACGCACCCAATTATGGACCAGTTTTGGATGATATTTGAAGCATGCATCTAATACATGAATGAATAAGGCACTATATCAAATATGTTTGGGCAATGAACTTTCTTTTATTATAAGTGCTGATTTCATTTTAATGTGATAAAAAAGTTGACTGTTCAGTACCCTGAAGCATAGCCTCTCCCCCTTTGATGGTGCGTTTATTTCCTACGTAGTTATTGTATTTTATCTGGGACTTGAAACATTCCTATTAAGGTTCATTTTGTATATACTCCTTAGAACAAGAAATATGATAAACTTCTATAGCTGCATTTAATTTCTAAGATAGTATGATTTGTGTGGTGTTTATTATCAAGTTATCCTTCATATTGGTATAAATGATACTGTAAACTTGGGTTAAAATTACTTTTTTGTCACAGTTGTTACAAAATTTATTTTGTTTGATGTACTAAGGTATTTTCATGGTATGATTTTTGTTCAGTGATCAGGACTCAGTCATCCAGGCATAAAGGAGATTTTTAAAATGTCAGCTTCTTTATTATAGGGCATGTTGTAATGATTTTTAATGCAATAGTCATTATTTCATTAAATTCAAATTAAGTTTGTTTGCCCTTTACCAACCAACCCGAAAAATCCTTGAATACTTTAAGTAATTATTCTAAAATTGAAAAGCTGTAATGTTGAATTGTATTACTAATTGTTTGGTTAATTGCAACCAATTCAGCTTAACTATATAATTCCACTTGTAAAAGTGGTTTCTTTTTCCAAGGTACAGTAAAACCTCTCCAGAGCGGCCCTCTGTAGAGCAACAACCTCTCTATAACAACTCCTTCAAAATTTCCCTAAACTGATATTTATTGTAAATTTAACCTCTGTAGAGCAACAACCTCTAAACAACGGTCAATATTTGCAGCTTCCACAAGGTGTTGCTCTACGGAGGTTGTTAAATTTTCATGTATAATTTTTTATTATGTCAATTCCACGTTTTAATGCCTTTAGAATTACCATAAAGATTTGTGTTGGAAGCACTGGTAACTCACAGGTAACTGTATCATGAATAGATTATAAAAATATGAAAAAAAATTAAAAAAAACAACATATTAACATATTAATAAATATTTTTTTTAAATATTTTTTTAAATATTTTTATAATCTATTCATGATACAGTTACCTGTGTGGTAACTGTCTTACCATTCATATACCATTCATTTAACCATTCATATACCATTCATATAGTGATGTTCATTAGTGAAGTGTCTCTTAAAAGCATAGTGACATCAAAATGAGACTATCTTGCAGTGAGAAATTGAAAGTCTATGTAAGTCATGTTTAGTTTTTGCATTAGTTAAATTCTTTTTACACCAACAGCCAGTGTCAGTGGCGACTTTTCCTTCTCAAAAGATGTAGGAAGACCTTGAGTGTACACCTTAGTAAAATCACGTAAAATCACTAACTTTCTAAAAGCTAGCTGGACAGCTTCCCCATTTGTGAAACTGGTCCTGGGTGGGTTCAAACTGACTACTAGTCAGGGGCCATGACCGCTTGACAACAGAAGAGTAATTATGGCGTATTCCACCATCTACGTTGACAGAAGAGCAGTTTTCATTCATATATTGGTTGGAATATTAATTGATTGAGTGTTCTCATATGTGTGTGCAGGTGAATGAACCCAATGAGTTCTTGCACGACTAACTTCAGTTTGATGTCTGTATAAATAGGTTAATTATGGTAAAATACGTCATTTCATCCTGTATACAGTATATTTAGTTGCATCAACAGGTTATTTACCCTTCATGTAAGATTGACTGATGAAAAAGTCATTAGTTCATAAAATCTAGGCTCATCTGATCAATGGATTTCTTCACACATTGGTAAATTTTGTGACTACAAAATGTAATTCATATTTGATAACTTTTTAAATGATTTACATTTGAATGGAAAATACAGTTGTGTCTCATTAAGTCAAACTTACTCATATATATCAAAATATTGGATATGTCAAACTGTAACATGTAGTCTTGAATGTTTTTGTTCTATTTTCCATATATTACAATGCTCGATGCCAATTCATTAATCTCAAAATTCTGTTTATGTCAAACTGTAATTTTTTGACGTGACTCTAATAAGCATGCATGTACGTAGTTTGAGTTGTTTATCTCAAAGTTGGAGCTGATCGGCGAACAACGGATTGTTTCGCACCTATCTAGGCATTTTGCTAATTGAACTGAAAGCTACACGATATTTACAATCATGTGACAAACATAATCATGGATAAGTTTAGTGCACCACAACAGGTATTTTACTCTCATTTAAAGTAACAGTAAGAAGAGTAAACAAATACAAATCACTTATGACTTTGGCTTCAGTGAGTAGCCAAATACTAGGATAATCGTGCCACTACTGATATTGTTGGATTGCAGTCATTTTAAAATGATGTATGTGTGCTTGATATAAATTTGGTTCCAAAAATTGTGATTAAGATTGCAACAAAGCATTTCTTCTAACAGATTCTGTACAGACAGCTTACATATCTGAATATTTGTAAAGTTAAATACATTATCTTTTCGAATTCAAATAACAAATATTTAATATGCATAAAAAATATATTTACATGTATATATCACAGCTCAACATATGACCCAAATTAGTCTATTTTGTGAAAGTTAAGCTGATATTTGAAACTGCTATTCTTGTTCATCACTGCCTTTGGAGGAAAATTGACATTTTTGTAGATTTTTCATATTTAAGGGAATGACCTGCCACAATCCATATAATTATGCAACTGGGTTGCCTTGATACAAGTTCTTTACAAGGCGTTTTCTCTGAAACATTCTTATTGGTCAGTTCATATTTCTACTTTCAGTTAAGTCAGACGACCCTGACCCCCTTTCACTCTTCATGTATCCTCGGTTTGCCATAGTGACCAAGAACGATCACAAGCATGCTGCATTGTATCCACCAATCAACAGACAGCGAAAGAAGAATGAAAAGTTTACAAGGGAGATAATTGAAGATTTTGCAAATTCTTACCTTCAGGATCCCAGTGACTGGATTATTGACACAGAACATTTTTGATTTTGTTTTCTTCTGCAGTATTACCATAATTTAGTACAAATAATGTAATATGTCTAATTTAAAATAGGTATTGTTCACTTTAATAGATTATCAAGCTTCCTTCTTGATTCTTGTTGAAACAAAACTAAAGGAAAATGGAGAGTATATTTAATATAAATATATATAATAATTATGCTTTTCATTATTTTGAAGTTGATTTTCCAATATACACATTACAGTAACCTAAAATAACTAATGGTTGCATGACAGGCCAATGTTGATATTTATGTAGTTGATTCAGCAAATTTATGTTTACTGCTACACAAATTATCAAGTTACTAGAACACATGAGTAAACATGTGCTCAGTTCAAAGTGTGTTTTTGTTTGTTTTCTTCTAGTTCATCCAACTATGTGACTGCTAAATAAAAATTTCACCAGTTGGTTAATAAAATGTTTACCAGAATGTTTAAAGGGACTAGACCCCTGATTTATGTAACTCCAATTTTTTTTTTCGAAGAAAATCAAAATTTTATTTATCTGATAGTGATACTTGCTTCTGTCTAAAAGCAAAAACTTGGTGGTAGGTACTATAGTATTACAGTTTTAAATATAAGCTTTTCTTCTTCCTCATTTTCATAAGGTAAAACACATGTGTTACCTTGTTAGTACTTAATGCATCAGTATCAGGGCTCCCTATAGAAGTAAGGGACATTTCAGTTGAGCAAGGCATATACATGGTGTCTTGTTATCTTTTATGTTCCATTTATAATATCATTTTTTATACCAAAATAAAATAATTATTATTATTTTTGTTATTATTATAGGATAGTATCAAAGTAACATTTGTAAATAATGCTAAACTCATACTGTAATTTGTGAGTTATTTTGTGTGATTCTGATGTCGGGCTGAAATTAACTCCCTTTAATTGAATATTCATCATGATACAATACAACATTCATATTCATTTAGATAACAACAAAGTTCAGCTATTTAATAGAGCCTTGCAATATCCCAGCAATAATCTGAAATTTTCATTTGTCCACACATTTCTTCATCAGATATTTTTCATATGTATATACGTGTACTTGTAATTGCGCAATTTCCCACTATTATTTATTTTTTTAGATTGAAGATGCATTTAATATTCTTTATTTATATTTGTATACTTTTTGAAGAAAAAAACACTATTTTATGTACCAAACTGCTGGTCAGTAATGTTTTGTGTATTCTTTGTCTAATACTATGTCCATATATGGAAGTATTAATTGTACAAAAAAGTTTATTTACAAATGTTGCATAAAATGTAAATTATAGCTTATCTAGTATGTAAATGGCTTGTTTGGAACATGTTATTTTCTCTGTTTTGATATATCATGTTGGTCAATAGTAAACTATAGATGCGTTAACCTAAAGTATCAAAATATTGAACAGAATCAAAGTTGTTGTAATACATTTTACTTATGTAACAAGCGCCCGGTAGCAAGGACGCAGCACGAGAAAACAAACCTTAAAATAATAGCTTGCGTAAGTTTCCAGTTGGCTCCGTAGATGAAGGATTGGCGTGAAACACTTTGGTACCAAACTTCATGTAGGTGCTTGTTCGGTCTAAATTGATCACGGTTCATGTAAGAATGCTGGTTTAAAAATAATGCTGATTTATACATTCTTTGTAATGTTGTAGTAACTTGTTGGAAGATGTTTAACTTTGAAAATATTGACTGGGTTAGTCTTCAGACCTTATACTTACTACATTGTACATTTTGTACATCAATACTCAATGAATTTTCTTAATGTTGTATATTGTTCGTGAATGTTACTTCAAATATTGCAAGTGTTGTTTCAAATATTTTATGCTGGGCCTTACAAGATAAATTTGGCTGTAATACCCCTTTTGGGACATGGGATTTGGGCCATTTTATAGGCAGGACACAGGACTCTGTGGTGAAATGGGATGCGGGACTCACTATTATTCTTAATGGGACGCGGGACTCGCTCCTTAAAATATGGAGGGATGCAGGACTCAATGGAAAAAAATAAAAGGGACACAGGACTTGTGAGGAGGGGGTATTTAACAGCTCCATAAAATGAATATTTACTGGCGAGTCTAGGAATGCAGCTTTTCCAATGTAGGTTTTAAGGAAGATGAATACCTCTTGTAGGATCTTGTCAGTTGTCAGGTGTACCAATCATTTAACTACTGACGTATCAATTTTTGGAAGCTGATGATAGTTCAGCTTTCCATAGCTGTCACTCGCTAGGCGCCCATGAATTTTGATGCGTACCTAAGTACTGTGTTTTTCTACATCCGCCAGGCAATTGTTTAGCAGGTTACCATTCAACGTTGCAGTGCAAGTCGGTTAAGTTCAGTTTCTATGAATACTTTCAGTACTTTGATTTCTACTTTCTACACTGTACCTTACTGTTAACTGCTTATTGCAGTATCTCCAACAGTTAATGAATTGCCATGATGGCTGAACTATTGTCCTTAAGTCTTTAAAACCTTGCGAACAGCCTTAAAAAAACCCTGTAGATATGGTATGTACCTGAAGCATTTGTAGAGTTGTTTTTGCCTTGTTTTGCTTGAATGTAAGTTTAATGCCCTGTGTATGTACTTAATGCAGAAGTCTCCATTTTGTGGTAATTATCTACAGTTTTGTTTAGCTCGTACATTATTTACCTGACATATTATATAACACTAATATTACCCCTACAGGTAAACAGCACCTGTTGTAAGGAGTTTATACTTCAACTAATTAGTTTAATTTATTTTTTTTAAATCTTACTAATGTTGCAGATCCAGCATTTTTATCTAATTTACATGTTATATCAACAAATGCACCTTTTTAGAGGTTTTTCATGAAAATCGATATTTTCATAAAAAAATTAATTACATTTAGTATTTAATTAACTTTCAAATAAATTTTATGACACAATGATTAATAACTTATGATATAATACATTTTTTTTTATTCAAATCTAGAAAATTTCAAATTTTGTTCTATTGATCATTTGATTAACATTTTAGTTAATTTTGAAATGTAACACTTATTTATGAATAATTACATCAAGAGAGTCTTCTGAAATGTTTTTTTTGTTACTTTTTTAAATGATTTATAAACATATTTATGATTTGTATGACTCTTACTGATTATTAGTGATTTACTGGTAATATTACATACATAAAGTAACCAGAAATTATTTGAAACTTTGTCTTCTAAGACCATCCTTAAAAATATTTTGTTTACTTTAGCGCTCTCTACTCACCAAAAATGCCTGTACCCAACTTTTTGTTGGCTTCTCAGGATTTTTTAATTCTTATTATAAGCATTCTGACATGTATTTTGGGTTAAAAATGAAAAATAAATTGTACAAAAAAATCCCCACCTACTGTACCTACCCACTATGTCGTGTTACAGCAAACAATTTTTTTTAAGAATGGCCTAAAGGACATCAAGATGTATGGTTACTATGAAACAGGCTCCAGACACTCGTTCATTTTCGATATTTACTCAAAGAAGTAAATGAGTCTAATTATCTCGTTATCAATTTGTTTAAATCGATTGTTTTGCCATTGCTTTTTTTATGTGTGACTTATTTTTCATATTGGATCTTTCCTGTGGAATGTCAAACATTTAATGTGTTTATGCATTTTGTATATCATTAAAATTCTATTATACAAAAAAGAATGTTTTAGAAATGTTTTGGATGAGGCCTAAAATTTGTTTGTGTCTGGTCACATGCTCAGTATACATAGGGTCGGGAGATGGGGGCTTATATTTGGCTCCTGAAAACTTGTGGAAATGTAAAAAAATGAGAATGTTTGGGTATCATTCCTCAGACCAAATACAATGTCTAGGAATGCAGGAAAAAATTAGGGTCAGTTGGATAACCAGAAACAAACTTTTATATGGCTGATCAGTTGATGAAAATAGCAAACATTGAGATTATCTTGAATGTGTCTTAAGTATTCTGATTACAAATTGATGAGAACTTTTTGTATGCAACTGTTTACACACATCTAGCATTCCATTGTTATGATTGCATATATATTTTACACTATATTCCTAAAGCTGTGATACTTATGTTTTAACAATATTGTTCTGGTTTTTTCTATTACTCATAATAATATGTTATAATCTGATATGTGACTGGTCTTACCTTTCTATGAATATTTGTCAAAATGTAGATTTTCCTCCACATTGCCAGTTCCTTGTTATAATCTGATATGTGACTGGTCTTACCTTTCTATGAATATTTGTCAAAATGTAGATTTTCCTCCACATTGCCAGTTCCTTGTTATAATCTGATATGTGACTGGTCTTACCTTTCAATGAATATTTGTCAAAATGTAGATTTTCCTCCACGTTGCCAGTTCCTTGTGAAAGGACGAGATAGTACTGGTTAGAATACAATCCACAAAAAACAGGCAGCTGTATATGACTGAAATATCATTGAAAAATGGTGTTTAAAAATTGACTGAAATGAAAACTGAGTGAGTTTTCAAGCATACCTGGCTCATTACGGGTTCAAAGCACAAGTACTTTTTAAAGTGAAGATAAACACTCTTTTATTTTTGCTTCGAATGATGTCTGTGAGTGTAGGAAGGATCAGAAAATTTTGTATGAAATCATTTCAGTCTAATCCTAGCCTGTGGTGTTCAGGCAAAACGTTTATTGTAAATATTTTAGAAATCTTTTTTGCGTTAATTTGTGTCTGTCGTACATAAATTTGATAAAACAATTTTAAATGATATGCATTTAAGATGTCTGCATTTTTTATGCGCAATGCAAATTTACATTTTCCCATTCTTTTAACTTTCACGAGTTTTTGTAGTTTATTGTATGTCACTACATTAAGCACCAAATTAAACTTGTGTTAAAAGTTTTTAAGCCTATTTTCATGGAACAACAGTCCTAATTTCAACAACAGTAATGATAAAGCAGTTTTCAAGGTCATTTACTTTGAATTTGGCCTTGACCTTGGAAAATCATGTGCTTGTAAAATGGTTCAATTACATCCCACTTGATAGATATGTATATTTTGAAACAATTACATGAATGATGAGAGTCTGATTATCATGGTGGTGGTATCTTAACTATGTAATTGTTCATTTATATAATAAGTTTGTACTATTATGAATAAATAATGACATAGTGTGTAGACAAGTATTTTTCATCACATGACATTCGGATGATAAATTGGTAGAAGTGTTTTATAAGAAGTTTAATGTTACATTTCATAGCTTGTGCCTGTTTGTTTTATAAGTGCTTTCAAATAAATTAAGGAATGAATCTCTTTTTTCGAGAAATCCACTCATCTTCATTGTCTTGCAAACTTACTGTACAAAAGTTGCTTCATATTGGTACTATAGAAATTCTTGACCTCGATTTTTTCATGTACATGTTATGCATCATGTTGAAGCAAGCATTTCTAGGATATGATTTGCATTTTGCTGACTGTTATAATTATGTATCTTGCTTTTTTTGCTGTTTTCTGATTTACCAAGTTTCTGCTTGTTTTACTGTTGACCCTCATTTAGCGACCAGCTTAATGCTAAAACCACCTTAATATGACACCCATTTATGTGCAGACCACCTCATTATTAAGGTCAATTTATTCAGATCTAAAAGTGCTCTCGATATGGAAGTTTTACTGTATCTGTAATTGTAACATACCTTTACTGTAATACAAATGTATTTGTAACATACCTTTACTGTAATACAAATGTATTTGTAACATACCTTTACTGTAATACAAATGTATTTGTAACATACCTTTACTGTAATACAAATGTATAGCATTGTATTGACTTTATTGTTGGTAATTTGAAATTAATTCAAAACAATGTAAGCTTTATTTTGTATTTATCTTATTTTAGACACTGAATAGAAAATTTTCTTTATTATCTATTTTATTTTTCTATTCGCATTTACTAACTGGTACCAATGATTTGTTTAGATAATTTCACCAAATTATGACTTGTTCCCTGTAGTCCAGTCAAATTAACAGATGGGGTAGGACTAAATGGTACATAATTTATTTTGTTATAAAACGATCATGTATATGATAACTTACATAAAAAATAAAATAGGCCAAAATCTGACCAGTTTTAACAAAATAAATAAGCTTTTCATTTTCGGATAATTTCACTATCCGAAAACCGGTACAGTTGCGTATAAAATCCGTATTGCCTCGTACTTTAGTGCGTCGTTTTCATTAATTGACGTCTAATAAATCAGCCTACTATCGTCTTGATGTTCTTAGGAGTTGATATACTAAGAAATCACTCTATATAGCTGAATATCTACCTAGCTATATTAAGGTATGATTTTGATAGTCGGTTATCAATAAAGAGTCCTAAATGTATACTTGACCAGGCTTACGTTAATGTATTGTTGATCACGACAGAAGGCTTTTGGAGCCTGTTTTTTTGTACTGAACGTTTCAAAAGAGGAATCTTTGGTTTAGTATCCCACTTTCTATCAAATGAGACCACACTTTTTGCGGCAAAACCGTACATGGGGTGAATATGTATATTATATCACGGACTCCCGACTTTTTATTTGTCTAGAAAAACAAAGAATGAACATATGTTTTCTTCCTATTTTTGTTCATGTTTATCAAATATGTGAACAATGAAGAGTGACTCCTTGCAGAAAAAATGACTTTTTATGAAAATACAAATAGAAATAAATGTAGCAAACTTCCAAAAATGTAAACCAATGAGAAAGTAATGATAATGACTGGCTTTTCGATAATCACTGAGATTGGGATCTATCAAACATATGACAGCTTATCAATCCGCATTTTGCGCAAGTGGGTAACTAATTTCAAAACTAGACATCTGATGTGAATGAATAAAGAATAAACAATAAAAATATATCAACTTACTATTAAAATAGTTTAAGTTATTGCTAGTTTTCATAGCATAACCAATTGCAGCAAAGAAATGATGATTGGTCCAATACTGTTCATGGTTGTTTCGTGCATGCAGGTGACTAACATGCTGCAGATGCTTTGTAATTTTCGATTTAGGCTGAATATCTTCACCGAATATTACTCAAACTTACAACCAGGATAAAATCAGATTTCTGAGCGAATGTCTCATCTATTAAGGAAGACCAACTGAGTCCAAGTATGTATAACATTTCAATTTTTAAAATAGTTTAATATATCATGGATAGTAAAGAATATAAAATGTTATGTATTGAAGAAAAATTATGATAAACACTTCCTGAGCAGACGAATATATTCTTAATATATACTTTAAAATTTATACTTTCGTTATTTGTTTTTAAATTGACATTGTTATCCGAAAACATTGTCTTTCTGTATCTATTAATGTCATGATATTATAGGCTGAAAGTTAACATGTAATACTTGTATTGCAAAATTAAAGAGACCTTCTACACAAATATTTAGCTGATAAGCCAAAATAAAACCTGACATTACAATAACAGTTGATCAACAATACCAATAATTTGTTGCGGCCGATGTCAAACATACATTCAAACGCGATTATTACGCGGTCAGTGCAGTACTTTTTCACGTGAGTTGAAAAATGGTTCACTTCATACGATTGCATTATTACATATCTACAAGTATTCTCTGAGGTCAAACAGAACAAGTTGTTTCGTTAATTTTACTGACCAATCATCCAATTAAGACTCTGTTTCCATGAAATAACCCATCTCAAATTTTACATGGATGTGTTTATAAATGAAATAAGCTGAAATTAAGATTAGAACTATTAAGACACCTATAAGTAAATAGGAATGTATTAGGATAATGATATTTTTACTGCAAGAACAAAATTAATCTTTTCACAATAGCGTACAACAAATTCAAGTACAACTGCACAGTTGAGTTAATTTCTATTTAGAGTCGACCAGCAGCCCCTTGCAATCTCCATGATCTGAAGTGGGCCCTTGTGCAGGAATGGGGGAATATTCCCAAATGGGTATTCTGGTCGTATGCGCTGTCGATGAGAGAGAGGAGGCCAGTTCGATTGGTCAAATGGAAGAGCTATCGGAAGATTAATCGTCTTCTAATTTTAGAAGCTCTTCTATTTATTCCGCCCGATGGGTAGAAGAGGGGGGCGAAATATTATTCACATGACCATACAGCATGACCAAACAAACAATACCGTTTGAAATTGCCTTTTCTTAAAAACCCTATTGTTTCCACTCACAATAAAAAAGAAAGCTTTAATAAATGCATTGTTTACAGTGTCAGCGTGTTCAATAGTTTATCCATATGATTCAAAGATTATTGGGATGCAGACATTTCGGCCGCGATTGCGTTCGATTGGGTTTCTCTTCTAAGCTCTTTCAGCTGGCGTATTCTCTTCTTACGAGAGTCCAATTGAACCGGCCTTAGATGTTCATGTTGTGAGAGCCATTTGAGGACATACATTATGAACTAATAATTATTACTCGGACGTATAACTTGTTCCGCTAAATTAACTAACTTTACAGATTATTAGAATTTTGCGTCATAAGCCATTTTGTGAATCGGGATTTTACAATTATATTTCTGATTTGTTAAGTTTTATATCTGTATGTTTATCAAGTCAGACCAAATAATGGGGAAGTATGACTACAGTGTTCAGTTAACTATATTCAAAGTTTAAACAAAACACGTTAAGGCCACACCAATTTAATTACAGTACTTGTTCATCCGATTTGTCGCTCCTATTATTATTATCAAAATTAGAAAAATAATATTATTATTTTTTTATTTTTGCTTCCTATTATCGCTTGCTCATTCCCACAATGTTTTTTTTACAGATAAGTGCTGGTCTTAAGGTACCCACAGTTGTCTCGGCTGATAAAAATTCTGACTCCTTTCGTTCCGGGTGATTCAACAATTTTCATCAGAAAACAATTGAATAAGGACATTAAAAGCGTTTTTACTGGTAAACGGTAACAGTTATTGAAATAAATGAACACATACTTTTTTATTCGCATTCCCACTTTCTTGTTTGAAAGAAGGAATTAAAGATGATATTTTTCAAAAATATTTCGCCCGCTCGCTAAAATCGGAAAAGTAAAAAGTATTATTAAAAAAATATTTCGCTCGCTCGCTTGCTTTCGTCAGAAAAAAATCTTATGAACAAGTTATTAAATTGGTGTGGCCTAATAAATAATCATAGTAGATGGCATTTTATTAGTGTCGGGTTAGAAATGCCTACAAGTGCATTACATTGATACATGTACGTATTTACAAAGCTTTGCCAGATTTTCATAGGAAACTCAATATAAAATAAAGAATGATCAGGGATGCAGTCAGTCTGGACTGAAGGAGTGTGAATTTTCGGACTTCATGAGGTATAGAATCAATGGGCCGCGGTCGTGATCCAGTAGTTAAGTGTGCTGGGCTTGTTGATTTCCTTATGTGGAGAAGTTGTCAACTCCATGTAGGATGGTAATTAAGCAAGTATTTGTTAGAATGCAGTCTGGGAAAACTGGTTTGGTGAACTGGCCGTCGTTGAATATCGTTGAAAACAGCGTTAAACGCATCGAAACAAAGACCCACCATGAATGATGGATGCAAATCAAATACCTTAGTTAGACCATATCATGATGGAAACCAGGAGCGTAGCCAATTTTGACTCTGGGGTAAAAATTGTTGGATTTAGATTGAAGGATCATTAGACATGGCGTCAAATAACAAAGCTATAGGCCTTTTCGCTTTGGAGAGGAATTTAGGATTTTTTAACTATTTTAGTTGCCATGGCAACCAGACTTCAAAATGGATAACTAATTTTTCAGGAATCTGAAAGAGATCTACTTTCTTACGGGTTCTGTTGTAAAGATCTGTAAAATTTTATAAACTTTCACGAGATTAGTCTAATTTCTATGTTACCATAAGTGGGTGGGGTAATTTAACATCTAATTTTGACTTCAAACAGTACAAATGCTTAAACATCTTTTATTTTTTGTATTTTTGTATTATGCAGGGCTGATACTATTCATGTTTTGTAAAATTTAATTGATATTTATAATTTATCTGATGTATTTGTTGAAGTTATCGAATCAGTTAACATGCTATTGACGTATTATTTGATAAATGATGGCCTATACTTAAAACGAATTTCTGGAAAAACGGCCGATCCGATTTTGTCCTATTTTATTCCTGATATTGTAGAAAGTCTAAGCTTTCAAATGAGCCATATTTCATTTCTGTACCATTTTGTCCTGGGTTCGACCAAAATTTGTCATAACTTGACTAGACTACTGTAAAATGTTTTATATAAAGCAACACATGGGAATAAACATTCTGCCACTATGTTGTTGTTGTTGTTATCTACACATGTTGTCATATTGGTTTGCAATGTCTTTGGAGGAGCCTCTTTGAGCAATTAACATCCTTCTATAGCAACATCCTGTTTAGTACAAAAACATTTCAAGAGCAAGATCTTTTCCTGTGCAACATTCATTCTAGAGTAACATCTTCTTAAGAGCAACATCCATTTAATAAATGAACAACATCATAACATCCATTTAGAACAACATCATAACTATTACACCAAAGTTAACTACATTATCACAGCTCTATTGTAGTTTGTTTAATTATATGGTTAATCGATATTCAGAATATCATTGATACAATAACTTCTACTGTAACTTCAGTACATATTTTTTATCTTAACTGAGTAGGTCATCTAGCCGTTCATTGTCCATTTTAGGATTGCAACATGAGAAAACTAATTTGTACTGTGTTAATAGTGTAATAATCAATTTCAACAGTTTTTGACAAACAATAATATTAACTACTAGTTCGTGTTCTTGGCTCGTTAACAAGTGAATACATACATGCAAAAAAACTTTCAATTCAGTGCATATAAGTAAAGTCTTCAACAATTTTAGAAAATCTTAAGGTTGGTCCCCAGCTTGAGAAAACATAAATCCTTGTGCCAATAAAACTTTCTCGTGGTTTAGTCATACTTACTTGTACATTGTACTTAGTTGCCACATATCGCTGTAAGAAAAAAAGGAATAAGTAAGTTCAACCGTTTGTTTAAACAAAAAAGGTGTTTAAGTCCTCCTACAATACAATAATTTCCCCATGGTTGATGCAGTCTGTACCGAGATGACATTTGGCACCAGGAAATTGTACTGAAAACGAAACAAAAACTGCGAAATACGGGAGAAGATGAAGGTATAACTTAGTGGTAAAATGTCACCGTTTTATTAATGAGTGACAACGAATTAATTGTATCCATGACAACGAACTAATTGTTACAATGTCAATATAATTGCTGACACTTTTTAATAATGAGTTTTGTTTTGTTTCATTTTCTATTCGTTTTTATAAAATCGTTTGTTTTAACACAATTAATAGTGTAAATTTGTAAAAAATAGTTTCTATGATGTGGTACATTTGCGCTTTTACTCAAAATAGTTTTGTTTCTTTGTTAAATATGTTATTCATTTTTTCCATTTATGGTAAAATGTTCTTTTATCGAGCTGAAGATGTCTTTCATTGTATAGAATGATTGAAACACGAACGTTAATCAATTTAAAAACTCATGATTTATTTTCATGGCAGGGTTAATTGTATCATTCTGAATCGTTCAATGACGTATCAATATTTGTATTGAGTCTCAGCCAGTTTTCCAAGAAAGTTTATATTTAGCCAATGGTTTTC
Organism: Lutraria lutraria; assembly: GCA_964023205.1. NCBI lineage: Eukaryota > Metazoa > Mollusca > Bivalvia > Venerida > Mactridae > Lutraria > Lutraria lutraria. The sequence continues at coordinate 25,164,297 of OZ026838.1, forward strand.
TGTTTCATGTATGCATTAACTTGCAAGTGCCATGCGAATTTCTAGCAGAACGTGACAGAAAAATATATGTTTTGTGTGATGACAATCACGGATTAACTTCCGACTGAAAAAAAAATACATCAAACCGGTGATCTTATGTCATCTGTACCATTTAAACTTTACTGTAACCGTACTAAGTTCAGACGGGCTACCAGTGATAAATTCTGATCATTCGTCATGCATGTATTCTCTTTTCTCTTTGCTATCAAGGATTAAATGCAAACATCGCGTGAAAATGTCTCATCAAGAAAAACAAATGTGCAATATATTAGTTCCCGTTTCACGTATTAAACGGAATGTATTGTTTCCGCGGTCCACATCGATATATTGAATAGTTGTATAGTAATATATATTTTGTCAAGTACATACATACAGTAACACACTCATGTACCGTTTGGGCACGTGTACCGTTTGGGGCATTTCATATAAAAGGTATTCGGCCCCAGATTATCAAGAAAAGCATAGTAATACAATCTTACAAAAGTTTCTTTGTTAGTTCGAGAACTTGAGTTGCTTGAAATGAAACTTTCTGCCAGAAATTGTTCAATAATATTCATAGAGTAAGCCAAGTACGGTACTTGGCTTACTGTATGAATATTATTCAACAATTTCGAGAATGTATACATGTCTGTGTCAATTTGATGTAAAAATAACGGTGCTTCTGGAGTTCACAAAATACGGATGTGCTGTAATTAATAAATCTAAGGTCTGGTCTCTTTAACGCACTGCACATTCTGCAGGCACAACACCTGACCTTGTGTGATAAAAAACGTCATTAACTTGATATGTCTTTGATGGTCGGCTGTCGGTACTGCTACAAAGAATATAGTTCATACTGTGACAGACGACATTGTGTGGCTCACGTGACATATCTGACAGTAATGGCGCGCGGCGAGTTGGGTCTTACACCTTGGCTGACATATATCAAAGGTGGACATCAGATGACCATTCTAATTTGTACTGATTATGAACTGTACCATTAACCGGACGTTTATTACCCCGGATATTAATTTATTATTTACCTCATGATTAAGCACTTCCGGAGAGCGCACTGACATCTTTTTGTATCAGATCTCGACCGGCTTTGTGAGAAGTCCTTAAAACCATGAGAAAATACAGCGTTGACCAAAATGAACATCTGGCCACTAAAAAAAAACAGGCGACAATTAACACAATGATTTACATGAGTAACTCTTTATGATTTTCAAGCGCTTAATTTATCGTTTTTTATTAGCCTCTTTGTGAACTAAACTTACTCATAAATAATCGCACACATCTCGAACTATAAGTATACTCAAAATACTCATTCAACTTAATTAGTAGCAGAGCTTTAAAGAATTTCTAAAAAAGTATATAGCGTCGTATATTATACATGTACGTAAGCCAGAACGCAAGGCAGGAACGAAGCGAATTTGATTATTCGACAAGTTTGAAATATTTCACAACGTGTATCATAAAATATACAAGTACAATTTGCAGTCATATTACGAACATTACTGTCTTCTACTGTCGTGTGCTTGTATTTTATACGACAATCATTTAAACAGTTATAGCTATAATAATTAGAATTTGGTCATGGTAACATAACACATAAATTTTCTCTCGACAAGCCTCACTGTTAACATGTTTTGTGACAGCTTTTCGTAACTAGATGAGTTGTGTATGCTGTATGAACTGTCCTTGCTTCTTAAAGTGACCCTGTAAATGAGTTTTCAGACAATTAACACAGTTCTTATTGGTAATAATGTCGAAAACGCCACGCTCATCTTGGTTACACCTCTCTCAGACTGTCAGACTCCGGACATTATTATGGTACAAGTCGCTGTTTTGTGTCAGGTCAAACGGATTTCAAGCCATTTCATACATTTCCAAATAAAATGATATATATACACTCTATTTACCTAGGGAATATACTTATTAGTGTGTGCTCATATTTACCCATAACCATAAGCACAGGGCTTTTTTTTTACAAACAGTAGACACTAAAATACAGAAAACTAAATGTTTTTGTCTAAAGGTTCAAAATTGGGGTTCAAAATTCTTTTGAATTTTGTTTTTTACCCTCTTACACATAATTTCGTAAATACAATGTGATGGAAGCTGAACATACGTAGACTTGCACCGAATCATGGAACGGGAACCAGTTTAACATTTGCATGGCGGGTGCTTTATAGGTCCGTATCAAAATTCGTGCGTGACGAGCGATTGACGACAATAAAAGCTCGTTCAGCTTCCAAAACCATGCGATGCTAACCGATAGGATAATTGACTTCTTCTTCTCTTCTGCTCTCTGGGGCCTCGTCGTACAGTGACTTCATTGAACTGAGTTCAGAAATACATTTTTGTATATTCTAAACACAGCATTGACCAAAGCTGATATATTATAGCTGTTGCGTTGGATTGTTTCTGGAGTCATGATACTGATAGCGTATTAAATGAAAATGACTGATGTGTTGGAAAATAATTTAATAGAAACATTCCAAAAATCACATACTTTTTTCTTATTCAAAACATACGATTAACCTCTCTGTAAATGAACTATCGATCGCTTATTTATGTGAACTACTTTACGCGTGACTGTCACACTCGTGTCTCGACATTGGATATAAATCTGATATGATTATACAAGTAATTTCTTTGCTATATTAATTATACGTAACAAATGAAAATGAGAATGTTTTCGGACTTGCCCGGAATGACCTTGCACACTGCTTCGTGTCACCAAATCCGCTCAGTGGCCATATCAAAATTAATAATTATTTTATGACAGTAGCGCAATGTAGAATGCTTCGGGGCTAAGTATTTAAACAATAAATGAAATATGAACTATTAGTGTCACATGTCTTCTCTGGGAATAGATATATTGAAATGTATTTATCAATGTACATGTGGGCACGGTCCGTCATCAGTACGAAGGTTTGTTACTATCAATACAAATCACTTCATGTCCGAAAAAATGATTTACGAGTCTGGTGATGAAAATCTCAACCTTGATCATTTTGGCGTAAAATATCTGTATCTGGTAACATTACATGCTAGTTAAAAATGGGGTTGGTAGATGGAGGGATATCATTATTGAAAGCATGCGCAAAGGTAAAAAAGTGAGGTGGTGGATGCACTGTGTATCGGGCCTAATGAAAAGTTGCAGAGAAACAAAATGCGTAGGTCGAGAAACCAGAATTATTTTTTACGCCCTAACATGACTATATTTTAAATAGACTTACTCTATGTTAAAAATAAGATTTTATTTTGCAGTATTCAGGGGATCGTATCTGAATTTTAACATCGAATATTTTGAACAATGCCGGACGACTTATACTTTATATAAAGATGGAAGAAATACTTCTCGTTGTTTAAAAAGAAACAGAGCGTTGGACAATCTGGTATAGAATATATCATATTTAACACTAGGTATCATATTTAACCCGAACTGTTAACTTCTGTCACCTTATAGAACCTGGGGATAGTTGTCTCCATGTGTGAATGTATGTGTGTGGGGGGTATCGACTATGACCAACCCAGACAGAGGAAAAACAACAGTATTTTATTAATTATTTGACTGGTTCGTTATAATTATGGACATTGACTCTACCACCATATAAAAACCGTGAAAATTCAGGCGTTTTTGTTAATTGTTTACTGTAATCAAAAGGATGGGCTTACTGAGACGGCTGGCACCTCCGTGTTCGACTGGTTATTGACTCTGCTAGTAGTTACAAGACATTCACCGCTGCCGAGTTCCAATCCCACCTTGGACCAGACGTTCCCGTGTGAGGACTTACAGAAGGTCGGTGATGGTTCTACCTAGACGTAGAGCTGGAAAAGTCAGACACTGTCTGTTGATCGACGTTAGGACCCAGTGAAAAAACACCGAGGTCATACTTATATTATACTATCAAATAAAATTTCCAAATTTCAAATAAATCTGGTGTCTAGTCGCTTCAAATGAGTCGTATTTTCTGGATTATTATGGTAAAATATAATTACTAGTATGATATTCAATACTTCCTTCGCTATTTTTAATACCATTTACTATTTTATTTATTAATTAATTTACGGTTTATTTCAATTGAAAGAGCTGATTTATCTCATTTTGCGTGTGAGAAGTTCCGGAAAATACATATCACAAAAATTTTAATTTCTTTGTAATATTGATATTTCCCTGGAAGATTCATAATTACGTGTCTAATTATTCATTTATTACTGCTAATCATGAGCCAATCTTTGAAATATCATTTCCAACCAATTCCGTTTACTTATGTGAAAATGTACTATCATTTACCTGAAACGCGATGTAACAGACGTTAGGGCCGTTAATGATCTAATAAATATATCATATGATCCAGTGATCTGTCCGGATATTGCAGTTACATCTTATAATAAAAAAAACTTTTAATAAAAACGACAACTTCGCAGCTTCAGTGAGTTTTAATTTGTAACACCTGTGGTTAGTTTTATTTGAGTGTTAATGGCTGTGAGATAAAACCATCTTGATCTGCGCTTTATTAGAAAAACCTGCATCGTACATTAATGGTTCAACGTATACCAACAGTATATATTTTAAGTTGTTCCCCTTGAAAAATGTATTCACCATGGAAGCTTTCAATTAAAAAAAAACTATTACAATAACACCCCTGAAAACCAGATCTTCTGAAAACCGTAATTGCAAAGAAAACCGTAATTTCGTGAAAACCGTAATTTCCAAGAAAACCGTAATTCCCAGAAAACCGTAATTCCCAGAAAACCGGATTCTTTGCAAATGTTCTCTGAAAACCGGACTTCTCAGAAAACCGGACTTTTGACTGTGTCTGGAAGGGGTGAGTATATTGTTCGAGGCCGGGGAACAACTTTACAGATTTGCTGGTGTTTTGTCAATAATTTCTGGACATGTTTGGTTTCTAGAGCAACTATTGAATTCTGTAACCGACATGTTGTTATGTAAATAAAACTTAATACCTCTGTAGAGTCTATGTTAATACTTCAAAGAGTTAATTAATTATGAAAAGTTGGTCCGACATTGTAAGATATGTTTTAAGCAAAGCACAAACGGTATGAGAGGAATTTAATAACACGAGAATGTTCGAGTTAGGACAGTTGTATTGTTTACATCCATTAAAAGAATGTTCATAAATATTTGTTGATCCACGAGATCGAGCGACACTCTCGCTCAGGAGAGAATATTAATTGCTACGCTTGCAGTAATCAACTTGCAGATTAGTAATTAAATGTTACATTTGGATAACACGAGCACCGTCATTGTACAGTAATATTACTCCGCTGTAAGCAAAACAATGGTGAAAAAAAGACCACAAGTTTAATATTTAAATTCCTCCTTGAAACGATTGAGACAAAATGATATATAAACTGCTAAATCACGGTTTGAAAACACAATTAAGGATTTGGCGAAATACAATTACTAGTATATTCTTACACAGTCTTGTTAAAGGATGACGAATGGATTCTGACGATATTGCCATATTGTTAAATACTGTATTACATATCATGAAAGATTATACATTAATTAATTGATGTTATTAACATGTGATCATTGTTTAGGAAGTAGAGATAACGTCTTCTACAATGGAGAAAGCTTCTTACACAATGCATTTATGACAATCCTACTTAATCGACAATGTACTAAAATATGAGCTGTTCAAATTTTAATGACCCCTTTTTAATCGAAATTTGTAAAAGATTTTATCATTTGATATCTAAGAGTATCGATGTAATATAACCACACACTTCTTCTTTTTGATCGAGATTTAAATGCCTCTTCCAATTGTATTTCATGAGCATATTGTCTGTCTCAATGAACGAAAACCCTGAAAATAGATGTATATTTGTTGACATTCTATTCATATTGGCAACAGAAATGTACGACCATGGTACGTGGAATAAATATAATTATCAAGGTTATGATTGGGAACATTTTATTACAAATTATAATGTATACGTTGATGCTGTCATTTTTATCACATGACCTCTTGTATATTCCCATTTCAAGAGCTAAAGGTACTCTCTCCTGTTTTTTTTACGAATTTTTCACGCATTGATATAAAGTGAAAATTGCGTACAGTAGGAAATGCTGATATCGTCACGTACATGTAGTGTATTTTTATAGCTTACGTGAGAAAGTATTCTGCCCACATAATGTTGCACTAATTATCATCACTGGGGTATTTTCTTATGTATATCTATAAAGTTGTGGAAATTGATAGAAATAATTGAAAAACCCACATTACATACGACTCGGTGATGCTTTGTGTAGGATTTATTATGTCAAATCTAACTTATTTTAATAAAAACGGTTCCTTCGTTGTCTTTCATCTCTTTGCCGACATGAGGAATAATATTTTTTAGCAATACACTTACACAGTCTCCAAACAATAGGATGATATGATTTTTTTAAAAAAATGACGGTTACTCGAAGCCCTTTTTTAAAATTCTGCCTCTTCAATATTTTACCCACTTACATTATCTACGTTATTAAACAAACTAGAGAGAAATATTCTAATACGTAGTGACTGAAGTTTACTAAAAAGAAACGAATGAAATGATTGCATTCCAGAAAATAGCTAAATTGATATTCTTAGAGAAACTGTCTCAGAAAACTCGTTCCAGGGGTTGAACTCAGGAACCCGGAGTTTATACAACTTGCCAACTGAGCCAAAGCTAATTACAATATAAACATTGTACATGTGTTGTTAGTTTAATATAAAAAATAACATAACAAACCAACTAGATAATGCCGTCTTTACTCGGACATTATCTGGTTGTGTTTTATTTGCTTGCAAATGAGTAAATTTTCCGCTTCTTAACACGTCCTTTAAACAGCATTTTGATCCCCGATTTAGAATGAAAACTATTAAAGTTCTATTACAAATGTATTATCTAGTTGCCTGTCCCATTCACATAAACAGAAAGTATTCTAGCAGCGCCATTAATCTGTCATAATGTTATGTATTTTGATACACGGGCGTTGGCTTCGATCAAAAATGATCGCTTCCATAACATGTCATTATGACAAACAATCGAAGAATTATTAACATGAAGCCACGGTTATCGCATTTCACATTAAAAGGCAATTTTTAGGTTACAAGGTACTTTTAAACTTCAAATCGATAAATCAGTTCGTTAAAAATAAGGCACCGTTTATTTATTTGGCATACGAATGAAGTGAATACGTGCAATATAATTTTTATTTGTTCTGTAAGCCGTAAGTGTGAATTTAGTATTTTGTATTATTGAGTGTCTTATGAAATGTAACGAAACAGAAAAAGACTGAGATGATGATGATGGTGGTGGTAGTGGTGCGATTTTATAAAGTTAAAACAAATAGTAATGACGGTTAGGATTTTTCTTCTCGGCCGAATCTAAGAAAATATAAGTATGCGCATAAATATCTTGAAATATCTGAAAGGAAAAAAATCTGCGGCTTAAAAATAATTTACTTCGAGTATTTTTTACTCATAGACGAATATATCAAAAATACATAAGATTTCTTTAATTAATATATTATACCATGTAGTCAATTAATAAGAAGTAAAATGGCCTTATATGTTGAGTCCAACCTGTGTTAGCCGGCCACCTCCGAATAAACGCCATCCTATGAATAAAGGTTATTCTTTTAAAACCCGCCATTGTTACAAATGTATTTAGAACAATATGACATCCGAGTAAACGCCACCTGTCAATAAAAGCCACATTTTGTCTTTCCCAGGGTTGGACTATGTTTAAAGGTTTGTCTGCACTGCGAGCCAATTGCCCTCCAACGCCGATCCTAACAAGTAGAGAGCAATTGGTGATCTTTGTTAACAACAGACTGATAATGAATTCTGGAAAACTGCTAGTCTTGTACTTTCCTTAGTACAATTGTCTTGTTAAAACAAAGGTAAAACCCGAATAAAATACTTACACTATTTTTACATTGATATATCAAATTGATGGGTGTTTTAATACTGTACAGCTAATAATGCATGGATTGAACTATATATTTTGCGTAACACAAATACTTCGCTGTCTGTTTGAGTCAAGTGCACCGTAAAATGGTTCTTTAATTGATCGGAAACAGATTTTTATCGCATTCAAATTTTAATTTATATGGCGCTGAATAATTATTAAATAACTGATTTGGCATTTAATCAAATTGACAAAAAGGAAGGACGGCAATTAATCTGCTCATTTTAAATAGTTCGTCCTATCTGCAACTTGATAATTTTATAAACATATTAAGTTATGATATTATTGGTGCAGTTTAACCTTCGTATACAATTCTGATGAGTTTACTACGTAGCTAAATCTCGTATAACACGCACCGGAAGTTGATCCCGGACAGTTCCGGGTACATATATATTTTGTGTATCAATTATCCTGTAATATCATATACCCGCTTTAAATATTCGTGTTTGATTTGTCGACATATCGCTTCATGTGTGAATCAGAAAAAATGAATACATTAAGTGAATACCACGATAACATGATTCACTTTACTTTTCACGTAACTTTTTACTTCATTTGTTTACTTACAACTTTTTTCTCTGAAGTGTAAAACTAAATCATTTCCTGATCAGAAGTTACATGTCTAATTAATTTATAATAACACAATACGAATGATAGTTAGTCAACTTTTTATATATAATGCATCATACAAAGTTTGTAATAACTGCATTACATCCGATTTAACAATAACATTATCACGACCCCAGCTTTAAATGGATAAAAAAATCAATGACTAATTTCATGATTACATCTTTAAATACATGTTAACACGTCCAAGGTCACTTATAAGACTACTTAATCGTGTTCATTTTATACACAGGAAACTATCACAAACATTTTTCCTTCATCATTAGGGACAAAAATATGACATCTTTATATTTATAGAACATTATAAAGTAGTAATAGAGTAAAAATACGATGTTTTTTCCTATGTTATGACTGAATAGATCACATGCATGATTAGTTAATCGTAAAGCTAATTATAGATCAGTATATAAGGGAGAAACTGCATTTTTTCTCTATCACAACCGCTGTGGTATTCGATGGTGTATAATATTATATATTTAGTGTATGTGTGCGTTTATTATGAGGAAAAAAACTGTGACCGTGGTTTACATAAACTAGAAATAATTCTGCTGATGTTAGAGTTTATTTATGTACATGTATATATTTTAATTGATGCCTAGCAACCAATCAATTCGTTTCGTTCTATAAGTACTCAACCTGTTGTTTAAAGCAGCATTTTAAATATGCAGAAAACCACTAATTGATCACAATATTAAAAAACTTTTGAATCTCTTATTGTTAAGATGAATTATTAATGATTTCACAAATATATACAGTAAAACTTCTCTACAACGGTCAACAGCATGTCAGGATTAAATTGGCTGTTATAGGGAGGTGGTGGTTGTTGAGATGGATATATTAGCATGTTATGCTGATAAGATTGGAAATCGTGGAAACAGTCCAATCTAACCAGTTCAAGTTACACATTGACAATGATAATAGAATTAGTGGTTGATTACTGGAAGTGATGAAATCAAACAAGACATATTAATTTTTTAACAATTATGTTTACATATCAATTAGACAATACATATAATATGCGAAGTTTTGTATATTCTGATGCTAGTTTAGAAGATTGCATTCATTTACAACATAGACATGTATGTATTTAATATGTCAGTAAATAGACTTTATGTACTAATACATATAAGTACGTTCGTTCTTCATGATGTCTTACTAGACTATGAACGAGTTTTCACTTTGGTCAGCACATAATTATTTATCCCCAGTACATACACACAAACGACTTTTAAATGCACTTGCAGAATAACATAAGAAGAGTGTTGACTTAATTCACCGTTTAAAAAAGAGCAAACAATGCGTATAGTTCTCCGAGATGATGTTCCTGAACTATTAAACATACGAGTATACAATATACGTGCGATGTCGTTAATTTGGATTTTTTTTGTGGTGGAACTATAAATGCATCAAATGCTATTTAACGCCACTAATTGTGTTTCTAATGAAATTTTATATATTCGCCATATTTTATACATATAAAGTTGTTACACCTAGTTTTAGATATAAGAAAAGGTATTAATATAATGTCAAGCCTCACTCTCCACCCACATGTATTAATTTATTAACATACTTCTATTTATATCTATCGTACATTTCGTATATTTCACTTTTGTGTAATGTGATAAAATAGTATTTATTCTTTATGTACTATATGCTAGATTCTGCACTCATGTACAAATCTGGAAATAAATTTGCCTTGCCTCTAAAATGCATCTCGTATGGTTGGAATTAAACAGTATAAAATGCATCTCGTATGGTTGGAATTAAACAGTATAAAATGCATCTCATATGGTTGGAATTAAACAGTATAAAATGCATCTCGTATGGTTGGAATTAAACAGTATAAAATGCATCTCGTATGGTTGGAATTAAACAGTATAAAATGCATCTCATATGGTTGGAATTAAACAGTATAAAATGCATCTCGTATGGTTGGAATTAAACAGTATAAAATGCATCTCGCATGGTTGGAATTAAACAGTATAAAATGCATCTCGTATGGTTGGAATTAAACAGTATAAAATGCATCTCGTATGGTTGGAATTAAACAGTATAAAATGCATCTCGTATGGTTGGAATTAAACAGTATAAAAATGCATCTCGTATGGTTGGAATTAAACAGTATAAAATGCATCTCGTATGGTTGGAATTAAACAGTATAAAATGTATCTCGTATGGTTGGAATTAAACAGTATAAAATGTATCAGTGAGTCACTAGAACACTTTCTTTTATGTTTTGTTACTAACATGGAGAAAAAAGTGACAGATGGTGTTAAATAATGAGTTGACACACTATATGAAATGTAAGTAATACCTCTGCCCTACCAAGTTATATACAAATATACACATGACATCTCATATATATCATTTCTTACCTTGTATGACTATATTTTCATGTATAACTAAGCGTGAGAATTCAGTTTAACTCATTCACAAAATAAGTTTCTTCCACCCTAAAAACACTTGACTCATACATTATAAAAGATGAAGGCCCTCGGCTGTATGACTCTCCGTTCCTTATTTATAATATTTACAAACAATCTGGACTTACTAACTGGTTTACTATGAAGCTGGTTATGTACTTCTAGTAACGTAAATGCCACACTGTTTCACCGTCAAATGTGCTATGGTAGAATTCATAATAAAACGATATGGAACGATAAGAAAACGTATTTTAATTAAAATCGACAGTATGCTGATTTGTAATGATAATAATATTCTTTATTTAACGAAGGTAACATGTATAGATATATTATATACAAACATACATGAAGTCATAGATTATAACATGGCCTTCAAACAACACAATCATGCAAAAACTGAAATTGAAAACATGAAAACAATAGTGACATAGATATTAAAACATTGACAAACGCTTAAAAATCATCAGTCCCTTTTTGTAATAAGTGGATATTTCAGCCATTATAATTATATATCTACATTGTACTTCAATCGAGAATATGTTTCAGATTTGCGCGAATGTGTTAGCAAACAGTGCTGACCCTAAGTTTATATAACTTGAGAACAGTTTCCCTTCTTATACATGCATATCGATTTTAGAGAGTTTCAAATCACAAATCTCACGTTTTCAAACATTATGACCATACCTGTTTGGTAACATTTCAAGCAACAGTTTGTCGATGAATTTGATTGTTTGCTTTTGGTAGGGATTGGTATGAAGTCGGTGAACTAAGGTGCAACTATAGATATGAAACAAGCACGCGGCAGAGAACTGGAAACTGGACGACGTGCCCTGACAAGGTGGACATTATTTCATCACGTAGTCAAAAGAAAAGAAAAAAAACAACGAGGTCTAAAGTTAAAAGATGGATTCTTTTTTAAATGCAGTAAAAACTCATACAGAGTCTGCTTCAATATCTTTACCATCTCAATAAAAAAAACACTAAGTCTTATCATCGTTTTCCTCTTCACCTTTTCAACATTTCAACCAATAAATTGAGAAGACCTCTATGATAAGACTTTCTTTGACCCAACAGTGGTCTTGTTGATCGTGATTTGCTACAGCGTTCTTCAAAGCAAAAATCGTGCACTTTGAAATAGAATAATGCCTTAAGGCATTAAAAGTGTCACACGATATTAATTAGAAAACACAAGCATAATACTCATGTTATCGTCACATGTGTTTGGACAACAGTCAACAATTACAAGTATTGCAAAAAGTGCATTTTTGTAATTGGCATGTTGCAAGGACGCGATGCACCCCGTTTTTGTGTTCGCTGAATTTTCTTTGTGTTGTTAATATAAGTTAACGTAGTTAAACACTGATTTATCTCAACACCTTGAGCATGTTCCAATCTTTGACCAATCTTTTTTTCTACATGATTTTTTCATTCGGAGCACTTCCAACAAGTAAGGAGACGTACAACATAAAACAAATGTACAAATGTCTTGTTCCACTTTATTTGGGTCTTAGAGCCATTCTTATCCCCAAAACCTACCGGGATTTTTTCATTTTTTTGTTCTCAATATACTACACCAATGAAGAAACAAATGCTGACTCTTGTGATAAACTGAAAGCAATGTTTAGTAACTCGCATTCCGTGATAGTTATCTACTAGGAAACGACATATTGTTTGCTCTCAGCGTTGCTGCCTGATTTGCGTTTTGGCGACAAAATTGCCAGTCATTGCAATTGGACCCATATAGCAACCTTTATAATGAATAACAATACAAGTGACCCCATAGCAAAGAGTAATGTATGACGATGTATTTATTCTCTGATCAGAATCAAGAACGGGAAAATATGTAAAATTGTCAACGGACAACGACGTACGGCGTTGGACAGCATACATGTATTATAAGTAAAGCTAGTCGTCTGCAGGAATTCTGACTCAGCCACAACGTTGCGTACCTTGCGGTTGAAGACGACATCGTTTATGGATGGGGCAGCAGAAATGACGATTATTGTGTTGACACCAAATCTCACCACAAATGTTTCATTCTCACGAAACATCGAAAAGCGGGGGTGGTCACAAAAATAAGCCAACACTTACTACTAGAGTACAATATTAGTATATTAATAATCGCTGTAAGGCGGTCATTAAAAAAAGCTTTATTAAATACCTCTCGAGTGTTTACCGTCTAAACCCTTATAGTATAAACGAGCTATTGTCACTGCTTGTACATTAACTGGATTATTAAGTAATGCATGTTTCTAGTATTACTCACTGCCTGTGGTTTAAATATGCGTAAGTGGACGCTGTTATGTTCCTCATTTATCATCCAATCAAAATTCAATTAAACCCAGCCATAATTGATGCTGTGTTTATAATAAAAGTACTAATTGTATATGAATTATGCAGATTGCGCAATATGTTCGAATTTGATCAATTGCACCATTGATCTTTAATTATCATATTTGTGTAAGATATCATTAGAAGATGTTAGAAATAACTGCATGTTTTAATTACAAAGTGCTTGAAAATAGATCGAGTAAGTTGCATTTACTGGAAGCATCGACTTATGACGTTGATTTGATATTTGCTAATCAGCATTTATGCATTTTGTTCAACATAGATTCATTTTCAGAGAAATACGAGTAAATGCTAACACGTCAGGGAAATTATTATCATTCAAAGTGGGTAACTATTGTCGACATATCTGAATGAATTATGAATCAAATAGTGAAAGTGTTCCTTGTTTTTAAGCTTATCACACTTAGTTTTAAGATTCTGCCGCCTATTTGAACACTACATACACATCTTAAACAATTGCTTTTCTTTCAACTGTTCCTTTTGCGGTCGCCAAAAATTAAACAAATGCAACTCCATTTGTATATCTCGACTGTAAGCGTTGTTAAAGCAATGGTAAACGTATATTATGTACATACAATTATAATTATGTAGATATAATTTAACAGCCACGAGGGAACATAAGAATAAATTATGTAAGATTTTTTTACCAAGCAATTAGATGATTAATTAAGTAAAGATATATCATTTCAGTGATTAATACCGAGGTAATGACAACAAATTACCAATGAATATTAAAAACAAATTCAGTATTTGTAATTTATCATAATACAATAACATTGTACAACTTTTCTTTGATGCGCAGCAAAAAATGAAACAAATCAATTAACACGCCATGACAAACACGTGACAGGGACTGTCCCACGTAGAAAGTCAGTAGTTACACGAAGGAACACTGTATTCACTATGTTAAAATACATTTATCATTTTTCATTATTTACTTACAGCTTAAACTAACTGGTCTTATTGCCCCTTCGCATTGTTTGTCCCCTATAAACCAATCATTTATTGTCGATGATGTGACAGCGTTCAGTCATTTATCAACACCTAAAATTTAAAATTGCGCAACCGAAGTGTGGGTGAAACACAACCACGATAAATAGACACTGTTGTAAAAAAAATCGTCAAATATCCCCCGCACGTACAAGAGCAGATGCGCTAAAATCGCTTCCCACAGAGTAATAAATCAGTTTTTTTTATAGATTATTTCATAATTCTAAGAATAAATTATTTCCAGCGATTTTGTCCACAAAATATACTTCATCAGAATCAGAACTTCATGATTTGTCAACAGTGTTTCGGTAATGACTAGTTGTATTTTGATCTTACTAAGGTTGTCAGCCTTGGATTAAATGATTTGATTCATACTTGATAGTTTGAAGAAAATTATCAATGTACCCGAATGTTCGAAATCGTTACTTTTAACATAACAGTTCGCTTGTTTCTTTAGTGGTATGTTATGGCGCATCGATAACAAATTGTCATAATGCACACATTAAACATAAAAAGGAAAGCAATATGTATAAGTCATGGAATAAGATAATTATGATATAGATAAGAATGAAGCATAACATGACATACATGTATATATATTTTATCAGTTTGCCATAACACTGGACTCGTATAACAAAATACATTTAAATAACACAATGATCTGCATTTCAGACACGCCATAGAATGTATCGCTAAAACATGGCAACATCAAAATTAATCTCATTAAATTCAAATCACAATCATTATTTCTGTTCCAGACGCTTATTTGGAGGAATAGTTTTCAAAAGCGATTTGACGAATACGATTTTAACGATAATGCAAAACAAGTTGACTCGATTAAATCCCTAACACCATTTCTTCTTTCTCCGGCAACCCTTTTTCGCGTTTTGCACAAAACAGATGGTCGAGTTACATGCAAATATATAAAGCTCGTGAAAAGTGCGCATTATTATATTTAGCCAATCAATCAAACGCCGACAAGAAATTAACAAGAATTGAACCGTTCTTTTATTGTTGTGTTAAAACTTAAAACTATACATTTATTTGCGGTTGCTGACTACAGTTCTATTTATGTTTTATCTAAAACGGTGAAAGTTGTGGGAGTAATATTGAATTTTAATATAACATTTTTAGTTTTTAGGGAGAGCACATATGAATACAAATGAGTCAGATTGAACAGAGTATTGTAATTTGAAAGCTATGTAACGATTAATGCAACAAACGGTAACATTTATACTGTAAGTTCTGTTATATTGTTTTCCGTTTTGGCTTATGTTACCGTGATTTAGATTTTTCAAGAAATGAACGAATTTGAAATACATGTACATGTAATAGTAACTATAGAGTAACAGAAAATGAGTACCATTGAGTGGACTCAACAGTACATGTATTCGGCGGTCAGTCAACTAACCAGTTCTCACCATTCCACAAGAAACCGGCAAATTTTCCTCTGACCTCAAAAGGAGGAATATCGAATTTTTGTCACATTATTAAAAAGATACATCTATATAATCATATTTTATTTATCTGTATACAAGAACGGTTGCAACAAGAAACTTTCTCTGAGTTTTCTACCTGATTGGTCTAACTACATGTATTTATCAGTTGCATCATATACTGATAGAAAAAAGTTTAGCAAGTTTTTCGTCACACCAGATTTTCTGTGTAGGTAAATGATGTAAACATGTTTGTGTAGTAAAAAGGTGTGCCTGGCCCTATAGAACAAAATTATTTCCATTTTCCGTGCGATTTCATCCAAAATCACGTCGAAACGTGAGATAAACGGAAATCACGTGCAATCCATGCAGAGCTAAATTGGTAGACTATCCAGTGTCACATTACACATTTTATTTCTAAGCGTAAGCTGAAACAAAATAAACCGCAAAATAAATCCGAAAATAACGATGGGACGTCGTCCTGGAATGACGGATCAACGTCAAAGAGCTATTGGAATGCTAATGGCTGGCATGTCTGCTAGAGACGTCGCTTGGCATTTCGATGTTCAACAGTCGCCTGAAGACCAAATTCCAGCAAACAGGCAACGTGACTGATCGACTCCGTACTGGACGGCCCGAAAAAAAACACCACGGGAGGACCGTTATCACGACGTAACCGCTCAGTCATGTCGAGCCGGCGGTTAGTTATCCGGTTAAGGAACACTACCGGGACTAGGATTTCTGATATGACTGTCAGAAACAGGCTGCGAGCAGCTGGATTAAGAGGACGTCGCCCTTACGTCGGTATCCCTCTGCCACTTAAACATCGTCAGGATCGTGTTCAGTGGGCTCCGATTCATCGCAGGTGGTCACACAGACAATGGAATGACGTTCTATTTAGTGATGAGTCACGATTTAACCTGTCATTTGCTAATGGTAGGATTCGTGTTTGGAGGAGAAGGGGCGAGAGGTTTGATCATGAAAACGTCATAAATCATGATCCTTACGGTGGTGGTAGAGTTTCTGCAACAACGTAATGCACTACTTTCAAACAGGATAACGCCCGTCCACACTCTGCTAGGCATACACAGGATATATTACGCCAAAATAATGTTAATGTGCTTCAGTGGCCCGCCAAATCGCCGGATCTCTCGCCTATTGAGCACTTATGGGTTCATCTGGGACGTAAGGTTAGAGAACGTCAATAACCTTCGTGACCTTGAGCGTGCTTTGCAAGAGGAATGGGCCAGAATCCCTCTATATACCATAAGGAAGCTTATTTGTAGCATGAGAAGACGTTGTTTGACCGTTTTGGTTGTTAATGGTGGCCATACACGATACTGACATGTGCTGTGAATTTTGTGTCTGACCCTTACCCTTTTCAACGTTCCGTTTTTTCCTAACGCAGCATCATCGTGAGAAAAATTTGATATAATTCTGCAAAGATAGCATTATTGCATCGGTAGAAAAGGTTAATTTAGGATTTGGTTAACTTTTCTTCGATTACAAAACAGTTATTTCCAAAACTTTGTTTGTAAGTATATTATGAAAGCCCCATATTTATTTCCGCCCTTTTGTCTTTAAATGTGTTCAATAAGGGAAAAATTGCACTAGAGTTCAAATCTAAATCGAACTACGACAAAGAACATGAAAAAATAACTTATCGTATTTCATTGTAACGTAATTTTAAAACCGTTCCTTCACACAAAGTTCAGTCAAACATATTAAGTTCAGCTGTGGCATGTCCACATGACGTACTAATGCCATATTTTACTTTCCACTCTGATCTTTTAAATATACACTTCATTTGTTGCAGACAATATAATATCTTTTGCATCATTGTCTCGAAACTATATCTGAACTTATCAGAATAATTTGATTCCCCGGATGTCATTAACGCTTTATTCGGAATGCTTCTTGGGTCACCGATTTGTTACTGTTTTAAAAGTTGACATTATCAGTTTAACTGGTATATCAGGTGGCGTACTTAATATTGTAGAAATAAGTTATTAATTTTATATAATAAACTGACAAGAACAGTATCAATAACTGGTTTTGTAGTTCTTAAACAGTAATTACCTATCATTTACATATTTATTTAAACACTGTCATACGCATATTTGTCTCAAAGATCTCCGGCCTGATATTATTATCTTGATAGTCCGGGTTGAATTTCAGACATAGAACATGAATAATAAAACCAATATCAGATAAACATATTAGTAGATTGTATTGTTTAAATTTAGCCGAAGTTACTGAGTCCGTCGTCATTAAATAAACAAAAAAAACAGCAGACGCAAATAGTGTTTATATAAACACAGCGTTTTAAGTTCTTCCATGATAACTTGTCATTAACTTTGTAACTTTAACAAAGAAAAAACTTAGGGAAAGAACCTGGATAAAAATATATTGTGTTACAACAATTGGGTATTCCCAAAGCTCAAAACAAGAGATAAAGTTTCTGAATGCGATGCCAAATTAAACAAATCGGAAGTTATGTCTGTGTCGGGTGATTCAGACGGGACTGTTGATACAAAAGCTAAATATGATCATAGTAAATTGTACTTCAAATTCTATTCAGTTTGAACTTAGAAATGCCAAGGTTTTTTTTAAGTAAACGCAAAGCTTTCCATGAAAATTCACCGATTTTGGTCAATGGTCCCGACCGATAGATAATCAAACACACATACCGACATACAGACAAACACACATATAAACACATATACAGGCACACAGACAGACACATAGACAGACAGACACACGGGCAATCAGGCGACTGGGCGGCCTGGCAGTCAAGCAGCAGACCGACCTACCGATTTGCTTAGAGCACATCGCAACAATAAGTATATTTTTGTTGATATTCATACAATTATAACTCTAACCGATTAACGACGAAAGTATTGAGGACAAAATTGAAAACATGAAACATTCCAAAATTAATTTTCTTTGGTTCCAATCCAGCTATAAAACAATGTAGTATTCAAAACCAGCGAAGCAAATAGAAACAATGTAACTATTTCAACAATAAAGATTAAAGATATCCCCGTTCTAACAGATCGAATTCTGATCAGATATGTCCATTTATTACTTACGCTTCAATTTACTTTTTTGGTTTGTCAGGGGTGAATGAAATGACCTTTACTGGATATCATTTTCTTCCTATTGTTCCCCAATCCTATTAATAATCGCACGAATAAACGTTTTTAAAAGATATTTTGAAGTGGTTTCGGGGCATTGTCACTAATGAATTGTTTTAATCACAATAGGTATCTAGTGTTGTTACTATGCTACTATTGGGCTTAAATTAAAATTAAGTTTGTTTGCCCTTTACCAAAAAATTTTATTGCAAAATCTGGGAGAACTTTAATTTTATACTTGGGAAAATATACAGTCATGTACTCAGTGCTTTCGATAGACATCTGAAGTAGGTATCATTTGAAAATTGAAGTAATGAAGGGAAACAATAATGTTTATTATACCTAACGTTACTTATTTACTCTATAGCCTTATGTGACGTCAGAGGGTGACAATCCGTATTATTATACCTCACGTGACTTATTAACTCTATAATCTCATGTGACGTCAGAGGGTGACAATCCGTAATGTTACCCTCTGACATTACATTTCGGCCCGCTTGCCATAACGAAACTGCCCTCACGCGCTCACGCGATTTTACCGGGTGTCGAATTTTAATCCATCTCTGTCGTATCGAATACTAACCTTGTCTAGACACTTTAGGCACTTTAGTAAAATATACCTGTAGTTTGACATCCGGTTTTGCTGTAGACATTTTGACAGCAAAAGTAACTATAGTGTCAGAAAGAAGCTTCGTTTCAATTTCTAGTATAGTTTCGTTATATTTGTTAACATGTTTGTTAAATTTAGTGTCTTTCTTAATTATTTTTTTGTTCGGTATAATAAAATAAATATCACATCCCACATAGGGTGATAGAACGTAATGTTCACCCTTGACAACGTAATGTCAACCTCGGCTAACGCCTCGGTCGACATTACTTGTCTCGGGTGAACATTACGTTCTATCACCCTATGTGGGATGTGATATTTATATAAAAGCACACAATAAATGATTGTATAGTAGCAGAATACATAAAATGAATATAGAATCAAGATAGAAGGTCAAGTTTAGAAATAAAATAAAATATGTTTCCTACTTACCGACCCTCTTCTAAAATTCTGGGTCGGTAAAGGGCAAACAAACATATTTTTAATTTAGGCCTTGTCCTCTCAAAATAAAACTAAGCCAGTAATAAAATCATGAATGATCTGTAATACGGGGAATTAGTCATACAAGTCTATTTCATATCATTTTCAACTTATATACATGTACAGATTTAAAAAAAATACTTGTTTGTTTAAGAAGTCCCTGAGGCAAAGGTTCGCACATAATGTTTTCCCGCTTGTATGAATCTTATTCTTGAATGACTATCGTCGGAAGTGAGAAATAAATATCCTATTATGTTATTGCGAAACTAAAACCGCATCAGATTCTGCGAAATCCGACGTCAACAGAATATGTTGTTTTCGTAACTATTGAAGTTCAAGTTCAGTCTATAGTGTGAATGCAGCACTATTAAGTACATGATATGTAATAGTTCAAGTTCAGAGCTTTTCAATTCACGTGGCAACCGTCCGCGTGATAGAATACAAAGTAGACAACTAAGCTACATCTAGCATGCTAAAATATACCCTTATAGCAGGATTCTATAAGCGCGCGACAGTTGATTACTTTTTTATCACCGTATCTGACAAGAAAATCAAATTTCATGACGAAAGTAACACAAACAAGCCCTAAGCGTATTGTCTTTCACGAGAGCAGCTTCATTACCAACGCCTTTCTAGTTTTTAAGCACCTTTTGTGGCAATTTCCGACAAAGTATGTTTAAACCTTGGCATTGACATTGGTATCTTTGGTAAGCCTTAAATTAATTGTATATACTTACTCGTATATCGGGAGGTTTTATTAACATCCGTTCACCTGCATCCGTTTCTATTTCTTAATTACATGCAATACACATCTGTAGGTTTGACAAAAGTACGTATACTTTCAGTGCCGTTAAAAGGTCATGGTTTTAATCCTTACGTCAGAAAAAATCTCAGAAGTATTCGTTACTCAAAGGAGAACAAGTCGAAATATGCATATACACAAATTGTCTAAAGAATGAAGTGAAATCCGCTCTTGATGCCTATGTGATAACGTCTTAACGGCTGATGTTCAAAGTTTAATTGGGAGACAGGGGGCATAACTAGGCTTTCCAGTTTAGGGGAGGGGGGGGGGGGGGGGGAGGGGGGTACAATAGAAATAAAATTAACCAAAAAAGTGGGAACAAAGTAGGTGTTTTGAGGGGAATTTTGTCAATAAAGAAGAAGTATTAGTACAAAACGGTTAACAACTTTTATTATTTTATAAAGTCAGTTTGGCCGTAGTGTAGTACCACCAGGTAAAGCAAGACACCTGTCACTTCAACTAGAATCATCTTTATGTGAATGAATCTAAATAAAAACTATAAAGTAAAAAAACAAAAGGGGCATGATGGCCCTATATCGCTCAACAGATAAAAAGACTCTTAGAAAAAATTATCATGACCTTTGTAAAATTACATGACCCGGGGGCGGGGCCAAATAAATTGAAAAAATTGGTAGATGTCCACCAGACAATGCTACATTCAATGTATGTAAGCTCTAGGCCTTGAGGTTTTGGACAAGAAGATTTTTTTGTTATCCTATATAAGCCTATAATCATGTGAACCCCGTGGCAGGGCTACTTTTTACCCTGGGCCATACTTTTAACAGACTTGGTAGAGCTCCGCTAGACAATGCTACATACCAAATATCTTAGCTCTAGGTCGACAAGAAAACACACATACACACGGACGACGGACATCATGCGATCACAATAGCTCCCACTACGTGCTCTGATGAGCTAAAAATAAGAATCATGATGACAAAACTTACTGGTATTTTTATTGTAAAAAAAGTATTGTTGCCATTTCTATTTATTCTGTACAGTTTTCTGTAACACTCGCGTCAAATGCTTTTTGCATTCGGCAAACTATATATGTGGTATACATACACATTTTTCCGCTTAGCATGCACTATGTGTCGTGAAAATTGAAATCGGAATAAAATATGTACAGCTTTTCTCCTGGTTTTGTGCAAAAAAGTGCTTCTCGCAATACCCATTTGTGACGTCAAAGTCACGTGGGTTATCCACACCGAATATGATGTGGAATAAAGTTTCAGTTATTTTTGATAAAAATTAATACAGTGTTCATGTAACACGTAAGCATATATGCTTACATGTAACATGCTATAATATGACAAATATAGGGCGAGAAGTAAACATGATCAGATGAACTTCACCTTACCTGAATCGGTTTGATGTTTTCGACATTTCATCAATACTGAAAGGTTGAAACGTGGACAAAGGGTCAGATTTCAATATGTTAGTGTTACATTAAAGTCACGACGATAAACAATATGCACTTGACGTTAAATAAGAATTACAATCACACGTGAATTGCCATTCCGACATATGGGTGAGGACTAGCGAAAACATTTGTTAGAAATTTGATGACATTTTGTTCAAAGATGAGAGATATTCTCTAAAAATCAAATTATGAGAGCAAAGGGAAAACCCCGCTGTATAGATGATAAACTCGTACGAATTACGCTGTAATACGTTTATCGTCGGAATTCTTTTTCATTACGTGATATGATGACAGAATGTAAGACAAGAAACGTATGTTTATTAAAGGATATTCTAATGCACCATATATGCGTATATAACTCGCATATAAACGATACTGTATTGAAGTGTTTGAAGCAATATATAAGATCATATGAATAATACTGCACATATACTGTGAATGAAACTTTCAGTCCACATAATGCAATTTTGACCATAGATCTACTGCATCCCCCCACACACACTCATGACAGTTTCAGATCCGAAAGGGATGACAGAAAAATGCTAGGCAATGGTTGACAAGCAGATAGCATTATCTAAGGTTTTAACTGTACTAACAATATACACACAATCTGCAACGGTAAAATCCATTATATTCGATAAGATAAATGTACTATATAGTCGCCGGTGTTCATTAAATGATACCATGCCATAAGTTACCAACACTAAGATGGCCATCATTTGATCCAGTGGCGACAGTGGATTTATCGAGTGTTTATAGTCATCTCTGATAAAACTAGCGACACTAATTCCGCTAGTGGTGTTTGTATCTTGGCAAAATGTGACAGCAGAGGTCGGTGCTATCAAACCTAGATCATTATAAGCAAACACTGACATTATATGCTATTGAGCACGTACTTGTGATGCACAATGTTATGCAAGTATGAAATGATTAAATACCTGACAAATTAATCTCAGATGAAACAGTTGAGATTGCAAAGACGTGTTCTAGTATACCGTACCGACTTTAATGAGATTTGGACAGTTTAAAGTTGACGTGTTACCAGGAACGCAAAGTCTTCTAGGACTAAATCCTATACAATGTAAACAACAGGTATCTATAGCTGATGTATTGAGCAGTTAAACGCTATCGAACACATTTTACAGTGCATGAAAAAAACACTGAATGGGCTTCCCTTCTTCCCGTAAAAGAAAATATTTCATGTATATCTGCTTTGGATTTTGGACAAAAAATCCGAATTCTTCACAGAATAGTTCGATCAAGGACCTATACAAGTATACATTTATTTTTGTTTCAGTTTTTTATTCTAAAAAACTTGTCAATCCCTGCCCGTTGTGATATTTTTCTAGTTTGATAAGTGCATGGATTTTTAAAAGAAGAACTCAGCGATTTACCGTGGTCAGTTTTTTGTCATACATGTATAACTTTAAAAAAGTCATAAGTTCAAAAAGCAACGAGGGCATTTTGTTGCATGATGTCAATAAAAGTCTGCTGTTAACTTGTAGCTAACCTAGCCGCTCTTCGAAATATGTAGCACATGTAGATCTATGAGATGGTCGTACCTCGGTATTCAATGTGCATGTACTAAACATGTAAAGGTACAACTTCCAACTAAATACAACTGAATAAATCATCTTTAAATAAAATTTCGGTTCGCTAAACATTCAATGTTTTAATTGTTCTACTCAAATTTGCACGTTGGTATATATAGGAAGGTTTTTATATAACACCGTACCGTTGCATCTGGTTGATACTAACATTCCGTAATCCGTACTGTCAACCCGGAGATTTGATTGTCAACAAACTTTATATTAGAGAACTCAATTACCCTAGTCAGATAATAGCTTCAAACGTCAGATAAGGTTAAGTAGAATTATGATAATGTGTATTTAATTTTAGTATACGAGCTCCGAAAATAGATATTCTATGACACTAGAGTTAGTAGGTCAAATAAATATGGTCAATGAAAATGGTACACAGTGAATGACGTCAATCGCTCAATTCGATTTGATTTAAGGCATTTATAGTATCATAAATTTAACTGTCCTGTTATTAGTAAGAAAATGTTTGTTGAACTTGATTGATTTGTAGTCTGAAAATAGAATATTTTTACAATTACATGACATTGACACCAAAGTACGACCTTCAAAAATGATATTTTAATCAAATCGAGCATAGCTCTTCTCCTAAAATGTAATTGACGGACAAAGCGGGTTAAAACAACGAACACAAGGTCGCAGTTCGATGCTAATCTAATTTATTACACATAATTGAATTACTAAGTTAAAATCATGGTTTTGAAAATAAGACCTTCAAATCCGTGGTTGTCAGAGTAGGCTACAATAATGTTTACGGCATTTTCAAAGAGAACTGACACAGGACAAATAGGAAGCATAAGTAGAAGAAGAAAATAGTAGAAGATGTATTCGAAGATGTATTAGAAGATGTAGTCGAAGGTGTAGTAGAAGGTGTAGTAGAAAATGTAGTCGAAGAAGATGCTGTAAAAGGTGTAGTTGAAGATTTAGTAGAAAATGTAATAGAAGTAGTAGAAGAAGATGTCTTAGAAGAAATAGAAGAAGATGTAGTAGCAGAATATGTAGTAGAAATAGTCGAAGATGTAGTCGAAGGTGTAGTAGAAGGTGTAGTAGAAGATGTAGTCGAAGAAGATGCTGTAAAAGGTGTAGTTGAAAATTTAGTAGAGAATGTAATAGAAGTAGTAGAAGAAGATGTTTTAGAAGAAATAGAAGAAGATGTAGTAGCAGAATATGTAGGTATAGTAGATGAAATAGACGACGATAATACATGTAGTAGACATTGTTCGAGAAGATGTAGTAGAACAAGTAGTAGAAGATGATAAAGAGGATGAAGATAGAGGAATTATAGAAGAGGTATAGAATAATTAAGATGAGGACAGATGATTAAGAAGATTGGATAATTGTGATTCGTCTAGGACATCTTGAACATTCTAGTATGTCTTGTGTAATCCACTTGACCTTACAATGTTTTGTCGTACTGAATTACGATCACGTAAACTTGTATCAATATATCATGATGAACTATTTGTAGGTGCGTATATAGACGTTTGTACGAAACGGTGATTTACTCATGTAAGATTAATATCCGTCTTACTTCGCCTTTTCTAGCTATCTCTTAATACGCATTACTATTGACGTTAATTTGATAACATTGTAAACAACACTTTCACACGAGTGATCAAAAAGTGTGTGCAAAAATAGTATCATACATACACGTATACCTTGTATCGTTCATGAAATGGCGCACGTGTCGCTTGTATTAATTTACCCAATATTAAAGCAGAGGACGTTCATATCTCAGAGCGCCTTTACAAATTACATGTAATTGCACTAATTGCATTTGCAATCTGACACTCGTGCTTTCGAGGGTTAATTAAGTTCAAGATGAACATCTGAACTCTGTATAAACAGAATCCACGTACACTCGAAAGAAAATGTTATAGCAACGCGACTATTACCAAAAAGAATAAAGGTTTTTCAATTTCCACCAGTGTGTTTGCTGTACGGTAGTCGTTTAAAGATATTTGGGAATTCCGTTTGGACATAATGGACGCCAAGTAGATCGTTGTGTTTACAAGTGCACAACCTTTCAATCTCTTCCACATTCGTGATGTTTAAATCCTAAAAATTTATGAATCCAAGATTTATTTAACTAGTTTTATCTGCATCAAAAGATAAATTTCACATCAAACGGATAAAAATAGAGAAAGTGGGTCACAGTCAAGTATGTAGTGGAATGTAGTTATCATGGCAACTCATATGTTGACGTCATTAGACTTGGTCACAGAGACAACGCTGGAACGCAGACGAAGGAAGATGATTTATTTTTCTCCCACAATGTTTTAAGGACATTTTTTGTCACACATGAACGTATTAGAGTCATTTATCAAACTAATTTAATTTTAAAACTACATGCTCATGTCCCCATCTAGCGTTACAGAATTTGACGTTCCAAAGATCTCTATTCTCTCGTCGCGTGCTGAAAATACGTACATGTGCATATCGACCGAGTTTTTAATGAACGACAGCAACAGATATACTTGAAATACAAAAAACCGGACACCCTGTTGACCGTTAGAAGACGCAAAAGAAAACGAAATATAAAAAAGGAAAAACGGAAGGAACAATATATATACGTAGATGGCATAAGATAAGACACTGAGAGATCAGAACTTGTCTATGTAACCACGGTAACTTAACATCTCCGTGGTCCATTATCTGCAAAAATATTTACAAGTATAGGGATTCAACTGATTCAAATTCATAAATTGTGACAACGTCATGATTTGGAACACGTTTGCAAGGTTACAGAATTGCACCATCAATCGTGGCAAAATCTAAAAAAATGGATAAGGGATAGCCACAATCCTCGTACGATAGACGGCGTTCCCTATCGGAAGCAAACAGTGTTTTAGTATTCAAACCCAGTACATACGTAACTATGACTCAATCAAACCTGGTTGATAATCCCTTTCACTTTTAATCTCAATGTCGAAAGATACGTTTAATGTCGTCTGCAAATATCTAAGTTAATTTTTCCAACCACACTCCTTTTGCTGTAATACAAATAAAACGATTGAAATAATCCAGTTGGATTGGACAAATACTACATTATTACACCAGACGAAGAAAACGCGCAATTCATCGGTTATTGTACAACGAAATGAGTTTTTTTATTTCAAATTTGGTCCACAATTTACACACAAGCGCGAAAACCATCAATCTGAAGAACGTTAATATAAATCACTTAGAAATACCAAAGTTCGTCGCGAGGTATGTAAACAGAAAACCCTAATATTTGTTTATTTGTTTACTTCTTGGCAAGGTGTTGAACATTCTTAAGATATTATATATGCAGCGTAATATTTACTTTCTTGTCATTGTTACTTAGTACTTAAACTAGAAAAAGGTAATTAATCTACAGAAAATACAGGTGACAGCGGACCATCGTGTGTACATGACATATAACATGTAAAGCGGTCCGTTATTTGTGAAGTGACAATTGGGAAAAATTATATGACTATATTGAAAATGGTGTGATTTTCAAAAATAACAGAAACAATATGTTAAATTCCAAGAAAACATATCAGTGCACAAAATAATTAAAGAAATTGCGGTTTTGAGAACCGTCAAATCTCTGTCAATGTACGTGTGCCAGGGAAGTTACATAAATCATGATTCTGAATTATGACGCAAAACGTCAAAAATGTCGAACTATTACACCATCTTCCCACATTAAAGATACAAATGGTTAAGTTCTGTTTTCATCGACATATCAACATCAAACAATTTTCACAAACACATAAAACGCTACTCACAGACACTCGTAAATTACTTCGTATAGCGAACGGGCGATTGAGCGCGCCATATTAAAAATTTACTGTCAATAGAATGACAATTGAACACAGCGCCTTGTCAATCTTCGGCGGTCCGTACTCTCATAATTAAGTAATACCATTCTAGTGTTTTATTTACGGCCTAGCCAGACTCATCTATTTTTCAAAAATAAAATGATTAACATAGTTGACTATATATATATATATAATATCAGGCCGCCGACATACGTAACCAGTCATGTCTATTGATGTATCTACAACCTTGTTGGCATATGTTCGACTCTTTCACCAAAACAAGAAATGGAAGGAATAGAATTTATTTTTACGCATTTCAGTGGTTTTACCATTGATAGTATTCTGTATTAATACAAACCTTGTTCTTCGCAAGTTACTATCGACTCCTCCACACGAATCATCCAAATAAACAGTGGAAGGATTATACTTTAGATAATAGATATATTCAAATATAACATCAGGGTTTGAACTCTGTCCTATCCTCTTCCCACTAAGTACAAAGGCCTGGGTTTGTAGAACTATACAAGACATGATCTAGTCTGGTTCCCTTCGTACTATAGTATTTTAGTAACGGAGTGACAATGTGCAGGTAATCCAGACTAGACATGATCTACATATTACGACTCGTATCCTAAATTTAAGTTATGGGACGTTTCTCTTTCTTTGGGACTTTCGCTTAAAATCATGTTTTCCATTTCCATTTCTCAAAATGACTGCCGTTGCATACATTTTAGATACGCTTTGAAACCGGAAGTTCCCTGGCCATATTGTTGACCTTGAAGAAGCCGACTTCTGCGATTTGCAACCAAGTGACTACACATGAACCGAAAGCATGTATTGCAAACATCAGGAGCAAAGGTTAGACAAATTTCTTCAGATCAGCAATTTAACAATGTTTGGGATGGAAACTAAGTAAAAACGTGCTAATCCGAAGTCAAGTTTAAAACATGCAGACCTACAGTGAATCCGTGATATGACAGAAGATTGCAAAGTTGATAAATTAGCCAGGTGAATACTCCCACACTTATTGTATGGCGACACCGTCTCCAAGTCAAGTTTACAACTGTTTACAAAATATTATGTTTACAACCAGCAAAAAACGATTGGCTCGATGAAACGATAGGTTTATAGTGATAGCAGTCAAGCATCGAAGCAGGTACGTCGTAAATAACCTTATAGGGTATAAACCGCAAACATCCACCACCGCCACCGCCACATTTGTACCTTTAAAGTCACGTGACATTACATCGTACATTAACTAGTGTGTTTGGTTAGACGCGCGGGGGAGTACGTTTTATTGATTTGAATTATTACGAGCACTTGAAGATTTTATTATCTGTTAATAAAAAGGCTAGGACCTCGATTTACTTAATCTTCGAATGTTTGATGCTTTTTAACATGTCATATTAAAGGTGCGTGTTAAATTGAAAAATCAAATGGCAACATAGGAATGAAATGACGAATAATACACATGTAATCAGTATTACCTTTAAACCGGCCCTTGTACATATAATTTATTGCATTACGATTCATTCATAAAATGACAGTGCAGAATGCAAAATGCAATGTGTGTTAATATTGATCTTTCATTAAAACGCCTGGTGAATCATTTCTTTCATCTTAATTACGAAATGCATTAAATCATTTACAACTTCCTGTGAATCACTACTAACCCAGTCGTGCTAAAATGATAAATTATTATCATTGAAATAAAGTTTTAAAAATGACTTTTATATATAATATAATTTCTTCCAGTAGACTAACAGCTGTGGCTTTTAATACTGGTGTATGGTGGTAATAAATCTAAATGTTCTGGTTCTTTTTCTATGAAATCATGAAGTCGAGATGATGTTGCAAAACTCAATATATATGAACCTCTTGGTTGCTTTGTATTTCCTTAACACTATAAATAGGAGTGAGTGTGTCGGTATCAAGTGCGCATGTTGGTGCATTTTTACATTGCCAATGCATTTTCTATACAGTACTTGATACAACTGTATTGTATTTATTTTACATTTGGGATAATCAGATCGTATGTATAAAGCTTTCCATGTGTGAACGACCGTTTTAAAAGATTTCTCGTAAAATGAGAAACTAACTATTGCCTGTTTAATTTTCATTAAATTACCTTATATGGTAATATGGTATAACATGTAAAAACGTGCATTAGAGTATAATGTTCGTTCTGCATGATCGGGAGATGTCGTCTGCGCGATGTTTACAATTTCACACACTAGTTACATAGGAATGATCGTTTACCTTCACTTACGATGGTGTTCGTTTGATCTTTCGATAAAAAATTCAAAACCACAGATTAAGTTTTGCTAAATTATCCGAAAAACATTCCGTAACCATAGAAATGTTGTAATATGTGGGAAAGCGTATTTTTGTAGACATTAATTGTGAGTAAGTCACGATAAATAAACACTATTTTCTATGTTTACGCATCATCATTCTGACGGTATACCTCTTTACGGCTTGATGACGTAAAAGGAGACTGTTTAAAGTCACCATCTTCCGTATCCGACAATTAACAATTAAATTCTATTTATAAATCACTATATAAATGAGATACCCCGAACATTTTTCGTTCATTTTGACAAGATATGTCGACACTGCAATTGACGATTTGAGATAAACTAAAATTTCAAATATGCGCAGTGATAAAGTTATGATACTAAGTTACTAACTGTACTGATATAATATTAATCGACCTGTAAAATTAACCACTTGAAACCACGTTGTCAATGAAAATCTAAATTATTTTGATTAATTTCTACGTTCTACGTTCGGGAACTCCTTAACATTGACCAGGGTCCGTGGATCGGTCTCCGAGCTCAAATTTCATTTCTTGTCTTTTAACGTTTCTATTAAAGTTAATTATGATCAGATAATAATGCTATTATTGGTACATTAATTTGACAGCATAATATTGATCTGAACATGTATCTAAACATTAATCAGCTGATAATACTTTGAGAAAGGAAATGAGATTTGAGATCGAAGGCTGTTCTCTAGTTTTATAACCTCGGGGTCTGAACTTTTAGAATAGGAATCATAATATGTTCGGACAGGGTGAAACCAAAATGCCGAGTTGTTTTAAATGATAATACATACGTCCATTTTTATTACTCAATCATTTATTCAAATTCGGATATATTTTGTGATAAACTGGACGCAATGTTCTAGATAACCACAAAACAAATGTAGTTCGTTTTTCGTTTAAGATAGTAAAGATAATATTCTAATTATCCAGTGATAAGTTGTGACAGAACTTTAGCCGAAATTCCCAGAAACTAAACATATAAATACACATGTCAATAGACGAAGGAATTACGACAGCAAGAGTCGAGTTACTAAGGCCATATTATGGACCAAATAAATTATCTATATAATGAGACGATCTCAATATATGTTTAAATCCAACAATGATTATAACAGAGACAATTGAAATACAAGTACTAAATTATGTCCCCGTTTAGAAAATCAGCTGAGTTATACATGTAATCATCATGGAAACACGTGTATCATGAAATACATGTACCTGTATTAATTTTCATCAATGATTTACGCGCAGCTGATAAAATTTGAGGAATGTTCAACTTAGCAATTTACCCACGATGTAATTAATTCAGATATTAACGTGAGAATATAAGCATTACTATAAATTAAGATCCATTTCGTCCAGTGAAACAGTGAGCTATTGTTGTGTGTAAGTATATAGGCCTGTAGGTCGGAGCAACAGTGAAATATATGACTATCAGATGTATTTGTATACTAATAACTGTATAATTGTTGGATAAATAATTCAAATAGTTTAATTATTGCACTATACAATCCGTCATTTGTATAACAAGTTGAAACAATGTTATATAGAGTCGTATAATGCTGAGTAATGATATAAATCTAGGGGGGGGGGGGGGGGGTCTGGGAATGCACAAGAGTTACAATGACATACCCGGCCCATTTATATGCTCTTCAAACACTGGCCCCGAAGTTCTTTACGTTGACTATTACTTTAAATTAACATCAAACCAACAAGAGCCCTATTATAAAATTAGGCAGGATTTACGTATTTGAAAAAAGGAATGATAATGTCTTTTGGAATATAGAAAAATTAGCATGGAAATCGGCCTCAAATTCAAAAGATTCTGACTGTAATTTTTGTGCTCATTCTAGGACCTGTATGAGTGTTAACATACTTGGTGAGACAAATTCAATACCAGACGTGGCGCTTATTCAAATCCAACAAATCAACGTTCCGTTCCTTTACGTAGTTTGTAAGCTTTTATAGTTTCCATTAAAGAAAGAAATGATTTAACATTGCATTCCATACGTATTAAATATGGATGACTGCATTTTCATGGTAATAATAATTAATAAGAAACAGACAATTTATAAAGCCAATCCTCAAAAGAATTCTCTAACCAGGAAGCGGTTCATGGACAAGCGCATGCGCGGTAGACACCCGGGACCCTGAACTGAATGAACTATACAAATTAAAAGACAACGTAATATTTAAATCATAATATGAAAGTTGCCTAATATAAAATCTACGGTACGGAAGAAGTTGTATACCGAAGACACCCGAATCCGAGTGGAACCAAGCCTGTAGAGGGTTTATGTAAACCACTTTAAGTATATCCATATTTATTTAACATAATTTTGTTTTAATATCGCACATAATTGAACTCATTCATATAAATCATTGCCATTATGACAGTTACCTCACAAAGCAATACAAATCGGCATAGTAACATTACTATAGTGATATTTCGACGATTCAGCAAGTCCGAACTGAGACGGTACTTACTAGTACGTCCTTGAGACTATATTTTTTTAACTTGGGAGAGTAAACATTTAGTGAAATTGTATTTTTCCATTGGAAAAAGTCGGATTGGTTATTATATGTACTGCACATGATTCTATTCGTGAAGAATAAGAACGATTATAAACCACTCATACAGAAATCATTTATTATAGCACGCTCATGTCATTTATTAATAGCGGTTTCATAAAATATTCATCGAAGCGTTTATACATGAGCGTATTTCCTTGTATGCATGATAATGTCACATTAGTACAACAAAGTAATGCATGTGTAAGGCCAGGGTTGAAGATGTATCTTGTACATATACTTGTTTTAATCCACGTAGAAATTGTATGTCTCTAGGTATGTCAATGTTTTACTGATTTCAAAATCGGAAAGCGCCATCTTACGGTGGTCATATTTAAATTGAGGGACATATTTTCAACGGGGTGATCGGTGGTCCAGTGGTAATGTGCTGGACTACTTAAAGAAAGGTTGTAGGTCCAAATCTCGGCTCCGCCTTTCCATATTTCAGGGACGCCTTTTCAGTGTCCCCATCCCAACTACCCGATACATAATGTGTTCACAGGACAGGATGGAGACGTGTATCGGTGCTATATAGAACCAGAAAAACTATTCGAAATACGAGTAGGGATCCAAATGCCCGTTTCTCCTGTATCTTGTCGCCCCTCTCTCTAGGGCTGCTCTGAATGACCGCAGAGCTCTGTCAAAAGGGCCGTTAAACAACATAATTAACAATAAACGTATATTCGACGAGACGCTAACTAGCAGAGATGACTTGGCGATTTTGTTGTCGCATTTTTAAAACTATCCCAAAATCATGAGGAAATTTAAGATAGAAAGAGAACAGTTCTTTTACATAAACGCCCCGAAACAAGAACTAAAATAATTAAATACATAACTGGTATCTAAGCGTGGGTTCATTTTATAAACTGGGTTCATACCGTTCATTCATTGTGGTGTTTAGTAAAATATAGTAGTCCATTCATGCATTACTTGGTCGAATTTCATGATTTTGAAAATTCTCACCCGCATTTACATTCCTGTATTATATTTTAAAAAGACAAAATGTCGACATTCTCTCCAAAAAATACCAGTACTGACGTCATAGCAAGCTTTTTTTAATTTATAAAGGATTTTATTGAAAGTGCACGGTAAAGGAGCGGACTTAATCGAAATTAATGAATAAACTTTGCTCATATGACCTCTGTTATACCGTTCTAGATTATGTCCGCAGTTTTTACTCACAATATTTCAGAAATCCGCGGAGATTAAAAACTGGGAATTCAGTTAAAAATATGTGTTTATCAAGTATACTTAAAAGGACAGTAAATATATTTTTCATAATTTGCGGTTATTATCTCTGACGATTGTTGGACAAATTTTCTGTATCAGAATACATGTATGACGTACTTCTTTATAGAAATGTTCCAATTTAAATGTCCAATGGGATAAAAACGGTTATTAAAATACAATTTAACTTTTGTACAAGCCAGAATTAGGGAGATAAATAGATCAATTATACACATCTTTCATATTTATCTAACCTGAAGAAAAACAAACATACACGGCTTAATTTAAATGTACTCCATGGGTTGCATAATTTTACCCTTTAACTGACATTGCCAAGCAAGCAATTAACGGCAAGGTTAATGAATGTGGTGATTTTTTTCTGTATCTACAAATGGGAATTAATTAAACTAATTGTATAACTTTAATTTAACACCGTCCATTATTGTTGAAAATTATATAAAGCGTTGTTAATCAGCACTCGTTGACTTAGTATGTAATATAATTAAGGTTGTTGTACCTATGCTTTAATAACACGCAAAATATATAAACCTGTATGAAATATACTTTACATACAGTGATGTTCTTTCGACTACGATTTCTTCTCGTCTGCTCGACATCAGTAGATCGACTCTCGTATTTATAGGGCGCTAAATTTAGAAATCATGGGAAATCAAGATATGAAATTAACTTATTACACGGGTTATACTTCTTGGATTTTTGTCGGGCATAACAGATGCGATTGTGAGCAAATAAAACTGCGTTGGTTTCACGTAACAGACGTAAAACTATATTGACCCTGTTCATTAGTTTTTTGGAGCATTATTCAAATATGATAATCGCTTGTGATAAAATAACTCCACAGAAAGTTGTCAAAATAAGTATTTTGTTAAGCGAATGCAAAATTAAAGTCGGGTTATCTGATTTCTATTTTGTACTACGCGCAATTTCCTTTGCGTGTCAAAACTTTCTTTAAATTAGAAAAATTACGACATGTTGAAAGTATTTGGTGATGTTAAGGGTTTTATGCTTAGTATTGATTACAGAACGTCCCGGAAATTCGTATTGTAATTTTAATAATTTAATGTAGTATGATACATAGGGATTTTTCTGGGGGTGGGGTGATGATGCAATAGAGGTGTGGGGTGATGGGTCGCTTTATCTACAATCAAACCTGTGTTAGCAGTTATCTCCGAATAAAGTTCACCCTGTGTATAAAGGCTATTATTCGAAAATCGTCATTGATTATTTAGAACACAATGGAACTTGATCTCAGTTTCAATAAAGGCAGCATTTTGTCTTTCCTGAGAATGGCCTTTATTCACACGTTTTACTGTATTCATATGTAATCATCGTGTTTGTTTTTACTCATATGTACGTACAGAAAACGTATGATAAAGGTAGCTAGATAATCACATTTAAGACCAGCTTGTAACAAGTGCACGCTGGTACAGGTGTTAATTCTGATTACTGATGACCTGACACCGACTTCGATCAGGAAGAAGTCGAGTTCAAGCATGCTGGTATTTAGGTTATGATATCATACAGATATTTACTGTTTGTTCTCGTACAAATATATCGTACAACTTCCGTAGTCGTAAAATGTAACAGTCGAACAAATCAAAGCACTGTGTGGAACATTCTTTGTGTGTGTGTTTTTTTATATTGTTAATATATATTTATAAAAAATGATTGTCTGTAACTGGTTTATTAACAAACAAATAATAGTAGGAATATTAATGCCCGTTCCTCCTGTATCTTATCTCGGCCCTGAAATGACCATAGCTGTCGAAAGAGCCGTTAAACAACATCAAAACAATATAAAAAATTTATAAACGTATTTGCGATACAGTGCTATCTGACAGAGATCGATGAATTGGTAATTTTGTTGCCGCATTTCTAAAACTATCCCAAAATCATGAGGAAATTTAAAATACGAAGATGATATTTCTTTAAAAAATAAACGCTCGAATACCCACCCCCTCTTTTTCTAATTCATTCATTTATAAGTAATTATTCAGTTACAAAAATAAGTCATCTGGAAGTTTGCGACAGAAGCCAGAAGCATTTGAAACTGCAAGTGGCCCGAACTTACATACAGAACGTAATGTGAAAAAATGGTCATTTTGTCCCTGTCAGAAGAATTGTGCTGCGTTTCAATTTATGGATCCTGGGAAACCTTTTAAAAATTCGTAGGACAATTCGTAGTACGCAACCGTCCGAAGCATTGACAGATTAAAGTACAGAATGACGTCAATATCTATCATGAGTTGACGTCCGTTATTCCTCACGTATGTTTCTGTCACAATTTGTAAGACAAGAAACAAAGTCACAAATTGTACATGTATTTATAAAAAGTTTTATGGCTAACCAACGGTTTATTTTATAAAATACGTTGTAAAACAAAAGATGCTATTTTTTAAGAAAAATACAGAAAATGTTATATTTATCAAGCGCACTATTTCTTGGCGGAAACGCTGATTGTTTATGATGTACAGATAATTAGGTTACATAGTCCAATCGCTTAAATGGTAACAAAACGCAGAAGTTTGAAATGTTTCAATTAATGACAATTCTGGATAGAGATTGTGGAAATGTTTATATCTGAAATAACTGTTTGCGATATGAATGTACGAATTAACTCACAAGTTTATTGTTCATGTATAAGGGCTCAGCCCCTTCGAAAGGTATTCATGATATCATGATCTTTTCTTGAACTATTCATGCACATTTCATGAATATTAGTAGTTCATCAAGTATGACTAACTATTTGACAGGGGCCTCCCTCGTACGTATAACATATAAATTTACCTTAATTTAAGTATGGGCGATATTTATTATGGTAACAAAATAATAGAAAACAAACAAATTACACAATTTTTCCAAGTGCTTCCTTCGAGCGAGTGGCGTGATGTCGAGTGACATTACTCGTATGAATACCACCAGGAAGTCAGAAACGTAAACTGTTGCCTCACTTAGGCGGACGATGGGAAAATAACGTATACTGCAGTGATTTACGGAAGAAATTCTTTATTTTATTTATATATTTGACTAAATAAATGTACAGGAGCGTGCGAAAATATTCAGTTTAATTTCAAATAGGTTGATTGGTGATTAAATGGTACTTACTGATGAATGAGTTGGGTGTGGACAATACTTGATCAAGCAGGATGGTATGACATCTTTATACAACGACCCTTCGATCTATTTAATTGGATGATTAAACTGAAGTTGATAAATTTTGAATTTTAGAACATGAACATACATGAAGTTGGAAACTAAACTACATGTACATTTTTATACAATCACCAGGCCTTCCTTAAAAAATATTTTGCTTGCGGTAACACTACCTGCTCACCTAAAAATACCGAACTTTTTACCGGGCCTCTCGGTAATTTTTTTTCCAAATGAAAAAAAAAAAGAATTCGGACATCACTCTATTTTGGGTTCAGAATAAAAATTAAATTGTAAAAAATGTTTCCTATCTAACAACGCCCTGAACATTCCGAGTCTGGGTAGGGTTACTACAAACAAACATTTTTAATGGGTGGCCTCATCTTGAATAAAAAAACCGGTAATTTTTACGAAGAATAAACTAAACATCAAACTATTTTATGTCTCCGACTGTACTAAGCTAAGTTAGAAAACCAATTAGTATCATATAAGTTCAACCAGTATGGATAAATGCGTGTTATTAAAACTTATTAACTGAGGAACCAATAGCCCATTGACGGTGGACGTATACCACCACACGTATTCCAAGTATAAACATTTTTAATACACGTATACAGATGTGAAACTAATAATGCTTAAATTATAATTTTACAATAAATTTCAGCTCAAGTAGGCCAACGAATTTCTAGAAATGTTTATATTTTAGAACTTTCAATAGCACTCCATACAGTATGGTATCACCGTAACATTTAAAGGACGAAAACTCACAACTCTATAAAGAGCGTGACCGGCGACTAACCGCCATCAAGTCTTCAACACAACCGTTCCGTCGATTCGCAGACACGCCTCATAAAATCATTTACATTTTTGTACTTGTAATTTGCGCGATCTTTTTATCTTTAGAATAAATTACATATATAGTAATGTTTTCGTCATCAAGTTTACGTGTGTTCCCGATTCAACGTTCGCTAATTGGCCTTCCATTATGAAACACACGTTAAAAGTCCCTTCGTAAAACACATGTACTTGGAACAGTTTCATAGACTTATCTTAGCTAGAATAGCAATGTTCAAACTAAGAACTATTGCTGACCCTTGTTTGTAAGTAAACAGTATTTTATCCTATTGATTCCATTGGGGGTGTTTTTTCATCAGTTAAAGGTATATTTCTTAAATGTATTCCATAAACAAGATTTTAAAACTCTTAGCTAATGTGTCAATAAAAGAGTCCCTGATGTTTGATGTAATAATGGGCGTGAACATTACCTATACTGGTCATATAGACGTATCAAAAAAGTAGTTCGGTGTAGGGCCTACATTCAAAATATGCTGTCAAAAGTGAACACTAGTACCCTTTTAGAAATTTGAAAAATGCATTTCTGTAGCAATAAGTTTATTTACATGCTATAAATTTTATGAAATAACTATATCAAATTAGTCAATAGTATTCGATTAATATACATATAAAAATATTTGATGAAATTAATGAATAAGAAACGGGGTTTATCTAATTTATTCTTACTTCGTACATAGGGTGTACTAGTACAATGCTATATATACTACTGACTGCTTCGACGTGAGTGGTGATAGTTTCAACTACACGAGGTAATACAAAGTAATACTTTTCGAAATACATATTCACGGTCGATCTAACCTTATTTTTAGGATGCAGCCAATTTCTGACGCAATGAAGGCTATGATAAAATATCCAGTGCTTCCTCTTTAACGCAATGCTACTTCGGGTTTGGAATCGAACCCGCCTTCGTGGTCTGATGGTTAAGGTAGCTGACTTCGAATCACTGAAACCTCTCACTGATAGAGGACCGTGGGTTCAAGCCCCGCTACCGACCATGTCTCTTTATGTGAGAAAGTAGGCAGTTGCTTACGGAAGATGGGAGTCAAGTACTGGTTCTTCCCAGGAGCGATGGTAAGGTGAACTGTCCACCTCATATGACTCTGACTGTTGAGAAGGGGCGTAAAAATCTAACGAACAAACAAATAGGAATTAGAAACAGTCAAATTCCCTTTTCATATATTAATATAAGTAAACACAATATTTTTATATGCTTGGAATTATTTGCAACCGATTCGCGTGATGAAAGTCATGTCTACTAGATTACATACATCTGTACGTAATTCAGGAATCAACTACAAAGACGTAAAATAAGCACCCCTTTAGGCCAACTTAATAGTATCCTGGCCAACATGACCGCCCCTGGTATGAGATAAGAGTACATGTTCTCGCGCCATACAATTTACCATCATGCAGGATCACTGTTCTAGATGCTGGATAAAATCCTTTCTATTCACGAGTGTAACAGTAAACTTGAACGAAACTCTCTCTTAATCATTCGCGATAACTTTCAGATAACTTCATTAGGCCATTCAGTGTTGTTGTTATTTTGTTAACCGCGTCAGCCTCATTTTGCAAATCCTAGGTAGGCTACCTATTAAAAAACACACAAGCTCATTTTGAAAAAAATCTAGACTTCGATAACAGAACATCATATTAAACATGTTAAAATGAACAACAATTAACTGACAAGTAACTGAAACATGGAAATATTGTCAGTATATCGTCTTGATGAATATATGGGTAACAGTTTTCCCCTTTTTTATCTTTACCAAAATGGTGATGCTGTTAATTTTTTTTGACTCCTAGGCGCACGTGGACGCTTTTCTGATAATAGTTTGTTACGAACAACTATACTTTTTAGCGCTATTTTCTACATTTATCGCCGCTTTAGCTTCTTTTTTTCATGGCCCTAAGTAAGATGTACATCTCTTACACACAGACGCTTGTTTAGAAAAAAATACCCCACCCACCACGTTCGCTATTATGACTACCAATGTACATACATACATAGAAGATAACAAGCTCTAAACGAAAGCAGAACATATTTTTTGGGTTTTTCAAACAAATATTGCACTTGCGTCATAATTTCTGGCTTCTATGCACAATTACATCTTTTTTAATTCTATCGACGCCGCTCTCACACTCAAACTTGCAAATACAAGTGTAAATTCCGACGATTTCCAATTATTTAGTATCGGGGGCTGCTGCGATCGAGAAAATGCTATTTTTAGACATTTTAAAGCGTTTCCGCCTGACCTACGGTCACGTATATGGTCAATATCCACACAGAGTTGTCGTTCCTGTGCAATATACACATACATCAGTTTGGTACCCAAATCGAATTTTAGTTTCGGACAGTCTTTTGTGCAATATGTGGAATTCAAAGCATTGTGCGTCTTGGTAAGTATTTTATAAAATTCTTTAGTTACTTATTAAATTTATATATATTATATATATTAAATGTACCTATAAATATTAATTACGAGTTATATTAGTAATAAAATTAAACAGGTTGGTGTCATATACACATTGTTTTGTTCATATGTTATTTAAAGAAAAAAATTACACTTTAATCGAGAAGTTGTGTTTTACCATAAATTAATTTTACTTAGTTAGGGGGATATGTTAATAATTAAGATTCCACTATAAAGTCTGTCATCGCTGGTGTGACAATCATCTTTTATTGACATTAATTGCAATTAATTTTATTTTTGCAGTTATTTCCTTTCATATTATGTTCTTTTTGTCTCTCTATTATTGCTTAACGATTTGGACTACCGGTTTAAATAGATTATCTTAACAGTATATGCATCAAAATATATATTTTTTACATTTCAATTATTACTTGTTATTTAAAAGAGTCTATGAACATTTGTTAAAGTGTCTGGACAAATTTACTGTTACATAGTATTAGTGTGTGTGACAATGAGTCATTTGTGGAATTTATGAATTAGTGTTGTATTATTCAATGTAACATTGTCTGATTCGTGTTAAGAGTGGAGAAACTGGGCGTCCCAGGCAGTACAGAGTATCTTGTGGTGTCTGTGATATGTGGCAATACAGATCACGCAACACCGGTGATTAAGTGTTGTTTTTTTTATTTCGGTTTATATATAATTATATTATAATGTCTATATTTACTACTTATTCTTGATACTAAATATAATGGCTCACTTTATAGCCATATATAAAATATGTATACATTGTACTTATGATTTAAAACTCGTACAAATAGATATGCACACAATATTTCTTCATATATATATAGAAAAATTGCGTTTTACACAAATTTTCATTTCGTTTCATCATTACTATTGTTGACCAAATACCAATTTTGAATTGTTTTTAGACATCATCACCGGAACATGTAAATGATACTCGATTTAAGCGTTTATAGGGAGATCACGGTATGGTCATTGAGTGTGAGTTAGCCAAAAATAACTTGGCAATCGTACTAAATTTATGGCAATAAACATTAAAAATATTCACCCTACAAGTGACGGCAAAATATCAATAATTATATAACACATAATTTAAAATTTCCTTGTATTCATATTCTGTATTTTCCTTACGCCATTCTTCTATTGCAAGGAGCAATCGATCGATTTTTATGTTTATTTTCATTGTAGCGTTTGTAAATTTGCCATTCATTGAACGATTCTTACATAAGTCAATACATTTGTTCAAAAGGTCATCATTTAGTTATTTTTGGCGTGTCCGTTTTGTAACTTTGCTATTCTTATAAATATTTGATATTATTACATAACATGCATTATACGCTGTGTCGCGCGCAACTCTTATTGCTCTAACTCCAACGTCAATGTCATAAGTAGGGTTAAAAGATAATAATTTTTGTGTTTTGGGCGTGTCCGCTCTGCAACTTCGTAATTCATTCAAATATTTTTACATAAATGAATACATGTGTTAACTGTCATTATACAAAATGTCGCGCTTAACTCTAAAGGTGAAGGTCACACTTTGAGGTTACAGGCAAAGCATGGATATTTTATCTAATGTGTGTGTGTGTGTGTGGGGGGGGTTATTCGTCAATCCTGTGAAAAAAAACAATAATAACTTTTATTTTTTCTTCACTTTAATTATACATGTATATACAATGAAATTGAATGATATGAATGATATATTTTTTGTAATATAATTTTATTTCCTCCACACAGGTTACAAGAAATATACGAATTCACAGCTTCAATTAAGCAGTACTCTTCTGCTATAAAAAAAGAAGAAATGTTTTATGTAGGCATGTCCGAAAAAGATGTCTGCCTTCTCAAAAACAGTAAAAATGTCACTGATAATACCATCCCCCTATTTTGTCAGTTCTCAATGTAATGATGAAGTGCATGTTTCAATGTTACTAAACATAGTGAAATATTACAAAGAAAAGGAGAGAAATACTTACAAATGTGTATATTAAAGTAAAAAACACCTTGTAAAAATTACAAATAATAAAATACTTACAAATGTAAAATATTTAAATGTCCAAAACACCCGAAATTCAGCCGACACACCGTTTCAACACAACACCAATATGTCCAGGTAATCGGCCCCTTACACTGCGTTATCGTAGTTACGAAATCCAGGGTACCAGACAAACCGCGGTACGCGCTAATAGTCTAGTTGTCGCCTGCTTACGTTTTTGTGACAAATGTTCGATCGCAACAGCCCCCACAGTGCAAAACGTGAAAAAGTTGGAATTCTACGATATTCAGTTTAGTAGACCGTGGAAAGCGTGTCAGTTAATAAAGAAAAGCCGTTTTAAATAAGCAAAACAGGATTCCAATGTAAGTTTACCTTTCGTTTGTTAATAAAACCCAAAAATGTGTTCTGCTTTCGTTTAGAGCTTGTTATCTTCTATGTATGTATGTACATTGGTAGTCATAATAGCGAACGTGGTGGGTGGGGTAATTTTTTCTAAACAAGCGTCTGTGCTCTTACACGCACAAAAGCGAACACTGGCGCATTGATAAAGTTCTCGTACTACGTTTACGTTTAATAAATTCCGTTCTTTAGTTGTTGTTTATTTATTAATTTCGTTGTTCATGTATACTTATTTATTACTTCAATGGATTGTCATCGTTATATCTGTAATTCCATTCAATGAACACACGATTTCGTTCATAATCGTTTTAGTTTTCATTGATCTGTGACTATTTGTCAATAATCCCCATATTTTGAAATTCGCAATTCGTGATAGAATGCAATTAGTAATAAACATATTGTCGCTCGTGTGTTCTAGTTTATAAACCTGTGTAAAATGTAAAGACGGGATCGGACGATTATAAGACATTAATTAAATTATTAATAATTATTAAGAAACTAGTTCGTAAACTTGTAACTAAAATTTACGACCTTTTTGTATCGGAAACCTGATAATAATCTAAGTATGTTTATACTATAGTATAGCAATGCCAAAATTGAAAAACAGGGCTTAAGCTATAAATGCATTTTTATATTTGAAACAGCTACGTCGTAATTGCAAAATCGTTTATTATAACAAAAAGCATGATTTTTATAGTAATAATTGTGTCGTTCGTATTGGTTCATTCTGAAATACATTCATACGAAATTTGCGGAAATGTGGAAATTTATTA
Source organism: Lutraria lutraria (assembly GCA_964023205.1). NCBI lineage: Eukaryota > Metazoa > Mollusca > Bivalvia > Venerida > Mactridae > Lutraria > Lutraria lutraria. The sequence continues at coordinate 25,207,714 of OZ026838.1, forward strand.
ATAGATTTAGACAATATTTATCAATAGTATGCCAAAATGAAGAATATATGTACATCCATGCATTCCATGGGCTATACCGGTATTTAAAAAAAAACATGCTGTGAAAACAATCCTAATTTATCTATAAATACAATTGGCCTGATTAATAAAAATTGGTAAATGACAAACGGAATAATGACTTTTTATACGGAAATACGGACTTAACATTATATTATGTATATAGTGTAGCGACACAAGAAGAAATAATGGAAAAAAAACTATCGCAATTTCTTTTCAGCCCGCATTTCCGAGGAATAGCTTTTTAAACGCCCGACCAGGTAATTTCATAGAATTTATTTAACTACCTGACCCGACGAACCAAAAGAACCACTGTACATGACTTATCTAATCACAAAATAGTTCTATATAAATTTGTGACACATATATGGCGTTTTAAATGAATTCAGTGTACTGCTACCTGCTTTATGCAAGTTTACATCATCCGGATTTTGGTTTCAATTAGTACGACTGATCTTCCGTTTTTTGCCTTCATTTATATTGCGTATATGTATACATTACATCACATTGTATTTTGTTTACATGGTAATCATGCAAGCAAGAAAACCGACAAGTCATATACATACGTGCGAGATGTAAAGAGTGAGTAATCGTTTGGCGGTATTTTGTTCCCACTCACGTCCATACAGTGGCCTGTGCGATACTGAATACTACCTGTATGTAAAACGCGATATATATACGTTCTATAAATAACTCGCTAGCGCTGATTGGCTGAGACATACAGTGTTATTATATTGTACAATGTTCATCTAACTCAATTTGTTTTAGAATCGCTGTCTGTGCAGACACATGTTTAAATAATTCTCTGACAAGCTCAACTTATGCAAATTGTCTACAATTGATTGTTTTTTTTTGTTTATATTTGTCATCGACTCGACTTAGTTCTGAAAAATGTTGGATACATTGATTGGAGATACGGGGAATTGTCTCGACGTTAATGAGGTATGTATTAATATATTAATTACGTAAATTACTTGATTTTTGTATTTTTAACATATTTGCGCACTAATACTTTAAATAATTTGGACTTTATTCCGCATAAAGCGAACAACGCTAAGTTCATAAATGCAAACTTAATTCTTTTATACATGCATGTGTACTATTTTACTTAATGTTTATAAGTAGATTTATACCGGTACATCAGTATTGAATCTAATTAGTGGTATTGGTCCTTAATATGAAACTGATGCTAAAAGTAAAGATGAAAATTAGCGCGTCTTATCATATTCTTTGAATTTCTTTTGATGTGGGAACAAATATCAAGATAGAACTGCTATTCCGCTTTAATTTAAGCGTATTTTACGAATGCACGTTGCGCCCCACTTGAGCGCTTATTTTCACATTCGATATTTGTGAGTGTTAATGATCTGTATTCTTTTTTTGTTTTAATGCTTTGAACAAGTCGCTTGAGCGTAAATAATTGATGGTTGATAGTTTCGGAATGTCTAGTATTTCTCGCCGATAAAGCTTTGACGATACATGATGCCCGACGCATCATAATTAATTGAGAGTTTTGAAGTCTTATCTGAAGTTTGTTTGATCGTGACGGATTTTAAAGTATCTCGCAAACATTAGGATCAAGATGTCCTGAATTAATTGACTTGCTTAACGAGCTTCTTAAATGATATCATTCGTGTTTGTGCACCATTGACGCAAGCTGCGCCGAAATGCTGCGCGCGTACCTCAGGTACATTATTCAGACGACGTACACAGTATAGTTAGTTTAGTAACAGTAAACTCACGTTGGTTGCTACTTGTGTATTTTCAGGCGCTGCAAGAATTTGAGAAGTGTTTGTACAACGAGCCACCACATTTTGAGGCTGGAATTCTCCAGAACTTTGAGCAGATGAAATCTGGTTTTCCTGGAAGTCCAGTATCACCTGTCAACTCGCCGTCGTCACCGTCATCAAATTACTCGTGCAATAGTCCCATTAGTAGCACAGGATCACCAGCACCAGCGGGGTGTGTGAATCAAGAATTGTATGACGATCTTTTGGATTTTGACTTTATTCTTTCAAACACAATGGACAGTAACAATATTTCGCTGTATGAAAATGACAGCGTTATGAAAGTGAAACAAGAGCCTGGTGTGGACAACTCACTACCTGACTTTAGTTCCAGCTTTTTGGACATACCTGATATTAAATATGAAAACTTTTCTAAAGCAATGGTTGAGGCTACACCAAACAATTATTTGGAAGCTGAAACAAATAAAATGGACTTCAGACATGTAATTCCAAAACAGGAGAATCCTGCAGTGTCTAATTCTTGTGCCTCATTTAATCAAAAACTTAACTACACTACATCACCAATGCCACATCAGGAGTGTAACACTGCAGCTACTCAAGCCCCGATGCATTATTCTATGACCATTCCTCAAAGTCAGTTATCACCACCTTCATCCCCAGAACTGTATCAAGACAATGCTTCAAAGTGTCACCCAAGTATGCCTCAACTTCAGCAAATGAGGCCATCTCACTCAGCTTTGCCTCCATATCCTCATCAGCAACATCATCTGAATCAGCAGTTTCAGCAATACCTCTTATCGCAGCATATGATGCCTAAACTTGGACAACATGGTCACATGACACAGCTGCCACCACATATGGTAACTCCACCTTCTTCACCGCAACAATTTGTCGACTTGCTCTTGCCGCAAAGCATTATGGACCCAGCCATGGTTCAGCCGAAGAAACGTGGACGTCGCACATGGGGACGTAAACGTCAAACTACTCACACTTGTTCTCATCCTGGATGTAACAAGACCTACACAAAAAGCTCACATCTGAAGGCTCATCTACGAACACATACTGGCGAGAAGCCATACTGTTGTACGTGGAAAGGTTGTGGCTGGAAGTTTGCTCGATCCGATGAACTTACTCGTCATTACCGTAAACATACTGGCGATCGTCCATTCCAGTGCCATCTCTGTGAGCGTGCTTTCTCCAGAAGTGATCATTTGTCTCTCCACATGAAGAGGCACTTGTGAACTGTTTACCTGTAAGCATCTGAAATATTCAGATTGGCTGATCATGAAGACGTATCATTTGGCGCTTGGGTAGAAAATTTGTTGAGGTTTTTTCCATACGGACAGATGGTTTTAAGACTTTAATTTCGCATTAAATTGTTTTTATAATAATTTGAAATATTGTCTTACCATTGTGTATGTTAATGTACTGGGAAAACCTCCCATTTGTTTGTTGCTACAGAAGATATCTGTTTGCTGACTGGTTCAGTACTTTTGTTGCCAACATCTACCCTGCGGGAACCAATAGTGGGTGCTGGTCGCCCCATGTGGCCCATACAGGGAGGTGTTGAGGTGTACATTTTATTCCAAATACATTGTTAGTGTATTGAGACCAATATGTATGTATGTAAAAACATTGTCACAGGTCATGCGAATGTTGGTTGGTGGTTAGATGTTTTATTTTGTGATTAAAATCAAATATATATTGTTAAATACTGCCAAAACATTGATCACAAACTATTTTAGGTTTGTTTATGGATATTATACTATAGAATATGTAAAATCATATTTTTGTATTGCAAATGATATTACAATTTATCAAAAAAATATTATAAACAAACGACTGCACTTATTTTTCACCATAAAATGTGAATATTTTGTGCTAAAAATCATTTAAGTGCTCTTTTTATTTTTTCTACGCTTTAGATTTTATCTTGATATTATTTTGTATTCCTAGAATTGCTTTCATAGCAATAAGTGCTGTATATCTATTATTTGCCAAAAAAACAACAATTATATTACTTACATTTATTGTTATGAAATTATTTAGCTCTGGTGTTAGTATGCTAAATTCATTTCTCTCAGCCATTGAAAAAAATAATCAAACCAATAAGATATTTTGTGCAATTAAGTGTGTTCAGAAATAGAGTTGAAAGACTTCCATTGACCCGTTTCAAATAGCTGTAGATCATTCTTTGGTCGTATCTTGTTTCACGTGCATTCACGTGCATATTTCAAATAGTAGAATAGTTTCACATTTACACAACTATATTTAATCAGAGTATTCTTTTATGTAGTATTTTTAATAACTTTTCTGTTAATTATTTTTCTGTTTATTTTCTCTTTAATTTTCTGTATCTAGTTCTGCCAAGCAGGCTTTGGTTTGGATTTCAATCAGTTTAATAGAAAATCATCTATGTGAATGAAGCTTTATTTTGTATATAGTTATCTTTTGATCTAACATGTTGATTTTGTATAGTTATTTGTGTTAATTTAATTGTTTATTTGTTTGTTTTTGTTAATATTTGGTGCTTTTATTTCTCTTCATTCTTGTGAAATATTGTACTAATTTTCTGCCGTACTAGTCAATATTGCGATATTTTGTATATCACTGTGCCATCTTCATGCTCTTGTTAACTATCAGAACCCAGTTTTAATTCAATTAAATCACAATTACTGAAATATTCACTCAAACTTCACATATTTTCAACTGAGAATTCCATTTCATAACCCATTTTTTTTATTATTTATTAGATAGTTTAGAATTATTTTTATCACAAATAAAACTGGTTTCTGATTGTTTCGCTTTGTATAAGCCAGCTAGACTGGTGTACTTCATTATTATATTATCATAAAGTTATCATGCAAACCTCATACCTCATGAGGTTAATAAAATTATAAAACTTTACATAGGAATTATGTCTTCTTTTCTTCATTCATTTTGTGCATGTATTATGAACAGTAAAATCAATGCAATTTTAGCATTGTAAAGTTGTATAAATTAATGCAATATTAGCATTATAAAAGCCAATGCAATCTTAGCATTGTAATGCTGTAAAATGATCAGAACAAACTACTATAACACAAATAAAGAACAACTTAAAATACACTTCATCAAATGATAAATAACAAAGTTTGTAACTGCCATCAATTTAATCAGGAACACTAAATTAACACATCAGCAGTAACGACTGGATGATTAAACATCAATTAATCCTTCACTACAAGTAATGAGAACTGCTTTTTGTGCAATGATGTAAGCCACAAATATTCCTACTTGAAATCATTTGTGGTCAAATCTTAATGAAACTAATTATTGCTGACTTCTGTATTTTGAAGTATTACTATCTTTGAGCAATACAAAGCTATTGTCGTGATAGAACAATGGAAGAACAATGGTATTACAATACACACATATATTGTATATGAGTATACATTGATGTATAATAACAAGACATTGAAAGCGACCTTTGTACAGTAGAACCTCATGCAGAGCTGGCTTAAAAAATAAAACTGTATCACTTTAACAGCCACTTATGTTGACGAAGAATTTCAATTTAAATATGTGGCCACCTCAATATTAAGGCCAAGTCTTTGGTCTCCAAGGTGATGTGAACTTCAAGGTTAAACGGTGTATTTATAATCATTTTACATGAACAACAGGAAAATATCTAACATACAATGTATTACATCAACCTGGCATTTTTAATTCCAAAATATCTTTGAAAGACATTTCAGTGAACTGCATGTTGGGAAAGGCTTGAAAATGACGCATCTAAAAAAAAAATAGGGTTGTTCCGTATAGTGGCTACCAGTGAACAGGTATTTGTTTTAAATGTACACTCCTGTTATTTTATGACAAGGAAATGATATGATAATTCAACTGCATATTTTAGGGAGGGATTAATGTTGATGACAATTTTAATATCATAGAAATCTTATGGTTCTCATTTATGCGGTCAGTTTAATATGAGGAAATGAACAAGATCAATTACAAATAAGGAAATATTTTTTAATGAATCCAAGTTATTATTCTATTTTTATGAGCGTAGACACCTAATACAAAAACAAATATAAAACTATATGAGTTTTATATGAAGCAATAACAAGAAGTAGTGGCAGTTTTGTACCAAATCTTAGTTCATTAAACTGTATCCTCAAAAGAAAGACAAAAATTGTTATAAGTAAGTTTTCAACTCTTTTCTGTGTAAATCATAGAGGTCTGGTTTTTAGGTGTTAATACTTGTACAAGTTAAGTTAAAATTCATTAAAACATAGTTATCTATAACACCATTTTTCTTTCATAAAACTATTATTACTTGTTCAACTCCATTATTTAACATTGGAGCCTTACAATGAAAATTTCATTATGTTGTTTTGGCTTTTGAAATCGTGTGGAAAGGTAAAAAGTGAGGAAGTGGAAATACTGTTCCTCGGACTCAATAAAAAGGTCAAGATTCACGGGAAGAAATTAAGGTTGGCAGGGATACCAGAAACAAACATTTTATTACGTCTAAGGTCTGTAGACACCATTCTGATCACCAAAAACATGAAATCATATGGTGTAGAATAATATAAATTTTAACATATAATCAAAGGGAGCTAACAGCGCTTTGAATAAACATGGTTGTAGCAGTTTATTTATGACTTACCTACCTTTATACTTGCAAAATAATAGTCATGTACAGTCACACCTGTGAACTAAGGTTACCCATGAGAAAGACAAATTATGGCCTTTATTGACAGGTGGCCTTTACTTGGAGGTCAGTTTATTCTTGATAATCAATGACAGTCTTTAAAAGAATGACCTTTATCAAAGAACTACACTATGTACATTGTACATGTATAGTACAAGTCTTTGCTTTTATTCACAGAGTGGCTTTATTCCGTGGTGGCCACTAACATGGGTTTTACTGTAGTTCTGATACCATAATGTACTAACTAAAACATCTGATAATTTACATTCATAGACTGCTCTTTTATTTTCTTGCAGTTTGATCTAAGGGAAACAACTCAATTTTTAGAACATACATTTTGACAAAGTTACCTCCCTTGTTGGCACTAGTGTTGAAAAATGTGGACACTGTCATCCATTTTTCTCATCCACAGCATGTTTCGAGTTAAAAGATATCTTAATTTTACTTCAATTGTAGAACCAGAATAACCAGGGTTGTTCCAAAACTAACTAAAATAATAAACCATAAAGGCAAACAGTAAAGAACAATAATGAATTTATATTATCTTTTTTATTCTTCATTTTAAATACAATTTCAAACAACATCAAAGTATGGGAAGATACTCTGTGTAAAAATAAAAAAAAATATCACAGCTATGTTCATATAAAAATAAATTGAAAAAAGACACTATCTTAATATCACAATATGTTTTCTGTGTTGACACAAAATTAATCACAGCAAAACATTGTTTGTCAAATTGTATTGAAATAAATAAAAAGAAAATCTGAAAAAATATACTTATTTTTGTATACACGTATATGTATGAACATGCATTAAAATGATGCAATGTCGGGGAATGGGTAATAAGGCACTATGCTCTTTCTTTCTAATAAACTATCATATAAAACTTGATAATCAGACAAAATAATGTAGAATCACATAATGCGGTCACTGTCCAATCATATCTACACATTTTTTAATTCATTAGATTATACATCTATACACAATAACACATCACATACAGATCTCTATTCAAACAACACAAAAATTGGCACTTTAAGACTAATTAAATATGGATGGTTTAATGTTATTACCAGTAATGACAACAAGGATAACTAATTGCTATGAAACTGAACTAAATTCTCGTTAGAACATAATATTTCCACAGATGTACATGAAAATTCAACCCATTAGTGCAACAATATTGTGACTAACACCTTAAAAATACAAAATACATGTATATAAAACAGTGCTGAATGGACACAATAAAGCATTATACCTACCAAACATTACTTAGAAAAATGTCTAAGGGGGATTTGAATGTTACAGTTTTTTATCATTGTTACTGCTTTAACGTTCATAAATACAGGAAATAATTATAAGGATTACTGGCATTACAGAATTTACACAAAATCCTGTTGTGGCTTTGATAAAGACAGGGGCATTCATTTGGGAACATGCGAAGCATTTAAAGAAATAAATTGACTTAACTATCAATTGAGATATAAAAAAACAACTTTTTTTATCAAAATAAAAAAATACCCCCGGTATATTGAGATTTAAAAATCATAATGAAAATATATTTCAATCATAGTTGTACAATACATAACAACAAATATAAGATCTATTTTGATTAAATACATGACTAAGGCTGTGAATGTTTTTCATTCATGAAAATCTTGCATGATACTGTTTTAATTTGAGGGTTCAACGCAACAGTGTTGTAACTCATATTGAAATAAGAACAAGTTACGACAGTGTTGCGCTGAGCTCTCGAATTGTGTTTTACCCAGGAGTCAGTAGGGGTAACCTTATACTGAGTTCTCAATATGACCATACAGTAAATCATGCCAACTAACGTCTCAAAATGGAGAGAAACCATATGGCTTTCAGACACAGTGGTACACACACTTGTAGTTACCAGTAGTCATTAAAAAGATACCAAAATATTGAGAAACATTTCTTATAGAAGTTAATGTCTGTTCAATAGATATGATAAAAGCAAAAACCAAGGGTACATACAGTATTTGTAACAACAATTTAGTTTGGACCCATTCCTAAAATTTCGTCTATGTTTTAATTTCATGATAAGAGCACCTTAAAACTAAGTATATTTGGGGTCCTACCCAAAAGTGGTTTCACTATAAAATTTATACAGCATATCCATATGTGTTAACAAGGAGTGAGATTTATTCCCATGGTAACATACAATTCATAGTTTAGGAATAAATGTGAATGCTACAGGTAATATGATTATATAAATTCATATTATATTAACATACAATTGTACCTGTTTCAAAAAAAATTAACAACAGTAGCGAATACAAAATGTTATGAAATGTAGCTTACAGCTATGAAATCAAGATAAACACAAGACTTTAATTTTTACAAAACAATAAACAAGAATACATGAATCATCTTTAAAATCATTTCCTGCAACCGAAAAAAGTCTAAAGCATTCTATAAACATTAATATTTACAAATTACAATACAAAAGTTACTACAAAATGCAACCACAACTACATGAAATGTTTCCAGCAGACAGTCGGACAATATTTTATCATTATACCTTTTACTTAAAAAATCACATTTTTGATCTCCACAGACAATATTTACTTCTAACTTACCGGGTATATAAGTCATGCACTATGATTATGATATGGACGTAAACTCTCATCTTTAAAGTCGAAATCTAGATTAAATCTCCTCCAATATAAATATTCCGAACAGTATCTTATCAAAACAGAACACACTGCGTTTATACATCAAAATATGGAGTTCTTAAATTGCATCTTGACCAAAATATGAGAAATATGTCACCAGAATATGAGAAATATGTCACCAGAATATGAGAAATATGTCACCAGGATATACTATTGGATGTGTTAAGAAGATGATCTATATTCTCAGATATGAGGGGAGTCCAGTTCTGTTGTAATCGTACCAAGCTCCTCATCCTCATGTATGCTCACCATGTTTATAGGTGCATGTGCACTGATACTGCTCTGTGTTTTAGGGCTAGGAGGAAGTCTACAACAGAAACAAGAAACATTTTTTTAGAATTTATTTCTAATTAAAACATAATTGTCACAAATCAGGTGTCCATTGGTGCAATAATTATTTGTCACACATATTGGACTCCTGCTGAATGATAATGGAGTATCAAGAAATTCTAATAAATTTTAAAACTGTAAAACTGACCTTTTTCTAGTGCATGTCAAATTAAAGGTTAATTTTTGTTAATCAAGAAAAACAAGCATTTGCATGCAAGCATGAGAGAATATTCTAAATATTGCATGAAATAAACAAATGCGAATGAAGATGACTAAATTATTCTTGTTTAGACAAAAGTAGATTTCTATAAGCTTCTGAATTAAGTCCAAAAAGACCCCAAACCAGTCTAAAATATGAGTTTAAATAAATAAAACAGTACATTGTAATTTGTAATCAGTCGTCAGTCTGTTTGATGAAAATACCATCTAATTTGTAATCAAGAACCAGTTTGTTTCATAGAAAAGTACTGATTTTGTACCAGTCTGGTCTGTCTGTTAACAAATGTCCTTTCATAACTAGAAACTAGTCCATCTGCAACCAAAGACCTATACCATACAAAGACCAATACTATATAGTATAGGTCTTTGCTGTAACCAAGTGTCAGTTGTAACTAATTACCAGTCAATTAGTCATAATCTTAGTAATAGTCTGTGTATAAACCAGTAACCAGTCTACATTTAAACTATTATGTAGCAGCCAATATTGTATTGAAAGAAGCAGAAATGATTGTTTGTAAAAAGATAGCATACCATATACCAAAGGATACTCAGCCAAGACCTGTCTCCAAGCAACCAGGATGTTTCCATAGCAACCAACACAAGTTATGGAGGCAAGGTAGAGCTATGAATCATCTTAGCAGTTATTAACATGTAAAACATGATGGTAAACAGACAATAGACACAGACAAAACATTAATGTTTTAAACAAAATAGTGCTTTTGTTTTGGACACAAGACATAGATGAACATCAAATTAGATCAACACAAATAAATATTATATTCCCATTAATTTCTGGTGCCAGATTATGTGGCGCGATATCCTAAAAATCTTCAGCTGATTCATACCATTGGCGCTTGGTTTCAGACTTGATTTGATCCAATCCGATTAGAAATACAATGTATATACCCGGTACATGTACATACAAAATTTAATAACCAATCAGATTAAACAAACTTCAAAACCAAGCGCCTATGATTCATACAATGTCTGTAGGATTGAGGATTTAGTAAATGAGTTTCTGCATAAATGCCACAAAAGGCATTTAAAGTAAAAAAACACAAAGCAAAATAAATGTCAGTACCCCAGCAGTGCTTTAGTTGGTTAAAAAAAGGAAGCATATTGCAAATTATCTAACAAATATCAAAACTGAGAGTAAAAAAGATGTAAAACAATGTAAGAGTCTAAAATGTGCTTATAAAAATTATTGATACATAAGATGTAGAAACAAATATTTAGATAATGTTCATAAGCTAAAAGCAGCCGAATGCAATAAAAAAAATAGGTCTAGACGCAGTGGAATCTTGACAGAAGACAGGCCTGTCCAGTTTTCCAGAGTTCTAGCTATCTGAAGATGAACGTTTTAACTTCATAAAATAGAGTTGATACCCTCCATATTGAGTGCTGTGTCCATGTTTTATGAAGTCATACATCATGATAGTATAACTATATGTAATGGTACTTATAATAATATAATATATAATTTTAATAAGTCATTGAATAATAGCTCTGTTCCGATTGATAAATCAGTCGTCACGAAAAATTAAATAGGTTACCATACAGTATGAAAAAATAATTAACATAGAGCACCAGACAGAATGAGTAGGAAGTTCAATTCAACTATCAAATGTATGCCAACTGATAATGTAAAATTCATGTGTACACCCATATATACATGTAAAAGGAAAGGCCAAAATAAATTACTAACGCTCGCATTCACACAAACATGGCAGGAGGTTATTAGTTATATCAGTGTGATATTTCACCCATAGGTTATGTTTGAAATGAAACATTAACACATTGGACTGGAGATGGGAGAAACATGTCATTAAGCCAAACCCAGTTTTGTTTCAAACATGCAAGCATGCTTGTTTACCCAAACTTTCTTCGAAACTTCAGGTTCAAAAGTTTTGACCATTTTATTGCCCTCATGTAGGAAATCTGTTCTTCACTATCAAAAAATATAAAAAATTAATTGCCTGCCCAAAATAAAACACAGGTATTTAATAATTATTGTAGCAAAGAAACATGATTATACATTTTGTTGAAGCCTCTACCTGCAGTCTAAAGAACTCCTTCACCATACAATATCTACTTAATTTGGATTTTTTAACTAGAATTTCAACACAGAAACATAAACCACATCAACACATGCAGAATTAACACAGACAACAGATCGAAATGTAAAAACACAATTAATTAATTATTAGAAACAATTAAAAAACATTAACAAACATTGAAACATTGATACAGAAAATAAATAACAATAAAACAATTTAAATACTTGGGATGTTTTAAATAATACTGTATCATGAAATACACATGCATATAAATCATTAGATAGCAAAATAGAAGGAATAATGAATAAAATTTTTAAAACTGTTCTTCAAAAAATCCAAAATGAAATAGTAAAAATACAATTTGCAAGGAATTTTACAGGCTAATTGATTATAAATTTACATATTTTGTCAAGTTATCAATAATTGAATAATTTCATGTCAACATATGACATTAAATGTCAATTGCATTAATAACTAAAAAACTTGTCTTCCATAAAGTATAAATACAAACAACTAGTAGAATAACTGACAGAAGTATTATAAATAAATAAATATTGAAATACTTGTCCAAAAAATGGTACAAGTTTGACTCATGATTACATGAAAAAATTGTCTAATGTTTATCGTACATGTGTATTGGTCAATGACTATCACAGTATCTGCTACAAAGCAACAAAAGTTTAGATGAGACTAGCTCTACCTATACACCATATCTTGTGCCGATTGTTCAAGGGATCCTGTTGATCCCAGTCGCCGTGGGAGACCAATCTGCTGGTACATTGGTGGGTACTCAGCAAGGTCCATCATATCTGGGAGTTGTAAATTTTCAAAGGACCAGCGTGTTGCCCCAGTGCGACCACCTGAAAGGGTATGTAACAACACACAGTGCAGAATACCAAACCATTCCACAGATACAACAAAACATGAAACACACACAAAAACATGGGAAACAAGGATAAAGGTAGGTTAAACTGCTGTTTTCATCATTATTCTCCAAAATATAAAGCAGTGTGGGTAGGAAAACACAATGTCAAGGTTCAAACTTGTCAACACAATTTTCAGTGCTAAAGGTTGGTGTGCAAGAGGTGCATGTAGTGTAACACGGAGCACTATTACTGCAAACAAGAAAATACTCCAACATTCAGCTGAACTGTTCTGGCAAAGGAAATCAAAACAACATGCCTAATGAAGCTTACTTATAAATAAATGCAAAAGCAAACAAATCATCAAATTTAATACTGAAAATACTATCACATTTGCATATATGCAACATATTGTTCTAGCTCGAAGCAATCTTTATGTTTAAAGTAGTCAGGGCTTTCTTTTAAGTCTTCCTGGTATCCTAGGAACCACACTTTTTTACATGTACAAGTCAGATTCTTACAGTAAGTTTTGTTATTATTTCTAAGTCCAGAAGTCTGGGGTCTCAGGAGAAAAACTTCAAAGAACCCTTTTTAGACTACCTTTGACTCGCCAGTACATCATTTAAGTTACCTTAAGTTTACGAATGAAAGCTGGAAATATTCAATAATGCATTAAAATTTGTAAAGCCTCGTATTATTATCATTAGAAATATATGGATGTACATCTGCAGAAATAAGAAATCAATTCTAGAAGACATTGATGAGTATCCACAATCATTATGTGCCACCATATGACTTCCTTTTAAAAGTATGGTTATGATGCAAAACAATGTAATTTCGGTACATATTTTAACATATTAAATTTTTTCAGAGGACTTTGATAATTATACGGATAAAAATAAGGTGTGGAAATTTGAGATAGAACAAAAAAAACACACAGAATTTATTGAGTATTTTAGTGCTTGCAGTAATAGGTTTCATAACAACGGTTTCAATTCAAACCTGTGCAGTAGATTCTAAACCTTACGCCAGACTAGGAGAGCAGAGTAAAAACATTGAACAATAATTCACAATGCATGTGCAATAAAATACCATTCATAAAATTCTAACTCATATTCAACTTGTTCAGAAATATCAAAGATATAATATTTCACTGAAAGCATATAAAGCATTCTTTAATATAGGGGGTACATGTACATGTATGTATATGCTGGCCCCAAGGTTTTAATACTTGAGAACAGCCTCAAAGCTCAAATTTCCATTCCATTCTCAAAGTATTATGGTTGAAAAGATTAAGCTGATTAATGTTTAAATGTATATTAAAATCAATTATGCTGGCAGACTAATGTATCAATTATATCAGTATTGTCTGATCATAATTAACTTAGAAATTTCAAAGGACAAGATTTGAGCTTTGAGCTTAGAGACCAATCTAAGTTTTATAACCTTGGGCATGGTGCATATAATTTTCTTAAAACATAAAAGTATACATGATATTTCTACATTGAGAGTAAACAAACATATAGAATCATTTTCAGAGACAGTATTAAGAAAATTATTCATTCTATTTTTCATGTTAAAACTCTGAAATGACATAAAAATCATGAATTGGGACTTCAATGGAAATATTTGGTTGAGCAAAGGGTAACAATTCTTGTCTTAAGTATGAATTACAACAAATTTTAATCAATGAATTGTAACAATCAACAAACATAACTGAACCAATTAAGTTAAAGAAACAAAGTTTTTGAAAAAATATGTGAACGTACATTACATGTTCTATAAAACAGGAAGAGAAATGTTACCTTGCATCATGGCTTCATAAGCCAGAGATGATGGTGTAACTGGATGGGATCTTCTAGTTTGTCTGAAAAAATATTTATACAATAATTATACATAACACAAATTGATAATGTCACAGACCTTGTACAAATGAATAATATACTGTCAAACTTGTAATCAAAGGTCACCCTAAGTAAAGACAAAATATGGTCTTTACTGACAGGTGATCTTTATTTGGAGGTCAATTTATCCTAAACAATTATTGACATTTTTTAAAAGAATGACCTTCATTCACAGGGTGGCCATTATTTGGAGGTGGCCGCATACACAAGTCTGAATATATAACTTAAAACCTGTATGAAATAGTCTCTAGATATATACATAATATTATATCACTGAACACAGTCATACCTGTTTAGTGTTCTGGCTGCCACAGCAGATCTTGGTCTTTTCATACTGTCTGGTAAACCCTCCTTCCATCCAGGAACATGACCTGACCTTGGCCTCTTCTGCATTGACTCCCAGTATAAGTCACGACCTCCTGCCAGCCAATCACTGGCTTTTGTCACAGAGAGGGCGGAGTTAGGGCGGGTTTTGTGATCAGGAGAGGTGGGTCTTTGTGGAGGAGGTGTACCTTGTCTTGCTGTTAAGAAATAAAATAAAAGTGAACAAATATCAAGAACAGAAAATGGAAGAGAAACTGCTTAGAAATAAAACAAAATCGAGCAATATCTCATGAAGACAATGAAGACAGTTAACACTAACACAAGAACATGTTTCTTCAGTATAAACAAACTGTCATAATTAATATACAAGCTTGTAACAATTGCAACACATTGTGTGAAAACTAAACAACACTAAATAAATCATTGTTTTGACAAAAAATCAAATATTATAAGAAGAAATGCATTGGTATCAAAACAAAACTCTTCCAGAATAAAATACATGTATAAAAATATAAATAAAATGAATACAAAATCGGGCAGCTATGCATAAAAGCAAACAAGAGATTCTATTTCTGTACAAAATTCTAAAAAGCAAATAATATAACAAAATACTAATATCTTTGTAAAAACAGCATGCGCGCCTACAAGGTACAAATGACCAAAATTATCATGATATATAAGCTTACTACTAATGTACAGTGACTACAAAACACTTAATCTTGAACCATGTTGAAAAAACTAATTCAAAACTTCAATGAAATATACAATATAATGCAAATCGAGTATCACGAATGAAAGGTCATCAACCATACTCCATAAAGTTTAACCTTCTCTTATTATGAAACTACAATCATAGGGGTAAAAGTTGGAAAATAAATTACCGGTAAAACTGGAATTTGGTATGAAAATCCTAAGGAATCCCGATAGAGCCACAGCGATTTTGCACAGCACCTTTTAACAAGCCCAAGTAAAAACTATGCAAAGTTTCATGTTACAATATCTTTTTTCTGGCCAATTTACACTGAATCATTTTTTTTCGGCTTTATGTCCTAAACAGCAAAGCATAACAGTATAAATTAGCCAGAAAAAAAGATGCGAAATTGTAGCATGAAACTTTTCTTTGTTTTTTCTTGGGCTAGTCAAAAAGGCATGGGGCAAGATCCCAGTGGCCCTATCCATATTCCGTAAAAAATCTCAATAACAAAAAGCGAATTTAGAGACATTGTTAGCATCTGTTTATCTAATCAGATAAGGGGTATGTGCCCCCCCCCCCAATTTCTCATTGGATATACATGATTTAGAAAAATGACCTTTCAGGACATTAAAAATTTCAGGCAAAACTCTGAAACCTTTTATCCCTGCAATCAAATCTGTCAAACATCTTGATTTTTTATGAGTTTTAACAAAGCAGACTGGTTTAAAGCTAGAATATTAACTTCTGTAGAGCATATTTCAAAACTTTCATAAGACACAAGGTGGATTTCAAAACAGGTATTGTTGCACAGGGTGGGTGGGGTGATGGAAGATGAGATATTTTCACACGATTCATATAATATTATTATAAATAATGCAATGGTTAGTTTAACATAACAGGACCATGTTAGGATCAAATGGTGTCAGTGGATAAACTTGAAAGTATTTGTACCATCGTGATAAGTTAGGTATGGTATCATACATACAATATATATTACCATATTTTTTTCTTTTAAACTTGTTACTGGAGATAACCATGAAAAATATACATGGGAAAAGCACAACAGTTATATGAACAAAAATCAGTGGATGGACATTGATATCATGAGGCAAAATAATCATGAACAAACATCAAAAAGGTTTTCAAGGACAAACTGCAACTTTAAATGTGGGTGGGGTATAGTATGACTGAATTACAGTAAAGTTCATCAAGAGAGAGAATCTCTCCACCATACAGAAAGTCTGAACTATGTTCACTGAACGACGTCTCTATAGATTCTGGATAATCCTGCCTTGTTGGAGGCAATGCTACAAAAAGACCTAAAATAAGATAATAAGTACATGGTCATAAAATGATTGGATGGTTCATAAATACCTGTACAGTACTTAGAAAAGCATTGAACTAGAGGCTCGTAAACATTGATATTATTAACAGCCATATCATTGGCATTACAATTTATACTCAAAAAGAAGCCATGAAAATGAGATATAAATGAAATGTTGCCAAATAACATGTGCAATGATAAAAAATATTTTTAGAAAAAAGTACCAAGTCACAATGAACATGCAAGTGGTAAAAAGTAATAAAAAAATGCAAACTTGGATAAAAAATAGAAATAGCAGACAGATTGTGCAAACAAACCCAATTTACAAAAATACAATAAAAAGTACAATAACTAAACCAAATTAAGCTCTTAAAAACCCTTTCCCCTACATAAAGCATTCAATACCAGTACACATCAATAATACAAGTATCACCACCATGCAATCTTTAAAGCACAGACAAAAGGTTAATACAAAATTACTGTAATTCATTTTTCAGAATAACTGCGTTAGAAATTACAGTAGTTTTGCATTAAACTCAACAGATACTAGATATAGAAAAGACATAGATTTACAAACAACCATTTAATACGAAAAATAAAACAAGTAAAATGCTGCTAGATACAGAAATCAGTTGTAGTCCTTATCTTTAATGGTGTGTATATTAATGATCCCTTGGAAATGGTTTTAATGGTAACACAAATAGGACAATTAGATACTGGGGTATTACCTTCAAATGGCTTAATATAGCTTTTCTAGATGGACAGCTACGGTGACATAGATACAACATAATCTCATAAAGCCATGCATCACCAGACTGATCATTTATAGACAGAACTTTTTTTCTTAAATTAGACGTTTTGACGTAGACAAAATGGTTTAGCAAATTTTCTCAAAATCTTACTCAGGAGAATGATAGTGAAGCCAGTTCTGTCATTACAATTTCAGATTGAGTGGTTTAATCTTACATTTTGGCTGAAAAGAGGGACCACTATGGCCTATTTTGATAAAACTGGACTAGCACACTAAAATACAATCAAATTCCCATTACAGAATATACCGGTACTCATAATCAAAAGTATTCAAAAATCTTAACCAAGTATGCGATCATTCAAAAATGGACCGTTTAGAAGATGAAAACTGAATGAAGATATTCACAGTTGACATTATTTACCAAAAGCTAAACAAACTAAAACAAACAAAACATGTTTATTAATATAATTATTACATATCCGTTCTCCAGTATTATAAATATTCACAAAATTATAAATTATTATTATATTATTTTACTATGTAACATATTATTTTCCCTCTTAAACATAAATACATGTATCTTTATAACTATTTAACATACCATTCAAATAGTATAGGAACCCCAAAGCAGAATTACCATAAATTTCTGATGATATATAAAACAGAAGTAAATTCATTAAAATATCATTTAAATCCATTTTAAATTGAAAATCAATTTTCCAATTATGTACTAATTTGCACGCCACAATATAAACAAGAGGGCCATGATGGCCCTATAAATGCTCACCAGGAGAAAAGGTCATTTGGAGATTAACATTGTTGAAGTTTTCTATACGAGTCTAAGTAAGATCAAGTGACCCATCTGGGCCGTTTTTTATCCCATGGCCATTATATGAACAGATTTTAAAGAGGTCCATTAGACAAAGCTAGATACCAAATATCTTAGCTCTAGGCCTTGTCACTGGTTTCGGAGAAGAAGATTTTTTTAAATTTTCCTATATAAAATAGATTAAACCCCAGGGAAGGGCTAATTTTGACCCCGGGGCCATAATTTGAACAAACTTGGTAGAGGTCCACTACACAATGCCACATACAAAATATCTAAGCTCTAGGCCTTGCGGTTTCGGAGAAGAAGATTTTTTAAATTTTCCTATATAAGTCTATATAAATCAAGTGACCCCCGGGGCGGGGCCAATTTTGACCCTAGGGCAATAATTTGAACAAACTTGGTAGAGGTCCACTAGACAATGCTACATACCAAATATCTTAGCTCTAGGCCTTGTGGTTTCGGAGAAGAAGATTTTTTAAATTTTCCTATATAAGTCTATATAAATCAAGTGACCCCCGGGGCGGGGCCAATTTTGACCCTAGGGCAATAATTTGAACAAACTTGGTAGAGGTCCACTAGACAATGCTACATACCAAATATCTTAGCTCTAGGCCTTGTGGTTTCGGAGAAGAAGATTTTTTAAATTTTCCTTTATAAGTCTATATAAATCAAGTGACCCCCGGGGCGGGGCCAATTTTGACCCTAGGGCAATAATTTGAACAAACTTGGTAGAGGTCCACTAGACAATGCTACATACCAAATATCTTAGCTCTAGGCCTTGTGGTTTCGGAGAAGAAGATTTTTTAAATTTTCCTATATAAAATAAAATAAACCCCAGGGCAGGGCCAATTTTGACACCGGGGCCATAATTTTAACAAACTTGGTAGAGGTCCACTAGACAATGCCACATACAAAATATCTAAGCTCTAGGCCTTGCGGTTTCGGAGAAGAAGATTTTTTAAATTTTCCTATATAAGTCTATATAAATCAAGTGACCCCCGGGGCGGGGCCAATTTTGACCCTAGGGCAATAATTTGAACAAACTTAGTAGAGGTCCACTAGACTATGCTACACACCAAATATCAAAGCTCTAGGCATTGTAGTTTTTGACAAGAAGATTTTTTAAATTTCCTATATAAGTCTATGTAAAATCAAGTTACCCCCGGGGCGGAGCCAATTTTGACCCTAGGGGAATAATTTGAACAATCTTTGTAGAGTTCCATTAGACAATGCTACATACCAAATATCTAAGCTCTAGGCCCTGTGGTTTCAGACAAGAAGATTTTTTAAGTTTTTTCAATTTGTTGCCATAGCAACCAGAATTTTTAATGAAATTTAATTTTTTGAACAACTTTGAAAGGGGACCACCCAAGGATCATTCCAGCCAAGTTTGGTTGCAATTGGCATAGGGGTGTAGGAGGAGATGTTGTTTTAAGTAAACATGGACGCCACTTATTCGTAACGACGCACGACGCACGATGGACGCCGGGCGATCACAAAAGCTCACCCTGAGCACATTTGTGCTCTGGTGAGCTAAAAACAGTACAGTAATCACATCAGATATGATAAAAATTAACATCAGGACAGAACTACCCAATTTACACTTTTATGATTTTATATTCATATTATAATTATACATCAACATATTTACATTAAGTCAGTTTTTTTCTTGCATAATTATTGCCAGTATTTTTAGCATATTGATCAACTTTAAAGCCAATTTTTATAACAATATTCAACTCATATCTAAAACATGATCTAATATTTTTAGTTTGTAATACCATTTTTTAATCATATAGTTATCATTCAATTATTAAATTATATTTCAAAATTCAAATCATTCTATTGTCCAATTAAGTGAATTTTATCATCAAATCAATAAATACTGAAGGTCTTCATGATTGCTTTGTGGATTCATTATGCAAAACTATTGTACCATCAGTTTGTGTCATCTTGTATTTAACACAGTCTATCAACAGTATTTCAGCTATGAAAAGTAGTCACACTTGATCGGCAGTGTTCCTGGGTTACCAACCAGTATTTATCCCCCCCCCCGAATTCTGCTCACAACTGATTTCAAATTCTTCATGTAAAGTGAATACCAAATTTTAAAGAGAAATGATTTTGAAAGTGAAACTTTTATAGAGAAGGAAAACTGTGATGCTAAGTTATAAAAATATACCGGTGTACTTTATAATCAAAACATTATTTTCATTTACAAAACCAAATATTGCCAAGCATAAGCAAATGGCCACAAAAGAATAAAAACTACCATTGTGAACAAAAAATATGGCAGATAAACCTCTGAATAACAACCAACTGTGCATACAGGCCAGAATTTCAACCATTCAGTGGCCTTTGTTCACAGGTCTGACTGTGGTACAATAGTTTTGCACCTCTGATCCATAGAATGAGAAACCAGACTGGTATAGAACTACAAGCTATATTACGTGTTTGAGGATTAGAAGCAGAAGTAGAAGCAGACTGTCTCCAAGCTTCGGTACGTTGTTGCTGGTACGACGTGTTAAACACGTCTGAACCACCTAAACTCTTACGCGGGTGATCTAGGATGTAGCGATATGCATCCATGGCACTAAATGGTCGATTACGGGATTGTACGGACAGCTTTCTGAAATTAAAAGAAAGTCTTATTGAATAACAAACATACTCATAGTAAGTAAGTATTTTGAATATTCTTATACAAGTTACATATCAAAATTAATTTGATATCTGCAGTCTCAAAAGCCATAGCCTCCATTCATCAGTCAATCCATTCATCCATCACTCTGTCTGCCTCTCTATTTGTTCATTCATTAGTCTTGCAGAAAGAGAGAAAACAGCTTGACTACTGCATTTCAGTCAGTAATGTACATAAGGTTACATAACAATTCTAACCCACTCCTCCGCATTTTATGAGTGATTATCCAACATCCTCACATGAAGTGTACAACAGATGCAGGTGACAAATAACCACACATGTAACATACTAAAGTCAATTTGTCATCATTAAGTTGAACAAGCCTAAGCCATTAATAAATGCATAGAAAACTAAGTTTACAGAATAATACAACAATGCATGCATATGATGAATAATTGTCATTTAAATATTTAAGATATTAATACAAACCTTGTTTTAATATCTCAAATCCTTACTTTATACTTGAACACTTTAAACTCATCCGAATATATATATGACAAATGCACCTTAATATTTTAGATGTACCATAATTCTTTTAAATATTTTAAGTCCATCTTAATATTTCAATTACTTTTAAAATCCCCCAATTAAAATGTTTTTTGAGAAAAAAAACATACAGACATGAATCTTTCTTTAAGCAGATTTAAAGTGTCTTGAGAATTGAAAAAAGAATTTTGCTTATATTTATGATGCAAAATGTGTGCCCAAAGTCTTTACACTTGTGGTATGAAGTTTAAAGATACTATTACATGAACTTCACAGTACAATGAATCAAACTCTAGACAAAGAAACTGAGTACCTGTACTGCTAGCTCTCATATCATACAGTAAATTGACATTACATGTATTTATGAAAATAAAATATTTAAAAGCAATGTGCTGAACATAAATCAGACAAGACAACAAATTCTCCTTTGTCTACACAGAATCAAAGGAGCTAATATATTTGTCAAATTGTCCTCTTCAGAATATTTCACATTTATAGGCCATCCCTTAAAGATTAGCAGTTTGCAGTTATGCGCCAAACACATCCCCCATCTCAAACTTTAAAAAATGGCTTTGATTCTAGCTTTTCATTTTCTGAGTTCATTTCCAATCCTATCACTTTCAAAAGTTTGACTTTCATAACTGCCACAATTTTTATAAGGATGGCTTTAAGCAAAAAGTAGTCAGACTTTATTTAGTACAATGAAAAGAAAATAGATAAGACATCTTCTTACACTTTGAATCTCAAGATTGCTTATAGCCCACTGACCGATTTTTTGAAATTATTTTTCATTTTCCACGCTGAATACGTGAAGAATATTTCATCAATATGGAGAAGCAAGAAAATGTAAAAAATAAAATGATCAAAGTCTCATGACACATATTTTTTTCCATGTAAGACAAACTGACGAACCCCAAAGTTTTCCACACTTGTTGTCTGTTTCTAGACAAATTGTGAAGTTTTTAACACTCTCTCTCTGTTTATAGCAGAGCCATAATTGAAATAGGTCACCTGGCGTATGTTAGAATAGATATTAATTAATTTGAATGTTGAACACAGGTTCCTAAACACATGAGTTTTAAAGTACACTTCTTCCTATGCTGTTGTTAATATAAAACTCAATATTGACTAGTTTTGGTTGTGCATTTTTGTTTATGAATCCAGAAGTAACATTGTTGAGTAGAAATACAAATAGATAATTACACAAAAAAATAACCAGCGCAATACTTATGCAATACAGTTTCTATTATGCTATAGAGTTATTTACCCTGTTTTAAGGGTTGATCTTCCTGACATGAATGGTTGTCTCCCTTTTATAACAGGTGGTCTCCCCTTTTTGGCACTCTTCTCATCTTCACTGTCCATGATCTCTACCTGTAACCATGGCAACAATTTATATAAAGAAAGAAAAGCAAAGGTGATTAATGAACATGAAGGTGCTATTTTGAAAATAAAACAATGGTAAGACAAAAAGGGAACTATAATGTTTCCAATAATGTATCCCAAAAATATATAGGGTCTGCAGACAAAATGGAGTCTGAGCTAGGTTGGTGGAAATCAGGAAATTTCTATTTTGTGATTAATGCCAAAAAGTGTACAATCAATTCCATACATTTTCAGATATTATCCACAAAAGCATCATTCTGTACATGTGAAAACTGTTTCAGTATCAATTATTCATATTTCTTCCCCTACAGAGATTTCAAAACCCTCAACAGCACTGCATGATCCTGAAGTGTTGTTTTCTGTGGGTAGATCATAATGCCCCGTCAGGTAAGAAAACTCATGCTAATTGACTGACCCTATATTTAATGCTGACCCCAATGTTTCCAACATGAAAATGCAAAATACAAACATATTGGGGATGATTTGTACATCCAAGCTTGGTACAACAGGTATGTTTAGACACACAAAAAACAGAAAAGAAAGTCTTGCAACCTACATGTACGTAACTATATTTACCCTTTTCCTTTTGCCATGTACATGTCTATTTTTTTTCAAGCCTTATCCATTCCAAAGGCTAAACAGATACAAGATCCTAAGTAACATTCACAACCATGATTTAGCCACACAATGAAGTAATCTTTTTTGTGTCATCCTTGACTTAATTTCATGTGTGAATTTTTTTTATTAACTATCATATCATATATCCAAGTATTATGTGTATCTTTACTGGAAATAAATCAAATCATAATGTGATAGGAAAAGACCTATTTATAATTCATGTAATCTATAAATTCAAACTAAAGACAAATTACTTGAGGAATATTTATCTTCAAACTTGAATTGACCATTCTAGGAGTTCCCTTATCATCCACTGGTTTCTTAGTTTCATTAGTTGATTTCTGGTTCCTGGCTGTAGACTGATCGGTTGCCTTGGAACCAAGATTCTGAAGTTCTGGTTCCTCGTCTGAATGAACTAAACTATCAGTTGTAAAAGCCGTGTCTGGTCTGTGGTTCTCCTTGTTTGATTCTTGTTGACTGCAAAATATTGGATGAAGATTCATATTAATTTATGCTAATTTATGCAAATTTATGCTAAGTTCTGTTCAGAAGAAACAACAGTAAGAACCAAATGAATGGTCTTCAAGCTATTTTAAATCTGGCATCAACTACACAAAATTTCTTTTAAACATCATTTCTGATCTTATATCTTTATAAAAAGTATACTTAGATCAATATACTTACATGAAATAGGTTTGTACCATCATTCTTTTTGTTCTATGACTATAGGCTTATCAAACACATAAACATAAATATAGATGGTTTTCACTGGAACCAGGGTTATTGGACAACTTTTCCAGCAATAGTGGCATCAGGAGACCTTAATTAATGAGTGCACCTGGGTGGAACACCCAACCTTACGTAAACTAGCCTAACAGTTTCTTCATAAATGAAATTCGCTATTTTCAGGGTTGGATTTAATCTCACTGTGGTGAGGGGCTAGTGATTTGTAGTCAGAGACTAACAGCATTTGATCCCGGAAACACCACAATATAATAAAAAATGATACAAAAATGAAATGTAATATAGTATTAAAACTCGGCCA